>CM017193.1:6742436-7342436 GCA_004837865.1 Musa balbisiana | reverse complement strand
TTCCACTTGTCAAGCTAGTTCAGGTCTGCATGGAAGTCACTATGGAGAGACACCTTTGCATGATTAAGTCGTCAACAACTCCCCGCATATCTCTGCAATTGGAATCTGACCTCATGGCCAAGCTTTGTGGGGTTACCTATCCCTATCATTTACGGACAACAAGATTCTCGTCATGACATACACCAATCTCTAGAATCTTCATGGATCGGTTCTTCTGATATATCAGCTGCATTGTTTATTATCTTTGCGTGAAATTATATGGTTGTCCTTCTCTCACGTCACCGAGCTCAAACTTCGGCAGATCTCAGCCTCAGCTCACAACTTCTTTCCACTGGAGAAGAAGATATTTTCTTTAGTGGCTGTGCTTGTGTTGGGTTGCCAATTACTCTTTCGATAGTGCAGATGAGCAGGAATGCATCAGTTAGATCCGAACAATGTTGAGGATCCCGTGGAAGGGACAGCTCTTCAGGCCATGATGCACAGCCATCTTCTCATGGTCCAGAGGGGGCTTTATATGATTGATACGAGGATAAACATCGTATTAAGAATCACATCAAGGTGTTAGATGAACTTCACTCTAGCTCTGTTGCTCAACTTCTATCACATAGATAAGTACAACGACAATTAGGCTCAGTCAACCGAGTTTTGAGTTTACTCGGATCGACGACGTGAATGTGGTTTGTGAAAAGATGGAAGCAGATTATTCAATCCAAGAATCTCTGTCAAACTTCCCACCTTCTTACCGGAAGAACTACCGAGAAGAAGTAGAACGACAGAAATAGGTTGCGGACGGTGTCATCATGGATCCACGAGTCATATTCCTCCGATTGCCTCTTGACAGTATCCATGCACCAAAAAGTTCCTACACCTGTCCACCGTTGTTCATTTCAAGCTTCTGTTTAGAGGTAATGTGGGTGCTGTATTGAGCACTCGTAAGCTTGACCTCGTAAGGAAGAATTGACAGCAAACGGAACAATTGAGGAAGCAAACCGAGCGTGTGGATTCGATCCTGGTGGCCATCCCCCCCTCTCTCTCTCTCTCTCTCTCTCTCTCTCTCTCTCTCTCTCTATGTGGGAAGTTAATGGCCACTACGTGGTCAATACTGGAGCTACTGTTCCTTGACACACTTCTTCGACAGATTGTGTGGCTGCTGCAGTGTTCCAGAATGGTGAATCAGAACGCCACTGAGCTCCATTCCATGAACCCAAACGCACTCAGGACAGCACTTGTGTCTTGTACTTGCAACGTCAATGGCGGTGGGTCGGAGAAAAATACTCGACGGGGTTATGTTAAAGATAATGCTAACGATTTAATTAATTTATAACTATTAAAATAATATATCATTTTCCTAAAATAATTTATCTTTTTAGATTTTTTTAGATGATATCCTCATTCATTTCCTCTCCCTTACGCTCTTTTACTTTTATCCACCGTGATAGCCCCCTCGCTTTCATGAGACTTGTTACTTTCGTCCCACGATAAAATTCTATCATTTTGTTCACGTCATCATCATGATAAAGAAGAAGAGATATAAATGATGATGAGAAGTATTTAGGATATTAGATGAAAATATATGTGACACTATTATGAAAAGAAAAATAATAGACTTAGATGTCTTAGAAGATGATGAGTAGTACTAGAGAAAGCAATAAAGGTGTGAGAAGGCAATAAGTCTCAATGATAGATAGACTTAGATGTTTTAGAAGATGATGAGTAGTACTAGAGAAAGCACAAAGCTGCTAGAGATAAAATTATCTATTAAAGGTGTGAGAAAGCATTAAATTCTCAATGGGTTTGGGTATTAGACATGCAACGAATCCATCCACAATAATGAGATGGATCGATCCGGCATAAACAATGACTTCCAGTCCCTAGCAGCGGACTAGTTCACCTAAAGGTCAGGCCCATAGCTGAGGAGGTTTGTTTTGGTTTGATTTGATTTGATTTGATTAGATAATAGATAGATTAACTTGTTGATCCTAAATTATTGGTATAAGATTCTTATGCTTAAAACTAATAATAGTATATTCATCAGAGGCTTGTAGATACATAATTATTGATTTATTTTTAATGTAAAATTAAATTACGATGTTATTAAGGTAATTAACAATTCTGACGTATAATACAGCGTGTGTTGTGTGTGTTTTTTTCTATGACTTCGCTGACAATCAGTACAATTATATGTTCTTCTAACACTGCCCACTACCGTACTCGACTCTCAGAAAAAGCAGTGGTCCCTATTCTGGTCTTGCGACGAGTACAAATAATAATGACAATAGAGAGGCTGTGATTTTATGATGTTTACCATTTGTTGTTATTTTTTATTAAATAAATTTTCTTAAAAAATATTTATTTTATTTCCAACACGCTTTTCGTAGAATGTTTTTTATTTTCTAAAAAATTTAATTACTCCTGACTTTTATCTTATCTGTTGTTGTCTCTGTTTTATCATTACTCCTTACTTTTATCACATTTATCTTTATTTTTTTTATTATCCTTATATATAGATATTTGCATGGTATATAATTTCGAATGGTACTGATATGATGGTATACCGAAACACAGACTGTCCGCTTCCGAACGGAACGTACAACACTATAGTACTACACTGTAGTAGTTCTATATTACTACAATAAAATGAATGAATATTTAAAACCGTTCGATAATAGTGATATAGTGCTTCAACGGTCAAACTTAAAAACTCTATCTTAATTTTTTTTATTTTTAGATATTTTTGGAGTGTTTTACATCTAAATTAGGTATATTGCTCGGTACGCCCTAGCATATCGCTCGGTACACGGTACCGTACCATACCGAGCCAACCTCGAAACATGGGTACGGTATGACATTACGATATTTGATCGATCGATCTATATAGTGACGACCCTTTGGATCTCCCTCACTTGAATTCCCAGATGGAGTCATGGATGGTAAGGTAAAAGTAGAAAGATTCCTATTATATTATGGAGTCATGTGTCGTATCAATTGAACAATGTGTGCGACAATTTCACTATCTTCATCAACCACTACTCTAGTATATCTCCCTCAATCTCATTGCATAATCCCGTCATCGAGGGTAACATATGTAGCCTTGAGGGTGTTATGCTTATTGTTATTTGACTTTAGAAGGAGAGGGTATCTTTGTATATAAGGTTTAGAAGCTTGAATAAGTTGAGAAAGAGGGAGGCCAAGGGTGAAAGATGAGATTTTCAATGAGAGGCGATAGGGTGACAACCAAAACCGAATGCGATCACGATAGGGTAATAAGGTGGAGGCCAAAGAGAATCTTATATTTTAAAAATTAAAAATAATTTTTTTTTCTAAAAAAATTAAATTACTCCTTACTTTTATCTTATCTGTTGTTATCTCTGTTTTATCATTACTCCTTACTTTTATCACATTTATCTTTATTTTTTTTATTATCCTTATATATAGATATTTGCATGGTATATAATTTCGAATGGTACCGATCTGATGGTATATCGGAACACAAACTGCTCGCTTCCGGACGGAACGTACAACACTATAGTACTACACTGTAGTAGTTCTATATTACTACAATAAAATGAATGAATATTTAAAACCGTTCGATAATAGTGATATAGTGCTTCAACGGTCAAACTTAAAAACTCTATCCTAATTTTTTTTTATTTTTAGATATTTTTAGAGTGTTTTACATCTAAATTAGGTATATTGCTCGGTACGCCCTAACATATCACTCGGTACAACGGTACCGTATCATACCGAGCCAACCTCAAAACATCGATATGGTATGACATTACATGCCTTGGATATTTGATCGATCGATCTATATAATGACGACCCTTTGGATCTCCCTCACTTGAATTCCCTGATGGGGTCATGGATGGTAAGGTAAAGTAAAAAGATTCCTATTACATTATTGAGTTGTGTCGTATCCATTGAACAATGTGTGCGACAATTTCACTATCTTCATCAACCACTACTCTAGTATATCTCCCTCAATCCCATTGCATAATCTCGCCATCGAGGGTAACATATGTAACCTTGAGGGTATCATGCTTATTGTTATTCGACTTTAGAAGGAGGGGGTATCATTGTATATAAGGTTTAGGAGTCTGAATAAGTTGGGAAAGAGGGAGGCCAAGGGTGAAAGATGAGATTTTCAACAAAGATAATGAGAAACGATAGGGCAACAACCAAAACCGAAGGGCGATCACAATAAGGTAATAAGGTGGAGGCCAAAAAGAATCTTATATTTCAAAAATTAAAAATAATTTTTTATTTTCTAAAAAAAATTTAATTACTCCCGACTTTTATCTTATCTGTTGTTATCTCTGTTTTATCATTACTCCTTACTTTATCACATTTATCTTTATTTTTTTTATTATCCTTATATATAGATATTTGCATGGTATATAATTTCGAATGGTACCGATCTGATGGTATATCGGAACACAAACTGCTCGCTTCCGGACGGAACGTACAACACTATAGTACTACACTGTAGTAGTTCTATATTACTACAATAAAATGAATGAATATTTAAAACCGTTCGATAATAGTGATATAGTGCTTCAACGGTCAAACTTAAAAACTCTATCCTAATTTTTTTTTATTTTAGATATTTTTAGAGTGTTTTACATCTAAATTAGGTATATTGCTCGGTACGCCCTAACATATCACTCGGTACACGTACCGTATCATACCGAGCCAACCTCAAAACATCGATATGGTATGACATTACATGCCTTGGATATTTGATCGATCGATCTATATAATGACGACCCTTTGGATCTCCCTCACTTGAATTCCCTGATGGGGTCATGGATGGTAAGGTAAAAGTAAAAAGATTCCTATTATATTATGGAGTCATGTGTCGTATCAATTGAACAATGTGTGCGACAATTTCACTATCTTCATCAACCACTACTCTAGTATATCTCCCTCAATCTCATTGCATAATCTCGCCATCGAGGGTAACATATGTAGCCTTGAGGGTGTTATGCTTATTGTTATTTGACTTTAGAAGGAGAGGGTATCTTTGTATATAAGGTTTAGAAGCTTGAATAAGTTGAGAAAGAGGGAGGCCAAGGGTGAAAGATGAGATTTTCAACAAAGATAATGAGAAACGATAGGGCAACAACCAAAACCGAAGGGCGATCACAATAAGGTAATAAGGTGGAGGCCAAAAAGAATCTTATATTTCAAAAATTAAAAATAATTTTTTTTTTTCTAAAAAAATTAAATTACTCCTTACTTTTATCTTATCTGTTGTTATCTCTGTTTTATCATTACTCCTTACTTTTATCACATTTATCTTTATTTTTTTTTATTATCCTTATATATAGATATTTGCATGGTATATAATTTCGAATGGTACTGATATGATGGTATACCGAAACACAGACTGTCCGCTTCCGAACGGAACGTACAACACTATAGTACTACACTGTAGTAGTTCTATATTACTACAATAAAATGAATGAATATTTAAAACGTTCGATAATAGTGATATAGTGCTTCAACGGTCAAACTTAAAAACTCTATCTTAATTTTTTTTATTTTTAGATATTTTTGGAGTGTTTTACATCTAAATTAGGTATATTGCTCGGTACGCCCTAGCATATCGCTCGGTACACGGTACCGTACCATACCGAGCCAACCTCGAAACATGGGTACGGTATGACATTACGATATTTGATCGATCGATCTATATAGTGACGACCCTTTGGATCTCCCTCACTTGAATTCCCAGATGGAGTCATGGATGGTAAGGTAAAAGTAGAAAGATTCCTATTATATTATGGAGTCATGTGTCGTATCAATTGAACAATGTGTGCGACAATTTCACTATCTTCATCAACCACTACTCTAGTATATCTCCCTCAATCTCATTGCATAATCCCGTCATCGAGGGTAACATATGTAGCCTTGAGGGTGTTATGCTTATTGTTATTTGACTTTAGAAGGAGAGGGTATCTTTGTATATAAGGTTTAGAAGCTTGAATAAGTTGAGAAAGAGGGAGGCCAAGGGTGAAAGATGAGATTTTCAATGAGAGGCGATAGGGTGACAACCAAACCGAATGCGATCACGATAGGGTAATAAGGTGGAGGCCAAAGAGAATCTTATATTTTAAAAATTAAAAATAATTTTTTTTTTCTAAAAAAATTAAATTACTCCTTACTTTTATCTTATCTGTTGTTATCTCTGTTTTATCATTACTCCTTACTTTTATCACATTTATCTTTATTTTTTTTTATTATCCTTATATATAGATATTTGCATGGTATATAATTTCGAATGGTACCGATCTGATGGTATATCGGAACACAAACTGCTCGCTTCCGGACGGAACGTACAACACTATAGTACTACACTGTAGTAGTTCTATATTACTACAATAAAATGAATGAATATTTAAAACCGTTCGATAATAGTGATATAGTGCTTCAACGGTCAAACTTAAAAACTCTATCCTAATTTTTTTTTTATTTTTAGATATTTTTAGAGTGTTTTACATCTAAATTAGGTATATTGCTCGGTACGCCCTAACATATCACTCGGTACACGGTACCGTATCATACCGAGCCAACCTCAAAACATCGATATGGTATGACATTACATGCCTTGGATATTTGATCGATCGATCTATATAATGACGACCCTTTGGATCTCCCTCACTTGAATTCCCTGATGGGGTCATGGATGGTAAGGTAAAAGTAAAAAGATTCCTATTACATTATTGAGTTGTGTCGTATCCATTGAACAATGTGTGCGACAATTTCACTATCTTCATCAACCACTACTCTAGTATATCTCCCTCAATCCCATTGCATAATCTCGCCATCGAGGGTAACATATGTAACCTTGAGGGTATCATGCTTATTGTTATTCGACTTTAGAAGGAGGGGGTATCATTGTATATAAGGTTTAGGAGTCTGAATAAGTTGGGAAAGAGGGAGGCCAAGGGTGAAAGATGAGATTTTCAACAAAGATAATGAGAAACGATAGGGCAACAACCAAAACCGAAGGGCGATCACAATAAGGTAATAAGGTGGAGGCCAAAAAGAATCTTATATTTCAAAAATTAAAAATAATTTTTTATTTTCTAAAAAAATTTAATTACTCCCGACTTTTATCTTATTTGTTGTTGTCTCTGTTTTATCATTACTCCTTACTTTTATCACATTTATCTTTATTCTTCTTTATTATCCTTAAATATAGATATTTGCATGGTATATAATTTCGAATGGTACCGATCCGACGGTATATCGGAACATATACTGTCCGCTTCCGAACGGAACGTACAACACTATAGTACTACACTATAGTAATTCTACGTTACTACAATAAGATGAATGAATATTTAAAACCGTTCGATAATAGTGATACAGTGCTCCAACGGTCAAGCTTAAAAACCCTATCATAATTTTTTTTTTTATTTTCAGATATTTTCGGAGTGTTTTACATCTAAATTAGGTATATTGCTCGGTACGCCTTAGCATATTGCTCGGTACACAGTACCGTACCATACCGAGCCAACCTCGAAACATCGGTACGGTATGACATTACATACCTTGGATATTTGATCGATCGATCTATATAGTGACTACCCTTTGGATCTCCCTCACTTGAATTTCCTGATGAAGTCGTGGATGGCAAGGTAAAAGTAGAAAGATTCTTATATTACATTATGGAGTCATGTGTCGTATTTGAACAATGTGTGTAATAATTTTACTATCTTCATCAATTACTACTCTAGTATATCTCCCTCAATCTCATTGCATAATCTCGCCATCGAGGGTAACATATATAGCCTTGAGAGTGTTATGCTTATTGTTATTCGACTTTAGAAGGAGAGAGTATCTTTGTATATAAGGTTTAGGAGCCTGAATAAGTTGGGAAAGAGGGAGGCCAAGGACAGAAGATAAGATTTTCAACGAAGGTGATGAGAAACCGGATCTCCACAAGGCGATAGGGCGACAACCAAAACCGAAGGCGATCACGTTAGGATAATAAGGTGGAGGCCAAAGAAAATCTTATATTTCAAAAATTAAAAAATAATTTTTTTAAAATAAGAAATAATATTTTGGTAGTATTCCAAAATAAAAGCGTAATCGTTCGTTTCATCAACTAGATTTTTGTAGCTTTTCCCACCAACCATCGACCGACTTCTTACATTACATTATGCACCATTCGTTTTCTCTTTTTGGTTCATATCTGATGGTCACAAACGTCTATTGGTGTTAAAAACAAAAGGATCCTATGAGATCACAATTACAAGAAATCAGAAAGGTAGATCGTAAATCTATCAGTCAGATGAAAAGAAACAAATGTGGAGAACATTACCTTTGTTTAGTAAACAAGCAAAGGAAAAGATGGTAAAAGTTGTCGAGGATTGTCAGATCTATTTATTTATTTTCCCTTTTCATAGGGTCATTAAATAGGTTTGATACATCACCCATCAGATTTGAATCGGTTGACAAATGATAGGCACAGCCAGTCTAAGAAAAGCGAAGAAGCATCGATCGTAGCATCCTTTAGATTTTGATCGTGAAGAGTAAGAGATTCGTTGGATATCATCTACTGTGATGGGAAACTGCATTGCAAGCATAGGATGCAGATTTCATGGTTTGCTGCCGTTACTGTTGGCATGAGCCAACAGTGGTGGCGGCAAATATTTCCTGTCCGGTTTGAGGATACAGTGAAAAGAAATAAGATGGAATGGATGATACTTGCAAAGAAGCTACTGCTACTTTGCAACTACAGGAAGGGTGAAAAAGATGATGGGCTGATTAGAACATCCAGTAAACTGCTACATTATTGATGTCAATTTGAGCTTAATATTCCCCTCCAATACATGATCACCAACATGTGTACACGCACAATAAACCAAAAACAGTCAACTCAAACATCTTCCTCCAACACTGTGGCCTTCTCATGTCCTCCATTGGTCGCCCATCCTGGTCACAGCTCTCCATAGCCGCCCCATCTCACAGAGCACATCCTCGGTCGGCAGCTCGTGCCGGCAACACGGGCACGTGTTCCGCTTCCGCAGCCACCCCAGCACGCACCCCCAGTGGAACCGATGCCGACACGGCAGCTCGCAGACGTCCCTCCCGGCCTCCATCTCCTCCTTGCAGATGACGCACTCCCTCCCTCCAGTTCTACACTCCACCGACGGCAGCGCGACCACCGCCGCCACCGATGCGCCGACTTCACCCTCGACCTTTTCGCTAGAGCCGCTGCCTGAGAGAACTTCCATCAACCGCCGGCATTTGACGGCGGCATCGACGTACTCGCAGACGACGGCCCATGCATCGTTGCCGAGCCCCGAGGGGCTTAAGATGGAGCGGAGAACGTTGTCGGCGACCGTCGAGTGCCAGCTCGAGCGGTGGGTGGTGTTTGGGTTGTAGGAGTCGCACATGGCCATGAGGAGGATGGCTGCGTCGAGGTCAGAGAGACGCAGGGGGCGGGAGGGGCCGGACAGTGAGGGGAGGAGGTTTTGGAGGGAGGAGAGGAGATGGCGGGCGAGGAGGAGGGTCTTCTCGGGGAGGGAGAGGGAGTGGAGGTAGGAGAGGGTGAGGGAGAAGTGGATGGGGGAGAGGAGGAGGAAAGCGAGGCGGCGGCGGTGAAGGCGGACGTTGGAGGACAGGGAGCGCGTGAGATCCGAGAATGAGCGGGAGGGGAGGCCGAGGAGGGCGGCCATCACGACTTCACCGGAGGAAGAGGAGGGGGAAGAGAGGTCCATGGGGATTAGAGTCAGGTTTGCAGGACTGAGGAGAGGGTGAAGCAGGAGGCGTTCCTTATATGCCATGACGCATGACAAATATGGACGTGGGGTTTAGAGAGTAGGAGTAAGGTGTTCGATGCAATTTATTGCGTTAATTGTCCGCTATAGATAAAAAGGCCGGACTTGCACGTCCCGTTTGCTTGTTGACTAAACGAAATTAGCAAGACCTCAGCAAAATCTTACCACGTCTTGGTTTGCAGAAACTAAGTCTAACATTCGTGTGCTGTAGGAGGACGTATTCGCCATTTGAGCAAAGCAGCAGGCGTGTAGAGGATGAGCTCTCGGAAAGTGGAAAGGGTAGGAGATGCGTCCACATGCAGGTGTCCTACTGGGCCATTAAGCTTCGATCGTCGTTTTCTCCCTTGTTCCTCCCATGCACTGTTCTGCTCGATGGGAGAAGGCAGTAGCGTCATGTGGCTGCGTCCCCATGGATTGTTGTTTTAAGAAGATAAACGTAGATATCCTTGTCCCCACGTAAAGCTCTGCACTCCTTTTCCGCATCACAGCTGATAGAGAGAGGTGGTCTCTGCTCAGACTATGGGCACCCATTCCTTTCCATAACATTTTCTCCACAACATAAAAGAAACAGAGAAGTATGTTCTGGTTTCAGTGAAGCTAACAACAGGGGAAACGATTTAATGGTCTTCTACAACCAGAGCGGAAGTTTTCAAGGCTGGGCATCCTCGATCGAAACATACTCTCCGGTTAATAGATTGGGATCAGTACAGAACCAAAATTCATGTCGATGCATAATTACGAGAACGAATTGCATAAAGCTATCATCAATCAGTAGATTACAGATATCGAAATTTAGATTGCATACACACACACATATATATATATATAACTATATCCAACTCCACCGCTCTTTATACACTGTTTTTAAGGAAATCTCTTGCTGGAAACTCATACTATAATGCAATTTTGCTCAATCCTCCGGTAGAACACGAAGAGGCTGGGAATCAGAGGACAGGGCAAATGGGCTCGCAAAGACGTATTCAGTGATTTTATTGGTTTGGGAATCAGAGGAATAGAAAGCAGGGGAGCAGATCTGCATGTGCAGGCAAGGTGGTGGTGCGATCAAAATAATTGAACCTCGGGATTGAAGAGGGTGTCGTCTCGTCGGTACGTGGGCAGACAAGAGGAACCTGGGAGAAGGCCACGGCTTTGTGCTCCCGAAATGATTGGACTTTAGGTGCAGATTTCTTACGACTCCCATCCTTCCGTCTACATCAACACACCATGTGAACTCATTTCGCCAGATGCGGCCTTCGGAGCAGACGGAAGAACAGAGAAACAAAGCACTGCATTCCATCCATAAATGGTAGACGAGGATGTGATCGATCAGGTTTTTCCCTATTTTATAACAGTAAAAGAATTGCGATGAAAGCGATCTCGTCAGATAACACCTCCAAGTCTTTCCAATGAGGTCGTATTCTTTGGAACAATTCGATCGTCATGCAAGAAAAGAACTAATTAGCTGATCAAAACCATGAAGAAACCCAGCAGCAACAGCATCACACAGCGGTGATCAGCAACGGAAACCACCGAGCCAGCTCCTGTGTCTGTGGCTGGGCCATAGTTTCCGGCAGGTGTATTTGTGGTCAGAACCGCCACCACCCAGTTGCCTTCATCAGCCAGCCCGATTCCCACGTAGCTACTATCATTCAGGTTTTGGTTGTACTGGGACTCGGTGAAGTTGGCCAAGACAAGCTGGGGATCCAATCCTGGCACGCAAGCTGGCATGATCGACCCATCCCGAATCACCGTTGCATTCAGGTGACAGTTGCTGAGGAAATCAGGGAAGTTTGAGAACTGCTGCTCCGTCCCAGGAACAGTGTCGGATCCAGTCGTGTTGGTGCAGTCTTGACCTTTGTATGCCAATGCAAGTTGTTCTGCTAAGCAATCTGCATTCTCGTTTGCTGTCAGCTGAGAAAGGTTGAGGGAAACTCTGTAGTCATTAATCCCTTTAAGAAGCTGACTGCTTGTGTCTGCAAAGAAAGTACTGACTATGAGATGTTTTCCGATGGAAAGTACAGAAATCAGAGAAATTTACAAGTACTGTGAAAATCTGATAAATAACACAATATTTTGATTACTGATGCTATTAGATCATAGTTGAGGGATGGTGGTACACTAGTAAAGAACTCACTGTTTCTGCAAATTCATGCTGATACTGTGTCTAAAGCCGCAATGGTCACTCTAGACAACCTAAATCAGATATGAGAAGTTGAGTTCCCCGCTTCAACAACCATTAAGGTGCAAGGGAATCAATTTCATCAACCGATGCATATTCTGATGGCAACACATCACTTAACATGGCTTTAGGAAACGTTATCGAGTTAAGAATTAAGGTGAAACAAGTAATCGTCAAGCTATACATCTATGAAAGGCAATATCAAGCAACCCTTATACAAGAGTGGCCTTGTTAGTGCTTCCTGCTTAATGAAAATTTATATGAATGCTGTAGATTAGGGTTTCAAAGTGATGTGATTATCAATAATCAGGTCAGACAACAACAACCAGAATGTGATTAAACTAATTTTTATGCCGCTTTTACTAGTATAAGAGAGCAAATTTTTCCGAGACCAGAATAGGATATTAGAAGGGACTCTTTCAAGAGCATGATAGTCAACTAAGTTGCAGCTGCCAAACTTATCCACTCTCGTGGATCAGTATCGGCAGACTGCCAAGAGAACCTTAGATGACTCAAACTTGGATGGTTTTTCCTCTTCCGATTTAGATACTACTGAATTTGTTTGCTCTTATGGAAGTCGTGACATACAAGAAAAGAATCACTGTCGATGAAACAGGTCATAGGTATATCAGCACATGTAACTGTTCTCTAGACATCCTTGTAACCATAACAAATCCAGAAGCTGCCACAACTAAGAAGGCATATATCTGAACTAGGGGAAACAGCAGAAAGGATTGGGTCACTCATGGAAGCCAAACCACATACTTTGTGCCACAGCATCGCTACGTGTGTCAAATGCATAAGCAACAACCATCCTGTAACAACTAGACTTAGTAAAGCATTTCTTACAAGAAACCAAATGGTCATGAATCAATTTGCATTATCTATAACCAGGATCCCAAGAATATCATCTTTGATGATGTCGCACCACCGACATTTGTTTTAAGAGAGGATTGGTAGGCGCTGGGAATAGGAATGGGGGAGGAGGCTGACATCAAGATCACTTTAGTATATAACTGACTTGGTTTCATTACTGATCTTTGACATGAAAATGGTGAATCATTTTGTATTTGCCATTTTACCTTCCTCTCAATTTATTCAAATCTCTACTCTTGCTTTCTTCTTGCTACTTGTTTCTTCTATCTGCTTTACAAGTTATGGAGGCCTCAAAGTTTCTTCTCTATGTTTTTGCATGAGAAATTATTTCAAAAATCTATTTGTTTCTTCTCTGTGTTTTTCATCATGATGACCTCAATGCAGGGACTATGAGGAAGAGCATTGAAAATTTGCAAAAGGAATTGAATACAAGTACGTCAATCAAGTAGATTCTCTGTGTTTTTCACCATGATGACCTTAATGCAAGGACTATGAAGAATAGCATTGAATATTTGCAAAAGCAAATGAATACAAGTATGTTAATCAAGTTAAAGATCCTGCAAAAAACACAAAATTGGTATATTATCGTTCAACTAGGAAAAAAGATGTGAGCACTCAAGTATGTATCCGGATCAGATATATAGTCACTTATAACGAACATCTATGCAGCAAATGAATTGTGCACCAGAACCATTAAAAAACAAGCAACTTACATGATCTGACGAGTAACAAGATTTCCTCTCTTAATTAGCTTCTGTAGCTACCCAGGAAATACTTCTTCAGCAGTAGCTCTTAAATAACTTTCCCAGTTTAAGCCTATACAACTTTGAAATTCCATTTCATTTTCCCGAACCTGAGACACACTCCAGTCATGTAATCCTGGATCTCTGGACCTTGTACAACAAGGCATCAAAGTTTATATATGCATTAAGACATGCTATCGATTGTGAGACCTTACTGGTCATAAGCTTCTTATAGGTCCATCTGATGTTCCCATCCTATATTCAATCATTCCAGTTCTCCGGCAGAAAAAGCTAGTTTACTTGAGCTGGATTATGTTCATAAGACTACCACGTGCATCAACATGAATATGAATGTTTCATTAATTAAGCAAATAGTTGGCTTACCTGTCGGGCAAAACCTATATTAGCATGAAATGGAATGAGCAGATGACACGTAACCAGGGGAAGATTACTTGCCCTTTAGAATTTGAATCCAGGGGAGAAGTGGAAAATTTTTTTCTTATACTCTTTTGAGGTACTGGTAGGGATGAAAGGCTTTCTTTGGAGTTCTCCGGACCTCTAATCTAATAACAGGGTCCTAAACAATTGGATAAATGACCTATGGTTCCCCAAGAAGTCAGTAGAATCGGCAATTGATTGATGCACTTATCTTGATAACTGAGATGAGTGGTAGATTAAATGACAAGAGTCAAGTACCATCTGCATGGGTGAATTGTGGACAATAATAGCAATCTTTAAGCAGCCAACATAGGTTGGCCCAGTGCATGAGGTTTGCACCAATGGGGGGGATCTAGTGAGGGTCAATACATGCAATCTTACATTTGCAAGCAGAAAGAACATAACCATGACTAAAAACCCTGGTTGGTCAGGTCTTACAGGAGCAAACTTACAGTGAGTTCTCAAGCTAAACAGCCGATGAGTACAAATAAATGAATCTAAGAAAAGAAAGGTTAAAATAGAGATGTGAAGACTACAAGAAAACTGAGTCAGATTGAATTCGAAGGAGAAAAGAAAGAGAGGAAAGAAAATGAAAGAGATATTTGAGATAGATGGGCCAAACCCACTCAAACGAATGTTTTCCCTGCATTGGGAGTTCCCCATATTGGAGCAATCTGAGCCAGAAGGAGGCATATCTAGCAAATAGTTGCCAAGAATAACCTTCTGCCAGGGTAAACTCCATTCACAAGAACAATACTAAAACATTTCATCGTATGTGTGCTAAGAACAAGCCAACAGATCACAAGCATCACGAGAATAAGTTCACAGAAAACATCTGAATCAGTAAAGATGGTGCACAGAACTCTTTAAGCAGCCAACATAGGTTGGCCCAGTGCATGAGGTTTGCGCCAATGGGGGGATCTAGTGAGGGTCAATACATGAAATCTTACATTTGCAAGCAGAAAGAATATAACCATGACTAAAAACCCTGGTTGTCAGGTCTTATAGGAGCAAACTTACAGTGAGTTCTCAAGCTAAACATCCTATGAGTACAAATAAATGAATCTAAGAAAAGAAAGGTTAAAATAGAGATGTGAAGACTACAAGAAAACTGAGTCAGATTGAATTCGAAGGAGAAAAGAAAGAGAGGAAAGAAAATGAAAGAGATATTTGAGATAGATGGGCCAAACCCACTCAACGAATGTTTTCCCTGCATTGGGAGTTCCCCATATTGGAGCAATCTGAGCCAGAAGGAGGCATATCTAGCAAATAGTTGCCAAGAATAACCTTCTGCCAGGGTAAACTCCATTCACAAGAACAATACTAAAACATTTCATCGTATGTGTGCTAAGAACAAGCCAACAGATCACAAGCATCACGAGAATAAGTTCACAGAAAACATCTGAATCAGTAAAGATGGTGCACAGAACTCTTTAAGCAGCCAACATAGGTTGGCCCAGTGCATGAGGTTTGCACCAATGGGGGGATCTAGTGAGGGTCAATACATGAATCTAAGAAAAGAAAGGTTAAAATAGAGATGTGAAGACTACAAGAAAACTGAGTCAGACTGAATTCGAAGGAGAAAAGAAAGAGAGGAAAGAAAATGAAAGAGATATTTGAGATAGATGGGCCAAACCCACTCAAACGAATGTTTTCCCTGCATTGGGAGTTCCCCATATTGGAGCAATCTGAGCCAGAAGGAGGCATATCTAGCAAATAGTTGCCAAGAATAACCTTCTGCCAGGGTAAACTCCATTCACAAGAACAATACTAAAACATTTCATCGTATGTGTGCTAAGAACAAGCCAACAGATCACAAGCATCACGAGAATAAGTTCACAGAAAACATCTGAATCAGTAAAGATGGTGCACAGAACTCTTTAAGCAGCCAACATAGGTTGGCCCAGTGCATGAGGTTGCGCCAATGGGGGGATCTAGTGAGGGTCAATACATGAAATCTTACATTTGCAAGCAGAAAGAATATAACCATGACTAAAAACCCTGGTTGTCAGGTGTTATAGGAGCAAACTTACAGTGAGTTCTCAAGCTAAACATCCTATGAGTACAAATAAATGAATTTAAGAAAAGAAAGGTTAAAATAGAGATGTGAAGACTACAAGAAAACTGAGTCAGATTGAATTCGAAGGAGAAAAGAAAGAGAGGAAAGAAATTGAAAGAGATATTGAGATAGATGGGCCAAACCCACTCAAACGAATGTTTTCCCTGCATTGGGAGTTCCCCATATTGGAGCAATCTGAGCCAGAAGGAGGCATATCTAGCAAATAGTTGCCAAGAATAACCTTCTGCCAGGGTAAACTCCATTCACAAGAACAATACTAAAACATTTCATCGTATGTGTGCTAAGAACAAGCCAACAGATCACAAGCATCACGAGAATAAGTTCACAGAAAACATCTGAATCAGTAAAGATGGTGCACAGAACTCTTTAAGCAGCCAACATAGGTTGGCCCAGTGCATGAGGTTTGCGCCAATGGGGGGATCTAGTGAGGGTCAATACATGAAATCTTACATTTGCAAGCAGAAAGAATATAACCATGACTAAAAACCCTGGTTGTCAGGTGTTATAGGAGCAAACTTACAGTGAGTTCTCAAGCTAAACATCCTATGAGTACAAATAAATGAATTTAAGAAAAGAAAGGTTAAAATAGAGATGTGAAGACTACAAGAAAACTGAGTCAGATTGAATTCGAAGGAGAAAAGAAAGAGAGGAAAGAAAATGAAAGAGATATTGAGATAGATGGGCCAAACCCACTCAACGAATGTTTTCCCTGCATTGGGAGTTCCCCATATTGGAGCAATCTGAGCCAGAAGGAGGCATATCTAGCAAATAGTTGCCAAGAATAACCTTCTGCCAGGGTAAACTCCATTCACAAGAACAATACTAAAACATTTCATCGTATGTGTGCTAAGAACAAGCCAACAGATCACAAGCATCACGAGAATAAGTTCACAGAAAACATCTGAATCAGTAAAGATGGTGCACAGAACTCTTTAAGCAGCCAACATAGGTTGGCCCAGTGCATGAGGTTTGCGCCAATGGGGGGATCTAGTGAGGGTCAATACATGAAATCTTACATTTGCAAGCAGAAAGAATATAACCATGACTAAAAACCCTGGTTGTCAGGTGTTATAGGAGCAAACTTACAGTGAGTTCTCAAGCTAAACATCCTATGAGTACAAATAAATGAATTTAAGAAAAGAAAGGTTAAAATAGAGATGTGAAGACTACAAGAAAACTGAGTCAGATTGAATTCGAAGGAGAAAAGAAAGAGAGGAAAGAAAATGAAAGAGATATTTGAGATAGATGGGCCAAACCCACTCAAACGAATGTTTTCCCTGCATTGGGAGTTCCCCATATTGGAGCAATCTGAGCCAGAAGGAGGCATATCTAGCAAATAGTTGCCAAGAATAACCTTCTGCCAGGGTAACTCCATTCACAAGAACAATACTAAAACATTTCATCGTATGTGTGCTAAGAACAAGCCAACAGATCACAAGCATCACGAGAATAAGTTCACAGAAAACATCTGAATCAGTAAAGATGGTGCACAGAACTCTTTAAGCAGCCAACATAGGTTGGCCCAGTGCATGAGGTTTGCGCCAATGGGGGGATCTAGTGAGGGTCAATACATGAAATCTTACATTTGCAAGCAGAAAGAATATAACCATGACTAAAACCCTGGTTGTCAGGTGTTATAGGAGCAAACTTACAGTGAGTTCTCAAGCTAAACATCCTATGAGTACAAATAAATGAATTTAAGAAAAGAAAGGTTAAAATAGAGATGTGAAGACTACAAGAAAACTGAGTCAGATTGAATTCGAAGGAGGAAAAGAAAGAGAGGAAAGAAATTGAAAGAGATATTTGAGATAGATGGGCCAAACCCACTCAAACGAATGTTTTCCCTGCATTGGGAGTTCCCCATATTGGAGCAATCTGAGCCAGAAGGAGGCATATCTAGCAAATAGTTGCCAAGAATAACCTTCTGCCAGGGTAAGAAAGAGAGGAAAGAAAATGAAAGAGATATTTGAGATAGATGGGCCAAACCCACTCAAACGAATGTTTTCCCTGCATTGGGGAGTTCCCCATATTGGAGCAATCTGAGCCAGAAGGAGGCATATCTAGCAAATAGTTGCCAAGAATAACCTTCTGCCAGGGTAAACTCCATTCACAAGAACAATACTAAAACATTTCATCGTATGTGTGCTAAGAACAAGCCAACAGATCACAAGCATCACGAGAATAAGTTCACAGAAAACATCTGAATCAGTAAAGATGGTGCACAGAACTCTTTAAGCAGCCAACATAGGTTGGCCCAGTGCATGAGGTTTGCGCCAATGGGGGGATCTAGTGAGGGTCAATACATGAAATCTTACATTTGCAAGCAGAAAGAATATAACCATGACTAAAAACCCTGGTTGTCAGGTCTTATAGGAGCAAACTTACAGTGAGTTCTCAAGCTAAACATCCTATGAGTACAAATAAATGAATTTAAGAAAAGAAAGGTTAAAATAGAGATGTGAAGACTACAAGAAAACTGAGTCAGACTGAATTCGAAGGAGAAAAGAAAGAGAGGAAAGAAAATGAAAGAGATATTTGAGATAGATGGGCCAAACCCACTCAAACGAATGTTTTCCCTGCATTGGGAGTTCCCCATATTGGAGCAATCTGAGCCAGAAGGAGGCATATCTAGCAAATAGTTGCCAAGAATAACCTTCTGCCAGGGTAAACTCCATTCACAAGAACAATACTAAAACATTTCATCGTATGTGTGCTAAGAACAAGCCAACAGATCACAAGCATCACAAGAATAAGTTCACAGAAAACATCTGAATCAGTAAAGATGGTGCACAGAACTCTTTAAGCAGCCAACATAGGTTGGCCCAGTGCATGAGGTTTGCGCCAATGGGGGGATCTAGTGAGGGTCAATACATGAAATCTTACATTTGCAAGCAGAAAGAATATAACCATGACTAAAAACCCTGGTTGTCAGGTCTTATAGGAGCAAACTTACAGTGAGTTCTCAAGCTAAACATCCTATGAGTACAAATAAATGAATTTAAGAAAAGAAAGGTTAAAATAGAGATGTGAAGACTACAAGAAAACTGAGTCAGATTGAATTCGAAGGAGAAAAGAAAGAGAGGAAAGAAAATGAAAGAGATATTTGAGATAGATGGGCCAAACTCACTCAAACGAATGTTTTCCCTGCATTGGGATTTCCCCATATTGGAGCAATCTGAGCCAGAAGGAGGCATATCTAGCAAATAGTTGCCAAGAATAACCTTCTGCCAGGGTAAACTCCATTCACAAGAACAATACTATAACGTTTCATCGTATGGGTGCTAAGAACAAGCCAACAGATCACAAGCATCACAAGAATAAGGTCACAAAAAGATCTGAATCAATAAAGATGGTGCACAGAACTCAAGCTCCCCTCTTGCAGTATGAAGCTACTTCTTTCGTGTCCCATGGAAATAGGACATGGAAAATAAACCATAAGTTTCTGTTTTCTATTCCACACGGATCATTTCACATATTAGACATTCATAAGGGAGTCCACAATCCATCTCATGGTCATTTCCATGAACAGATTCATCCCATTATTCATACCCTTCAAATCTGGAGTTTGTAAATCCGATTCACTCACCAGTCATTGAACAACGTGATTTCACAGTCATTCACAATCATCCTCATCAAAACTCATAATTCATAAATATACGTAAGAAAGAAGAAGATACCACAGGTTGAGTGAGTGTACCATCAGATCGGGCTGAATGAAGCAGGACAATGAGAAGGAAGCAGGAGAACAGGGAGATCCTTAGGCCCATTCCTCACCACCTCTTCAATACTATTCCTTCTTCCTTTTTCTGAGATCTTGAAAAAGAGTGGGAGGAAGAGGAGGTTAAGGGGTCTGGGAGCAAGTCCATTGCTTTCACACCCACCTCACTTTCTTCTCTTTTCTTTATTAACTCTAAAGCTTTCCCATCACACCCATCATCATCATCTCTCTCTCTCTCTCTCGACTTTGTTCAGTTCTTTCCCTTTTCTTTAATCCAGCTTCACACATGGGTTGCTGCAGCTGCAATGTCCCTTTTTTTGATTTGGTGAATCCACTGTCTAGAAAGCTGTGATGTGTGAGCTGCAGCAGTCAGTGCAGGTTCCTTGATGCATACTACTGTCCAATTAGCTGCATTAGGGGCAGATTTCCAAGTGTTATTGCACTACTGTTCCTTGGGCAAAGCTGCATGAGCTAAAAGCTTAACTACTCCAAGTGATGGGATGACATTCTAACTCACATCAGTTGGCTTTATTATGCATTTCCATACAAGTACAATAATAATGTAGTGGAGTGAAGGCCAAGCAATTATTTGGGTATGATGTCCTCTGGGGAAGGGTGATCTGCAAGCAGCAGATGGCATTGAAAGAAAAGGTTTCCTATTAGAAAAAAAAAACCTCTCCAAATATTAACTTATTCAAACTGTATGACCAAAGAATTATGCTTAATTTCTCAAAAATAATCACTTGATGGGAGTTATGAATTACTAATCCCTAAATACTTCTCTTGTTGTTGTAGCAACTTGAGGATTACCATTCTACATCATTAAAAATGTGCAACAGTTTGCTAAATTAGTCACTAACAATCATTTGATTGATCTCTGATCTCATGCATTTGCGGATTACTCAGTATGATCCCAAAGACTCCATTCCAAATGCACAGATAAAAAGCTTAAATTTGAGTGTTTGATGGATAAATGTCAATTTATTACAACATTTCTTTGTTATATAAGACTAAATAAAAAGTACTTTTATTCCTTGTGCGTATAAATAGAGAGGTGAATCATGCAAAGAAGTACGAATCATTTATATTAAAGACTTGAGGAACATTAAAGACTAATATGAGGTAGAATGAGATACCTGTGTTTCTCCGCATCATTTACATTATCTCTATGTATGAACCAAAGAATCATTGGCTAGTCATAAACTAATAAAGAAGCTTCCTTGTCTGAATGGGGGTAGTCATAAACAATCGGGTGTGTTGGATGAGACACCTTCTTTATTAGTCATAAACTAATAAAGGCAACATGCTACAGACACCTTCTTTGAGACTTTCATCAGCATGGGGGGAGTGTGTTGGTTGTGGCTGAGGTGGAGGTGGAGGTGGAGGTGGAGGCGGAGGTAGAGGAGGGGAGCGCAACCAGGGAACGGCGGAGGAGATCGAACCGGAGAGGAGGAAGGGTTCACAAAATTTACGAAAGGTATAGAGACCTGCGGATGAGCTTACCTTGTGCTAGCTAGAGGTCGAAGTGGACCAAAAATAATAATTTCGGGGTGAAATAGTTCCTTTTCGATGTTCTTACTCTCACATGGCGGTGACTAGAAGCCTATTAAATCACCAATTGAAGCGGATGGCTTGCGGTAAGCATGCGGTGAGCGTACCTATACCAATTTGAGGACGAAGCAAAGCAATAAAAATATTTTAGGGTCAAATCGTTCTATTTCAACGATCTTACACTCACTTTCCGGTGACTAGAACCCTGCTAAATCCACAATATCAACCGTTTTGTGGTGAGCTTACCTTTTCCGTATTCAAAAAAATAAAGGACAAATTCTAAAAAATATATAAATTTTTTATGTCCTTTTTTCACTTTAATCTCACAAAGCAGCTTTTAAATTATATAAGATGATAGTATGACTGATCTTTGACCACCTTCACCCGCTTTGCCTCGTTGTACTCTCACCTTATACTTCTCTCCACCTCATGATGCCTCCATCTTAACTTAACGATCATAGTACCAATCAACTTATTTTCCCTGATCTCATCCATTTATATTTTCTCTTGGCCTCACCTTCCTCTAGTATATCTTTCTGTTTTCTTTTTCTTTTTGTTGGCTCTCTTTTTCATTCTCTTGATAAGAAAGTTTTTCTTTTTTGTCTGCTCTCATCGCAAAGTCATCATGAGGATGACGATGAGGATCGATTGATCCTCATGCTATTGTCACTCAAGAGTTTATCATTGTCCAACATTTATATCTCTGATCATAAACTCTTGGTTATGGCATCATTATGTTGACTTCAAGTAGATATAGTTACATGCCTACAAAGGGATCGACAATGACCCTTCCTCCCTCGTCTTCTCCTTTTATATTCTAGTATTCTCAAGCTCTACTCTCACCTCTCTCCTCATCCATGGACGTAATAACTGTGACGCCCTTCACCGTTTCATCCATGACCATAGCATTATGCGTGATCGATACACAAAAGGCAAGAGGCAAAGAAATATGTAATCTCATTTATTAAAAAATAAAGAATACTATGTGGGAATATAGAAAAAGGGTGCTACGTGGAAAAAAATAGAAACTTATACTGTTTTTGAGAAATTTTCCTAAAAATTAAACCTTGACGAAATTATTCAGGCATGCGGTGACTGGAACCCTCAGCATTTCATGTCATGCGGTGAGCTTATCCTCTAGTTATCGAAAAACAAATTCCCTCAATAAATATCAAATCGACGCCAAAATCCTTTACTTCAGTATTCTTACTCTTACACACGGTGATTAGAACCCAGTTACGAACTAGTAATTCTTCGAGTCTTATATGAAAAGATACGGGAATTCACATCATCATAAACTCTACAAAGATATGATCTTCGCATATGGACTTCAATCTAAGACATATCATTCGTATAATAATACAGATATATTCCATTCTATGGTAACTTTAGCATCCTCCTTCACCGATGTAGTCAATATGATTGATATATACCATTCCAAACATCAACCCGTGGATTTACAAATGAATCCAAGGGAACACCATTTTGATCCAAATTGAACAAAACAAAACAAAAACAGATCATGATTACGAAGAATCAAAAAACATTTCTTGAATGATGTACAGAGGAGTTATTCAGGTTTTGACATATAGAATCAATCCAGAAGCCAGTCAGAAGAAATCTAGTGTTCTCAAACCAAAATCAATTAATTATTCCATTTAGCCTGTCTCAAATAGTTGGGACATTTGGACCTGTTATTGTAATAGTAGTTTTAGTAACTCAATCGAATCAAGTTAGAAGCTGTGATCATGAGAATTACAAGTATGTGTTGCAATGTTCTGCTTGAACATAGAGCGCATGGACCGTAATTTCTCTCGGCATGAATAAAAGATAGTAACATGTATGAACCAAGATTTTGGTAACATGAACACACATGAGAAACTTGATCTCTATGGTCAATGCAGTCATACACATTGCGCAAAGTTGTTGCAATGATTTGCTTAACCATAAGCAGTGCACACAATAGACAATATATGTTGTCATGCTCTGCTCAGCCATATACAGTGCATGAACTTTTAGTAGGTGTTCTGAAGACAAACATGCAGAAACTAAGATTTTATAGCATGAACACAAACAAGTTGGTAGCTTTGTCCTATACAAACATGCAGAAACTATGATTTTATAGCATGAACACAAAGAAGTAGGTAGCCTTGTCCTATACTTATTTGTATCATACACATTAGGTAGCCTTGTCCTATACTTATTTGTATCATACACACATTAGGTAGCCTTGTCCTATACTTATTTGTATCATACACATTAGGTAAATGTGTTGCATCAAGCTGAAGGGAATTAGCATATACAAATCAACATTTTGACTAATTTCAAAGCAAATAAGAAATGCTTAGCTATGAGTTGCTGTATACACACACACACACACACACAAACATTGCACAAGTGTGTTGTTTCAGTGGTCTGCTAATCTGCTCAACTACAAACAGTGTATTACATGTTTTAGGTGGAATGAAGATAGCTATGATAGATACAAATGAAGGTTTTTGCTAACATGGACACAAAGAAGAAAAAACTTAGCCCACAAATAGTCAGAATCATCCCTAAGCCAAACAAAGAATAACTATAAATTCTGGATAGAATATAAAACACAGATCATGTACTTCAAGAGACCCATGAAATCATGCAACAGTAATATAAGTTCTCTCTCTACACGACAACTTAATTTCATACCTTATGCACACACCAACTAAGAAGGCAAATAACCAATCAAAACAACAGCTTGATCAAGCGGCAGAATCCATCCCAAAATTACCACCCACTGTTCAAATATATATCAGCAACTCTTCTTCCTCCTTCCTCCCCAACCCAAAATTAATAAAAGAATATTATTGTTGTGTATATATTTATATTTATATATATACTTCTTTTTCTTCTTTACCTTTGTTTCTTTTGATCCCTCCCCTGGTTGATTCTTTGGACCACTCCGGCAGTGGCGGCTGTGGGCGATCAGCCTCTCCAGTCGGGGCACTGGTAGACGGGGCGCATCTTCTGTGTGCCGGCCTTGAGTGGGCAGGGCGTGTCGAACGGCGGCACCATGCAATTGTACTGCAGGCACAGCGACGCACCGACGGGGATGGCTGCAGCCGCGGGCCCTATCTCGATACCCGTCAGGAAGTTGTGCTGGAGGTAGAGCAGCTGCATCCCGTTGCTGAGCCCCTGCACCAGGCGGCTCGGCACCTCCCCGGAGAACCGGTTGTTGTTGAGGTAGAGCCGACCAACGGCGGCCAGCTGCGGCGGCACGGCCCCCCACAGCCGGTTGTAGCTCAGGTCCACCACCGGGATGACCACGTCCTCCTGCGGCGGCTCCACTTTCCCGGAGAAGGCGTTGCGCTGCAGCTGGAGCGCCGCGAGCGGGAACTCGAACACGGACCCGGGGATGGGACCCTCGAGCAGGTTGGAGCTGAGGTCCAGGAAGATGAGCCGGGTGAGGCGCGGAAGCACGGTGTCCACGGGGCCGGTGAGGGTATTGTGGCTGAGGGCGAGGTACTGCAGGGATGGCGGCAACGACGGCACGGGGCCGGAGAGCTGGTTGTGCTTGAGGTCGAGGCGGAGGAGGGAGGCGGAGTCCGGGAAAGGCGGGAGGGTGCCCGAGAGCTGATTATGGCAGAGGATGAGGTTGGAAAGGGCCGGGGCGGCGGTGAGGGAGAGGGGGAGGGGACCGGAGAGCTGGTTGTAGCTAAGATCGATGGTGCGGAGGCGGGAGAGGGCGCCGAGGCCGGTAGGGATGGGGCCGGAGAGCAGGTTCTTGCTGAGAGCGAGAAAGCGGAGGTCGGGGCATCCGGTGAGCTCGTCGGGGACCGGGCCCGTAACGCGGCCGGGAACGAGGGAGAGTTCGGCGAGGGCGGAGAGGCGGCCGAGGGCGGGGTCGAGGCGGCCCTGGAGGCCGGGGTAGCCGGCACGGGGGTCGCCCAGGGCGAGGGCTATGACGCGGTCCCCAGCGCAGAACACGCCCGGAAAAGCACAGGGGTCGGCCGTGAAGTCCCAGTCGGAGAAGAAATCGGAGCCAGGCATGTCTTCGAGGCCCTTGCGGATAGCCTGAAGCGCCAGGAAGTCCACCGGGTCCAGAATTCCCACCACGCCCCTGAAAGACGCCAACAATGTGAACCCCAGTGGCAGCAAGAACAACGCCAAGAAACGGTGAGTTCGAACGCAGCAGCATCGCTCCACCATCATCGCCATCATCATCTACTTTGCTCCGGTCTGCTCTGCTCTCTTTCTTTCTTCGGTTCTTGAAGCAGAGCGCGGAAGGGGACTAATAAAGAAGAGGGATGTGGTCGTGGATGTGCGTGAAAGGTCAAGGCGGACTACAGCTTTGCTTGGTTGGTTGCTCCTCGCTTGCTTTCTCGTGGGGAAGGGGCGTGAGCGCTTTAATGGCGGATCTGTAAAGGGACAGAGAATGATAGAGAGCGAGAGAGAGAGAAAGAGAGAAGAGAGAGGAGGAAGGAAGAAGACTTGGGGGAGAAGCTTAGCCTGGAGGGGGTGGCTTCTTTAGCTCTTTGTTCCTCTTCTTCTTCTTCCTTCTTTTTCTTCTACTGTGGTAATTGATGTTGGCTTGGGGAGGGAAGAAGAAATCAATGCCGGCACCCCAACAAGCCGCTCATCCCACGGTAGAGGCGAAGAAGCATCATCTTTTTTTCTTCCTTTTTTTTTGTATTATTGGTCTTTTCTATTGTTTTTTTAATTTATGAACATTATATATATATTAGAGGGTCTGGTTCGGGCTCGCAAACGGTTGTCCGAGGCAGGTGGTTCGGAAGCTCACGTGAGCCGCGGGCGAAACCTACTCGTCAGTCGAGCTGTCTAGACACGTGGCGGTCTGGTACGTGTCGCGTCATCGTCCTGTAGTGTTAGTTGACTCACGACTACTTTACTGGTGATCGGACTGACGGGGCCCCTCGGTGGGGCCTCCCTCATTTCCGATCGCAAGAAGGGTAAGATTGACGGGTGGGTCGACAAGGTGTGAAAAAACGTGCAGCTCTTCGGTGGTTGAGTGGCCCGAGTAAAAGATCCACGCGACAATTAAATTACGCGAATATCTGCCGATGTGTAAGGTGGTTTGGACGCCGGGAGGCAACGGTCTCCTTTTCTCCTCCATCCCACGGCTTTTTCCCTCCATAGCACGTGACATTCACGTGAAAGAGGGTAAAACAGGAGGAGGTCGGCAGCCCTTTATTTTTTAAGATTTATTCATCCATGATCCGTGAGTAGAATGGCTCATATCTTGCGACCCACTCGGGCCCACTGTCTGTCGCGTATGTGTGTCGAACGACGAGCCTAAAGGGTACGTCGGCGGTGGGAGGCGTGACTACGTGAAACAGGCAGTGCTATGGAAGGAAGCGCAGGGCGATGGCATGGGAGCGTGCGACTATCGTCTTTGTCGACGGTGTCTAGTGATACCGAAAGGGCTTTTCATTGTAATTAAATGATAAGCTTGAAGGTTGGCGTTGGGTTGCACACCTCTTCGTTTCATGCTGGCGCAGGATCAACTCGGGTGCACGCCAGCTGATTGTGCATGTTCACAAGAACAGAGGAGGCTATTAAAGGAAAACGACAGAATTAAGAAAAAGATACATATGAACAAACAAGAAGATTATGAAGGAATTAGTTAGCTTAATTAGTAAAGAAGTTGACTGCTAGTAAGATACTAACATCAAATTCCATGTGCATCACCTACAATTTGCAAAAAAACAAAAAAAAAATCCAGAAGAAAAATATATTCTTGCATATGATAACAGACAATGAAAACATTTGTCGTAGAATCTGCAGCCAGATAGAAATACATCAAACAGTTGTAGTCATGACAGTCATGCTTTGTCCTCATAACCAACATCGACACAGAACACACCTATAGTAAACAAATAACTATCTCATGTGATAATAGAAGCCAAACAGAGGTTCTCATGCAGTTTACATAGCTAAGTACTGAAGAAACCTTTTGTAAATACATGCATTCAAGGCATTCACATGTAAAACAAAACCTAACCAAAGAAGAAAGAGAAAAGGCCTCTTCATGTATGGTGGAGGATGAAATTCAAGTTTGCACCAGTTACCAGAGATGCAAGCTACCTCTTCAATGCAAATCCCATTTTACCCTCTCCGCAAGCTAGGGTTTCTTAAATTTTACAGACTGACAAACAGACTCTGAATGGATGAAATCCAAAATTAAGTTTAACAGGTAATTAATTCAGAACCTCTTGTTGCAAACCACACATGACAAAGCTTTTCTAAGTACTTTGTAGCAGAAATGCCATAGGAAAATGGTTCAAGCTAATCACTGTAGTCATCGTCCTCTTTCTCTTCGTGATCAGCTACAAACTTCTCTATGAACCTCTTCTGAACTCCCTTTATGATGCCCTCCCTCGAACTACTTCCGGTTTGTCCATCATTGAGCACCGGGTCAGATTGGCAAAGGGCTAAAGCGACAGCTGAACAAAGAAAGACAGATATTAGTATAATAAAGATTAGGGAATTCATTATTTTCTTCATTAGCAACGCTAGACAAACAGGTTGCTTTTTTCTAATATCATTTTGTTTAATAGCAAATTTGTCAAGCGTTCAAGTTAATGGCAATATATTTTCATGGGAATTGGAAGAGAGCAGATGTGTGCAATCATCAGACATATATAACATCAGGAATATCGTTTAAATCTTGAAATTGCAACTTGCATTTGTGACATACGAATCTAGATAGGTGTGCAACACAGCAACTAAACTAGTGTAACACAGACTTGAGGACTCAAAAAATTTACATGCCGGAGGAAAGTTCTAAAAAAAAGAGAAGGGGTTCACACGTCGAAGTAGATGATGTGTGCTATCTGCTGCAGGAACTCCTGTCGCACTATCTCATTATAATTCCACATCGAAATCCAACAACCATAAATCACAACTGGTGACTCAATTAGAAATGCATCCAAGTGGTGGTTAATTCATGCGCCCACATAAGCAAAAGCACAACATACATGCACATGCATCAAGCATAACTCAGTATGTATGCATATCCAGGTGCCGATACCTTTTTCTTTTGCCAGTCGATGACAACCATGTCCTTATGATGCTACAGCCACAGATATGATGGCTGACAAGTGGACAAATTCACTATGTCTAAGACCAGAAGTGACAGTGTGTGGAGTTTGTAACATTTGGCTAATATCATCTAATCCATAAGATTTCTTTCCCTCATTATTACAAATCTAAATATGCATCTGTCTAGCTTTAAAACCTAAAGTATTGGAGCTCAGACATTCCCTCATTAACAACCATTTAGCCTCTTTTGCCAAGCCATTATATATCAGTCAAAGTTCTTATAATTATATTTTTATTGGACAGCCTTGACAATGAAATCTTTATAATGGGTCACTGATCATCCTCATGGAAAGACCTCTCCGAAACGGGAACTCCATAATCAATACATAAGAACAAGAAAACCTTAAAAAGAATTGCACTGACAAGCAAATGAAGACAAGCATACTAATGATATAATTACTCGAGGGTACATAGGGAATGTCAAATTTCCAAATTTTTTTAGGCAAATAGTAGTCGAGAAAAATATAGCTTATAAACTCAGGCAGTTTATTAGATAGAAAATCTCTATGATATACACAATAAAAAAAGATACCTTCAGGTGTACATCTCCGGGAGCCAAATTGATGCAACCCCACATAAGTTCCTTTGACAGCACCATTGTTGTACACCAAAATGGTCGGAAGGTTTCTATCTGGGTAATTCAGAATGCACTCCGTGGAGATTATCTTAACAAACTTGGTAGCTGGGTACTTCGTAGCAAGCTCTTCCAGGCAACATAAGAGTAACCCACAATCTTGTATACTGTCACCAAATTAAAAGAACCAAATAAAAACTGAATAAAGATAATTGTTTATCCTGGGTAGATTCCTCAAAGTACATAGTGATTTGACTGCCAATATCTGAATTTATCATAAAAGGTAATAATCAACGCAAATGGAAACGGTGCACGATCTTCAACATACTGTACGCAGATATAAGCTGGATCGCTGGCAATTCTAGCAGACTAGAAATGCTCTGAATCACCCAAGACATCACAACAAAGAGACGGTTGAGCGCTCATCAAGGTAGAAAACTTTCAAGAACAGGGAAAACAAAAGGTAGAATCCATTGGACAAACTATGTCAGTAGAGAAACACAAGAATCCAGAGAGATCAATACAGTTTGGAAAAGGATAGGAAATCGGAGACGCAGGCAATTCGATCTGTGAAGAAAATCTTGAACTCTTACCGAAGGGACACATGCCAGGTAGGAAATCAAGCAACAAAAAAGTCAGGATGTCATAAAAAATCTAGACATTTGAACGAGGGGCACACCTGTCCTTGTAGAGCAATACAACGACCCAGACATCTGCGGGTGCCTGCGATACCTCCCGGACAAAATCCGAGCCTGAGATAGGCATCACTGACCCGAAACGAGCAACTTTTGCCGCCTCCCGCATCTCCACCAGCCTCCGCTTCCTAGGCTCCCGCCGCGATAGAAACCCCAATTCATCACCAGAGGGAGAGAGAGATCCAAACAGGGAACCGGGAAAAAGAAAACCCTAAGATTACCTGTACTCCTGGAGGAAGCGGTCGTCATCGAGGTCGGGATCGTCCTCGAGTTCGTCGAGCTCGGCGGGAGTGCGGTCGTCGATCCAGGCCTTAGATTTGGGGGCGAGGTCGGGGTCGTCGGCGGGAGAGAAGGGCGCGGGCTTGAAGGGCTCAGGCTTAGGCGGCAGGTTGCCGAGGCGCCGCTGGATGTCGTCCCACTGCGTGCTCGCTCCCCGACGTCCTTGTACACGAAGTGGTAGTCCGCCATCGTCGCCTCCTCCTCTCCACTAACAAAGAGGACCCGGTTGAGCGCTCACTAAGGTAGAAAACTCTTCAAGAACAGGGGAAACAAAAGGTAGAATCCATTGGACAAACTATGTCAGTAGAGAAACACAAGAATCCAGAGAGATCAATACAGTTTGGAAAAGGATAGGAATCGGAGACGCAGGCAATTCGATCTGTGAAGAAAATCCTTGAACTCTTACCGAAGGGACACATGCCAGGTAGGAAATCCAGCAACAAAAAGTCAGGATGTCATAAAAAATCTAGACATTTGAACGAGGGGCACACCTGTCCTTGTAGAGCAATACAACGACCCAGACATCTGCGGGTGCCTGCGATACCTCCCGGACAAAATCCGAGCCTGAGATAGGCATCACTGACCCGAAACGAGCAACTTTTGCCGCCTCCCGCATCTCCACCAGCCTCCGCTTCCTAGGCTCCCGCCGCGATAGAAACCCCAATTCATCACCAGAGGGAGAGAGAGATCCAAACAGGGAACCGGGAAAAAGAAAACCCTAAGATTACCTGTACTCCTGGAGGAAGCGGTCGTCATCGAGGTCGGGATCGTCCTCGAGTTCGTCGAGCTCGGCGGGAGTGCGGTCGTCGATCCAGGCCTTAGATTTGGGGGCGAGGTCGGGGTCGTCGGCGGGAGAGAAGGGCGCGGGCTTGAAGGGCTCAGGCTTAGGCGGCAGGTTGCCGAGGCGCCGCTGGATGTCGTCCCACTGCGTGCTCGCTCCCTCGACGTCCTTGTACACGAAGTGGTAGTCCGCCATCGTCGCCTCCTCCTCTCTCGATCGCTCTCGCCTCCGCCTCCGCCTCCGGAGGAATTAGACTTACGAGTTGTATATAAAGATAATTAGTGAATATTAAGGGAACATAATGTAATGGTATTATTTGCATATTTTAGATGAAAAACATTAAAGTTACTAAATAAATCAATAAATGATAAATATTTATTTTTAAATTGTTTTTTAAATTTCAAAAAACTTATACAGACTATATGATCAATTGTTTTACTTTTAACCCCTTAAAATAGATATTTTTATTTATTTCGGCCCTTTAAAAGTATTAAAAAAGTATGTAATTTTTATAATTGTAATCAATTTAAGCTGAATTTACCATAACGTTAAAATTGACTTGGTTTAATGTAATGGGTTTGAAAAGAGAGAAGGACAAAGGAATGGTTGAGGGTAATTTGTCATTTTTGAAATTAGATATTTTCTTTTAAAGAAAATTTATCCTAAATTGAACTAACCTAAGTGGTCCTCATAAAGGTGCTTATAATAATATCTCAGTTATATAAACTCTTCCATATGTCGTTGATTCCCTCATCTTATTATTTATCAAGATCACCAATAATCTTTTAGGAATTATTATTATTATTATTATTATTATTATTATTATTATTATTATTATTATTATTATTATTATTATTATTATTTATTTATTTATTTATTTATTATTATTATTATTATTATTATTATTATTATTTATTATTTTGGAATCTATCTATCTATCCTTCATAGTACCTAATATCCTAATTTGATTATGCATGCACGTAAGACGGACCTATAAAGAAGTAAGTTCTGTAAATGATTTTATAGGTTTCGACTATGTCTGATAAATGACAAATGCAAGCCTAACACCGTCCTGTAAGCATTCAAATGAAAATGGTCAATATGTCGTCAGCTCGCTGGATGAATCTCACGCTGAACAATGACGAAAGTTCCAAGTTCAATAATGCTGGGAAATAAAAGATAAAGAAGAACGAATATGCAGAACGAACAAATTACAGTTTATTCTCACAAAATCAAATAAGGTAAGAGTCCGGATGATCCACATGAAACAATACAAGTTTAAAGTTGATATCATATATCAAGAACGAAAAAGAAAAAAGAGATAAGAGTAAACCACCGCGAGTCCCCTTACAACTCGTTAACAGCAGCAAAGAGTTATGTACATGTAAACATGGAGGGCTCCTCTCTGTAGGGATGCACGTCCAACAGCATGAATTAAACGTCCAAATATACAGAATGTACAGTAATAGTGGATGGAAAGGTGGCTCGACAGGCAGACTTCCAACTACCATTTCCCCCCCCCACTTCATGAACTGAATTCTGGGTCTCTCAATCAGTTGCATTAAATCATATAAACAGTACTTTACCTTTTTTACTGCCAAATTAGAATCAAATAGAAAGAGAACTGTTACTCTAGAGGTCCACGATGAGAGCTTTCAGTTCATACATCAAACAGCCGTCCGTCCAGCACAGAAATTTACTTCTACAACGACATCCTATTTTGAAACCACCATCATCTCCGGCATCATAGAAGGAAGCAAATGCAACGTTAAGCACTTCATCCACATCAAGTGTCATCAACCTGTTCCACATCATCAGAAGGTAAGATAATGAATAATGGGAGACCATAGAGAAACCAAGATTTCAGTGATGATAACAAAAGAGAGAACTTTGACTTCACACCTTCGCTAAAAGCAAATACACATCCCATCAAGTCATCGTTATCCCCATCTTCGTCAGGCTTTTCTCTCTCGCAGTGGCTGCTGTTGCTGTCTGCATCTGTAACAGCTTCAGTTAACTCACGGCAGTCATCGAGTTCCGATACTTTACAATAGCCCTCGTTGAAACATGTCTCAAACTCCATTGAATTGTGCGAATCAGAAATTCCATCCTGTTCCATGTGGACGTTGGTAGTACAGGCCTTTGGAATTCTACCACTCTCGCTACCATTCAAAGAGTGATTATCTACAACCAGTTTACCATTACACGACAGGCTACTCGTCGATACACCATTACTAACCGAGTCATCACTGGCAGGATAACTAGCGTTGTTTTCTGAATGAAGTGGACTGTAGCCATTCGCAGAGCACTTTATAGGCATTGTAGCTGATGCATCAAGTTCTGATGTTCTAGCAATGTTGTAGCCGACGATCGAAGACAAACCATGAACATATTCATCCGAAATAGTCTTTGTCATTGATTGCAAGCTAACAGGTCCATAAGGCCCTCCTTTATCAAACAAACCTTGTGTGGTTCTCAACCCTAGAATAAGCATATAGACACCAATGAGTTTCTGGTTACCAAATTCCATATCTTAATTTCATCATATTTATAACTTATTCTTACTGAAATCTAATACATATGGACAAGAAGAAGGACCAAATTTACCATTAATGGTACCACTGGCAAACTCGTTTTTGGCTTGAAAAAACCCTGATGATGAGGTCTGATATCCACCTACAACCCTGCAAAAATGTAAATCATGGAATAGTCAGATTACACAATTGTGATGGTTATTTATCCATTGTTCAATCTTTCTTCGCTATATTTCTTTTCTTTTTTTGTTATGCAAGAGCCAATGCTCAAGCCATATTTAAGAGAGCATCAACCTCACACATACATCTATGATCACAATTTCCAACTGTATTATACTAAGTTTGACCATCCACATTATGCAATTTATTTTTTGTATTGGTATGAGAGCTTTGTGGTTGTACAAGTAGCTCAAAGCATGGTTTGCTTTACTAGTTCGTACTGGTGTACCAATCAGTTGTCGGTACAATATGTATCGAGCTGTACTGAGTCATACTGAGTCTACTAACACATGGTACAAGGGGCATATTGATGTACCGCTCATACTGATCCCCTATTGGACCGGTACGTACCACCCATACCGAGCGGTTTGCCTCGGTATGACAAACTATGGCTCAAAGGAGAGGGGGAACCCACTTTAGAAAAGGTTAAAATAATCTTTCCATCTCAGAGGTCAAGTGTTAAAACATCAATAAGATATTAAGTCACAACAACCTAACTGCAGCTAAAAGAGGATGCAGCTTCTGATCATATTTAAGCTACATTGGTGATGGAAACAAATGTTTAGATCAGAACATACAAAAAATAATTTCTTCTGAATGTAGCAATTTGTCTTTAGATGGCTGCAGCCAAGTGAAGAAGCAGACAACAACCCACATAATATAGGATTTTAAGTTCGAATACCAGGTTCAGATATGAAACCTAAATTTGTATTCGTACTAGAGAATGAAGAGAACCACGATCCAGAAGCAGCTAAAGAATAGGCTTCTTCTCCCTTCCCCTTTCTTCCTCTTAAATATACCCCTCTTTTTCACCATACAAAGGACATAGTGATGACAGAAGAAAAACAAAGCAATAAATCAAGAGTAGATTAGTTAGTCTGCACTACTAAGCCTTAGTTTAAACTTCAAACTCAGTTGAACCACCATCAAGTGGCTATTTGTAAGCAGAAAATGACAGCATAAGAGGATACATACGAATTCAACATTTAAAACGGCAGCAGCATTTCATAATACTTGCAAGTTGCAACTTAAGAGAGGTGTAACAAATTTTGCATGTACTTTGAGGAGTAAATTGGCACTAAATATCAGTTACTTGCTGCATTATCTATTGACTCTTCTTACAAATAATTTTTTTTATACAAAGTCTATTCTATTTTTGTGATCTTTATTAATTTTTTAGGTTAAAGACCCAGCATTCCACAGTTTCTCGTTTGCTCATGTTAACTGTTAATAAAACAAATAATAATTAGTTAATTTAGTGTGATAGGATCCAACTCCAAGTCCTGTTGACCTTATCCTAGCCAAAAAAATCTCTAGCTTGACATATCAAGCAGCCAAATCTCCCAAAGGGTAGCATAGCATGTTGTAAAAGACTGATCGCATGATAATGAGAAATGGAAAATCAAGTCAAACGACCATCATTTTATAAGACAGACATGTCCAATTAAGACCTACAGTACCACATTTATGTTGGAAGCCATGTTAAAACTTCTACAGAAGTACATTATAGGAGTCAATAGTAAAAGTTCATGGTGTGTGGGGAAGACATTTCTGAAGATATTTATGAAAACTTTGACTGTTGATGGTGATGTCCTGGATAAAATCCCATCTTCACTACTAATTCTTTGTAAGAAAAAAAAAGGAAGATATATTTCCAGTTATAAATCGAACAATCACCTTCTTTATTTCTTTAAAGTATGTCTCTATTCCTATCTCTTTTCGACACATTGCTGAAATTGATATACTCAAGTTCAAGTACATATAGTTTATGACATTAAATATTAAATAAACAGTAAGAAAAGATCAGGACATAAACTTCTTGATGATGCCTTTATCATAATGTAGTAAGTCTATAAGGATAAAACTAGTGTCAAACTTGATCAAGACCCTTAGATTAATATGAATATCAGTGATATCTTTTAAACATTACCTATCATTCCAGCCTGATTTGGAGCAGTGAAACTGCTCGAAAACCGGAAGCAAATCCTTCCGCTTTATTTCCACCTCATCGAAAGGTAACTTTTCAAACTCAATTTCTCCACCAGTAAGATCATTACCAAAACCTTCAATACTCTTTGATGGGTTCAACACACAAAAACAAATCTACAATGACAAATTGAGAAATATAAGTGACAAACCAAGTTGAAGAATTTGTTCTTTCTTTTATGAACTACAAAATAAATAAATAAAATTGGATACCGCTGATTTCTGCCATAATGGGATCTTTCCTGCATTAATATGTACTTCTGCATTGGAAAGGTACCAGTGGGACCTTTCACTTTTCACTGATTCCATTCCAGATAAACTTTTGGCAGTTGTCATAGAATATGAAGTTCCATTGTCTTCACAATCTTCAGAATCCAAGACTGTCTCACTATTTTTCTGGTTATTAGGGATAATTCTAGAAACATCTTCCTCTCTTTCAGACCAATTTGATCTTCTGCAAACCATCCCACCACTGAACTGGCTCAGCATTTACCATAATTCTTCATCTTGAAGTTGCAAAAGAGGAGCAGGTACAGCTTTCAAGCTGTTATCACAAGATTCCACAAATGAAGATGGAAGGAGTTCATGTTGTATGACATGACCAGATGGAGAGTATACCAAAAGATGTTCCCAGGATTTGGCCTTAGAGGAGCTGGTAAAGTAGTTTTGGCTCGAGAATTATGGAAAGCAGCAGCAATAGCACCTGATGGTACAGATATTTTCCCTGCGGCAGAAGCAGCAACATTGGTAACCCTCTTTCAGACCATTTGATCTTCTGCAAACATCCCACCACTGAACTGGCTCAGCATTTACACATAATTCTTCATCTTGAAGTTGCAAAAGAGGAGCAGGTACAGCTTTCAAGCTGTTATCACAAGATTCCACAAATGAAGATGGAAGGAGTTCATGTTGTATGACATGACCAGATGGAGAGTATACCAAAAGATGTTCCAAGGATTTGGCCTTAGAGGGAGCTGGTAAAGTATTTTGGCTCAGAGAATTATGGAAAGCAGCAGCAATAGCACCTGATGGTACAGATATTTCCCTGCTGCAGAAGCAGCAACATTGGTAACTGTGCTCAGCCAACCAGCATTAACATTTTTTATCCTACTGACCACAGAATATGTAACCGAAGGTGGAGGTGGTGGTGGATGTAACTGTTGATGGATCATGCAACATGAAGTGGACCACCATGGCACTGTGAGATTAGGAATAAGAATTGATCTTTCACCAGGAACATTTTGTGGTTGAAGACTAGCATCACCACCAAAAGGTGATATAACATATATGTGACAGGTACCCCTAGATGAAACAATTGAAATCCACTGACTATAATGACTAAAGGAGATATCCTGTATGACCTGGTATGAAAAAAGAAAGAAATTAATCAAATGTCTTAAACAAATGGCACGTTGCTTGCCTTACAAATTATGGTAAGAGAATTCTTGAATTCATACAGCAGCTGTTAGTCCACGATACAGCTTGTAAAGATGAACGTGTGATGATGTCCAATCATAGCTTGCTGGGCTAGAACCATTTTGTATACGGGTAGGCATAATCCGAAAAATATTTATGTTGTGCCCGTGTACCGAAGCTGTAACCAAAAGAGCACCACTTGGATCGAAACAGAGAGCAGATATCGGACTGGTATGGGCCCTAAATTGTGAAATGATTTCCTTTGAAATGAAATCTTTTATAACAACCTGCAGAAGAAGACCATAAAAAATCATCAATATACCCAGAAAAGTACCATATGTAACTCAAACCTGCAAGCGGTTAACATAAATGTCTCTCTGCATTAGTATGAGAGAGTGCCTGCAAATATGAGTTTGTGGGAACACACATCTAGCTATGATAACATACACACCATTCCCGCATTATCAGGGTCACTGGGGTGTGCTGTTGGTGGAAGTCTTCCAGATTTTCGGATCGAATTTGATGACAAAGGAGAACTAGAACCATCAGGAAGTAGCTCATGACAATATTTTGATAAAGTTTTATAACCCATATCTCCAAGATTAATTATTCCAGCAGCCAATGTTTTGCTAGATTCCATCGCATAACGGGCAACTAAGTTTCCACTGCTGGGAGAAGTTGATGGGCTTACGCCTGGAGAGGGAGTAAGATTTTGTGGACTAAGGCGACCTGTATTTAATATGAGAGGATTATTGGAAGCATAAGCTAACCATCTAGGACCAACAGCCATCGGACCACAACCGATGTTAACACCAGCTGAACCTTGTAATGGATAGGTCAGAACGCTGAACTTGTTCTCAAGAGTAACTGCATCAAAACAGTATATCTGCCAAGACATTCCAGAAATCGAAAAGGATAAATTACTATATCAATCTGATAACCTCAAATCAACATAATTATCCAAATAAAGGCTTTCTTACTTGGGCTGCAAGTGCCACAGCAACTATTCGGGGGCTGCAATGAACAATATGTACAGCAGAGCGGAATCTCAGAACATGAACATAACTGTGAACCTTGAGCGAGTAGAACCGAACAACTGTAGATGAGATGCTGTTTCCTGCCTGAGGCTCACTACTGCTCTCTCTGATCAATGCACTCAAACGGCCACCTTGGACCGCACCTGAGCCATTAGTCTCATCACTAGCAACAACCAACAGCAAAGGATGTGATGCTCTGAATCCTTCGGTGGCTTCAGAATTAATGGGCGTGGGCTGCATTTGTAAAAAAGTAGCTGGGCCATCACGCTTGGAAACCAGTTCACAGACATTAGAGGCATCATCAACATCGAGCACTTGAAATCCATTTGAATAACCAAGAAGCAGAACATGCTTAAAGAAAGATGGACTAAGCTCTAGCTTATCAAAGCCAGCCCATAAAACCTGTTAAATCAATAAATGTTCACAATCAAAATTTACATATCAGAAACTAAGAATACTAAGTGTAAAAATGTATAACATGAACAATATTTTGGAGATGACACTGGCCAAATACAAGGAATGTGACACCAAAGAGACTTAACCAAACTCAACAAACAAATAATTTATATTAACCAAATACAGCACAAAAAAGATAATCAAGTTAAAACATATGTTACTCTACAGGCATGCACATCACAGAAAATTTTCCTATGCACAGATTAAATTGTTAATATAAACAAATTATACATACTAAACAAATTACACCCTATTCGCAAGCTTCCTCAGTCTTTCTTGTGGAAAAAATACGGGCACAAAAAATCTGTATTAATCTGCTTGTAGATCATGTGATATTTTATAGCATTTACAGAGGATCATTATATAGTTTTGTAACCAACTTAACAAGGCCAGATTTAATTGGCACATTCTTCATCATTGCAAGGAAAAAAGATATAGTGTCACTTCTGTTTGTAAATGCCATAAATGGAAATTCCAATGTTTATATATAATTTAATTCCAATGTTTATGTACGCATATTAAGGAATAAACACTGAGATATCAGCCCATGCATGGTGGATTCACAATCCACTCTCCTGTGGTTCAGATACACAAAATTTAATTCTACAAAGTACAAAGACATTTTGAAGTAGTCAACCAACAACACAAAAGACCTAGTCCATACACTAATGTCTAAGTCCAGCTTTCTATCTGCCAACAGCTTACATGTACCAAAGCCATACCAGTAGTCCAGCACCACCACTAAAGTTTGACATTCAATTATAAGCCAGAACTTGAAGTCATGTGTAAATATACCTGGTAAAGGATCTTGGGGAGAAAAAGACCTGTCAACGATTTTAGTCTCACGGAATTCTAGAAAATGAGCCTACCTGTGGTACACTGAGTAACAGGAAAAGAATCCAATTCAAGGGGTCACTTTGCTTTAATTTCAACCAAGAAATGCAGCCCTAAAATTGCAACTACTCAACATGAAATGTTACATATGCAATCAAACTGCTTCTTGTATTCATAAAAGATAATAACTCAATGAGAATTGTGAAGTTAAACTTGTGGAACAATAATTTCCTTCTCTTAAAAAGTTCATATAAAATCCCATTGAAGAAAAAAACATCTCTGTATATTCTTAAACACAAATCCCAATGACCTAATAGGACAACCAATACAAAACTACATTGAAATAATGTCTCACAATCCATCACAAAAATGCAACTCCAAAACATTCCTAATACATACCTAAAAGAGGAATCATGAAAATATAAAGAAATTGGCAGAAAATAAAGAACCTGAAATTAGAGTCTAGTGGACTCAACCCAAATAGTGTTTACTTAAAATAGAACCTACCTGACCACATAAAATTGTGTCTAGTATCGATGATAGGCAGATACATCAAATTTTGTGTCTGATAGTTTCAAAAGCTTGACCTAACCAAACTCCAGCCATGCACTCACACACGAGCAAATACACACAAAAGGAGAAATACAAGGATCAAAATAAATGGACATGCAAACCCTTATTAACTGTTTGAGTGACATCAATAAAGGACATATTTTCCTCAGTTTTTCAAGAATCAAATTAGTCATTCATGTCAAAATCATGAACACGAAATCATCATTTCTACTATGACAAAATGCCCTGGAAATCCCTACAGATATTGTGGTCAATATAATTGTCTTTTCAGATGGATAACAATCTTCATTCTCCATTCAATTAATTTTACTTATGTACAATTAACAATTAACTCTGCCAAGTCCCAGTTCATCCTAATGAAGCTCTCGGGGGAAATAGCTGTTGTTGTGAATCGCTAAAACCTGACAACCACAAGCCATCATTTCTACTAAAAGAAGGCCCCAGAAATCCATAAGGACATTGTGGTCAATATAATTTTGTTTTTTTTTTTCAGATTGATAACAAGTTTCATTCTCTATTCAATTAATTTTACTTATGTACATTTAACAATTAGCTCTGCCAAGCGCCAGTTCCTCCTAATGAAGCTCTAAGGGGAAAAGCTGTTTTTTTGAATTGCTAAAACCTGACAACGACAAGCCGTCATTTCTACTATAACAAAATGCCCTAGAAATCCCTGAGGATATTGTGGTCGATATAATTTTGTTTTTTTCCAGATGGATGACAGTTTTCATTCACCTTTCAATTAATTTTACTTATGTACAACTAACAACTAGCTCTGCCAACTCCCAGTTCCTCCTAATGAACTTCTTGGGGAAAAAATCTGTTCTTGTAAATCGCTAAAACCTGACAACCACAAACCTGTCTAATCAAGAAACGTGAGCGCCACGAATCAAAGTCCATTTAGATAATCAAGAAACATGAGAGCCACAAATCGAAGTCCCATCAACTACCTCCCGTGCATCACAGTATATCCGATCATAAAAGAAACAATATCCAAATCATACAACAACATGCCATCACAAACCGATCAAACTAACAAGACACTAGATCTAACATCAAAAACCCACAAACCAGAACACCGATCTTTCACCCAATAGCAAGCAAAGGGAGAAATTGTATTTTAATTAAAAATAAATGACCTGGTCCTTTTCATCCGCTGCCGGCACCGCGATCGACGCGGCGACGGACGCCCCGGCGGATCGGACGGTACTCGCGACGGACCCGGCGTTTGACGACACGGTCTTGAGGCACGACGATATGATCCGCAGCGAGCTCGGAAGCAGGCCGTTCTTACCTTTCCCCCTCCTCATCCCCCCGCCTCCCACCTTTCGCCTCCTCCTCGTCCTCCTCCTCCGCTACCAACCACCGCCCACCGTCCCCCTGCCGCCCATCGCCAACTCCCACCGCCGATGACCAATACCATCCGATTCCCAATCCTGCGTCCCCTTCTCTTCCTCCTCTTCACCTCGTCGCTGCACGATTTGACTTCACCGCCGTCATCATCATCTCTCCTCTTCCTCACGTTTTCGACCCCCCCAATTCACCACCAACAACAAATAAAAACCATACCAAAACCATCTCTCTCTCTCTCTCTCTCTCTCGCCTTTTTCTTTTTTTTCGGCTCCCTCTTCGCTGTTGCTTTCGTGTTCACCTCTCTCTCTCTCCTCTCTCTCTCTCTGTCTCCTATACAATAATCACCAAAGGGCTTCCGATGATCCGCTGGCAGTCATTTGTCTCGTTGGATCGGAACTCGATAGATCCGAATCCAGAAGTCCTCACCCGAAATTTGGCCCTAATCCAGGTCGTAATAAGCTTTTAAACAAACCCCGAGTTGGTACCCAACTTAAGGCACTCCGATACGTACCATGTGCCATGTCATGTGTCGTCCCTAGCGTCGGTTCCGATGTTGTGGGTCTCAGCAACCCACCCATCAGTTTCAATTGGATTAATGGAGGATAGGTCGAAATCTTGGATCGGATCTGCCAGGCTCCTACGACACCCGCTACAGGCCCGCCCAAGCCATGGGCACACGGTAAGAGCCGTGCAGCGGCGGGGCAGCGGAACAGGAGTTGTAGAGGGAACTCCAAAGATAGGTTGGCTGCACGCAACCGGGATCTGTACTGCAACTTTCTGTTGTTACTCGTTTTCGGGTGGCCCACCGGGGTACCACTCCTTCCTCCATTCACGAGTCACGTACAGAAGCGGGTCAGTTATGCCATTTTTGTCATCCCATGGCATCATAGATACGATGAGTACGGACGGTAGTGATTTGTTGATGGCCTAATGATTGGATTGCAGCGGAAGTATAAAAATTCGTACAAATTCCTCGAAAAGGCTTTTTAATCTTTTTTAGTTTTTCACAAGAGGTATATATATATATATATATATATATATATATATATATATATATATATATATATATATATATATATATATATATATTAAAGTACATCTCTAATTTATCATAATCCTCAAAGTACCCTTTTTTTAATGATAATACAGTACTTGATTACACCATATAAAGATGTAGTATAACTGATATAAAAGTATCCTTACTTTCTTTTTTTTAATCAATAAAGATATCTATTTAACATTCTATTTCTATTTGTGAATTTTTTTTATTGGGCACAGTCCATTTGAAGCCTATTAGCTTTTGTGGGTGATTATTTTTTCACAATTTTCAAATAATACTTATTTATTATAATATTTAAAATAATTATTTGGTAAGATAATCAGAGCAATACCTTATTCAATCAATAAAAATATTTATATAATAGTTATTTTTTAATAGACTTATAGTGAAAGTATAAAAACAAGTTAAATCTTAAATCTTGTTTATGGATTATTAGATTAGTGCATAGCACAATGATAACAAGTTATATATGTATATATATATATAAATATTCTGATAAACAGAAAATATATTTTCGAGAAGAAAAAAGGACATGAGAAAGTCCCATTTTTTTTACAATAATTTATCCTAAAAGTAATACAAAATTAATATATTATTTTGCCGATGAATGACTTAAAACGAAAAAAATTCGTGCAAAGCGTACAAAAATGTATATAATCTACTTTTATCTTATAGTAAGATGTAATCATAGAGCTGGAATGAAGCCACGCAAAATGGTCAGATTCATACAGACGTGGTCAAACGGTCATCGCCAAATTAAATAGTTTAGATCTCGTTCAACGACATATTAATCACATGGAAGACTCGAAAAACACATGGTGTTATATCTTTTTTTATAGAACAAAATCTTTGATTGAGATTAGAAAAAACGCAGATGCCTTCATACTGAAGCCTAATCAAATATATTTGTAAGAGAATACAATCCATGTTATAAAATCGATAACCATTTAAAAGATAATTAAGTTTTTTTTTTACATCATGGCCACTCTATATTATTAAAAAAAAATTGATAGCTTTAGTTACTTCTAGTGTAATTATAATTAAATAAAAAAAATTAAAACTTAAGTAGTTACGAAAGTAGGTTATCTTCATCATTTTACAAAAATAAAATATTTTATATTATTTCTCTTTATGTCATTAATTCTCTCAATACAAATACCGTAAGTGCTGAGTGATAAATCAAAGTGAAACAAAATTGACACATGCGAAATGATAAATATTACGTCGACGATGTGAGCATAAACGAAATTAAATATTTCATTTTAATAAGTATAGAGACCTTAACATAATTTTTAAAAAATAAAAATTGATATACTAAAAATAATTAATTATTAGAAAAAATATAATTAGCTATGATAATGTCACGGGACATACCAGCAAAGCACAATCATTGACCAAATTAACTACGCCTAATTAAAGAACGACAGAATGAGCACATTTTCGCAACACCAGTATCTTTCTTCTTCCCGATATCGTATTGTCGATACTTTATTCAAAGTAAAAGAGAGAGAAGAAAAGAAAAATGACAGCATTCATCGAAAGACTCACCACCTAATTAATTAAAGGAGCGTGGCGTTGGGTCAAAATAATACAAGTTCCACGAAGGTGCCACCCCAATGTTGTACCCAACAAGTCACATCAAGTGGGGCCAATATTTTTTATGCTTTCACTTTAATTATGCCTTATAATTAATTATGATCGAGGTTTTAATTGATATCAATGCTGCGCTTCTTTAGGATGTTGAGAGAATATTAAGAGATTTTTTTTATTATGATGGAAATGTGAATCGACGAACGAACGGCGTTACGGAAAGAACGAGTACCTTTTGCTATGAAGGGACGGCGTTACCGCGTGGGGCGACGGCGATGGAGTCCACGAACCCATCCCCCTTCTCCATAAATGTAGCCCCGAGACGACGATCCTCCCTCATTCCTCGCTTCTTGATTTCTTCTTCTCCTTCTTTAGGATCGGAAACGAGAGGAGGAGGGTGAAGAAGAAGAGTAAGGACAGAGGGTTGAAGTAGATTGGGTCGTCGTTCCCTCTGATTCTCTGTTCGAGTTCGTCGCCAAAGATCGCCACCATGGGAACCGAGGTGTTGCGCCCCCAGGACTGCCTCGTCCGCCCTTCCCCCACCCTCCGAAACCACAAGCCCCTTCGCAGGAGGAGGGAAGCCTCCCCCAAGGAGCCGGCCAATCCCCGGTCCCTCGCTGGCGCAGCCCGTCTGGCAATGGGACGGGTGACGATCCTCCGCCGGGGCGAGTCACTGGAGGCCATGAAGGCGAAGAAGGGCGAGCCAACGTCCACTCCCGTCGCCGACTTGGACCGCGCGGTGTTAGGCGCGGAACCGCTGGGTCCGGATCCGGCCACGATCCCCAGGGAATTTCGGCTTCTGCCGCCTGTGGCCGCGCCGCTGCTTCCGGACGGCATGTACGCGGCAACCGGGTTCGTTCTCTCGCCGTCGCCTCGTGCTCTGCCGCTGCCCCGCTTCTCGAGGAGGAAAGAAGGATCCGCGGCGACGGCGGCCGTGGTGGATTGCTCGGCCACCAGGGACCTGCGGCGGTTGCTTCGGCTGGAATGAGATGGCGTGGAGATCAAATCCGAATTTGTCATTTGTTTCGTGCGAGTTTTGGAAGCACGTATTAAATTAAATTAAGTTGGATTCCGCTGCCGCATGCCCAGTTAATGTGTGGGGGAAAAATAAAATTAGAGAATAAATTTTAATCTATGTAAAAGCTGTTGTCTCAATGTGGTTTGGTGGTGGCTTCAAATCCAACCATGACTCCGTTAAATGAAACATAGTAGAAACCAATATGGATTGCAGAAGATGAACTGATGAGGAGGTGTTGTGGCGCGCACACAATGAACCAACAAATCAGAAGAGGAAAAGGAGAGAGGATCCTTCTCCTTCTACGCTAAAGACGCGAGACAGAGCAGTGTAAGGGACTCGGACTGTAACGCAACTTTGTCTTCTTGGCATCACTCAAGAGTCCTTGGTGGTGGTTCCCGATGGAGGGTACCCGATTCCGTGCCTGTTGTTGGGGAAGAGCATGAAGACGAAGCTGGCGACGCCGCCTACTACCGGAGGCAACACCATGACCATCGTCTTCTCCTTCGAAACTAACGACGGGTAGAAGCACGACACCGTGTTGTCGTCCAGCAGCGCTACCACCGCGAACACCACCAGCGCGAGGGAGGCGTGGACGAAGTCCGCCATTCTCAGCTTGTACTTGGACAGGTCCCTCGTGCCGGCTTTGGGGTCCGAGAAGAGCCACAGCCCGTTCTTGGTCACCACGCCGTAGTAGATCTTGCCATCGTCATCGACGTAGCTGTCGGTGAAGGAGGAGAAGCAGCAGGAGAAGCCGCAGACCAAGAGGAGGACGCCGGTCAAGTACTTGTTCACGGTGCTGCAGTGGCCTGTGTTGGTCAGGAGAGGGCTGAGGAACTGGAACAGGAAGACTGTCCCGCTCGGGAGGAGTTTGATGAGGTCTCCTACTCCTTTGAAGGCCCTGTCTCCTATGGTCGGGACAGCATCTCTGGGGGCCTTGGAGGAGGATGAGTTGATGATCTTGTCAGTGGACTGCTGGGCTTCTACTGCCATCGTTGCTGCTTTGAAGTACATGCTACGAGCATATGATCTCCCTCATTTATACCCAGAGCAATCGGTGTTGCTCAGGTGGAGGGGAGAAGGGTTGCTTGCAAGTATAGTGAGTTTGGGCATTGTTTTGCTTGCACTCTTTAAAAGTCTCGAGTGTGGCTTCTTCCTCTTTAAACAGCAAGCTTTCTTACTCAAAATGGGCCTCAAACTAATCGTTCTCAAATGTCGTAGAGGGTTGTTAAAGCTATACATCTTTCCTTCAAAGAATTCTTTTCGGTTCAGGAGGAATATTCTGTTCTTGTTGGATAAGCCTAACATCTGAAGCACTTCTGTATAGATCACTGGAGATGATTTCCTGTGAAGTCAGCCTAGAAATGTTTAATGTAGCAAGTGAATATTTGATGCGAAAAATAAAAACAAGGAAAAGTAGTTGAGGAAGGCACACCAGAAATATTTCTTCTGTATATTCATCTGATCTGAACAAAGGTTCGATAGGAACACCAAAGTCCAAATTCCAACGAGCCGCCTACCAGTAATGTTTGATATTAATAATGTCGCATGCAAATTAAGTTTGGGTGATCCACAAGTAAATACATTTCCAGTTAACATTTTTGGAAAATTTACATGCCATTCGATGCAAGAAAAGATAGAACAACTCATCAAATCTTTCGCATGAGAACTTGCGCACCGTACTGAGGCTGGAGTGTCATCAGCAGCATGGGGGCATGAACATAAGAGGGTGAGACGGTGAACTCGAACCGCTGGAGAATCATTGCGAGAGCTACTTTAGCTTCAAGAAGTGCTAGATTTTGGCCAATACACACCGTGGGCCCTATCCCAAAGGGAAGGAAGCCACCAAGATGGTGTCCCTTACCATCTGCAAACCTCGACGGATTGAATTCATTGGCATCACTTCCCCATACTTCAACATCATGATGAATGGCGACTTGCGGAATGTAAATGTGTGTGCCTGATGGGACATCAAGATTGCCTAGTTTGACACTCCTTGTGGTTAGCCTATTGAGCGCCACAGCAGGTGGATACAATCTGAGAGTTTCCTTCAGCACCATGCTTACCTACAAATGACATATAATAAGAATCTTCATTATGGAGTAAACAGAGTTTATGGGAACTTAAGCTGGTCAGAGATGATACGTCATTGATTACTTGGATGAGGACTGGATGGATCAGAATCCGATCCATAAGAGATGTGTGGATGTACAGAATAGCTGGATCCTATAAATCAATCATTTCAATAAAACTCATGTATCATTATATGGTGTTGAACCAAATGAGGCCTAAGGTTACTGTGGAGTGTGGTCAAAGGGTTGCAAGATCATATAAAAGATAGAGATCAGTATTCCAAAGTTCAGTTTAGTTAATTAATATAACTTGAATAATAAAGATTTCATCCTTCATAGTCAGGGGAGAGTAACTTACAGTCTTAAGATTGCCCAAGCCTTCTGCATCTGGATGTTTATGGAGGCCAAAAACACAAACAACTTCTTCTCGAGCCTTCTTCTGCCAATCTTCATGCAACGCAAGAAGAAGAATTACCCATGTCAAAAAGTTTGCTGTTGTTTCCTTCCCAGCAAAGTAGAATGTCTTGCACTCATCTATAATTTCTTCGATCCCCATTTTCTCTTCCCCATCATTCTTATTAGCTAAAATCATTAGACCAAGCAAGTTCCTAGAACTTTCACACTTGTTGCCATTGATTTCGATCAACTTTCTCAAAGAGTTCCGTATTTCCTTATTCAGCCTCCATCTTTTTCTATTCTTCTTTGTAGGTACAAACCTGTAAAAGGAGGTGCATAAAATATCTTCTTAGTCTCAAGTTATTAAATGTACAAAGTACCTACAATTTATTCCTGGACAAAGGTTACATATCACAGATTTTATCAACACAAGACACGGATTTCTGCAAAAAACTTAAAACAGTTTCTTCAATTACTTTATAGCTTGTAATCTATCATAATTGCAGGTTCCAATATTTAGCAACTGGCCACCACAAAAAATATTTCCATAGCAACATGATACACACAAGCAAAAATGCATTGTAAAAAATCACTTCAGATAGATCATTTGCTATGCAACTAATCTTCAAGGCACCATTTTTAATAAATCTTTTATATACAGCAGTGAATAGACAGCAACTCACTTTACAATATAAAAGGCATCAAACCACTCTTCCTAATATAGATCTTAAAATTAGAAGACTAAATTTCATTGATTATGAGACACTACTTTATTCAACCTACGTTCACACCAAGCTTGCCGGTCTGTTACTTTCATAAGGACCCAACATAACAATTTACCTACAATTTCCTTTCCAACCTGAGGTTCCATTTTCTATGAAAATGGCCCATCCGAGGTTAACACAATCAAACATTTGTTGTAAATCTTTTCAACAGTGGATTCAACTAACGATCCTTATCAACTTGAACACATGATTGCAAGTGTACTAACATATTTGAGATTGAAAACATATTTCTATATTTATTAATTAATGAGATACTTAAACCAATTTGATGTTGTATCACAGCAACAACAAAGTCGTAAGTCCTAACTATTTTGAATCGATTACATGGATCTTTTACCATCATTAAGATATGAAAAAAACCATATATCTAGTTAAATTTAGGGTATTTAAATTTTTATTTATAGTTTCTATTAAAGTCTTTTTAGGTCATCCTTTACCTCTGATCACATTGCTAACATTAATCATTTCATCTCTTTTGACTACTGCATCTGAAGGTCTCCTAAGCACGTGCTCATATTATCTTATATGACTTTTTCTCATCTTATCTTTTATCAAAGCGATATCTAATTGTTCACGAATAAAAGTATTTTTTTTCTTATCTTTCCTACTAACCCATACATCCATCTCAATATTCTCACCTCATCCCGACAACACAAACTTTTTATATATGTTATTCCTTAACTGCCCAACACTCAGATTCATAAAGTATTATTGGTCTCATAATTATCTTATAAAATTTTATTTTAATCTTAAATGTATCCGATGATATAAACTGAAGTGATTACAAGTTAATCAACTGAAGTGATTACAAGTTAAAAATTTTACAAATTCTCCTTCAAGTTTGAGGTATGAATTTTGTATTTAAGATAAGACTAAAATTATCACATATGAGACTTTTGTTGTAATGTTAAAAGTAGATATTGAAGAAGTGATCCCAAATTCAAGAATAAGATTTTACAAAGTAATCTTAAAGCATGTTAGGAAGGATGCTGGAGGAAACAATCAAGACGTTAGCATGGAAGATAATTATCATGGTTCTTTCTAACCATATTTCTATAGCTCCACAAAGAAAATTAAAATAGACACAATTCCGAAATAACTACTAAACAATTATATTCAATAGAAGACTTTATGATAATGAAGGCACAACTTATGTTTCACCGAGGCCGGTATAAAACAGATGACATGTATTGGTTTGAGCGCCAACCCATAAGCGAACCGCCCTCGATCAGGTCCACCATATAAAAGGGAAAGTGGGAAACCCTAAATCTCAGTTCCGTGCCGCCTATGCTTCTCATGCAACCGCAACCAATGCTATGACTTCTCATCGTGACTTCTTGCCTCCATCTTCTCACCGCCACCGACACCTCCGCTTCTACACAAGTTGCTATCAGCGACCTCTTTGCACACTGCCATGCACAATCTTTGCCTTAATCACTTCTCAAGTAAGTATATCTATCTTGCTCTTCCTCTTCCTCCTTTCTTCTTCCTCCCAAGGTATGCAATTTCGAATAATACTGTCCGGTACGGGCGGTATGTACCAGTCCGTCAGCTGATCGGTACATGGACAGTCCGTTACTAGACGGAACGAAATATATATATATATATATATATATATATGTATGTATGTATGTATGTACATACATACATACATATACATACATATATACAAGGTTCGCAATACCGTACCGTACCGACGTTTCAACGTTGGCTCGGTACGGTACGGTACCAGTGTACCGAGCGGTACACCATGGCATACCGAATAATTTTATATTTTTTTTATTACTGTAGCACTGCTACAGTGTAACACTGTAGCGGTACCGGGCGGTTCGCGTACCGATATGCCATCGGACCGGTTCATACCGCCGGTACCGGGCGGTACCATTCGGTACTGCATACCATGTATATATATATATATATATATATATATATCGAGCGATATACCGAACGGTGTACCGCTCAGTATACAGTATCGTACCGTACTGAGCGAACGTCGAAACTCCGGTACAGTACGATATTTCAATCCTTACTTCCTCCTCCACTACTTCCTTTGCTTCCATCTTCCTTCCTCCTTCCTCTTTTGGTCGTCCCTTCCTCTTCTCCCTCTTCTTCTTCCTCTCGAAAACATTGATACATACTAATGTACCATGTGTTGGTACACCAGTATTGATTTGATCTAACAAATCTTTGAGACAGGTCCGATAGCCAAAATGATGAACCTTGCATAATATGAACTTTTAAGTGTGCCACACAAGCATGTCACTGTAGTCATTACAAGTGAAAGGAAAACAAAATATGTATGAAAATTTCAAATGAGCATTAATTTCTCTAGTAGCTGTAGAGATCAGTATCTAAAATAATAAAGCATGCTTTCCTTGTTTACATTGCCCTGCTTTCAGCAGAATCAGTACACATTCAAAAGCTTCTTTAGTTGGCTTTTACAATTGTATCATCTTGTCATGTGAGTCCTCAAGACGTATGCTTCTAACATCTTACGAGGGTATCTTTATGTCCCTGTCCGACTACTAAAGATGGGGGTGTACGTATGCTTTAGAGTCAGTGACAAGAAAAGTATGTTTCTCACTAAGAATTCTATTGGACTTGGAGAGCATATCAAACATAGTGTCTCAAGTTCAAGAAAATATGATAGAGAATTAATAACTAAATCTCACCTGAACCCTGGAATATACACACTTCTTAGCGCAAGAGAAACAAGAAGCATTTGTTCTTCTTGTAATCGAAAAATTTGCTTTCCCTCCTCATAGCTACTTCCAAATGCCACTTGAGAAATGACTTCTGCCGTGAAGGCATGAAACTCTTTATTTACATCTATCTCAAACTCAAATCTGTTCTCATCCCGCGCTTCCCATTCATCTAACATGCTTGATGTGCTACTGGCAATCGCAGGTACCCAACACTAGAAAAAAAATTTAGTTAGCCTTTATCTTCCAATCAGTAAAGCATAATGCAACTTTTGCTCTCTTAATTCACTAATAAACATTTTTTCATGGTAGCGCGACTTTGAGTAAATAAAAAGCACGGGGAAGCTAAATCCATGGAGTACAGTACCATGTCTGTGCATTAGGTTACTAGATATTAGAAATAAAAATGTTTGCACTCATGAACAACTAGGTGTACTTCTTATCGAGGATAACATGTTTGAGTCAATATATTATAGACACCTCTAAAGAAGACATGAATGGTGCTGCAAGATAAGTCAACTAGAGTTAATAATGGGAGAAGATCAAGTGACACCTAAGAAAACATCAACAGTAACAATGAAAGGATATTTAACTATAGTTTGACTAATATATACTGTCCAAAGGCAAGAAAAATACATGTAGGCAAACTGAAATAGTTTTCTAGGATTTCTTGCATTGGCATGTCATCTTGTCAAATGTTCACATCCATGCCTCATATAATAAAACATAAAAAAGATAAGATGTTCCAAAAGTCAAAAAGGGCATGACTTGCATCAAGCATCGCCGTTTAAAGCTATTCAACGAACTGTACCAGCTACAAATATAAGCCATGATACAGAAATGCAAAGCTATACCCAGCCCTTTTGTCATGCTAAAAAGAACCTAAGCATTTCTTAAGGCAAAAGCAAAGGAAAAGTAGTAAAGACTATGGCACTATATCCAAAGTTCCTGATAAACTTCTTTGCAATTGGCTCTATCTGTAAGGTCGTAGAGTCGGTAGGCAGTGACAAGAAAAGTATGTTTCTCACTAAGAATTCTATTGGACTTGGAGAGCATATCAAACATAGTGTCTCAAGTTCAAGAAAATATGATAGAGAATTAATAACTAAATAAACATTTTTTCATGGTAGCGCGACTTTGAGTAAATAAAAAGCACGGGGAAGCTAAATCCATGGAGTACAGTACCATGTCTGTGCATTAGGTTACTAGATATTAGAAATAAAAATGTTTGCACTCATGAACAACTAGGTGTACTTCTTATCGAGGATAACATGTTTGAGTCAATATATTATAGACACCTCTAAAGAAGACATGAATGGTGCTGCAAGATAAGTCAACTAGAGTTAATAATGGGAGAAGATCAAGTGACACCTAAGAAAACATCAACAGTAACAATGAAAGGATATTTAACTATAGTTTGACTAATATATACTGTCCAAAGGCAAGAAAATACATGTAGGCAAACTGAAATAGTTTTCTAGGATTTCTTGCATTGGCATGTCATCTTGTCAAATGTTCACATCCATGCCTCATATAATAAAACATAAAAAAGATAAGATGTTCCAAAAGTCAAAAAGGGCATGACTTGCATCAAGCATCGCCGTTTAAAGCTATTCAACGAACTGTACCAGCTACAAATATAAGCCATGATACAGAAATGCAAAGCTATACCCAGCCCTTTTGTCATGCTAAAAAGAACCTAAGCATTTCTTAAGGCAAAAGCAAAGGAAAAGTAGTAAAGACTATGGCACTATATCCAAAGTTCCTGATAAACTTCTTTGCAATTGGCTCTATCTGTAAGGTCGTAGAGTCGGTAGGATTGAAGTTGGACAAAGCACGGCCAATCTTTTCGGGTGATTGAAACACACGATCAAATTGTATGAATCAAATGAAATTATATATATATATATACATATATATATGTATATATGTATATATACATATATACATATATATATATATGTATATATGTATATATACATATATACATATATACATATATATATATACATATATACATATATACATATATATATATATATGTATATATATATATATATATATATAGAGAGAGAGAGAGAGAGAGAGAGAGAGAGAGAGAGAGGCAGATTTGAAGGGACCTTGAGGCGCTCCATGTTGAAGGCCGTAGTGAGCACTCGCCGGTGGTGGGCCCATTTGGTCCCCTTGAGCCCCACCAGCCCCTCCCCGAACAGCTGTCGAGCGGACGGGTTGAGTCCCACCTTCTCGAACGCGCCGGTGGGATCCGTCAGCACCGCCCGCGCCAGCTCCGGCTCTACCACCGCAAGCCGCGGCCGCGTCCCGAACCAGTACACGAACGTCCGGCCGAAACGGGCCGACCACTCGGCGTAGTGGGGCGCCACGCGCCCGGCCACGTCGTGGCTAAAGGCCGGCAGCGGCGCCGCCTGAGCGGCTGCGTAAAGCCGGCGGACGTCGGCGGCGTTGCCGGCGAGCGGGCGGCGGGGCGGGCCTAGGACGCCCTGGCGGAGGAAATGGAGATGGATCCGGTGCGGGAGCCATAAAAGCGAGTAGACGGAGCGCAAGAAGAGACAAAAGGAGAGGAGGAGGAGCGAGAAAAGGAAAGTGGACATTGATTGCTACAGGGACTAACGGATGGTGGAGATCGGGTACTTTAAGGGACACGTGTGCATAGATAATAAATGATAAAAAAATTCAACAACACCCAATATTTTTACGAAAAATAATAAAAATAAACCCTATTTGATAAATTTAGAGCAAATTGGGCAAAAGTCCGATTTGCTTGTTTTTGTTTGCTCTTAATTTGGTGAAGAGTCCCATTTCATGGATAACAACACAAATCGAATTATTAGGGAAAAGATCGTGACATCAAATTTATGATGGTGATAGCGAACGAAACTAAAAAGGATATCTTGTAACCTACCATATTGGTAACTTAAAGAGGATTTCTTCAGAGAAAGAGAGTTCCTGTAGATGGGGGACATCCCTGCAAACGAAAAAATCATTCATGCATAACAGATAATAGTCATGTTCCAAGTGGATGTGCCTATGCCACTTACATCTCGACAAACAAGATATAACTTCCACAAGCTTAGGTTGTTCATGAACATAGCTTTCTTTCCTCGGATAAAATTGTTATCTCTTGGTTCCTGATATTGGTTCCACAAGAGTCACTTGATGTCGCAGAGTGTTTGGATCTAATTCAGTGGATTTCCTTAGGAACCCGGTAGATTGCTGTCCTTGCCGAAGAACAGGTCCCTGGAAGAGGAAAAAGAAAGTTTTGACACTTGAAACACATCTTGATGCAATGGAACCTTCTTAAGCTGCTATAATTATGTAAGGATTTCAATGAACCATTGCCGTGAAAGCCACAGTCATTAATTATATCGAAAAGTTAATACTACACAAGATAAGTTGTAGATATATTCCAATACACTAAACTGCAGGTTTTAATCTTCTGATAGTTAACTTTGTTCTACAATGACATCAGAATAGAAATTAAGGAGCTAACAAAGTTACTCACCGCTGATTTTTGTTTAGTTAACCTTTTGTAGGTTGGAGTTCGTGCAACCGAAGAAGCAGCAGCAGCGGCAGCCACACGAATCCTGGAAAAATGGTCCTCCTGTGAACTGGATGAGAAAAAAGAGAAATCAATTTGCAGCAAAAATTGGCATCAAGAAGTACCTTTTGTGAACATCAATGTATTCGTCTGTCTCATCCACTATCTCCTCCTGCATGTTAAACATTATGTACATAATTATTAGAATTAAAAAAAATCAATCCAATTATGCTCCACTTCTGAGTAGCTAACAGTTTTGATATAATTTTTAACTGTCTTATAAATAGGCTTATAATTTATAAGCAAGTAAAAAATAAAGGGATTTATTTTAATCAACAACAACGCATGCTTTATCCAGTGTTACAGTTACATCACCAAAGGAAATAATCTAATATCACAGACATCTAAACATCCAATTTCTAGAACAACTACCGCGAAAAGAATAGCATGGTAGTAACTTTACCTGTAAGAGTTCTTCAAAAACATCCTCGAGTGTGATGATACCAATAACCTCCTCCCCATCTTCAGTAGCTTCTGATGAATGAGCAGGTTTATTTTCATTGACCTGTTTATTTTGGCACTTGTCGATGTTGACGACAACAGTATCTGATTTTTCTGCTGTTTTAGATAACAAAGGAGTTGTAAGTTCGGATGCTCCACTTGGTTCTTTGTTTCCTTCATATTCGTCGCCATCAGCAGGTGAGATAGTCTTAGTTTTCACTTTAGCTGCCACGACAGCAGCCATATGACTGCTTCCATTCTGAAATTCATTGAGTATATCATAGAGAGGCATATCTGCTGGAACCCTGAAGCATTACGGATATGAGTAATGCAGTTTTTTATTAGTATACAGACACAAAGTATAAGATAAGAACCTTGGAATCCGTCTTATAGAGATAGCACTGACAGGAGTTTCAGTTTCAGGACGAATTGTAAGGAGACTTTTTACCTGTTTTAGCAAGCAATATGCCAAATGCGAAATAGAACAAGTGCATAATTGCAAGGAAAATCTACTATGCTAGAAAATAAAGAGATCAAAATGATGACTGATGTGTACCAACAGAAGGCCTATAATGTTTTTTGGGTTTCCTGAATAAACAGGGACGCGGCTATGACCCCGAGCAAGAATCTTGCCAATAGCTTCCCTAAATAAGAAAATTTCCAATTCATTAAAGTAATTTATGTAAATAATATGAAAACACTTTATGCATCTTGAAACATATCTAAATAGATTACCACAAAGCTCAAATTGTCCTCTTATCGAGCACCATACTTTGCTTAGGGGCTTATGATTGAGGTAATAAATAGCATGTTAATGTGGCTAAAAGGTGCTATGCTGGTTGAATTTGCTTTTTAGAACTGAGTTGTATCAGGCTTGAATCCAGTATTGCTTTTGGATATTCAGGGAGACTCATGACAAATATGACATTGCCATTCAAGTTAAATTTGACTACTGATATGATTCTAAATAAAGAGAAGTGAAATGGTTATTACTCAGCCCTAAAGAGTCTAGGAGCCTTGGCATGATTCTGATCCTTCCAACCATATCTTAAACTAGAGCTGAAAAATATAGAGTGAATCAAGATGGCCTTCCATGTTCCTCCACCTTCTCAAATTCTGGTTCAAAATGAGTTAGCTCAGATGCACTTTTAATCTTGAAATCAAACATCTTAACAAAATACTATGGATATGAGAACATGACATGTAAACAACAGATAGAGTAATAATTTATCAAACAGTCGCATCTAACCAGGAATAAATTGTTAATTAAAATTTACAAAAAGGGTTGTTTCTAATAAATTTTCCTTGATAGAAAAAGGACAACCACAGTGCTGAAAAGAGAGATTTATACATGTAGCAAGTCTCACCAATCTAATTTTGAATTGACATCCAATGAGAATGTTGATTCGATGGGTGTCATAGCCTCCTCAGCTGTCTGTATAAGAAAGCACATTGTTAGAAATTCAAACCCAGACATTCGTAGTGACACTTTAGATAAGCAACAAATAGTTCTGTGGATGGCAATTGACTTAGAAATCACAGAAAGTAATCTGGAAGGTTAACCTGCTAAAATAGAGAAAGCAAGAATCCAAGATCATACAGATAAGAACCAATACTAACTAAAAAAACAAAAGACAGGTCTTTTATTTTCTTATTTCTATCCAAAATGCAAGGATTCCAAAAAAATTCAACAGATAAGAACCAACACTAACTGAAAAGAAAAAGACAGGTCAGTGCATGAGTTTCCTGCCACTGTAGGTCTGCACTTGTAAATTATCAAATATAAGCTCCTGAAGTTTAACTCTACAACTAATCTTGACACAAGGATTTTAAAAATGGTATTCATCCATCAGAATCAGCAACACACATTGGTATGTCCAATATTAGCAGGAGGTATCTATCTAAAATAAACAAAAAAATGACAAAAAATATTTAAGAAAATATATACTTTCTGTGAGGTCCACATACAAATCCCCTGATGGACTGGTATGTGCTAACCAGCGTGGACAATGTGTCACAAGCCATACTCTGGTAGAACTACTCTCAAGCAAAGAAATTCATAATTTCATCATCATTTTACAAGAAATTACTGTGAGAAGACTAAGCTGAGAATGCTGTTGCTCAATAAATCTTAATATCTCTGCTGCAGGCAGCAGGAAAACCACATGCACCTGATTGTATATACACAAATTTGGGCATAAGGTTTGAGATCTCCTATATCTTTGACTTTCTAAAGTTACTTCGTCAAAGAGAGAACTAGGAGCTTCTTCCATTTCTTCTTGTGGGATGACAATAGACTTGAGAATTAAATGATGAGAAGATAATGAGTATACCTTTTCAGTTAGATCAAGTGCTCCACTTATTATTGTGGTCTCGTCATGTGTGAGCTCCCCACCTTTACCAGCCTGAAATGATTGGAAGATAAAGATGTACTACAAATCACACATGTATTTTATACACACACATATTCAAGAATGTCAGTACTTAACTTTACCTCTTTGCTATGGATAGAGACAAGAACTTTTAACTGAGCACGTCTAAAAAGTGCAGATTCATTATGTCCAAGTGCATAATCTAGAATCTGAAACCACACAAAATAATTAGAAATGATACAAACATTGCCTCCATTTAACACAAAACAGGAACATTCAGCATATCCTGCAAATGTTTTTCAGAAAGAAAATAGCATATACATTTGAAGACGTAAAGAACTGATTATACTATTCAACTTAGTAGAATATAGGAACGTATCCTCTGATAATAAGCAAAGATAGATCAGCTGGAAAATGCAAAAGCTTGGACTATATCATCCAAAGACATATAGAGTTAGAGAGACAAAAACAGTAAATGATAAAAGGGAAAAATGCAACAAAGTCTCTAGGATAATGCCACTAAATTCACTCAACTCTGCAACTTTTAATAAGGATAAGGTGAATCTGTTATCCTAGTCAAAGGGCATTACCTTATGGCAAACAAGGAGGTCAAATATAGAATGGCTGAAAAAAAAAGAAAATCGACCAAGGGCAGCCAAGTGCATGAGACTACTGCCAGTACAGAATTGGGAAAGAATCAGCAAACACAGCTTTAGCCTTACAGTAGAAATACTGTTTATATAACTCGATACTTGATCTTCTAGGTCCAAAGGAACAACATATGATGAAACCAAAGATCAACCTCTATGGTGTCATTTAAAGAAAAGGATAATAGTTTTCCTCCACTTTCCTGTTTCATGGTTTACTTACAAAAATTAGCAAATCAGATTAAGATTTTTAGACATTTGCTACATCAATCATGGAGGCAGGTTTTATTGCAAGAGGCAATCTTAATACCGAGTCTTGTGTGCTGTCTATATCTACATCACCAAGACTATGCTTCCATCTGAGAACAACAAATTGCAGAAAAACAAATCTAGACTTGTGGGATCAATTTGTCCAATGTAGCAACTTAATTTGGAGATTGTCAACCTTGGTCTTACTTGGACATGCTTGCAAAGACATTTTACTGATTAAATGCTTCAATTTTGACAATAGCTACATATAAGTTACTATTTAATAGAAAATTCAATGACATAAGATGAAGGCTCCTCTTGTTCACTACCCAGCTATGGAAACCAGTGCTTAAATTTGCATTTAGCCTATCAAATGCAGTTAGAAAAGGCAACCTTATGTTATTAATTGTCAACATATCGTACATTATCCTTAATTTTCTAAATTTATAATCATATATTAAATCAATAATCATGAGGCTATAGTCTCTCTGCAGGAAACTGCTCAAAGCTGAGAATGCATATCAGGGAAGAACTTTTTGAGTTCATTTTATCATAATGTAGGACAAGTTTCACAAAGTTTTAATTAATCTGAGTATTCATATAAAGTTGGTAGAATCAAAAGAGGAGAAACCTTCGCGTTTCTCAAGTTATTATAGTTTGGATTTGAAATCCTTCATTGTTATGTAGGACATGGTCTTTTAGTTAATCTATAAATGCTACTAAACTACCATTACTATTACTGAATATTCTGGATTTACTTGTTCAGAAAGTCAAAAGAGTTGTTTTCGGGAATTTTTGCAATTTGTTAGCATCATGAAATTAAACTTGAGAATTACTTTTTTAGTCTAAAGTAAGTAGTGGATAAATCAACTGCAGAAGAAAAGGGAATAGAAAGATTATAATTTCATCTACATTGCTTAGTTATTAACTATGTTATACATGCACAACACAAGCACTAAATTCATCACAAAATAGCTCAAGAGATTAAAGAACTTCTTGAAGTACTAACAAATAGAATTATGAAGTGTTTTGCAGTACGAGTTTAAATTACAAGTCATACAAGTTGTTTCTTAGGAACAATTATGTATACTGATACAGAATTACCTTGCCAAGAGGATAAGCTATAGGGTAGCAGATGACCATTAAAATCTGCACTAGCCATACCAAGCTAGCACCAACTGCTAATCCATATCTCGTACATATAGCTTGAGGAATAACCTGGATAAAATATAATATGATTAGCATAACCTTCTTAAACTTATGAACATAGTTCAGCACTTAAGAGTGATGCTAAGCTATATTTGATCAAGAGTTAAGTACCTCTCCAAAAAATAGAACAAAGGTTACAGACAAGACAATAGCAACAAATGGATTGAATATCTTATCAAGGTATAAAGGAAGAGCCTGCATGAAAAAACAGCATAAGCCTCAGCACCATTAGTGTCATTCCAAAGAACAAACAAAAGAAGATAAGAAAAATTAACAAATGAAAAGCTAAAGTATATTTACCAAATAGATAACTTGCTAAAATTGTTGACAGACCTTTTTTTCTTTGCAAGGGAACAATTAATGTTCATGAAACGTGTTTAATGATTTGCATTATTGCATATAGAATGCAGGATTATCTTTTACAAATCATGGGCATATCCGGTAGCTTTTCACTTTCTTCGTGTTGACTGTCATGGATAACCAATATATATGGCAATTGCTAAAGGCACTTGATGCATTGGCAGTGTAATATGTTTTGCATTGAATTAAATCGGAACAGTGTATGCAACCATGGCGCACGAAGGAATTGGAAAAGGATTTTGAATACTGAATAATTTGGACAGGGGAAATAGATAGACGCAAACCTCCATGGCAGCAGCATTACACAAAAGCAACGTCACAAGAAGCTGGTGTTGCTTCTGAACAACAGGAAGAATTGTAGCTGCAAGAAAGAACCAATGATTATAGGAAGATACACAAACGAACTAGGAGAGAATAGATACAATGTGCAATAATTCAGCACAGGGAAGTAGAAAGAATAGCGAGCAAAAAACAAAAAGTTCTTTAAGAAAAAGAAAGATTGGTGGCTTTTTCTAGACACAACAAGAACATAGGAATGGTGTTACTAGAATTCTCCATCCATCCGAGCAAAATCGAACCCGGTAAACCGACCTGCCTGCTTCTTCTCGGCGGGGGTGCCGCTGCGCTGCAGAATCTCGAGCTCGACGAGGCCGAGCGACATCAACCCCAAGGTGAGCCCGGACATGATCCCCGCGAACAGGACGAGCACGCACGAGATCCCCGCGTACGCGCACCACATCAGCGACCCGAACGGGATGTCCTCCCGCTGCTGCAGCACCACCGCGGTGTTCCCCCATGCGGCCGACGTCATCGTCGCTGTAGTCATCATCCTTGTCACCGCTATCGCGTTCACCGTGTGCATCGCCGGTCTTCCCCTTTCGTAAAACCGATCCTTCGAGACAAACGCCCGTGACGAGCGCTCGAGGACGATGACGGATGGAGAGGGCGCGCGGCTCGGATCGCCGGGATGAAGGCATGGAAATATAATGAACGATTAAATACGGAACTGGTTCAAGTATTAAGCAAAACACCCGTGTAGTAAACAGACCTATGAGGAGAAGTCACGTTATCGAAGCCGGGCTGAATGAGATAAAACCAACGATAGATGACTTCCAGCTTGTGTCTGGCTCATACACCTGATCCGTAAAAGATGTAGATGAGAGAACGAGGGTTGCGGTACCGAGTATCGCGGACAAGGTTTAACTTCAAACGGGTGCAAGTACCTTTTCTACCATCATTTTATTATTATTATTATTATATATATATATATGTATATGTATACACATACATATGCATATACATATACACTATATTTAGTACATATAAGTATGATAAAAGATCGAATACGTGGTTTGTATCAATCGATAACAATCAAAATCCAATTATTATCAATATGTACTGGTAAGCAATAATGAGATTTTTCCTCTGTTGTCTATCAAAAGAATGAGATTGTCATAGATCGTTTGAATCATACGATCTAATATGAATAATGAGAAAGAGTTTTTAAATATTTTCCTTCTTTTAAGATGTGTGAATTAGATCAATTTTTAGGATGATTAGTATGAATAATACTTTAATTAAGATGTATATATATACTATCTTTTTAGATTTTTATTGATTTATGAATTGATTAAACCTATTATACGTGGTTAATGATTTAATATCTAATATTTTATTTGATATTTTTTATGGTATAGTAATATTAATTAGGGAGTAATTAAAATATTTAATATTAATTTTTTAGACATTTAATGGGTCAAATCTTTATATTTCATACATATTAATATATTTTATATATCTGTGATGGTATAATAGTTTTAATTAAGTTTTAATTAATTTTTATATTATGATTAGTGATTTTAGTGATGATTTAATCAAAATTTAATTAATATTAGATTAATTTAATATATTTAATATATATCAGGGTGTTTGATATGTTTTATAACAAATAAAGAGGACTAACTAGAGATTAATTAACTATATTAATACTATTATTAGATCAAAATTTGACTCATATTAGTTAAATTAAATATATTTAATATTTATTAAATAATCGACATGTTTATAATAATAAAAAAAGAATAATTAGTTATGTTAATGCTTTAATTAATATATTTAATGATGATTTCATAATAAAATTTAATAATATATATTTATCAAATTTCAACACATTTATAATGGTAAAATAGAGTTAATGGTTATATATATATATATATATATATATATATATATATATATATATATAATGTCAAATGCCGAGCGCATAAAAAGGGCGCTGGTTTGGTTTGTTCCATATTTCTAACCCCGACCCAGATCAGCGAGAGGAAGAGGCGACGATGGCGGCTGCCGTGGGAGACGTGGAAGTGGTGGATTTCGAGCCCGACGAAGACGATCTCATGGATGAGGAGATCGGCGCCGCTGAGGTTGACCCTTCCCCTGCCCCCAAGCTCCGATCGACCATTGCCGGCAGCGGCTCCTCGGGCCCTAGGAAGACTAAGGGTCGGGGCTTCCACGAGGAGTCTGGGCCCGACCGTGGTAGCCACCTAGCTGCCAAGGATTTCGATTCCCTCGACTCCGATGGGGGTCCTGGTCCCCAGCGATGTATGTTTGGGAAACCCTAGTCCGATGGTTTTCGGTTCTTTTTCTTTTCGATTTCTAGGTTATGGGCTTTAGATCTACGCTTATTTTTTCATCATTATGCTCCTGCTGTACTGAGCCCTGCTTTCCTGATATTTGCCCTGGGTTGGTGTCTTATGACGGTTTATTTATTCGTTTTAATGTTGGTGTGTTTGGATACGAAAGAGGCGATTTGGATTTTATCTTGGTTTGTTTTCTTCGATTATTTGACACGATTTATCATCTTCATGGCTTTCGTTCGCATTAGTAGGAGATTTGTAGCTTACTCTTTGATGAAAACTAACTGGCTACTGTCTGGTCTTAAATAAATTGTTAGAACTTTATTATCAGCATAAGAACAACCTGGAGACGGAGTCTGCAAATTGGGTAGTTAAACGCTTGATTGGCCGATATAGTATGTACAAGAGTTATCATCTTAAACTTCTACCTCATTATGTCTGTATGTATTTAGATCCATATAGGGCTTGAACATCTTTATTTGCTCTGTTATTGAGGCCTTGACAGCGCATTTAGGTGTTGAAAATCTATGGTGACCAAAAGAAATTTGAAGAAAACTTTTGACTAAGAAAGCATTATGTGTTGGAAGAGTTATAAGAGTATAGGCAATAGGCATGCATGGAGGCCCTGTTCATGTGGCTTTCTTATCCAATTCCATTCTTGGCCCTGGCCTGTGTTTCAACTTAAGATTGGTCAAAACTTCAAATTGTGATTGATACAAGTTGTGCTTGCTAGATTTCTTTAATGATTAAAAAGTTGTCATTAGTTTCTTACTGAAGGATCAATTCGTAAAAAGGTTGTCATGAAAGCACAATTGATAGTAGTTAAATATGAATCATTTCAAACCCTAGATTATAATATTTCAGATCTTGGAATGTCGTTTTTTGGGTAAGGTAAAGCTTGTCAGTGTTGTATAATATTGACAAATGAAAGGTTAGATGCCATACTTTATTGACAAATGAAAGGTTAAATTTCATAAAAAATAGTGATGATGGATGCCATACTTTATAGTTCTACATTAACATGAAGAAAACCAGATTATTGGGATGAAATAGCAACAAAATTGAAATAGAAGAGGTAATGGAATATGACAGATATGTGAGTGACAAGATAGCACCCAAGTAGCCAAAAAAGAGATAAGATTCGTTAATTTCTTTTCACCATAATAGAGTATTTTATAATTTTTTAGAAAATATACAAATAGTAAACGAGATCAGAAAGAGAAATAGGGCTGCCCTCTGGCCTCTTAACTCGAATATCATCCAGTTTGTGTGGTTAAGTTGTTTTTGTGTGTTATAATCAATTTAAAGCTTCTACGGTCTTCTAACTAAACCTTGTGTAGCATTAAATTATTAATCAGCAGTGCAAATGACTTGAAATTATTGCTATGTTGGATAAGTTGTCTTGACTTTATTGATTATAAATGTTTTAATCTCTGTTGTTCATCACTTTAAACTTGTTAAAATTGAAAATAAATATCTTTCAACCAAATTGAGGACTTATGAGATGATTTTAAGGCCATATGTGTCTGTCAATCACATCAATGGAAGATTCGATAAGCCACAATATTATGTGGCATGATGTCGGTTGAGTTAAAGGATGGCCAAGTTTGGTGTGTGTGTATTATGTATGAGACTGTCATGTCATGCTACTTTGTTTGAAGTCAATCTGGTCGCAGGTCCAATTGCATTAGTTGTACATTGGCATGCATCTTTGTTTTTTTCTTCTCATTATGTTATGTGCTTAGTGCCATGTTTATAACTTGGTTCACTATTCAAGTTGCATATGTCAAAATATCATTGCATATGTATAAGTACAAGTCTTTTGGCAGAAAGAAATAAGAGAGTGGGATATTTAAGGTGGAAGATTTCTAAGTGTAAATAATGTTCCCATGATAAATCAGGATCCCGACTCTTTTGAATGCCTAGATTGTAGAATGTAGCTTGAGAGTGAGTGTGTGTGTGTGTATATATATATATATATATATATGACAATTTATTACTTTTGAAATGTTACATTTTCTTATACTGTCCAGTAGAAGTTTAGTAGGACACTGTAAACCAAGTTAAATATATAAGCAATATAAGCTTGAGTTTGTTGTGCAGCATAATTTGCTGATTTCTTTAATAGAAAAGAAAGTTCAGCTGGTTATCAGTGTCAACATCGTTGACATACTGCAATAACTTAAGATAATATGTTTGTGATTTATTAAAAGTTGGTTAACATATTATATTTATATATATATGACAATTTATTACTTTTGAAATGTTACATTTTCTTATACTGTCCAGTAGAAGTTTAGTAGGACACTGTAAACCAAGTTAAACTATATAAGCTTGAGTTTGTTGTGCAGCATAATTTGTGATTTCTTTAATAGAAAAGAAAGTTCAGCTGGTTATCAGTGTCAACATCGTTGACATACTGCAATAACTTAAGATAATATGTTTGTGATTTATTAAAGTTGGTAATAAATATAATCCTGCTGATGCCAGTGACAATAGTTTGTTTGTAGTTATCGCATTTTGATAAGCATGATATTGTGGGGTTAAGAAGATTTAATGCTTGCTGAAAATTCTTCATTGTGGTTTTCATTTGATGTTTGCTTATGAGGTTATTTGTCTCTTACAAGATATCTATTGGAAGGTTCTTCTTACTGTTTCTTTGTTTGCTGCTTATTCTACAAGGTTGCTATTTTAAGTTGCATTTATTTGCTACATTTTGGTTTGATAAAGAATATCTAATAACTTATGCAAGTTGGAAGTTTGCCAAAGGAGCTGTATTTTATTTTTCAAATAATGTTACAGCAGATTGATGTTATCAAAACTGAACAATGTCGCCAATAACAGGCTCATATAAAGATTTTCATAGGATGATTCTATTGGTGGAAATTGTATATGATCATCACACTTTTTAATGTGACAGCTATTGAGGGATGGATTGTGCTAGTAACTGGAGTTCATGAAGAGGCGCAAGAAGATGATCTGCACAATGCCTTTCGTGAATTTGGCCAGGTTAAAAACTTGCATCTGAATCTTGACCGTCGCACTGGATTTGTGAAGGTATTGAAACTAGTTAAAACCATCATTTTCTAGGCACTTATTTTCGTTTCCAATTGTTATCATGTAACCTTTTTCTTGAATATATTTTTTCTTTTAAGATTATTAGAAATAATTGTGCTTAGTCACTATTTGGTCTTTTTCTATTTGTAGTTGTGGAATACAATGCTTCTCTAGACATAGTTATTAATTTGCAGATGTTATATTTGGTCATGTTATCCATCCATAATCTTTTGATTCAACTATATCATTTTTCAATGAAGGGAGAGAGGCATTAATCAATTAGTAGCTTTAATGGGGTCCTTCAGTGAGATAATATCTTTTACATGCGAGATATGGGAGATCAATGGATGGAGACTTGCAGATAAATTAGTGAAGTGTCATACAAAATCTTGTGGTGAATATACAAAAAAACTGTGCTCTTTTTTTGCATTCTTGGCTTTTCTCACTCCCAATCTTTTTTCAATCATCAAATATGTAAATATGTCCTACATAATAGGACAAGTATTTATCAAGATACCTTGTTGATCAACATTGTTCCTGCTTGATGTTTTGCAGCTTTGTATGTTACAACTTGTGAGGCGGTAGTGTGTTTTTGTCTTCAAGATACTCAGTTACAAAAGAACATTTATTCACAACATTTTCTTTTTTGTATGAGTTAATGAGCTTCAAATGCTGATAATTCACAATTTTCACACAAATTCATATAATCCAACTATGGAACCACGTGTCTTGTTTAGTACATTATTGTATGTACTTTTTGTTGCTTCATCTATAGAAAACCTCATAACAGTTGGGGTTCTACATCTTGGACCTATACTCTTATATACATTTGACAACTGCCTAGTCATATGTGATCTTTTTTTTTTTCATAGATGTTGTGTACGCAATCCTCTTCTTTTATTTTCTTCCTACATGTCAATGTTGATAAAATGATTATTTTTCTGTCATGTGTACTGACATCTAAACTTATCCTCAATTCTTACTCCTTTGTGTCCAATCGGTTTTTGTTGGTTTTGCCCTCGTCTCGGTAATTTTAGCATAGCACAACATTAACCAGAAGGTGGATATGTGTTGCTTGAATCTATGGATCTTTTCCTTGCTCACTTTTCCTTAAAACTCATATGTCAGTAATTTTACCAGAAGGCGGAGATCTTTTTTTTCTAGAGAGATAATGTTACCTAGACCTATTTAACTTCTGTGTAGACACAGAAAGGAATGGTGCCTGAGATGATGATGGTGCTATATTTGATTAAAGTGCATAATCACAATTCACAAACACATTTATCACAAGAAAGTACCAGATATGTAAAGATTATGGTGAGTTGTAATCTATAATAACAGGGCATTGGCTTTCATAACATCTGGCTGTTATGCTTATTAGTACTTCCACATTTAGCAAAATATATAAAAGGAAAGAGGAGCAGAATGCAACAACAGTTGACAACTGTCTCAAGGAATAAGAATTGGAAAAAAGAAAACCGAAGGGGAATAGGGCCGGTACCAGGGTAGCAGGAAATAAGAAATTAAGGCAGAATAAAAGGCCTGGGACAGTGATAATGGAAGATAGAAGACAAGCGATTGAAGAACTAAGACCAAGGTTTAGGGACTAGCTAGTAGGAAGAGGAGCATTGGAACAGAACAAGAAAGAAAGACCTCAAACGGCAGCAAGGTTGCATTTTTTGAGAGGCTAGAAAGACTAGACTTATGTTTGATTTATAATTGTTGATTATCAGACTTACACAGCTCATTGTTGTAGATTAACAGACTTTTTACTTTTACTCAACAATTATTTGTTGGCAAGTCTTCTTGTTCCTTAGGGCAAGGATTGCAAATTGGTCGAGTTGTTTAAGCCAAATAATTGCTAGGTTATAGTTGCATGTGAAAGTTGATCATAGTTAATCCCTTATAATGTATAGAAGTTTGCATTATGTTACATTATTGGTTGGGTCCTGTAGATGGTCAAACCTGTTAATAGTTATTTTTCATGGTCTAGCCTTATATGCTTATTAAAGGGCATGTGAGTTATTCTAAATTGTTCAATGAATTAGGTGCAAGTCCATGTAATGAAGTCATATACAAATTAGATTTCTGTAGAGCAAACCATGATTGAATCAGCTTGCATTCTACTGTACCAACATGTGTTATCTTATGTGCCAGAAGTGTGTTTTATTAAGAAATCATACATAAGTAGTAAATCTTTAATTAGTAAATTTATTAAATACTTTCCTTTGTGTATGCAGTTTAATTATTTAAAAATGTGCATTATCTATTGCTATTTATGTTTTTAATTTTGGATAGAATTCTTTTATATTTTACAATTTTGATTTTTCCACTTATTTAGGGTTATGCCCTGATTGAATATGAGAACTTTGAGGAAGCACAAGCTGCAATCGCAGCACTTAATGGATCTGAACTCCTTACCCAAACAATTTATGTTGATTGGGCATTTAGCAAAGGCCCTATCAGGCGGAGAAACACAAGGAGAAGGTAATATTATGTATACAAACACTTTTTGTGCTTATATATCATGTTTAAGTAACCTAGACCTTTAAATGGCTTTTTGTTAGGAAACATAATATAGCATGATTTTAGTTTTAGATTGGGTTCTTTGGATATCTCAATGCTGATGTTTTTAAAGAGCCAAAGTGAGTGAAAAATCTTCTTAGGATGACTAGACCCACCCTAGTACGCATTGATCAGCCAAAGTTGCAGGTGTTGTAGTTTCTATCAAGAACTTATTCAACCAATTCTTCAAAATTCATCAGGACTCCCATAGTTCTAATAATCATCATATGTATTGTTACTCCATATGAAAGCTGTCTCTCTTTCCACAGATCCCCACGAGCTCATCGATCAAGGAGCCCGCCCAGGAGAAGATACTGAAGCTGCCTTCTTCCCCATCAGCGCATGATTTTTGGATATCTGCCTCCTTCCAGTGTACCTCGAGGCCCATGAGAACTTGTTGGGGAAGCCTATGGCGCAAGAGTAAGCAGCAGTAGGTTGTACTATCAACAGTTGGGAAGTTTTTATCTAACGCTTGCTATGCCTCTGCTTTAAAGACTCCGTTTGAACAGATCTAGTGGTGTTAAATGTCGTACAAATGTTTTCTGTTTAATGCTTGCATTGGCTAATTCGAGGATTTCTGCTGCGTTATTTTGCACAATTAACACAGTTTATGCTATCTGTGATTTGGTTGTGACCAAGTTTCTTATTCAAAAGTTTTGGATTTGGGTTGGAACTGATGAATCATTTCTGCCTCCTTTGCTGTGTTGATAGTGTTAGTGGATCGGTTTGATAGTTTCAGTGCTCTACCTGTTGTAAAGAATATGTCTTGTGTCTTGAAAGGAGGCTACGTACATGGCTGATTAGAATCGACGTATCTCGCGCTCGGGCCAGTGCAGCCAATAAGCGTTTGACAGAACCATGTTATTACGGGATCTGCCTCAGGTATAGATTTGGACACTTGATAACAGGTCGAAAGTATCTCGGTTCGAAAAATTAAAAAATGGAATAGTTTTATTTTAACATAATTATTTGTAAGCAAAATTAAAAAGTAATATTCTTGGTCGACATTCTAGCGATATTTAAATAGAAGTTTTTTTTTAATATCATTTGAGAACTTTGGTATTATAGTCGGAGGTCGATAAACATTTTTGGTATTTTTATATTTTTAAATTCGAGAAAATAATTAAGGACATGGTTATCAATCATTAATGACAGGCGGATCTTGAGTTAAGATTTGTAGAGGCAAATACTCTTTTCATACTTTGGAAGGATGAATTTGTATTTTCCTTTTTTTTTGTGAAAAAATGCATCTCATAACATGTTTTTTTATAAGGAAAAAGAAATATTATTCAAATTTAAAGAGAGAGAGAGAGAGAGAGAGAGAGAGAGAGAGAGAGAGAGAGAGAGAGAGAGAGGAAAAGCCGAACAACCTCCCTCTACCAACAAAAAAAAAAAAACAAAGGATTTAGAAATTCTATCTAAGAAAACTGGTTGATGAGTCTTACAATAGAATAATCTAGGAATAAAATAAAATATAATGGTCATAAACAAGCAAACCAACCGCTTGATGTTATTTACAATAGATCTCGAAAACTATGAATTGACACGTGTCATTGATAGAATTGATGAGATGATGAATACTAGTAGGTTAGCGTAATGGTGTTTCGAGACAAATTGGAGATCGCGTAAAAGGATCACCATTAAAATACATTCCGAGCTGAATGAGAAGACCCAACCGTAAAGACAGAGTTGGAAGCAGACTTGAAGAGACAGCCCAAACCTTTAGAATCGTCAATATATGAGAAAATGTCATCAATCCACATGGTATAATTTAAATTGGTGGAAACAATTCATGTGAGGAATGACTGAATTGATAAAAGACAAAACAATCACATCTCTTATCCCTTCATAAACTATTAAATATGATGAAATTTCTTTCAAAAGCTGAGTGCTTAGTGTGGAAGGCTTGAATCGGTGGCTGTGAAATATAGCCTCATTTCTATAAATCCATAAGGTCCGAAGAGATAGTGCTATAAGGTTGTGGAGTATTTTAGAATTATTGTGCCCTCTTCTTCTAGCCAAGAACCTAGGAACCATGAAGGCAAAAATCTAGAACTATAGTTAATGGTTTGTCGTAAGAGTTGACAAAATGTATTAGCTATGTAGCATTCAAAAAGACAATGTTTAGGTGAGCCTTTGAAAAGTTGGCAAATAGGTAACATTCAATTTGACTTTGAAGAGTAAGCGCAAGTAGTGGCCGAGGTTGGGAGTTTATTCCAAAAGAATCTTTACATAATTATTTAATTTTTATAATAAATTTCAATTAAGTCAAAGATCCATATTACATGAATAAGTATTACTCGTCCAAAGAGAGCCGAAAGGGTTTAGGCTCCATAAATAATTTTGATTCTATCTAAAGCATAAAGCGAATAAGAGAACGAAGAAGAATGTTAGTACTATAAAGGTTTTGATATATCAAATTAGACTTAATAGGGTAGTGAGATTTCATCTATGTTGAGAAAAGTTGGTCATTTAGATAGGGGAAGAATGTTGTGTTAGGGATTATTTTAGATTAAAGAAGAGAAATCCGATCATCGCGTCTTATACTAAGTGATAGTTTGGGTATATTTCTCTATGACAAAGAACAGTTTATTTAGTAGAATTGAATTAAAAATGGATATCATCATATTTATATAGAAAGAAGAATTCTAATATAAAGAGAATTGAATTTGTTCAGTAAGGAATAAGCCTTTTGCAAGTAAATTTGGTAAACTATTCAAAAATATTAAGAACAGTAGACACATATTGGAATAAGATTTATAGTTATCTTTGAAGACACGGAGTAGATCGTTCCCAAATATAATACGTAAGACTTTTACTCCTTTTAAGTTGAAAGAAAATTAGAAAAGATAAAACTTGGTAATTTAGGGTGAAAGCGAGTCTCCATTGCCTAACTCCTCTATAAGCATTGAATCATTGGTAATGAGAATATTGTGATGAATATTTTTATTTAGGACCAACGAGTAATAAGGAATTAGGAATCCCAATACTTACTCCAATACTCTGTATGTCAAAAAGGCGCCATTAGATTAGCAAATAAAAGATAAACAAATCAACTATAAATTTGGCATAAAATAATATGTCTTTATAAGAATTAGGAATCCTTTGTTTACTACTCCCTCTACTCGTAGTTTATGGAATTCTCGTTACGACGACACTATTTATTGTCTTCCATGAATGGAATTGATTGGAAGTTAAAAGTAGACTCTTGCGTCAATGCTTGCAGCATTAAAACCTACCTCGTTTGGCATGTCATCCTTGGCATCTCCTGTTCTTCAAAGTAGTCGACGATGAATGAGCCGAGCAATTGACGAGCTAACGAATGGATTGCTCTCCTCCTCCTCCTCCTCCTCTTTTGGTAGGAAGGATGTATTGTTGATTCCGCTCACCACCGACTGCTACACCTCACGATCGATCATCCCAAAGAACAATCGAAACGTCGCATGTTACAAACAATCGAGTTCGAGTGGTTAGAATACTGGACCGATGATGCCAGCAGCCAAGCACTATAAAATGAGCTGATAACAAGGCTTAGGTCAGTTAAACGCATCGAGGCATAAGACCCTAAGTTTCCATCCGATTCCAGACAAATCCTACCTAAGAAGCCTGCACATGTTTCAGGTTTAGATCGTCGCTGTAAGATTGATATATGGAAGCAGTTCGTAGCAGCCGATGGTTGGTCATGGACAACCTAAGTCAGTCTCTACTGATGCAGTGGAGAGCTCCTATCGAGACCGATCAACGATGGCTGCCTTAGAATAAAAATTTGGCCAAGTGGACGAACGCCATGGACAAGAACGCACGAACAAGATGGTAAGTAGCCAATTTGCTATCACAGCATTTTGTGGAACTGCCAAGTGCGTAACTCCAACGCGTCATTGCCACATCCTTCCTTAATTTACTACGGCCATTATGGTCTCTTCCGCTGCAGCGTTATCGTTCGTCGTCATGCATGAACTGCGTGTTGCACTACTCTCTGCAATTTGTCGTCCCCTTGATCCGAGTCACGTATTACGATCTAAGCACTGTTCCCCTGAAGCTGCTGTGTTGTGTGTGTGTGTGTGTGTTCGTGCGTGTGAAAGAGATAGAGATAGAAAGAGTGAGTATAGTTTCTATTAGGGTTGATAATATTAACGCAGAAGAGCAGTGATGGTAGAAGTATTGCACCAATGAGGGATCCACCACCGTATCCTCTTTGACTTGCGGCGGCAGATGCCATGCCTCTCCTATGAGTTGATTTCGACACGTGAGACGCTCTCGACCATTGTCGCTCCCTCTCGCGCACGTCAACAACAACAGAAGTGCGGCACCTCCGTCTTCACCAATCACTGAGAATAATGTTGTGAGGCGCCCCACAAATAACGCAAAAAAGTAGTACGTCGTGAGATGCGTCTTTTTCATCATCATGCTGTCTTTTGTTTTTTCTTTTTCTTATTTTGATAAAAGCTCACTTTTTTTTCCATACAAATAAGACAAAAAAGAACAAAACATGCGGCTGTCACTTTTTCTTATTTGTACGAGAAAAGTAGAACATATATTCTTTCCATTGATGCTTACGTTTTAGCCGGGAATATATATATATACGTAGCTATTGGCATAATTGCTTTCTGAATGACTAAAATCGAAATATATTCCATCAGCCGAGAAGAGATCAGTAGAGGCGATGATGGTTTATGCTCTGTTGAGAAGTCGTAAGCTAGTAAATATAAGTGTATGATGATAGCTAAAAGTCATGGCATGATAGGGTATAGATTCACCCAACCCCCCACCCCCCACTTGTTGTCAGTCAATCATCTATTTGTTGTTAAGTCAATCATGTTTGCTATAGTTCAGTTGTTACCTTTTACAATATGTTGTCATAATAATAAGTAAGATAAACGATTAATTTTAGTCATCGTTCATGAAAATTATATATATATATTATATATATATATTCTTGTTTCTGGAATATTACACCATTTTTATTGTTTGAAATTGTATTGGTTTCTCCTATCATAAGAAATGAATATTTCTGATACACTTAGTGAGTACAATTGTTTACTTCTAGTTTTTCCCAACCGTAAAAATTCTGATATGTTGAGAGAGAGAGAGAGAGAGAGAGAGAGAGAGAGAGAGAGAGAGAGGAGAAACACACACAGCTGACTTTCGACAATCCAACATCATCAAACTTTTAGCATAAATTCTAGCCATTGTTAATGGATGGTTTGTCCACTATAGTCATAGTGGGGGAGACGCGTCCATGACGGCGCGGCGGCCATACTAAAGTGAACATCTAAGATCTTAGTATGAGGTTGCAATTTATTGGTCCACTTGAGGGTTTGTTTTTTGTGTTTTTTTATATATATAATCCCAAATCAAATCCAACTATCTAACGAATATTTAAGATAATCTTAAGATATCATTTATAAAATTTTTAATTGATATGAGGATCCTAACATAATATTATGATACATTATCATCATCCACGTAGATAATAACTTACTTGATAAATTGTTTAGGGGGAGTCAGACATATTTTGACATCTATTTTCATGATATACATCATGCTCTCAAGTCAGTAGTCTTATGTATGACATATCATTATCGTCATGATATATCATGATCATTATTCTTTGTTAATTTTATGGATTAGAAAAATCCATAAACTAGGGTTGATGTCATCTTTGACAACCTAAGTTAGTTAAAATAGTAAAGAATCTCTCAAATTATTCCATTGTGGGCTACATTCATCCTATGATAGGATTTGCCATAGTCAATATAAATCAAAATAAGGTTATATATATATATATATATATATTTTATTATGCATTATTATATATATATATATATGTACATATACAAATAATATTCTTTTGTTGCATTGGATGAAGGAAAAGCTACGGTGATTAGAAATATAAGGTGAGAAAGCGGTAGTGTTAGGGGGATGGATCTCATCATCGTAGCTACGGTGGAAGAGACGTGCGAGTGGCTTATAATGGAGAAATAAAATGAAAAACGATTCTTAAGTGATTGTTAATGAAATTGACCTTACCAAATTTTGAGGAGTTGATATCATTTTATGCTGAATTGCTCCACATATAATTCCTTGAACCTTATTTTCTTTAATTTATAAGGAGCCATTAAAGTAGGATCCACTTTTTGAAGAATATGAGTTAGTTAAAGTAATAACAAAAATATTTTTAGTGAAACATTTTTATAATCTCTGGAGAGATAGTTGGATAAATAATTTGAGTCATTAAAGTTATTATTCTTAGATACATCAATTTGATTATAAACAAATTTCTTTTCTATTTTTTTATAAATATTTCTAAGATTACAAATTATAAACAAATTCTAAGAATTTTTATAAACAAATTCTTAGATACATCATTCCACCAAAATACAGATTGTCTCAAAAAGATTAGAAACAAATTTCTTTTCTATTTTTTTATAAATATTTCTTTCTATTTATATTAGAAAAAGAAGATGAACTAATTATAATGGATTTAAAATGAAAAGTTATTCGTAAGTAAATCAATTGTGAAATACTTTTATAGTGTCCCAAATCCTCTATGTGAAAATATTTAATTTTCATAATATCATCTTGGCTCTTATTCGAAAGGTCCATGTATGTCTTTTAGACCTTTTAGAGAATTATAGGTGCTGAAAGGTAATTCTAATTTGTCAATAAAAATATATGTCAGTGGAATTTTTTTTATTTTTTTTATTTAGATTAGTTAATCTATCGTAAAAGGTAAAAAATAGATGTAGGTGGAATTTTTTTATTTTTTTCTTTAGATTAGTTAATCTATTGTAAAAGGTAAAAGATAGATGTGTGTGTGTGTGTGTATATATATATATATATATATATATATATATATATATATATATATATATATATATATATATATATATATATATATATATATATATATATATATATATATATATATATATATATACCAAACAAGATAATTTAGGTACTAATAGTATTCTAAAAAAGTAATTTAGGAGTTACTAAATATAGGATCGTAGAGGTAAATTCAATTAAAAAAAAGAGGATTTAATTGAGTATCGAGGATCAAAAGAATTAGTCGAAAATACCAAAAGAAAATAAATAAATATATTTTTGGAGAGAGAATGGTGATTATGCGGCTTCCTTTTCTATAAATACAATACAAGGAGCGAAGAGTCCATGGCGAACCCGACACGCTCCAACACATACAATGACTAGTGGTTAAGAAACGCAAGTAAGAGGACTCTCTGGCTCTCTCTTAACTCTCTCCTGAGTTCCCTTTCCTTCTCCTTCTCCGTCTCCTCTCCTTCCACGTGGAGAGAAGAACTGTTCGTTTTCTTCGCCACTTCCGGTGTAGTTCGAAGGAGAGATGGTGATGTACGAACTCATCAAGGGCGACGAGGCCACCGCGCCGTCCAAGCCTAACAACGAGCTCAGCAACGTCGTCGCCGCCGCGGACAACGCGCTGCTGTCCCCGCACGAGGATGACATCGAGGCCGGCGTCCGGAACGCCACGAATACCCCGCAGGAGAAAGAGGAAGCGCCCGCCGCCCGGGGGTCGCGCCTCGTCTCCCTCGACGTCTTCCGGGGGCTCACCGTCGCAGTAAGTCCGACCTTTCTTCCGCATTGTTTCCATTTCTCTCTCTCTCTCTCTCTTCTTTGATTATTCATTTAATTACCTTACTTTCTCTTTCATTTAATAGCTCATTAAATAGGATAATAATATAACGTATTATATGCACATGTAACTAAGCATGCTTTGTTAGAATTCATGTCACTAATTATTCTACAATTTATTTCTAAAATACTTCTTTTTTTTTATTTTCAGTATTACTGACTGACTTTGCTGCAATTCATATTTTGCTGGGTAGAATAGATAATAATATTTGCGCCTGTGACTTATTTCTTCCTCGCCAGCCTCATCTTCGTTGCCCACCAACACACACACCACCGTGTCTGCTCTCTTGCGTGGGCTTGTCTCCTCCATTGGAAGAGTGCAATCAGACGCACCAGCAACACTTTCGTTGTGAACATAACAATGATGATGGATGATTCATCACACGTAAATATCATTCCCTCAAATATTATTCATTTGATTTCTCGGTTCAGAAAAAAGATTTCTCTATTTTTTACTGTCCTTCCAAGATCCACACCGTCTATCAGGATCGTTGCACGCATCTTAAGGACAGGACGATCCTTCCGAACACATCACGGCCACTTCGTCACTCCTTGGGTTAGACCAACAAGAGAGAAAACACAGCAGGCTCTTCTCTTGCCGTTGCTTTGCCATCTGGCGCTCGCCTGCATTAAGAATCTGCGTGTTGCGAACTCACGAGTTGACTTCAGTTGACCACTGCGTCCTACCTTTTAATACTCGAGTTCTTTGACCTTTGACCTTGACTTCTCGGGGTGATCATATGTTAAACCTGGTTGGTGCTTTCCGTGCGTGAAGCTTTTCTACCGGGCATGTGGATGGCTCTGATATAGAACTGCTGTGCGTAGAGGTATCGATGGAGCAGTGCTCCACCGAGGCAACCTTCTCCATGCTTGCAGAGAGGTTGCGGAAGTATCTCTGCTACTCTCTCTTCCGGTGCAGCTGCTGTGCCACTGCCACCCAAGTGTCCTGCTGGTCTCCAAGATGAGTCACAGCAGAAAGGAATAGGAAGTCTTTGTAGCTGACACTGGTCCTTCAAATCACATTCTGAAGCCTCTGTTTCTATGGATTCTGCTTGAGTTTTCGTATCCCCTGTTTCTTTGATGTCGAAACAATAAGGAACAGGGAAGATGAAATCATTTTTTGAAGGAAAGAAGTAAGGAGAATGTTTTCATGAATTATGGGAGTTAGAATATGAACTACACACATGACTTTGAATGATATTTAACATGTACAGCAGAAGATTACAGGTTCTTCAAGCTGTCAATTAAATCCAAAGTCTGTGATGCCCATTTCCAGAATTTCTTTGGGACAAAGCAAAGCGTGATGGACATAAATAAAATTATATCACACATCTGAAAAACATTACAAAAAGATGTACTTTGGATTCAACATTTACTTCATTTAAGAAAAACCATCAGGTTTTTGGATGATATCACTTGATTTTATCCTGAAAGGGTTCTAGTTGTACAGGAAGAATTCTTGGCTGAAATATGCCTCGCATTTAATGATGAATCATTGCAGAATTTGCAGCCAATATTCAGATGACACCAAATTAAACACCAGTTTGGGCCAATATGGCTGAAAATAAATCCTTTTTTTTTTTGTGTGTGCGGAAATTTGAACGACATCAGAGTAAATAAACTTCTGCAGTATATGAGAAACATGTCAGGAAGTCATATTTTCACTAGTAAAGAACCATCTGGTGTTGACGTTCATACTCATTATTCATGCTAATGAAGTTCATATGGACATACTTCTATCTAGTTTTCCATCTAGTGTTGTGAAGAAAACTCAATTGTATGATTACTAGTCATGTAGGTATTTCTTACCCCCAGAAGAAGTTCATAAATGTCATTTGTTTGCAGCTCATGATCTTCGTAGATTATGCTGGAGCATTTCTTCCTGCAATCAACCATTCTCCTTGGAATGGCATAACCCTTGCTGATGTTGTCATGCCATTTTTCTTGTTCATAGTTGGAGTTGCACTTGCACTCACATACAAGGTAAAAGCCTAATGGCTTGAAAAATATTTAATCCTATGCTCATTTTTTTTAATTTATTATAGATAAAAAAAAGTATGCATATTTCCTCGGTAAAAGCATCTTTCTCAAGTGAAAATAAGATTCTAAGAACGTTTTACTTGATTCTCAGAGAGTCTCAAGCAAAGCAGTAGCAACCAAGAAAGCTGTTCTTCGAGCAATGAAGCTCTTCATTGTAGGCCTTATTGTTCAAGGTATGCCACTCTTTCTTTTCACTAAGTCAAAATACATGATCTTTATCATATAAAAGCATTTATTCAAGGAAATTTGATTCCTTTCTTCGTTATCTTAAGATAATATTTGGTTGATTCCTTAGGTGGTTTCTTCCATGGCCTTCACAATTTAACTTATGGAGTTGACATTTTGAGAATACGATGGATGGGCATATTACAGGTAGCACATTCATTTGCTATGAAGCAAGATAATTTATATGTATTATGGAACCATTCATCTTTACAATGCCTTCTATACAATCATTACTAGCAATGCTTTTAATTCTGATCCAACATGCATCATTTCTCTATCCATGAATTCAAGCACATTCCTATCGTCTAGATAAGTGACCAGAGTTCCTTTGTAATACTTAGATCTATCATAGTCATAAAATCTCAATACACCTCCAAGTTGGAAGCAAATAACAAAGTCCCATATCATTCTCTGAAAACTGGGCATTCTTTTAATGAGTCACTGTCTTTCTAAAGGTTACCTAATCGAGTATTATTTTGTTGCAGAGAATTGCAGTAGCCTATCTGTTGGCTGCAGTATGTGAAATCTGGCTTAAAAATGACGATGATGATAGTGATGTATACTCTGGATACTACCTAATCAGGCGATACCGATTTCAACTGTAAGTATTACTACACATATTTTGTGCAATCATGGTGTTATTTGACGGGTCTCTAAGTTGAAATTCTCAAGTAAAAACATGGAAAAGAAAGGAACTGAAATAGAGTTCAATAGAGAATCAGATATATACAGAGTGTTTACAGAGAGCTACATACCTAGAAGTTCTTACCATAAACTACCTTGAATTGCCTTGTCTGTTTATGAAGCTATGTTCATCATACTCACAACTTGACTTCTTTCAGGCTGGTGAGTTTGATTCTTACTACCATTTACATGGTTCTCCTGTATGGTTTATATGTTCCTGATTGGGAATATCAGATACCAGTGGCAGGCTCCAAGACCAAGTCCTTCTCAGTTAAGTCCTGTGCATCTCATTACACGCTCCACCAATGCTTAGAAACGACTATCATTTTGGGTCTATAAATATTTTTTAAGATGAATTCCTAAACATATAATTAACAAATTTTATAAATACCAGGTCAAATGTGGGGTGAGGGGTGACATAGGACCTGCTTGCAATGCTGTGGGAATGATTGATCGTCAAGTCCTTGGCATCCAACATCTGTATCAACGTCCCGTGTACGAAAGAACAAAGGTCTCAGACACATCGGTTTTATTTCATTAGCTATCACCCCAATTATTTTTTCTTTCCATCCATAATCTTCTAGTTTCTTACTCTTTCTTCAGCAATGCAGCATAAATTCACCAGCTAGTGGCCCACTTCCATCTGATGCTCCTCCATGGTGCCAAGCTCCTTTTGATCCTGAAGGGATACTTAGGTCAGCTTTGTTACTTAGGTCTCTTGGCCTTTTTTCCTGACAACTAGAAGTGATGATAGTTAATGATGCAGTTCTGTCATGGCAATTGTTACTTGCTTGATCGGGTTGCAATTCGGGCATGCTATCATACATTTTAAGGTACTAGTTATATATTGAATCTGTCTTAGCTTCAAAAACATCTTTAACACTCTTGAACGAACTGCAGGGTCACAAGAACAGAATCATACAGTGGATGATTCCTTCCTTATTTCTATTAGCGTTCGCCTTTTTGTTGGACTTCGGCTTTGGTATAACAGCTTTCTAGTTCATATCACGTGATTACAGATTGATTTAACTTCCAACACCAAGTAAACTTTATCTTTGTTATAGGAATGCATATGAACAAGGCCCTGTACACATTAAGTTATACATGCTTCACTGCTGGGGTTGCTGGGATTCTCTTCACTGGACTATATGTGTTGGTTAGAGATCCAAAACTGTTCACATCTTTCAAACATTTCCATTCAATATGTATAATTCTTTCATCTAGGGGTACAACCAGATATGACTACTCACTCTTGATGTCTACAGGTTGATGTCTGTGGCTGTAGGAAGCCAACCTTGGCTATGGAATGGTTGGGGATGCATGCACTTATGATCTACATTCTAATAGGCTGCAACATCTTGCCAGTCTTTATACAGGGATTCTATTGGAGGGAGCCTAAGAACAATGTCATGAGTAGCTTAATCTAACAAACCCTTCCCTTGTGCCAGCTTTTGCTTTTACAAGTGCATGCTAACCACAAACAGGGAAAGTGGAACAACTTTTTGTTGTTGTGATCTATGAACAGCTGAAGGCCATTGGTATTTCCTGAAACCTCGACAATAACAAGAGGAATGCAGGATCTCGTGACATGTAACTTTTGTCTACAAACAAAAAAGGAAAGAAATGTATGCAATTTCTTAGTTCAAGTTTCTAATGCTTGCAGAACAGGATCTGCTGTGTTGGTGTGAATGCATGATCAACCATGTTTTTTCTGAGCATGTAAAATGGATATTACAAGTTTTATCATCTACAAGTTTTAGCTCTGTGCATTTCAAGCATTACTTGCTCTACACTCAGGATCAACAGATGACACGATAACTATCAGTTTCTTTTACTAATGAATCTAGCAAAAGTGGGTTAATGATTCTACAAGGAAAATGCCATTCACAAAGCTGGGAAATCGAAACTAGCCAAGAAAAACTGCCACCTAATGAAATCAAGATAAACACAATTAGAACTTTCTTTGTGAGGTCTTATGATTATGCATGCAGTCAGAACTGTTTTATGAATTATGATACATAATTATTTTTTAGTTCTATTGTATCACTGTAGCATACTGACTCTAGTCATACGGAAGGAAACAATTGATAGATCAGTTTATGAAGTGACATATAGACATATTGCAGACATGATAGGATGAAACCATGTATGAAAACCATATTTACAAGTCATGCTCGCATACCTAGGTGGACAATAGATTTAGAGAAGCATATTCGGGTTGTGATTGGTGAGATGGAATTGATTGCATCCCTTGTAGTGTCGCTTGATCCTATCAATCATCCTTTCATGGTTTGCTCAAACTGGCACTTTCATCTGCATGAAAACATACAGAAATAATTAAACCAAACACCAAAAGGCATGAGTCTGCATTGAATAATTTGGCATGGTCAGAGGCATTCAAAGATCATGCCACAAGTCTACACCTTGGAACAAGAAGGATAATCAAGGAATTGGCGAATAATTCACTCATGATCCAAGAAAGATTCAATTGCAAATGAGTAATTTCATGACTCCACTTGAGTCTTCTCCCGAATGACCCATCAAGAGGCAGCAAGAGGGTTGCCATAACCAGCACAACCTCATAACAATACACGGGATGAAAAAGCTCTCACGGCTAATGGCTTCTTACACAAGAATTGAAGCAATAGTTCATAATTCTCATCGACAGAATAGTTCAAGCTAAAGTGCCTAAGCACCATATAAAATCCAGAAAACAATTATGACAAAACATCTTTGTAATATAACACAACTGCATGTCGGCAGAGCCTCACTTTTATTGATGTAGCAAAAGATTCAAATAGATAATGTCATGACAAGAACATAACCGAAGTAGCATTTGGCTAAGCTACTGAAGCATTCACCACAAAAAGACTTACTGACAATGCTCTCACACAGTTATAATGCTTATTACACAAGCACTCTGTTGATTTTCCCCTGGCGGGGAAGGAAAACTAGGCATGAGTAATTTGAGTATTATGTTTCTGCAATCGTATTAGACCTCAAAGAAATGTGTCAAGAGTCAAGGAAATGGACGAATCTCATAATCTTGTGCTAGCAATCACGTAGCGCAATTAGCTGGTCCACAACACTTGGGTCGGCAAGTGTACTGGTATCACCAAGTTCATCTAGCTGCCTGGATGCAATTTTTCGTAGGATCCTCCTCATGATCTTTCCACTCCTCGTCTTTGGAAGTCCAGGTGCCCAGTGGATTTTGTCAGGGGCAGCAAATGCACCAATCTGACAAACAAGGAATCTTTGAAGTTAGTGCATTGCCAAATAAACTTACTCATATTTGTGTCAAGACCATGATATATCATACTGATGCAAAGTTGCACTACCAAGGTGACATTGTACATTATTATTTTCTATGCAACAGAAAAGTTAAAGCAAGGAAAGCACTCACTTCTGAACATTAGTCTGATCTATAAACACAATCTTCTAGTTCGATGCTAATCAGATAGGCAATCAAGTATTATTGATCACTTGAACATTGGAGTCAATACATTTTAGATTGAGAATCTGAACTAGACCAAGAAGCCAAATTATTATATGAGATCAAAATTCTCGATTAGTTTAAATTGGCAATTAATTTACAAGAAACATGTAGCTTTCTGCAGGAAAAGAAAAGTGATTTGTTGTAGCCTCATTTCTTTTGATTTAGACAACTCGAACTTAAGACATTCAATTGACACAAAAAAGAAATCCTTCTATTGGGGTTAAGAATTCAATTTCCAAGATGGTGTTTAACTTCCAGAATATAGGTGAAAAATCTTATATAAAAATGGCACGGCACTACAAATTAAACCAAAAAACAAAATCTAACAATAGGTAAAAAAATTCCAGAAATAAAGTTATTTCTGCACCATCAATTGTTGAAAAAACTGAATAAGCAAAATAAAAGAATCATGCTTCTACTCGAATACAACAATCTTAGAAATAAACTTACTTCTGCACCATCACTTGTTGAAAAAACTGATTAAGAGGAATAAAAGAGCCACGCTTCAACTACATATACAATTCTGCACCATCTAATCCCACATGATTCCAAGTCCTAATCAATCCGTGTCTCTTTTCTCATCCCTATGCTTCTATATCTATGTCACTGTATCTGAAACAAGGGTTCAGCAATTGCAAGCTATGACTGCATCCTTTACAAACTTAACCTAGACATCTATTGCCAGATGAATCATGCATTTGATATGCATGGTACAGATGTACATTGCACTGCACCCTGCCACCCTTTTCCCGGTCATGCAGATTTGCATATTAAGTTTATAGAGATTCATGTTTCGTAAAACTGAGGCATAAACTGGCAGTAGGTTCAAAACAGTATTCAACATGATACCGTCAGCCTACAGCCAGAGACTTGAAGCTACCACAGAACATCGGACACGAAAACAAATTCAGCAAAACATCTACAAGTGACAGGCCAGTTTGTTTGTGATGTTGGGTGGATTAAATAACTTTATAATGATAACTTTACAAGAAGCACACCTGGTTTCGGACAATCAAAATGAGGCTTTTCCGTAGCTCTTCACTGTAAGGAACACCCTCCACTAAAGTGACAAAAGCATAAATGCCCTGTCCTTTAATCTGACAACAAGATAGGTTTTGGTATAACTATCAAGGTTGACAACTGGTTGATGCTTATGATGGTGCAGCCAGCAGAAGGTAGGTTTTGCATTGTACCTCATGTTCAACACCAACTACGGCAGCCTCAGCGCACTGGGGATGTGAAACAAGAGCAGATTCTACTTCTGCAGTGCCAATACGATGTCCACTGAAAAGAATTCAAGTGCAACATAATGAAACTCTATCCAAATGTATACAGTAAGCATGTAGTAATTTCAAAGTACCTGACATTGATGACATCATCAACTCTTCCAGTGAGCCAATAGTAACCATCCTTGTCCCTGAAATATCAATGTAATTAACAAGAACACTATGATCATCAAAACCAAGTTTTATAATATCTATTAAGACCTGAAAGAGTGATTTTGGACCAATTGATGCTTGAAAGAAAATTACCTGCTGCATCCATCACCAGTAAAATAATAACCAGCAAATGGTTTAAAATATGTTGTTTCATATCTCTCATGATCACCATAAAGTGTGCGGAATGCCCCAGGCCATGACCTCTTGATGCAAAGATATCCGCTACATTCACCTTCTATCTCGTTCCCTTTCTCATCAACTATAACCGGCTGCAGCACTCTTAACAGTATTAGAGAACACAAAATATTTCACATCTAAAACTTTTATTTCAAGTTAGATTGTTACATACTTGAACACCAAAGAAAGGAAAGGTAGCAGAACCCGGCTTCTGCGGCCAGGCACCAGGTAAAGGTGTAATCTGCACATGCATTATGTTAGTTAAAACCTAGGAATTAGATTAACAGAAAACTTCACATCTAGGAATTGAACTCATAGTACCACAGAAAACCAGACACGTACCAAAATGGCTACTGGCCATTACCAAATCCATGGATGGAAAGATGGGATGTTTACTTACCATGAAGCCACCAGTCTCTGTTTGCCACCAGGTATCTGAAATAGGGCACCATGAATCCCCGACAACATTGTAAAACCACCTAAAAGTTTTATATAATATATATAAGGAAGTTGTTAAAATGCAAAAAACAAGATTCAAAGAGCTCCTAGATCAAAGAGACAGGAATGAACCTCCATGCACTAGGATTAATAGGCTCTCCTACGCTACCAAGAACACGGAGAGATTTCCGAGAGTAACGAGTGACATACTGCATTAAAGCACCAAAAGGGTAAATAAACATAAATGATCAGATATTAAAATTGGCTATTCATTGGTTGAACAACTCAAGGACTGCTGTGCCAACTGGCATGAATCATAATGTGTCATGTCAGATAGGCACCAGCACATGTGCACCCAAATACACACTCCATTGACTCATGCTATAGGTGCCAACATATGGCTCAATCAACTTTTTGGACAAGGTTAGCTACCACAAGGGCATGCCAATATATTTTCGTGATTATCTTATCTGACTAGAAAGACTGTGGATCATCAGTCTTTGGCTTTTATATCACTAAAAAGGCATACCCAGTTCACGAGGTTCTCGCCAATGTGGGGTCTTGGGAGGGTCAAAGTACACAGCCACATCTTTAAACGTATGCAGTCTTTGGCTTCTATATCACTAAGTTAGAAAATGTATACCCAAAGAATAATTTATTAACTTTGTTTATCATCTAGATAACAGAGTCATGATAAAGTATACCTTGAGGGGGTGGATTAAAGATAGGGCTTGTGTGATGCAACTTTATAAGGTATGCGAGAATATTACAACGCATGCAAGGCAGAATGCAATGGTTTAGGACACAAAACTTTCTTCTGAATTTTATAAAGTGAGATGATTTGACGAGGAAAACTTGTGCGAGAAAGTTCAGATGAGTACCAACAAAATGCTCAACAATCTACTTAGTTTGTAGTTTGTACACCATGTATTTCAGGATTTGAATAAGAGACATGCACCATGCGACGAAAATAGCATCTAACTGAGCAGCTCCATCTTATAAAATTACTGGTATGCTGAAACCAAGCAGATAATTTTGGAGCAAGCATGATTTGAAATGATTGACTATGAAACAAGCCAAAAAACTATGTTGATGATCAAGGAAATATCCCAAGATCTTTTACCTCATTGCCTTCACGCATCAGTGAACGCACCAAAGTTGGAGCAGTGTAAAAGATTGTAACCTTATATTTATCGACAATATCCCAACAACGTCCACTATCAGGGTAGTTTGGAGCCTGCAGATATTCCCATTGTAGTAACAAGATCAAAAGATAGTGTTGGCATAGTTGAGAGAAAAAGATCTGAAGGGTCAATCATGGATCAAGAGAGAAGAAATATAACTAAGGAACCAGAATATAAAATTTTATGAATCAAAACTCTGAATGTTGTCATAAAAAATACATAATACAATTTCATTAAAACTAAAAAGAAAACGAAAAGGATGACATCACGGGCAATACCCCTTCAAATACCACAACAGTAGCTCCATTCAAAAGAGGGCCATATGTAACATAGCTGTGTCCTGTGATCCAGCCACAATCGGCAGTACACCTGAGGTCAGTAGGACAAGAGAGGTGAAGGCAGTCCAGAATAGTTGTGTGGAACTGATCTTAAGAAACATGCTATGGGTTAACCACGAAAATACTAGCATACCAATATATGTCTGATGGCTTATAGTCAAATGCATATTTGAATGTTGTTGCAGTATATACCATATATCCCCCAGCTGTATGCAGAACACCCTGGATATTAAGGCATAAGTACCCAGCACTTGGCAACAAAATAATGCTGAAAAAAATAAAACAAGAAAGCTCCATAACCTTTGGTTTTCCAGTGCTACCACTTGTGTACAAGAGAAATAATGGATCTTCTGCATCAACCCATTCTACAGCACACTTGGTTGGAAATTGTGGGACAACATCCTGATTGTTGCAATATGAAAGGAAAAAGTTGTGTTTCATGTACCAATTGCAAATTAAAAGATGTGAACAAAAAATGAAAGTCTTGTGACAACTGAATAACTGAAAAGTTATATCCGTAATATGCCAGTACTGAGAAAACTGGCAGACTGACCTGCCACCAGACATCTCTTCCTTCTGTCCACTTGGTATCTTCTCTCTTCATTGCCGACTGGTTTTCAAAGGTCAAGCACAGGCCTGTTCAAGCCACAGAAAGTCAGACATGTAAATCTGTTGTGCTCCATCTATCTCTGTGCATAAGCTAGTTAACATGATCATATATGTACTATGTAAGACTCTTCATATTTAGCTTAACCATAATAAAATTAACAATTTGGAAGTGGAGTAAATGACATAAAAGAACAGAAGTCAAATGTGAATGTAATTCATCAAAGATGAGACAGGACAGGACAACTATATCTGGAGGCACAAATGTTTAGTGGACTACCATGATAGACAAGTATTATTCAATAACATGTTAAAGATGCTCATAACAAGAACCAACATACCTACAGGGACTCCATTTTTGACAGATTCAACGAGGGCGCTGTCAACTATCTCTTTGAGATGGATGGCTTTGGAACCTCTCTTCACAGCATTGCAGGTTATTACAACCTTAGGTTTGCAGTCGATAATTCTTTGTGCAAGAGACTCCGCTGAGAAGCCTGCAAACACAACCTGAACAGACCATCTCACATATTAAAACTAATCTTGCCCCCAAAAATCTTGAGAGGAAGTTCATGAGCTTAGGAAAATACCGAGTGGACTGCACCGATACGAGCACAGGCTAACATTGTGATTGGCAACTCCATCAGCATAGGGAGGTAAATCACCACCGCATCTCCTTTCTGAACCCCGACATGTTTCAAGTAGTTGGCAAGCTGACACAGACCACTCTTGATCGATTAAACAAGACAAAGTAATGTCTATTAAATCCAACCTTAGGATGGCTTCTGGCATACCTGGCAAACCTTCTCCAAGAGTTCAGCATAAGTCAACTGCCCATCATCCCCTGGTTCATTGCCTTCCCAATAGATAGCAACTTTTCCACCATTTCCTGCCTCGACATTCTGATCCACAGCATTGTAACAGATGTTCGTCCTGGCTCCTTTAAACCACTGTGATCGCCACAGTACTACGGAAGTCAGCGTCTTCTTCATACCATAAATATGAATAAACCCAGCTGAAAGATTACACAACCAACCTCAAACTTGACGGTCCCCTTGCTCACATCAATGTTTTCACTGTAGACCTCCGGATACCACTTCTCTCTCCAGTAAAACTGGGAAGCGATCTCCGACCAGAATCCTGCAGGATCCTCCACCGACCTCTTGTACATTTTCCAATACTAGTAGTCCATGAAATAAATGCAATGATGACAAGCATACAATTAGGTGAAGGAAACAAACTTTGCTCAAACTGCGAAATCGTTTAATGTCCACCACCAAGAAAGCATATATTCTTCCGGGAGCAACGGAATCCTCATCGGAGGTCGGGTTTTTTAGCTCGAAAACTAATCTTTTGCTCACAGGAGGCCGGATTAAGGGTTTTAGGGAGACGAAACGCACGCACCTGTTCGGGGGAGGAGACAAGGGCCTGGCGGGAGAAGTCGTGGGAGGGGAAGACGAGGTCGTTCTCCTCGGACGCGAGGGGCTCGCCGAGGATGACGGCGTTGAGGTGGGAGATCTGACCGGCGCCGGATGGCAGCTGGGTCATCGACTCCACGTGCCGGAGGTGGTCCGAGGACGCCAGGCTCCGCTGCGGAGACGCCTCCACCGCCGCCTCGCCCGTCGTCATCTCAGGACAAAATCACGCCGCTGCCGCGGAGACCAAGAAAGGAACGCAAGAACAGGAGGAGGAGGAGGGCGTTGACGAAGAAGATGGAATCGAAGAGATCTGACATGAGAAACGGATTGTTTTCGGCATATATTTATAATAATAATTATTATTATTTTATTATTATCATTACTGCATACTGCAAACATGACGGGCAGTTCTGTGAAAAAAACAGGGAGAGAAATAAAAATATATTATTATTATTATTATTATTATTATAAAAAAGAAAAAAGAAAGGGTTCGGATGTTAGGATTCGACTTCGATGAGAAAGTAGTTTAGTGTTGAGATATGGTGAGGAGTTGACAATATTTTGTTGGCAAAATAGGAACTATAAAAAACGATACACTGCTTAGCATGACAGATTTGTATATCTATGTACGTATATCAGCAAGGCTGGAGGATTTGCATAAGAACTGGAGACGAGCAAATCTTGTTTTGGGCTTTGAACCAAATCTTGGGATTCCAAGGTTGAAATATGGCAAGAACGTTGAATTATATTACTCTGTTCTATGGATGTCAAGGACCCATTCCTCCTTATACGCTGCCATAGAAGATTAAAGTAAGATTAGTGTGGGACTCGTGCGTGACCCAATTCGAACGTCCAATTGGCAATAAGATCGGGGGTGGAACGATCTCGATCTATGTGGATCTCTCGTGTTATTATTGTATTAGATTCTTTGGAATTCACAGCGGATTTTAATAATTGATCGGATCAATTTGTTGATGATTATTGTTTCGTCTCTGCAAGTAATTCAGAGTGCCCGAAATGACATGAGTAATTTTTTGCATGAACTGTGTACAATTTACAGCACAGAAGTCGCATTTCCATTTCCAGATCGATTTGAATATGTAGCAAATGACAATACTATTGAAACACGAATTATTGTCATTCAATAATAATCTTATCTTCCATTCAAACTCGTACATCTTCTGCTTGATATTATTGAATCTTTCCTTTATATAATTTTATATTTTTATTTTCCGTTCAATTCGAAAAAGTAACGATAGGAAATTATGATTAAAGGTGAGAAATTGCTGTGGAAATATCTGCTTGCCTCTGCCGGCGGTAGGTAGATCAACCACTCGCCGGAAAGAAGGAATGTCCATCTTCCATTCAAACTAAATTCACGTCTGGTTGTGATGATAGTGACGGATGCGGTGCAACATACTCGCCGAGTTCACCAAACCAAGAATATGTCAAGTGGTTTTGGCGAGTACCTGTCAGGGGATCAAATCACTGTAGGAAAAATGTTTAGAGAGGATGCCATTAAAGAGACGGACGGGTAGGTGAACTGCGTTCAGCAAAAATCAAATCGAACGCACAAAGAAAGCAACATAATGAAGGCATGCAATTGCCGGGAAATGACAGTCGTTTCAGCTTTATAACAAGCTACGAGTCCTCGAGGAACACACAAATGATGTAGCAATTCAACAAGAGAATCCCGAAAAGGAAAAGCAGTGATTGCTCAAACCATACATTCTGGTGGCGATGCTTTGTTGATTACTATGACAGGAGTAATATCAGATGAGAAGTCTTAAGCATGCACAGTATGGGAGGAACAACCATCACAACACGACAGCTCGTAAAGATCATAAGCAGCTCCACAACTAATGCCAACAACCAACCCACCAGTGCCCAAACCCAAGAAAGTGTGGCAAGACTTCGCCATCAGATGATGCTGCATCATCAACTTTATAATAGAAATTTTAGCAAGCTGTTGTTGGGTATCAGATGTTTAGGACTCATTCCGGGAAAATTATCTACCGTGCAGTGGTCAGTCACTTCCAGCAGCGTTCATGATACCGCTATAAACAAACGATGTAATTAGACAAGACAAATAATAGGCTTCTCACACCCAACTCAAAATGTCAACGTTCGAACCTTCGATCTTTGTAATGGTGTAACTTCAGAAAAGCAAAGAGATACTATACATCCACAACATCACACATGACAACCACTGCACATACTTCTGAACTTCTCTCACTGTGTGACACAGTAGTTCACATATCATAAGCACACGTACAGGCACCGAGACAACTAAATTCAAGAAAAACAAGCCTAGATTGTTGATTAAGCAGTAATTTACGTTTTTCTTTCACTAGGTGCTCTAAGAAAACTCAGAAATCCATGCCAATGGACTAGAGCTACTAGACATGCATCAACAGTTGATCAACTGAATGTTCGACGCAAACATCAGGATCCATGAACCGAAGACAGCATATATAGCTGATGAGACAGACGGACAGCAGGTTTTGTTGAGATCATTTTCAGGATCTTGCTCAATGGTTCACCAAGTCTTGACAAAGTATTAAAAGCTGGTACCACAGGTAGATTATGCCTTTGAGCAATTCATCAAGTTCAAATGGATCTCATGCGTGAAGTAAGAGACTAGCATTACTCTAAGACATTCCATTGAAAGAAAGTACAAAACATTTGCTTTTCGAGTGATCCATATGACATGAATAATAGAATCAGCATCCCATCTAGATCACCCGAAATGAGAAACACGACTCCATGAATGGTCTTAGAGATAGTCTGAAAGCATATCTTCTCTATGAAGCTTTATTTTCATCAGCAGCAGCTTCAAATGTCTCTCCAGGCACCAGCTCAGGGACATCATCATCATCATCCTCCTGTTTCACAGCAGCTCCTGTGCTTGGCACCTGTTTCTGTAGGTGCTCTGCAAGCTTCTTCAGGTTCTCTAAGTTATCGGGCCCTGAAAAAAAATTAAAATATTTTCATAAGTTTATATAAAACAAAATTATCAAATATGAAATCCTCAAAGATTCTAAATTCCAAGTTCAGCCATTGAATTAGCTTATTCATACAAACAATTGCAAAAACAGCAGAAACAACCACATTCAGCGAGCTAGCGGATAAAGAAACCATCAGCAACACTTGGGGAAGCAGTGAAATGTAGTCAAAATGAATCTAAAAAATGAGCAAGGTAAGAAACAAAATCTAGTTTACTGCAGTTGCAAATTGGTAAACCCTCAGCGACACACAGGTTGTGGCGGAAGCAGAACATAATGTCCAAACTATAAGAACATTAAACGACCAAAAAGGCTAGTGAGTAGTAGTTATTAGATTACCAAGTTGGTTAATGATCCCAGGTAGCAGGTCTTGAAGTTCTGTCACCATAAAAACATGTGTTAGTTGACTTAACTAAGGATACAAGAAAATGATAATAATTACATAAAATTCTAAAACATAATCTCATGTATCATCTTGTAATAATCAAAGCCAGGTTACTCTAAGAAGCATTCATTAAGTCGCATACTCTTTGTCTGAGGTGTTCCGCTAACAACCCATGTATTGGCTGCAATTGAAGCTTGCACTGAGGAAAAAAGGCAACCCATATGTCATTTAGCGAAATAATTTAGTATTTCGTTTGATGAATATAATATGCTTTACCTTTAGGGTTGGCAAATTGAATAACCAAGTCATCCTTAAAAATGTTGACTTCTTCTATAGCAGGGATAGTATTCACGCCGATTCTTTTCAAAGTGCTTTGAAGTCTCTTGTCATCAGTTGTTGTAGTCTTGTGAACTGCCTTCTTCTTCCTGATCAAAGTGGAACCAGCAATACAAGGCACTTGAGTTTGTCTAATACACCTCTCTATAATACTAACACATATTGCACATTAACAAGAATTTTAACCTCTATTTATAACCGCAGATAATCAAACAGTCAAGGTACTCGCATTCCAAAAAATATATATATGGGACAACAATGAACCTGCGCATACTGCCCTTTCCACCAGTGCGAACGGCACCAGCCATCTTCATAAGCTTTTCTACGTTCATCTGTATGGGAAAGAAACACCGTGTGACTTGGATAATAAGGTTCCTTCACTAAGCTTTCGGTTCCCAGTCAAACAAAAGAGAATAACTTCCAAGGGAATCCATGATTGGAACACTTATGAAAGTCACAAGAATATACAATACAATCAGGTAAAACATGAAATCCCAACCATCCACTCTTATTTGGCCAAGATCGAACTGGAATAAAACCAACTAGTGGGTTTCATTTTACACATTGAAGAGTTGATCCCCAAAGAAGACTATATGTTAACAAAAATGTCATTTACAGCTATTTGATTGATGAATATATTATAATCTTGCACATTTCAAATGGCTGAAACTAGAAACCCATAGTAACAATGAACCGAGTATAAGAATAGCATTTATATCATCCCCATATGCTTCAATTTCACTTAGATCAAGAAATCACACAGACGAGGATCTCATATACGGCAACAAAGTTAGGCAGTTACATATATAGCACAAGAACATCAGTTCTTGGAGCCCATCAAAGCACCAAGAACCACAAACTTGGAAGGAATCTCATTTACCGCAACATTCTCACCATAGGTCACTAACCCTCTTCAAAACAATTATTACTAAGTAATATTACTTTGCGAAGACCATATCAACGAGGCGCAAAAAAAGGAACCACACCAATGAAAGAGGGAGCGCGAATGTGAACTGACATAATGAATCAAGAAAGTCATATGACCCATCCAATGCACAAGATAGAACAGCAATTGAAGTAGCTTGAAGCATCTCCAGTAGCGCTTAAATGTAGGAGCATCAAAGATGAACACAGAAAGATCATCTTGGATCGCCCGTCCAAAAGATATCATCAAATGGACAAGTGAACCTAAAAGAAAGGAACCCACCGAAACCAAGCTTCACATTCAAGTTCAGATACTCATTCAACATTTATTGAAACGAAGTAAAACCCAAAAACCTAATCGGCGAGAACCCAAAACCTTCGGAAGAGAGATCAGATCAGCGATGCGAATGGATTTGAGGATCATAAAGACGAGGAATTATCACCTTCGCAACCGGACAAGGTATTATGCGGGGTACAAAGTGGAAGAGGAGACCGCCGCCGACGCCGCCGATGCCGCAACCTTGGTTCGACGAAACGATGCGAGTAGGGCGGAAGGAATATAAATGCCTCAACGCGGGACCAAATTACTGATTTACCCTCAAACATCGATCAGAACCACGGAATTGGCGCAATTGCGTTTAGGGCTGTTAACGGGTCCTAAATCAAACCCAAACCCGACCCGAGCTTTTGGGTACGTTCGCTCGGCCCGAACCCAACCCAACCCAACCCAACCCAATATGAAGCGTGTTGTGACTCAAGCCGACGCTCGTGTTTGCTTTTGAAGATGTCAATCAGTTTAAACGGTAAACATATTGACTATTGATAGAAGAGATTACAGAATCGAATTCGGTCTTTGTCAAAAGAATATGATTTCAAGAGTTCTAATGAGAGCCAAGGTAGGTATTTGGAGTTGCAGTAAGAAGGAAGCGTGCATAGGATCGAAATGAGATGTGAAGTGCCAAGTACAAGTGTGCGCCTTAAATATTAATACACTTGGTTTTGATCTTGAAATGACAAAGACGTCTACTGGATCACGCGTTCAATATGTGGACGCAGGCGGCAGGAAGAAGAACACCACCATGCCCAACACTGAAAACACCTTGCACCTTTGGCCCTCAGCGGCGCACCGACGGGACGTCTTCGTCTTTGTCGGGATCAGATTCACAGGAGCCCCAGGAACCACCACAGCCTTACCATCCTGCAGCACTGGTTCAATTCGAGAGCCCATGCATGGATGGGACCGTCTCATCGTATGCTTCCATCCACCCTCTTCCGGTCCTGCCCGCAACTGTGACTTTGGTGGTGGTGGTGGTGGTCCTTGGCATCGTTCTGTTCATTATTGCAGTCCCTCTCTCTCTCTCTCTCCCCTGTGGCTTCAGTCCAAAAGCCTCTTTCAAGCTAGGACGTCTGTGTTGTCTGCTGGGATGAGCTTGCATTCGTCCAGTATGATTCCAAGGGCCAGCCCAGATCAATGTTGTTTCCCCTCACTGCTCATTCATGAAGTTTACCGCTGAAACGAGCAGTATTCTTTTTTCTTCCAGGACACGCCCAGAAAACTAAATAGTTACACTGGTGGCTTTTCGATTGTTGTTGACAAGTACAGGTAGGACTTATAATTTGCAGGATAGGAACAAGAAAGAGGACATGGTAAGGTCCCAACCGGCGTTGCATTTATTGTCCGGTCCAATAGTAAATGTCCTTCCTGTGAAAGCACACATCTTCGAGGGGCAACAGCAGGTTGATCGACTTCTCGGAAGCTTGGAAGTAGATGGATTCTGCTGTCTTAGATATATACGAATGAACCTGATCTCGTCTATCGATTTGGACTTTCAAAAACGATAGCAAATCAAGGATCTTGATCTGATAGATGATTATTGCAGAGGGAGATGGATCTCTCTTTTTTCATATATTGTACTCTGTAAAGAGGAAATCGAGACAATTAATTGGACCCTCAGCCAATGAACAGATTGATGTGAATGGTATCTTTTGGCAGGCGACAAACTTCTGCAAATTCCACGAACAGTTCCCGTCAGCAATCATTCATATTTTAAGCATCCGGCCATTGCAGACCCTCTTTAATCTGTACAGCCGTGGCTCCAAGAAGACTAAATACACTGTGCGCATCCCCCCTCCATTTGAATTGCATCTTGTCAGGTGGAAACTCTACATACAATATCCCATGACTCTCTTCATTTTTCGCTTGTTCTAAGGTCAAGTTTCAGAGTATTCCATGTTCGCATAACCCACTGTGTTTCTTTTGGACTGTTTGCATGCTGCTCGTGGACACACATGCACCACCCTGTTTCAGCTCAGGATTACACGAGGAGTAGGGACACCATATCGAATGAATAGAATATGGCGAGGAGGAGAAGTGTCACGAGAACTGCATCGATCACATGATACCCAAGGGAATCAGCCCTGAAGGCACCTTTGCTTCACCAGTTCATATTTGTGTTCGGTAAATGCTTTGAGATTGGAACAAGAGGAGAGAAGGCCAAAGGTGGTTGATGAGGCCTGTTCACCTCCTTGTCCACATCCATACGGTAAGTCACTACTTTCTTAATTCAGCCAGAGGAACGGTGAGAAGAGTGTTGGGTAAGATCACACAGCTTCTTTAATCTCCCGTCACGAGGACTCCGAGACATCAGCAGAAACTGTGGGTGATTGCTTAGCCTTCTTCTTTCATCTTCTCCGCCAAAGGAGGAAGAAGAGGTGGGGCTTCTTCATAGCCTCCACCAGAGTGGAAAATGACAGGATGCAACGCAACTGATGCCATAAATGAGATCCTAATTGCTTTGCCCTCTCTCCCACTCCATGACCCGTCCAAGAAAATTTGATGTCATGGGAGCCTCTGCAGACATTTCAATTGCGTAAGGCGATTGACTGTAACATCGCATGAGCCTTTCATACGGACAACTCCCCCTTTTCTTTTCGCGAGAGCAATAATTGCAAACACGAAGCAGTACCTCTCGAATTTTATGTGCTGTCCTGTGCGTCAGTAACAATCAACCTATGAGTTCAGCTTGTATGAAACTTTCATGTCCAGTACACGGTACTATGAATATCGAGGAGAAGCCATTTGCAGATGAGGTGTGAAGCATCAGGCCCCATGTCGGATGCCCATCATGTCACATGCATGCATCGTCTCTTCCCGCTGTTACTTGCATGACATGCGCCTCCAATTCCCTGCCGCGATCATCCATCCACCGAATGGCTCCGTCAAAGGCATGAGCTCATGATGCATCACCGTGATCCAATCCCTCTCTTGAATATATAGGGAACATTAGCTGTTGATCGAGTCACAGGAGAACACTGCCACCTTGGTGTCCCCCCCATGTCATTGTTCTCTCCTACATAATGCCTATATAATACCGGAGCAGTTGCTATGCCCACCCATCCATCACTTGTCCATGGCACACAAACAGTGACGGGACCCACAGGATCTTTCCTCTTCCCTCCTATGATGTCCTGCTATTATGGTAAAAGAGGATTACCTAAGTGACAATAGTGACCATGGAATGCAGACAGTAATCCAGGCTAGCTTGAGGGTACAAAAGTCTTTATATAAAAGTATAATTAATTAATGAGTATTATCACCAGGTCAATAAGCCCAGAGGAATATTCATCCTGTTTTAATGACTTGGTTAAAGTTGGAAAATCATAAATCAACAGCACCAAGTGAGTGCTTTAAAAGAAGTGAAATGTTTTGATAGCAAATTAATCCGCCTATTGACGGTGAGGAAGCGATGCACTAAGATAACAACATCCGTTAAGGAAGAGAGAAGCGGAACCGAAAAGAACGTATCGGTTGCTGTGATATGTTTACGATATAAATACTTGGATGAAGCAGTTCTTGGCGGAGTGGCACACGGGACACGCGTCGACCGTCGACTCGCAGACCTTGCATAAGCAAAGGTGCCTACAGGGGAGCAGCAGAACGCAAGCCTTCCCATGCCCGCACGCCTGGCAGGTCCCCTTCCGACGCCGGCGAGCATCCACCTCCAGAGGCGCCGGAGCATCCGCGAAAGAGCCTGAGTGGGCATCATCGTCGGTGTCACCGTAGCCCTCCTTGGGGGCGGGGGCAGCGGCGGCTTCCTGGAGGACCTGCTCGAGGCTGGCCTGCAGGTTGGCAGCGACCGTCTCGTGGTTCTTGGCGACGCTGCTCCACATCTGGATCTCTGCGCTCACCTTCCGTATCCCCTCCTCCAGCTCCGAGTTCCTCCGCCGCGCTTTCTCCAGTTCGACGTCCTTCTCCCTCAGCCGCTTGGCAGCATGTTGCTTCCCCCCCTGCAGCAGCGTCCAACAACGACTCCTCCACGCCTCGTTCAATCCACCCCGCAGTCGCTCGCTCTCCAGATAGTTGGAAGAAAAAGATTTAGACTTCAATGAAGGAAAGAAAGAAAGAACCGATCGAACCTATGCAGGAAGGGAGAGGGAGAAGGTGGAGATGGAGATGGCACCTGAAGACGAACGAGGGCGTCGATCTCGATCTTCTGGGTTAAGAGATGGGATACAAGGTCTTGAGTGAGAAGGGAAGCGGGACGGCCACTGGTGGAGGTACCGCCCGACTCGACCAAGCGGCTGTGCTGACAGCCAGAGGGGGTGACGTTGGCGGCGATCGAGCTCAACGGAACCAGCCTGTTCATGAGGTTGGGGTAGCGGAGCCGCGACTCGAGGTTAAGCTTGTAATCCTGGGAGGGTTGCTGAAGCGCCACGAGCAGCTCGGCCTCCCGCAGCCGCTTCCTCGGCCCGGAAGCATTGCAAGATAGCTCGCTATTGGGGTCGCTGAAAACCGTGCCATCGTTGACGCCGCCAGGACGGCCGGTGTCTACCCCAAGCATCTTGCGCTGGTCCTGCACCAGATGGAGTTCTTCCATAACATCGTTCCCGGCCCTGCGATCAAATACATACATACGATGGATCGGTAACAAGACTTTCTAAGCCGTGATGAGGTGCACGACACATGCAGGGTAAGGAATCCCATGCACATGAAGAGACTAAAGGAAGCGCTCTGGAGCGAGGAAGGCTGGCTTACCAGCTGCGGAAGTCCGGCGAGAAAGTACTGTTGAAGAGATGCTGCGCTTGCACGGCCATATTCCTCGTGTACGCAATGACGGTCTGCTCGCGGAACGAAATGGTGGGAGGAAGGCGTGAGGTGGTGTATTTATACACACATGAGAACCAGTAAAGACCAGCATGATGTAAGTAAGTCTGATTTGGTGTGATTTCTTATATGGTCTATATATACCTTATTATATATGTTGCAGAACATATATCATTTGTATTATACAAACTAAATCAAACCATATACTTGTTAATGACGACTGCTGGCGTCAATAAACATATAAATAGCGTCATATGTCATCATCATCTATGCAAATTTGCAGCTGAGGCTGGTACACGTTCGTGTAACGCAACACAGCCACGCCCACGCCCACGTCCCGTCGCCGGCGGGAGCGCGTCCGTGTCTCGGCAATCACGGAAGTGTGGTTACCGTGGTGGTTCTGGCTCACCGATCTCCAAGATATCTCGGCCCCCGTGGGTGGTGGTCTCAGGGTGGGGCGGGCTGCTGCCCATCACCAGTCCTTTCAGTGTATCTCCTGATCTCTTCTTTTCTTTTCCTTCACCACCTCCTGATCACTAGAACATAGCAGGCAGGAATGAAAGAGAGAAAGATAGTCATCTGCGATCACAGGATACAGTCATCAGCACTGATAGTGTCGGATCTGGTGTCAAATCTCTATATATAAGTACACAAACTGCAGCTAACAACAGTGTCCCCCACTCTCTCTATCCCTCTTCTGCCTGTGCTTTCATCTCATCTACTGTTCATCCTATACCGTGAATAGTATGCCATCGAGATCCTTTCGTCCGCAACGTACATGAAAGTTTCAGCTTGGGAAGCCTGCTTGCTTTGGAACGGGTGAAGTTCTACTGCTCTGCTGCAGCTTTTCTTTTCCCTCCATTTCAGCAGTCGAAGTCTTGTTCACATCATATATCTCAACATTACTTTGGAAGATCACAAAGTTTGAGGACGACCCGTTCTCACATCTCGTCTCAAGTCATCCAAACTTTGTCTGAGGACTTGATCGAATGGGGGTAGCCGTGACTTAGCGCAAGGGCTTTTGTCACCATCACTCCTGTTGCATTCCTAGAGAAATCTATCTTTTCTTCTGCCTGTCTACTTTTTCCTACGTATTCTTTCGTGGTTGTTTCATCATCGCATGTGAGAGATGGACAACGACTCTGATGCAGGTGACTATGTCGATGGGAACAAACGAGCCGAAGATTACATTAATCTCTCTCTTGACCTCAATGTCGCTCTTTTGTCTTCGTTTATCTGATCTAGGACAGTGCCAGCTCTAAAAGCTTTCCTCTTCCGAGCTATGGTTAGCCTAACAATAGCCTTTTTTTGCTCCGAACGTAGCTACAAAGGAGAAATATAATATGTAGGATGACATTAATTGACTTTTGGAGATCTGGAGAGCAAGCAAGCTACTTCTCTCTCAATCCCATGGGCCACGTAACCTCATCGAGCGCATCACATCTCCGATGAAGAGGTTTTAGTAAGATGTATAGGTGCGTGTCTTTGACATGAAGGGGGTTTTGGAACACCATATTGTGTGGCCCAATGCCTTCGAGGCAAGGTCAATGGAGGATGGCTACATAGATTAGGAGTTAATTGATATAATAGTTAATAAAGAACAATTATGGTGGTGGATCTTGCAACATCTTCCCAGGGACAGTGACCATGCACCTTTTAGTTTCTTCCCAGCCCCAGAAGGTTGAAAGTTCCCTTGTTTTATAGATTGTTGGTGCTTGTGCGTTGAACTACACAACTCAAACTTTTGCTACTGGTGTTGTTAGATCCTTTGCTCTCTCTCTCTCTCTCTCTCTCTCTCTCTCTCTCTCTCTCTCTCTCTCTCTCTCATATAGTATTCACAGTTATTGACTGTAATATTCTAAGGATGTATGAGAGTTTAAGCATGTTTGCATTAGTCATATTGTTGATTGGATTAAGATGTTTGATAAGGTGGATGTGAGGACAATTGGCGATATTTTAACCTAACAAAAGGTGAATGTACTAAACAAAGAGCTTTCAATGGGGTCACAAGCTTTTAACAACAGGCAGCAGCCTCCATGTGAAAACATCTGAGAATCAAACAAGATTAGAAAAAGACATGAATGATAGATAAAAACCATAGGGGCCACATGAACTGAAGAATCAGGGTGATGACTTCACTGCATCAGATGTAAATCTCTCTCTCTCTCTCTCTCTCTCTCTCTCTCTCTCTCTCTCTCTCTCTCTCTCTCTCTCCATGTTGATGTAAATTGAGTTATGAGTTCCTGAGTAAACAGCAGTATCAGTACTCATAGCTGCACAATTCTTATCAATGTACTCGATTTTGTAAGTTAGATATTGAAGCTTGATCCAAAGCTATTAGCAAGCAGATGGTAGATTACTTAGTTAGATATTGAACCTTGGGTTGCAAGTGATTGACTTCTGGACTTTGACATCCCTTAAGGGTCATTTTGGATCTAAGCAACTTAAGAGGCTTAACAAGGATTACTAAGAGCTTTCAATGGGGTCACAAGCTTTTAACAACAGGCAGCAGCCTCCATGTGAAAACATCTGAGAATCAAACAAGATTAGAAAAAGACATGAATGATAGATAAAAACCATAGGGGCCACATGAACTGAAGAATCAGGGTGATGACTTCACTGCATCAGATGTAAATCTCTCTCTCTCTCTCTCTCATATAGTATTCACAGTTATTGACTGTAATATTCTAAGGATGTATGAGAGTTTAAGCATGTTTGCATTAGTCATATTGTTGATTGGATTAAGATGTTTGATAAGGTGGATGTGAGGACAATTGGCGATATTTTAACCTAACAAAAGGTGAATGTACTAAACAAAGAGCTTTCAATGGGGTCACAAGCTTTTAACAACAGGCAGCAGCCTCCATGTGAAAACATCTGAGAATCAAACAAGATTAGAAAAAGACATGAATGATAGATAAAAACCATAGGGGCCACATGAACTGAAGAATCAGGGTGATGACTTCACTCTCTCTCTCTCCATGTTGATGTAAATTGAGTTATGAGTTCCTGAGTAAACAGCAGTATCAGTACTCATAGCTGCACAATTCTTTATCAATGTACTCGATTTTTGTAGTTAGATATTGAAGCTTGATCCAAAGCTATTAGCAAGCAGATGGTAGATTACTTAGTTAGATATTGAACCTTGGGTTGCAAGTGATTGACTTCTGGACTTTGACATCCCTTAAGGGTCATTTTGGATCTAAGCAAACTTAAGAGGCTTAACAAGGATTACTTATTTATAATACCTAATAGAAAAAGCAAGTTAAGCACAGTGATTATCCGATAAACCTCCGCCCGCAGGCTTTGTTAAGAGTTGACATCTGCTGTTAGTGGCAGGGAAGGAGAGTTAGGTTTGGTGGTTAAGTTAAATGTTAGTAATTATTTTTCCCTAAAAGAACTTGAAGATTTCTATTGAAACCTCTCTGCATGCTTTGGTTCTTCCTTAACAGGATTTTTTGTTTCAGTTTCAAGTTCTCTGGTAAAACATGACGGAGAGAAAGTCTTCCTCACATCCATTCAGACTATAAAAGAAAAACAAGATTCTGTTTTTGAGTTTTTGGAGCCATGCAAAAGACTACTGTGTCCAATATAATGTATACGTCATCGTCTGCTCTCCAACCAACCCCACTCATCATGAATCATGCCAACACCACCCGGTAGCTTTCTCCAACAAAGCTCTCTCATCAAATACTCGTGAGAACGAAGCATGACCTTCGAAACATGAGTGACATGTTTGAGAGGAAAAGGAGAAGGATCCTGAGAAATAAAGAAGATAAAAGAACAAGGACATAAAGACAATGAAAGGTTTGAATTTTATGTGGCAGGAAGGTAAAAGAAGACAAACAAATACTAGTGATGGTAGATTTCTCTGTTCCTCTTATCCCTTGTTCTGGATGGATGGTCAGAACATGCTATTCCAGAAGTGTGTGTTCTGAATGTAGACTTTGATTCATCAAAATCATATTCAGAATACATGCTTCTTTCTTTGACCATCACTATAAACAGATCAGGTTTGGCTAATTATAATTAATTTTTAGGTCTTTAAACATTCACAATGTTGACCAGCTTAATTCAGGAATTTACGGATGAACACTTCGATTGAAAGTTCAGAGCAGGTTCTCTGAGATATAAATTTTCAGGCACAGCTTAATTAAACTAAGACTTGCTGGATTTTGGATATATTGTTCTGGAAATGAATTGATATGATGCAAAACATGCAATTCCATGTCAACTTGACTCTGATGTGATATAGATGGAATGTCTTTGAAACCTGAATAACGTTTTTATTGGTTCCAATATCCTAACCTCTGGGAGGATTTTGATCAGAACAGTCAATCCTCTAATAGCTAAATTTCTCATGAACTGTTTACTGTTAATCTCACATGGACATCATTATTCTCTGTGATTCTTCCTCATCAGGCTTCCTTAACAAAACAAACTGCAATTTTTCTTCAAGAACTCTGATAGGAAAAGAAAACAAAACAAAATATCATGAACAACATTTCTTTTTGACAAGTCAAAACCTACCCTACAGACTACAAAATGTTTGAGGGGGTACAAAAACTGGTGTATTTTTTGAGAAAATCTTCAAGAAAATATTTAAATCTTATTGGCCTCAGAGATACTGCTGAGCAGGATAATCTTTCAGATAAAGACTCCTCATTATTGAGAGATGACAATTTTCTGCTTTCTGGTACACTGTAGAAAATATGAGATGGACTTCCCTTACTTCTGGATGTGGTCATAGAGGAGGCCGCATCTATTGCAAAGTTTCAATGCACTGCACACACACACACACAGAAAAAGAGAGCATCCAGTTGAAACACCAAGGCATACGGTCAAGCTCTGTCACAAGATGAAGCCCTCTCCCTTTCACCCCACCTGCCTCTTGTATCATTCATAATCTGAACGGTGTTGTGTGACGTCCTCCTCACGACCCTCATCTCTGTTTCATGTGTGAGGCATGAGTTCACCCACCCCTGACTCAGTTCTTGTTCCCATTTGTTGATAGCCCTCTCTCGTCTTGACCAACACCAGAAATCAACGACTCAGTGGCTGCCACTTCCACCATTCCAATCTCCAACTCTCTTGTGGTCTCTGCCATTTTTTTCACGTAGACATGCCTGACCTGTATTAATTTTGAGCACACAGACATGGACTCGACAACAACCAACATAACACGGTCCCCCCGCTATGTCTTCTTTTGAATCTTTCATGTCAATGAAAACTTTAATGACGTTTTTGTGACAAGACAGCAGTTGGGTCCACTTGATCAGTCAATCGGAGACCTACACGCGACAAACATTTTAGTGCAGCTGGTTAATGGACCATCTCTTCTACATCTAACGACACCAATCAATTAGTATCAATGGACCGACAACAAAAATGATCATGATTTCTTTCAAGGTTATATATACTGCCCTTTTCCCTCTTTAAAATTTATCTACACCAGCAAGTACACGAGATATGCAAATAATAATAAACAATTAGAAACAATAAATATATATGTAGATGAGCAACAACCTCTATCGATCCAATGCTAATGGAAGATCTGCTCAATTGTTCTTAAAAACAAAACAGTGATGCAAGATGCTATATCCTACAGTGAAGATCATGAATGGATTCAATTCCATGATTGGATCCAATTCCAAAATGTTGGATCGAGTTCCGGAGTTGTTGGGCCGGCAGTGACATCCCTTCTCATGAGCTATCAGAGAGGAGGATGAGATCTTCTAATAACTTGGAATGAGAATAGCAAAACTACAGCAAACATAATGTTCATGGACAAATTACCATGACATGGCTGTTGTATGCAGACACTTAACAAATATCAAAGGGGTGTATATGCCACATTAAAACTCATAATCAATATAAAACATGTCAAACTAGATTTAAAATGTCTCTAAAATCATCAACAATAAAAAAATACAAATCCACTACATAGATGCTGTTGTGCACGTGGTAAAAATCTTAGGTGCAATGGATAAATATTGCTTGTGTGAGACAAAATGCTCTATCCAAAGAGCAAAGCATGCCCTCAAAGGAAAGCACCAAGCTTAATTAATTGACATTTTTGGTTTGAAGTCCAAATGCTAAATGTATCATCTTAAATAGGCTCGTAAAGAGGTTAAAAAGATAGGAAATCATTTTCTTTTCCTTCCTCCATTTTTATGTTTTTATGAGATGACCTAACAAAATTGATATTCCCATCAGTGCTCTTCTAGGATAAAGGTTGCTTAAATTCTTTAGCAAACCCAGATGAATATCTTTTTATCCTCAAAGATATGAGAATACTGGAAATAATTCCAGGTACGGGAAAAACATATGAATAGAACTGGACTTCTTAGAGCCAGTCGTTGAGGCCACAGCCGCCCCAGCAAGGCTGCTGAGAGATGTGTTCTGAAGGATCATAAGCAAGCACCCAATAATAGTAGGAAGAAGGAAATGGACAAGAAAACCTACTTCAATGGCAGCCAATCCACAGTTAATGACATAAGAGGGCAAGGGTGAGAACCGAGCAAGAAGCACAAATCTCCAACCATTGCGTTCAACTCCTCTGGCAAGGAGATGGAAGTATCTGCTGCTGTGTGCCTACATTGTTGCTGATTTTGAGCTCCCAAAAATTGCCCTGGACAACATGAAAGCAGATATTATTGGTTAAGACATGGAAGGCATAGGCTTGTATGTATTAAGTGATCAAAATGCATGGCCAGCTGAAGTTATAATTGGAATGTATTATGTAGGACATATCACTACTGGCCGCTTCAGCAATATTGTGCATGCCTGCAGGAGTGTTACTTCTGGTGGCTTTTTTAGATTTGACATTGTATGTTGAAAGAAGTATGAACCGTTGACAAATGCAGTTTCCTATGTCAAATATTGCCTAGTTTATTTAAGTTTTATCTTGTCATGTCGGAGGACAATGTTGAGGAAATAAACCAACTAAAGTAGACTTTACACTTTTTTTCAATTGAGAAAAATCAAGACTCAAGATTCAATGAAACCCATACAGACAACTTTGATTAGCCAAAGGCCCATCTGCTTATGACCATACAATCACCTCATGCTTGGTCCCCAGATTACTGAGAATCGAGTTACTTGGGAAAATGGATGATACTTTCTAGGCCCCAATTTTGATGCCTAGGCATAGGACTTACTCTGCCACTGTTGTCATTGAATAGTGCAGCTCTTGGGTTAAGGAACTTAAGCAGTTCTAACTTGGGAATTGATGATCCATCAGAAGCAATATAGACCTTAGTATTCTTAAAAAACTATAAATCTGAATCTTCAATTAAAATTTTCATCCAACTAATGAGAAGAGAAATCATAACAAATAATAGATTTTAAAATATCTCATTCCTAGTCTAGTCTCAGTGCACTCTTCAAGCTGTGTTGTTTGTATGGCGAAGCATCAGATCTCTATCCTCAAATACATAATGCCTTCCAATAACTTTTCTAAGAAAAATCAAGCTCACCAATGATCTGGCCTACATTATGGAGGAACAGTTGACCATCAAATTTCCAAAGGCGAGACAGTTAGAGTCAGCCTTAAATTAGGTTCAGATCCAGCAAATGAGCAAATCTATTTTTCCAATGATAATGAACAATGAAGGAATGGTCTCTTTCACTGCCAATGAACACATAACAATTGCATAGCAATTATCAAGAATCCTAAGTATTAGTTAAGTGATTCACTCGAGAAGCAATTCAACCATGGTTTACTCTTCTTGATATTATAGGCCACCAAATGGACATCCAAATTTAAAATCCATTAATATTAGCATTAACAAGTATGTCTTTCAAAGACAACCACGAATTGGAAATTTTAAATTCCTTGTTGCAATTGCTGAAACTCTTTCTACATAAGCACTATATTGGTTGCTCCTACCTTCCGAAAGATAATGCAAACATTTGACCAAACTCTGCAGGACCAATACTCCTCATGAGTAGGTTAAATTAAAGAAACTTATGCTCAAATCACATTATATATTGCAGCAAAATTAGTGTTCCATTTATTCAGCAAACAAAATTCGTTAAAAGTCTTCGGCACTTTGAAACAATGGTTTGAACTCAACAAAATTAATAAAACAATTGTCCCATCACATCGAATTATGATAATTGGTATAAAAACGAACCTAGTATTAGGGCGTATGGTAAGAGGATATCCATGAACGAAGCCACCGTACATATTACATCATGGAGCGACGAGGACATAGCTCAGGCCTGCAGGCTTGACGAGGACGCACAGACATGGAGCTAGACGAGGACATAGCTCCACTGGGCTAAGGGGCCTTGACGAGGACGTACAGGCCGGGTTGTGACACTTGTGGGTCAGCGTTGTCAAGTATATAATGAATGCCCTTCCCATAATGCCCGACTTAACCTTTCCTACTGTTAACAACGAGAGAAGGCATTGACATCCTAAAAAATACTTAACTCTCGTCATAGAACTAACAAAACCCCTTCTTTTTCACTGATGTCGCTCGCGAGTATGAAGAGAAATAGATCAAGAAAGTAATTGAATCACCGATCGATCAGAGCAAGTGAAAAAAAGTAAGAAAGAATGTAACGAACGTGGTGCTGACAACAGACCGTCCGATCCAGAAGGAGAAGGAGGCGCCGAGGACCTTATCGGAGAAGATGGAGAGGACAGCGGAGAGGAAGCCAAAGAGGAGGGAGGCGCTGACCTCGAAGAAGACGGCCTAGGGGAGGCAGAGCGCGAGGGCGACGGTGTGGGCCACCACGTACGCCGTGATGGCCCACATACCCAGCCGCTCTGCCAGCCGTCGGAACGGCCGGAGAGCCGCCTCGGAACCAAACCCTTACCGCCGGCCAGTTCCAACCAGCAGCAGCATCGCCCCCGCCATCGATCTCAACCGGATCCGCCCCTTCCCCATCCCCCCACGTCTCTCTCCTCGGTCTCCACCGGTCGCCGTTGACGGAAAAGGGCCAAAATAATAAATATAAGTCGTACACCCGAATTCTTCTCCGCGTATCCTTTCGTTCGGACGATTGTCTCACCTCCCTGCTTCAATAAGGTGCAAGTGGACCACCGTTAACCCAATAGGAGAGCAAGTAAGAAAGCGGGTACACGCGCGCAAGCAGGTGCGAAATGCATTTTTGTTGGTTGGTTATCTTGCGTCTGTGGGCCGATTACATGAAGCATGACATGATTAATTTGGACTCGTCGACAAGAAATCAGAGGGGTGAAGACTCGCCTGTCTCTGACGAACCAGAGAACACGTTATCCCCTGCCTCACAAAGATTCTGGGACCCACAAAAACTCTCTCATACTTGGATTTTGGTTATTGAGATGCGGCATTTCCTGTCTTCCCAGAGAAAGGCGATTTCCATCCACTTCCCGCAAAAAGAAACAGCCTCTTTTGCAACGAATCGTATCTAGCGCCGTAACAGAAGCCGCTTCGCTTTGGAATTCGACTTCCGACACGCAACGCCCACCCCGACGGAATACCCAACTAAAAGAAGTTTGGTGGGGTCCATGCAAGGCGCGGGCCCCAGGCGAAGTTAGTCAATGAGTAGAAAATTTAACGTTCCTCCATTCCTGCCGTTACTTTTTTTTTTTCGTTCGTAACTTGGGTCGCCACGTAGATATATGAATAACCACAATTACCCTCATAACGACAACATAACGCCGCTTTCTGTGGCGAGCCTTCGCCTCCCAACGCGTTTGATCTTTTTTTGTATTTATTGGTTGACTTGGTAAGTAGGACGTGGCCCTTGGTATCTGATTGGACGATTAGCATCTCGATATTACGTGGCCTTCTGCTACTGGTCAGCGTGACGTTTTTCCGAACTACAATACAGATATTAGTGGCATTGAAGGCAGATAAGTGTGATGAGAGGGAAGGCCTCTTTTTGCGGAGGAAATGTTCACGTCGCCGCTTAAGTTACGGCTGGTTGGCCGAGATGGCCACGTCCGGAAAGCACCAGTCGTACCTGAGGTCGTCGTGACGTGGGGCCGCTGGGCATGATGGACTATCGTATCGAAACCAGCCACAACAATTTGAGCTCCAATAAGAAACGAGGCGGGACGAGAGAGAGTGTGTCCGCGTGCGGGTGCGCGCGCGCGTAACAGTACACGAGGGTAATCCGATCAATATTTTTTGGTGTCTTGGTAGGTGTTCGTGTGATTTTTATTTGATTAGCTATAATTTATAGAAGTAGAATATGAAGCTTTCATTAGTTTAAAATGTCGATTTTTGAAACTAAAATTGAGTTTATGATTGTGTAATTATTTTAAATTATATCACACTCATTTGATTTTGATTCCAGGATTAGCTTTGAATACGAGATTTGAGCTAATGTTTAACTTAGCTCGAATTCTCATATTCGTCATTTATCATTTACAAAAGAAAAAAATAGAGAATGATAATATATAAAATTTAAAAAATTTAAAAAATTATAAATATACTATCATACTTAAGACTAAGGTCTATCATACCGAAGCGTACCGTCTATATCGGGCGGTACGTATCGGTCTGACAGGTTATCGGTACGCGGACCGTCCGGTACCGCTATAGTGCTACATTGATATACTGTAGCACTACTACAGTATAAAAAATATACAAAATTATTCGGTACATTAGGGTGTACCGTTCGGTACGCCCTGATGTACCGCTTGGTACATTGGTACCGTACCGTATCGAATCTATATCGAAACGTTGGTACAGTACGGTATGACGAACCTTTATTAAAACTCTCATAATGTTGACAATAAATGAGAGTTATAGAAGTAGTTTCACGAGATTATCGAACATCAATAAGACAACAACAGTGCTTTGAACCATTGGTCATTGTAGTTAATGTCATCACACCTTTCATGTGTGATGTTAGAGTATGACATTACCTTTCATGTGTGATGTTAGAGTGATATGTTGACTATATGAGTATAAGTTAGCAATAGGTGAGGTTAATGTATGTACCCACATATAAATCTCTCATAACATTTAACAAATATATATATATTTAAAATATACTGTGAAATTCAAATAATAAATTTATCAAAAAAAGAAGGATAATTACAACAATGAAATTTGTCATTATCAATATGCGGATCTTAAGAGTAAGGATGAAGAAGGACAATCGTGATCATGATTCTCGAATCGGAATAGGAATTGACAATTTCAATTCTAGTTCGAACTATTAATTTTTTGTTATTTTAATTAAAATTTTTAAAATATGAAAAATTATAATTTTATTTCTAAAATTAAAAAATAGATGTATAACTATAACGAGCAAAACAGATATAAAAATAAAATAAAATTATAAAATTTATAATCAAACTAAATACCTCTCTATAGATTTAACTCATAGTACCCAAATTTGAGCTAAACAATTTGACCATTGTAGCACAAGTTCTATATGTAATTTATTTTTATTTTTTAAGCATACAACTGATTTAAAACTACTAAAATAATCGATTTTGATTTTTCAAAATCAAGAATCAGAACCGAATGATCACTTCAGATTTAGTTTGGAATTGATAAATTGTCAGATCGATTCGATTCCGATTTGAACCGAATCGGTAAAGAATGACTATACTTTTACATCTGTGCATATAATAGTCACTTATTACAATTTATTTTCATAAATGTTTAGTTCTAAAAGAAATCAATCACTGGTTTGCAGATAAGTCTAAATGATCGAAATTTCTCACGTAGGTTATTGTGACAGTTTTCCTATATTGAATTATTATTTTACATGTCATTCGCATACCATATGTATACACAAATACCTGAGTTAGGAAACACAAATAGTCTAATAATAATAATAAATTATATCTCAATTTTTTCTTATGTTCAATATGTATGATGAGTTTTATTAATGTACATATTAGGAAAAAAATAAAGTTAATTCATACAAATAATTGATAAAATATCTAACAATTTGGTTAGTCATATAACATTTTATAAATTGATTAATATATTTCATCTAATTATTCTTGTCATATAAATATCTAATAATTTGGTTATTTCCTGTGATGTTTAATTTGTTGAGAAATTTTAGTTTTATATGTTATTACTTGGAGTCATTATTATAATGTTTCATTTACATTTTATATTGTTCGTATGCAAAGTTATTCTATTAGTTTCAGAAAATAATTTATTTGGATATTGTAATTATATATAAATATATTTTTATTGATCTATTCCACAAATATTACCCAATAAGAATGATAGCGATTTCATCCAAAGTCGTGCCGGCGTTGATGTGCGGGCCTGATGTGTTTGGGGGTATATTCGAAATAATTTAAAGAAATCATATGCATCTTCAATTTTGAGGGATAAATACGTAACTTCAGGAGTTGCGGAACTATATATGCAAATTTGCCCCCCCCGGCTTGCATTTGCTCGCAGCTTCGTTTGCGGCGGCGTTTCCATCGACGCGTTCCCCTACTTTCCCCCCTCGCGTTTTGGTTGCGTCGAAGGCGAGGAGGAGCGGGTTGTAGAGGAGATCCGGCTTAGATTTTGCGATTCTGAGCCGGAGGTGGTTGGTCCCCTGTGGAGATCGGATCGGATCAAGGTAGGCCTCCCCTAGATCTCATGGAGTATGAACTAGATCGGCTCTTCTATCTTTTTCAGATCGCGAAAACTCGTTCCTTTTTTCCGAGATGACTACAGATTTGCGTCCTTAGCCGGGATTTTTGCATGTTCTGATTTGATCCCGTCATGGCCTTACTTCTTCGTAGCTGATTTCTGCTTTTCATTTTGATATGCTTGTCGAGGCTCTGTAGTTGTCTATCGTTTCGAGGTAGTGGAGATCTGTCGCGAATTTGTATCAGATCGATTGCTGCCATTCTCGTCTCTCAGATCTGCGAAAATAATATGGTTTTGTACGCGTCTCATGCTCCTATGAAGATGTTATCGTTAGAAATGTGATCATTTGTAGAATCAAAGAACTTCCGCTTCCTGTAGCTGCTGATTGTATAAAAAAAACATTTTTTAGGTATACTAGGGTTTTATTTACGCTAGGATAAATTCGAGCAACGTCAATCTTTATGCTGTTAAACCCATATGATTCTTTGTTATGATTGCTTTTGATTGATCTCATCTCTTCCCTGCTCACCTTTGGCTTTTTTATTACTACAGATCAAGTTTTTTGATGGGTTATCTTGATAACTCTTTCAAGATTACATGCAAAATTATTGCACACTTTGAAAAGGGATATCTTTGGAGAATAGAATTGTCAATTGTTATCTTGTCTCGCTACTTCTATTGACGTTAGATTGCTAACGGTGATTGTAGGGTTATCACTTGGCATGGCATCAGCGGCAGGAGCAACGGGATGGCTGAGGGGGAAAGTCAAGGCTGTTACCTCTGGGGATTGTCTGGTTATTATGGGAAGCACAAAAGCAGATATCCCTCCTGAGAAGACCATCACTTTGTCTTCTCTGATTGCCCCTAGATTGGTATGAATATTTAGTTTGGGTTGCATTGTACGTAATCACCACGTTAACCAATCATTAAAAAAAATCTTTGTCGTCTCATTAAGCACTCAGGAAATCCTGATCATGAAATGATGCATTTCAAATTATTCAGTAATTATTTGCTATATTCCTCTGTCTAAAATGATACTATATGTAATGACTATAATCATCCTCTTTTTCTTTGTCGTCAATGAGGATCACTTTGTGCTTGAAAATGTTGTCGATTCATGGGAAGCAATACTTGCACCTAATGCAATATTCTCTGGTTTTTGTATAATGAATTAGGCCCGTCGAGGTGGTATTGATGAACCATTTGCATGGGAGAGCAGGGAATTTTTGAGGAAACTTTGCATTGGAAAGGTTATTAATTCTAGTCTCCCTTCTGAATATCTTAAATATCTATTTGCAGAAGGTAACATATTTCTCAGTCTTGATTAATTCCTTCAGGATGTCACATTCAAGGTGGACTACACAGTTCCAACAATTGGGCGAGAGTTTGGTTCTGTTTTTCTTGGAGATAAGAATGTTGCATTATTAGTTGTTTCTGAAGGATGGGCAAAAGTAAGAATAACTTGTGCACCTTGTTTTCTTTCTATACTGCTCCGATGGTTTCAATGCTGATATTTGTGTATGCATTTGTTTTCATCAGGTAAGGGAACAAGGTCAACAGAAAGGTGAAGCAAGCCCATACTTAGCAGAGCTACAACGTTTGGAAGAGCAAGCCAAGCAACAGGGTTTAGGGCGTTGGAGCAAGGTTAGTACACTCTCTCTCTGTTCTGTTGGTTTTTGAATGTTTTTTTTTTTGTACAGGATGAAAATTTTCGTTCTCATGTCAAGCGTGTCTAGTACATTTGCTTATCCTATGCTGAAAAGATTGAGGCTCTGTTATTCATGCTTGTGTGGATGTTAATGGCTCCTAAAATGTTTAAACCTTAACTGTCTGCTTTCCTTCAGAAATCTAGCTAATGTTGAGGAGCCAACTGATGACAAAGAGCAATCACTAAAACATGAGCATGATTAATAAAAGCTGGAGTAGTCATGTGCTTTTCTTGCTCACCTATTGTAGGTACCGGGTGCTTCAGAGTCAGCTGTAAGAAATCTACCACCTTCAGCCATTGGTGATCCTGGTAATTTTGATGCCATGGGACTGCTAGCTGCAAACAAGGGCAAGCCCATGCAAGGGATTGTTGAGCAGGTCCGTGATGGAGGCACTGTTCGTGTCTACCTCCTCCCTGAGTTCCAGTTTGTTCAAGTTTTTGTTGCTGGGGTTCAGGTATGTTTTATAATGTGATCGAGAATATTTTATTTCAAATGTGATTTTCTGAACAAATTTTTGGAAGGAGAAAGTGTTCACTTTGATTCTTTTTCTTTATATGACAAAGCTGTTTCTCTTGAAAAAAAATAGGCTCCTTCAATGGGAAGAAGGCCTGTTAGTGACCCCATTCCCGAGAGTGATGTCACTACTGATGATACAAATGGAGAAATTTCGGGTGAAAATCGGCAGCCAGTAACATCAGCCCAAAGGCTTGCTGCCTCTTCAGCATCATTCACCGAAGTTGCACCAGATCCATTTGGGAGGGAAGCCAAACACTTTACAGAAACTCGTGTTTTAAACAGAGATGTGGGCTCCTTTTTTTTCTTTTGTTGTATGTACTTCTGCATTTGTTTATCTATAATTCATATCAAATTAATTTCAAATTGTGCAGGTCAGGATTGTGCTGGAAGGTGTAGACAAATATAGCAATCTAATTGGCTCAGTTTATTATCCGGATGGTGATATTGCAAAAGACCTTGCTCTGGAGCTTGTACAGAATGTATGTATGCATTCTGCAACCATATACCAAGCACTAGTAACTTTAGTACAGAAGCTTTGCTTATGTGAGCTCAAAAAAGATAATGACAATCTTTTTTCTGTGATGATTTTACTAAGAGTGTAAGTGGATTAGATGCAGGAAAAACTTGATACCTATCGACTAGTGATCACCAGACATGAATTTGCATATGGATATGTTCAAATAGTTATGAATATGAATCCACATGCGACAAATACAGATTAAATGTGAATTACATAAACCAGGAATAACATAAACAAACAATTAAGGAAATAATTCAAATTTTATCGGTAATGTTTCTTGTATAGAAAAACTAAAAATGAAAAACATTAAGGATGGATGAAAAAAAGAGAATATGCTAAATATAGATTGTATATACCAACAAAGTAATGATTTTTCATTACGTTATATAGGTGGATTTAACATGGATTTTATTTGGGTGTGTAGTTATGGATAAAGGTATGGATAAATTCCAACATGCCCAAGGCCATGTACCGAAGATTTGTATAACAAAATTCAGATATGACAATGGATATGTGACAGAGACTTATTTATGTAACTATTTCTGGCTCTACCTCGACCAAAATCAATATCAAATAAAATATATATTCCCCAATTTTACCTAAGATGTGTAAGATATTACACATCTCAGGTTGTATATAAATTTCATTGATTATCTTCCTCTGATATTTCTTGGTTGTTCATGATTATTCTTCCTTGTCTTCTTCAAATTATGTCAAGTTAGCATGTCTTTTCAGCTGCGTCCTTGTGCCACAAAAATGTACCTCTGCTGCAAAGCTGCAAGTGCAATCAATAATTAGAAATTATCCTTATTAACGAGTGGTTCTTACATTTCTTAGTTATGAACTTCAATATTACAGTCTCTGTTACCCTTAAACCATTTGTACAAGCCCAACTGAGGTCCGGTTCTAACAGAAACATAATATCCCTTGACAATGTATTGAAACAAAATAATTACTCACCATTGAATGCGGCGTTCCCTTAAATCATGATTTTTCTTTGGAAGAAGTTTTGCAAAGCTGTGACCTGCTTCTTCTTTCCTCTTTCTCATCTTGCTTCAATTCCAATGAGAACTGAGAAGTGACAATTTTGTCTGTTCTTACATTTGAACTCTTTATTGAATATATCCTACTGACGGAAAAAAATGTTAACTCCGAACTTTCACCATCTGAATTTCTTTCCTTCTATGCAACTTTTACTCAAACAAAGCCGATGCTTGGTGTACTGTGCTTACGAGTGCTATTATTGAGGTGACAGACCTTTGTGCTTACCTGTGCTTAGTTATTGGGCTACCGTATGCATTTTGTAGACAACTGCCTGTGGAAGTTAAAACTAGGGTGGGGCACATCTAATCTTATTTGGACAATTTATCCAAAAAAACCCTTACAAATTAGCTTTTACTTAGGGGCATCTTTTATTTTCATAAATGGATAAATGTGTTCTTGATCTGGTTCATAATGTGGTTTTGTGTTAAATCGGATCAAATTGAATCAGACCGATTCAATTCGACCTTCTCCCCCTTCTTTTTTCACCCATCTCCACCTGCCCTCCACCTCTTATTTCTTCTTCTTTGAAGAGGAAGAGGAGGGGACAGAGGCGGAGGCGACCGAGGAGGGAATCGGTTAACTAGGTTGACCTGAACTGGAATTGGCCTGGATCAGTTTAGTGATCCGAACAAGATCTGAACTGGTTCAGGAATTTTTGAAAAAAAATGATTGCAATCGGAGGGTAAATATAGGATTTATAGAAAAAAGGTGCCCCTCGGTTAATTCCAAATAAAGGGGTGCCATCTGCTAAGAACGAATTAGTTGTGGATTTTCTGGGTAAACTGGCCATCTTATTTCATCGAGTAATTTAATCAAGGATTACGCAAAAATAGGTCATGCTCCAAGTATTTCCTTTGCCTGTTATCTCGGTTTTTGTCTTGTTATCCTCTATGGTCTGAAATGATGCTTTTGTGTTTTCTATTTTCAGGTTAGAAAGCTAAATGTCTGTTATTAGTTTGTTACATATGCATTATTATTATTTACCCATACAACTGAAGATTTCATAAACATTGACTTCCTTGTTCGTTAAAACAAACATGGGTGTCCTTAATAAAATAACATTGTTTTCCCTACATCATAGGGTTTTGCTAAGTTTGTGGAATGGAGTGCAAACATGATGGAAGATGATGCCAAACGGAAACTGAAGGCTGCTGATCTTCAGGCAAAGAAGGATCGCTTGAGAATCTGGACAAACTATGTTCCTCCAGCTTCAAATTCAAAGGCAATTCATGATCAAAATTTCACAGGAAAAGTATGTGACTTTTACCCAGGCCTTCTTGAAATTGATTGTTTTGCACCTGCCATTCATATACTTTGAACTGTGCAATTTTTTCTGTTAATTTTAGGTCGTAGAGATAGTGAGTGGAGACTGCATAATTGTTGCTGATGATGCTGTCCCCTATGGTAGCCCATTAGCTGAGCGTAGAGTCAATCTTTCAAGCATCAGAGCACCTAAGATGGGAAATCCTCGTCGAGATGAAAAACCAGCACCCTATGCCCGTGAAGCTAAGGAGTTTTTACGTACTCGTCTTATTGGCCGTCAAGTATGACTATTTGCTTGGTGTATTTAGTGGAACAGATCTGTGAAGTTAACTATCTCATAATGCATTTATTATCAGGTAAACGTGTCAATGGAATATTCTAGGAAGGTTGGCATGGCTGATGGACCCAATGCAATAGTATCTAGTTCAGCTGATACTAGAGTCATGGATTTTGGGTCTGTTTTCCTTGTGAAGAGTGAGGGTGATGAAACCTCTTCTCCCTCTCCTAACCAACCGGGAGGCACAAATGTTGCTGAGATGGTTGTCTCACGTGGTTTTGCCACTATAGTTAGACATCGAGATTTTGAAGAAAGGTCGAATCATTATGATGCCTTGCTGGCTGCTGAATCACGTGCAATTAACTCAAGGAAAGGGATTCATTCTGCCAGGGATCCTCCAGTGATGCATATAACTGATCTGACGACGGTGAGAAATTGAATCACTATTTTGTGTGTTGTGCAATATATGTTTGTCATGGTATATAATATTAGTATTACGTTATCTGCACAGGCATCCGCAAAGAAAGCTCGAGATTTCTTGCCTTTTCTGCAAAGAAGTAGGAGGCATACCGCCGTTGTTGAATATGTCCTCAGCGGTCATCGATTTAAGTTGCTGATTCCTAAGGAAACGTGCAGTATTGCCTTCTCATTTTCCGGGGTTCGCTGTCCTGGTCGAGAGGAGCCTTTTTCAGATGAAGCTATTGCTTTGATGAGAAGGAAAATACTGCAACGGGATGTTGAGGTGCTAATAGTTTATTTATTTGAGCTTAAAATGTTACCCTGTTCATACACTTAAACAAATTTTCTGGTTATGTTGGACAGATTGAGGTAGAAACAGTTGATAGGACTGGAACTTTCTTAGGCTCTTTGTGGGAGTCAAAGACCAATACGGCTGTTACTCTTTTGGAAGCCGGTTTGGCAAAACTTCAAACTTCCTTTGGTTCAGACAAGATCGCAGATGCTCACCTTTTGGCTCAGGCTGAACAGTCTGCAAAGCGCCAGAAGCTAAAAGTAAGCTACAGTTACTGATTCTTTTTGTTATTGGAACTTCGTATGTATGTTTGAGACCTTGCATTGGTGGGAACCTTGTGTTTTGAGCTGCCCTTTTAAGCTTCACTTGTACATGTAACTTCTTTTTTTTTTTTTTGCTAGATCTGGGAGAACTATGTTGAAGGGCAAGAAGTCTCAAATGGCCCCTCTGCTGAAGCAAAGCAGAAAGAAGTCCTCAAGGTACTTTATAAGGAGTCCTTTAACATGCTTGTTCCTATTATATATTAAAAATGATCATCTTATGTTCCTCGTTGATAAATTCAGGTGGTGGTTACAGAAGTCCTTGGTGGTGGAAAATTTTATGTCCAAACTGTTGGTGATCAGAAGGTGGATGCCATTCAACAGCAACTTGCTGCATTAAACATTAAAGAAGCTCCAGTAATTGGTTCTTTTAATCCTGCAAAGGGTGATGTTGTACTAGCCCAGTTCAGCGTCGATGATTCCTGGAATAGGGCCATGGTATGACTTAATTTTTGCTTACTTCTGAAATTGATGTCAGACTTCTTCACCTGTTCCTTAGTAAGGTTCATTTGCCATAGAAGTGATTTTTAAAGTTATGTTTAAAAGATTGTGGTTCATCACTGCTAAAATTGATGTCAGACTTCTTCACCCATTCCTTTGCAAAGCATCAAAGCAGAGTTTTATAGACCAGAGTATGATGCAATAGCAATAAGATAAGCATAATAGCAAGACAATGAGCAATTTATATTGCTCAGTGTATAGTTAATAACTTGCATCCGTTGATGAAGAAAACCAAGGCAAACAAGTAGGATAATTAGGAAAGCAATTGTGCAATGCCCCCAAATACCTATGTCTCTTCAAACCTAGCTTAGCCCCAGATTTCTCAAGTTAGAGATCAGACTAAACTCTAATGTGGCATATGTACTCTAGAAGTAGTTCATAAGTTTGGCTACATTCCCCAAGCCCCATGGTGGAATCAGGATATTGTTACGGGACATGTCATCGGGTTAACCCAACCTCTACGATGAGGCTATAAAAGAGGATCCATTCTTGAACACTCTAGAACAAGGATTTTAATTTCGAATGATACTGTCCGTATCGGGCGGTACGTACTGGTCTGCGAATTGCTCGCTATCGGGCGGCACCATTGATCTAGCCCCGTATCGAATGATACAGGGTTGTATCGGGTGGTACCGGTCGATATTTAGATCGTTACTACTCGGAACGGGTTGGTAACAGTCGATTTTGATCGCATCGCCCGCTACCAGGCGGTATTAGCCTGGCTACGGTGAGGGGAGAAGAAGCGTCGAGAGAGAAGAGGGAGAAGACGCTTGAAGAAGAGGGAGAATTGGGAGAACCTCGACGCTTCCCGATCTGGCGTCGCCCTCCCTCGACGATCCCGATCCAGGAGGTAACGAAGAGGCGGCAACTCGACTTCTTCACCGAAGGCTGGAGATGCCTGCGACCTTCGCCGCGTTCTTCGGAGACGTTTGCAGCCTTCGATGTCTTCGCCGATTGTCGTAGATAAGGAGAAGATTACGTCTTCTCCTCACCTGACGCGACGAGGAGAAGAAAAGGAGGCGATGTCGTCGAGTCAGTGTACGCCTCTTTTTTCTTATTTTTTATATTATATATTTATATATACATATATACATATATATATATATATATACACACACACACCGAGAGGTACACCCTCGCGTACTGCTCGGTATGCCCATTATGTTCTGTATTGAGTAAAGCTCAAAACATCGGTACGATACGAAATTAAGAACCTTACTCTCTAGAATATCTATGTTGAGTGTATACATTGATGAGTGTATACACTGATCCATTTGGTTGGTAGACTGGTATGCTAGAAGACATTTAATATCATCTACAAAAAAATTGCTTTTACAAGCTCAAAAAATTCAATTTCATTAATTCAATTGCAGCTACCCTATGTAAGAATATGAGCATCTGCCAATTATTGCCATTTTACTTGTTAGTTCTTCTGATGGTAAATATTTTATGGTATATTGTATTGGTTCAACAGTAAGCCTTTTTTCTTAGAAACATGTATCTGTGCGCTGTAAGCTAGTACTTAATGCATTTGTATAATAATTGTGCTTCAGATTTTTTTTACTAGGTTCATGTTTTTTGACATCTCTCTTCATTTTTCTACTTTACATGTAATAGCATTTGAAAAATGTGGTTTATTGTCATATAATTATTTTGATACGTTTATAGATTGTAAGTGGACCACGAGGAGCTGTGGAATCACCTAATGACAAGTTTGAAGTGTTCTATATTGACTATGGGAACCAAGAAATTGTTCCATATAGTCGCTTAAGGCCCCTTGATCCTTCAATATCGTCGGCTCCTGGGTTGGCTCAGCTTTGTTGTCTTGCTTACATTAAAGTACCTAATTTGGAGGATGATTTTGGTCAAGAAGCTGCAGAGTATTTGAGTGAGTGCACTATGAACAATTCAAAAGAATTCAGAGCAATGATTGAAGAAAGAGATACTTCAGGCGGGAAAGCCAGAGGACAAGGAAGTGGAACTGTATTAATGGTGACTCTTGTTGATGTTGAAGCTGAAGTCAGTATTAATGCTGCTATGCTGCAGGTTTGAATACCTGACTATGTCCTAGTTATTTAAACATATAGCCTTAATTTTTTTGTTTATCTTCCGAATCGGCAATTGACATCAATGGTGAATACTGAAACCAATTTAACCCATAAGTCTCCATGTCATGTATATGCATTATGCTTTTTTTTTCATGTCAAGTTTATTTCATTCGTTAGTGTCATGGTGGATGGTTTTGTTTATTAGATGCATGGATTTTTTTTATTTTATTAGGTTTATCTTAGATGCCATTACCTTAGTTAAGTTTGTTTCATTCGTCGGTGTCATGGTGGATGCTTTTGTTTATTAGATGCATGGACTTTTTTATTTTACTAGGTTTATCTTAGATGCTATTACCTTATGGAATATTTATCTTCTTATTTTCATGAAACTTTTCCGCTAGGTTCAGTTTTTTTCAACTCTTTTGCTGAACTCCCCTAACCATGAATTGCTATGTTTCTTTTGTATTTTTCCTTTTGATTAAGTCTACGATGGGTTTGGTGGTTAGGATTTGATGTTTATTAGTTTCTTTAATGTTTGCTTGTTAATCTACAATAGTATTTGTCTGCAGTAGGAGCATGAAATCTCTGCAGAAGTTAACATTGTTCTATTTTTAGAATTTTATATCCTCCTATCAGATCCAAAGAGGATGCATGTGTGTTTACATATTTGGAACAATCGTAACAAACCATATTGGAAATGATGGATGGTTGTTTGTGACCATTCCAATTGTTTGTTGTTGTATAGTCTCAATTATGACAACGTTTCCCCATTTTGCTCCAAGTCTTTTTGGTGTTCCATCGTCTGATTTGTTAAATTATGATGATGTAGGAAGGGCTTGCCAGACTAGAAAGGAAGAAGAGATGGGACACTAGAGAACGCAAGGCAGCTCTTGATAACTTGGAAGAGTTCCAAGGGAAAGCAAAAGGAGATAGACTGAATATTTGGCAATATGGTGATGTCCAATCTGACGATGAAGAGTCAGCTCCTCCTCCAAGGAAAGCTGGAGGTCGCTGATGAGCAATCATTGAAAACATGCCGAGGTTAGTGATTAGGTCCAGAGATAAGATCTCACTTCAGCAGCTCTTTCTACCTCTGTGTTTCTCCTTTCTGGTTTTGCTTTTATTTTTAACCCAAGATTTGAGGAGACATTATTTTTCCCATGTTCGAATAAAGCAAACATAGCTTGTCTATCTCCATCTGGATGCCTAGACTTATTGGTGAGACCTTAATGACATAGGCCTTATATGTATCCTTAGATGTAGTTGCAACTCAAGAGTAATGTTGTTATTTAAATCAACTATTGGCGGCTTTATTCTTATTCTGCTTTCAGAAATCAATTGGTAGATTTCATTTAGCCATATAGCTGACAGATAGCTTAATATACACTACCATGGAATCACCAGTTTTGTGATGTTAGTTTCTGTTCAATTATTTTTGGCGTTCTGCGTTATAGTTGCAGGGTTATGCTGAGATGGAAATCTTTTCAGAATTTTTGCCTTCCTGACCCTGCGATTGTTTTAATGTTTCTATGGTAACAGTGGGTGATACAAGACATTCCTGATTAGTTTTCTTGAGCTTCTTCTGCAACTGTTGCCTCAAGAACATACCTCATCCTGTTCAAAATCTTGAAGCAATCTGTAGAATGTGATTCCTGTGTTGCAACTCCCGTGTTTCTTAGCAATATGTGATGGCCCTTGATTCCAAAGATCCAACTATATATATTTGATCAACCTATTTTTGTCCACATAGAAGCGTCAAGTGATGTCAAACTCTGATTTCATGCACCTTTTCTACTCTGTTAGGAGGGCCATCATAGGAGTTCTAATAACCATGCTCATGATCAGACATTTCATGCTGTTATGATTAGGTTTATCTCTTGAATCTTTAAAGCTCATTAAGCATTCAAGAAGTGAGCATTTAGTTCTCTGTTCTGATCTGCTTATCTCTGTGAACCTTATGCATTGCAAAGGATCTCAGATCAAAGGAATATAGACCTAAACCCGAGTTCAGCCGGACAGGGTTGGGTTTGATCCATTCGGATCCATTCAGAGATTCTCGATTTTTAGAATCTGAAACATTCAACTTGTTTTTAGATTAGTTCCAAGTTCTAAAGATTCCTGTTTCAACACACCTACCGACCAAGCAATGTATCGTTTGATTACAGTTGGAGATGTGCAATGTGGCAACACCGGTGTTGTTTACAGACAAACAAATCTATCTGATACCAAAGGTTCGCCTGATGCCATGTATTCTTTCTTGTATGTACGTCCTCTCTTTTTGTGTTCCTTGTTCCCTTTTTCTTCTGACATCAGAGTATAGGGCGGGATGACGCTGTGAGACTTTGTTGCTAAGAAAGAGAGCTCCTTTTGCAAGCATAGGAGATGGATCTTGCACGGTTACCCACAGCCATTCCTTCACATGCAACCTTGGGGTGATGTGTGCGTGTGTGTGTGTGTGAGAGAGAGAGAGAGAGGAATCATGCATCCAAATCGAGACACTGTCTGCCTTTGAAGGTTTGAACCGTGTGGTGTGGGTGATTGAATAAGACTGCGTCTCGGCTTCGTCGCATCTCCTTTTGTTTGTTTACGAAGTGGGTTGGATAAGGCGTCTCGTTTGTGTCTGTCTCACTCTATGTTGGGGTACTCCAAACTTTCTCGAGATGCGTAGTGGTCAAACACACCCATATTTGAATGTGAGAGTGAGTCAAAATTAATTAGACATAAATCCAAGTTGAGTTGAATCAATGGTGAGAAATGCACCATCCAGAATGCAATATATCGGATCGAAATCTATTGCATGCGTGGATTGGACAAGCTGAATCGGGTTATTTTTTATTGGACTAACAATTACTATTTGCGTTGAATGCTCAAGATTAAACACGTGGATTAGTAAATTTTATTTATATATTTTTTAAATTATAAAAAAAATCATTATATCAAATGATGTATATGATGATACCTATCACTTTTTAATAACTTACTAATCAATTCGAATTTCTCAATAAAGATGATTATTAGAATTTATTATCATCAAGTTTCAAATTAGGAATCATAAAAATTAAACAAGCCTATTATAATAAAAAAAATGTTGTATCTTAAAAATCTGATTGTGATTTCCTTCGAGTTGGAAGGGGGAAGTAAAACTGTGTTAGTAGTTGCATTAGCCATACTACTACTTTGAAGGTTATGATAATTGATGCAATTAAATAAGAATTATGAGTGTTTCCACAACATTTTGTTCATGATTACTGCTAGTAATTAATCAAGCCACGATAACTCTACTTCTTTTTCTTCAGAAGCATTTTGGCCCACTATTCCTCCTTCATCCGGCTAGAGAGAGAGAGAGAGAGAGAGAGAGAGAGAGAGAGAGAGGTCTCCCATGTGGAAGACCACAGCAACCAACCAGAGAGACGTCGAAGAACTCGGTCAAAGAGACAAACCTGTCACCAATCCATGACCAGAGATGCTAGAAATAAAGAATACTGTACTCAGGCAAAAAAGAAGAGAGAGAGAGAGAGATAAAGTAAGGGAAAGCTGTTCATAGATCTCACGCTTCATTCACCTCCCATGCCCACAAAGAAAGAGATGCCAAAAGCTCATCATATGCTAGTGTGCCATCACCACCACAGGAGTACAGCCTTCACCTTTTGTTTGAATCCAGTACTGGTTGCACTCTGACCATCCATTCTATAAACACTCCTCTCCTACGATCACCTCCTCCTCCTCTTCCTCTTCCTCTGCCGTCCACTTCTCTCTGAAATGCTTCTCTTGTATGCTCTTTGTTCTCAACAAGAGTACGAAGAGACTGCTGCTTCTCTCTGTGTGTTTGTGTGTGTCTGGTTGTGTTAACGCGTGATACAGTGCCGGGCGTGCATGAAGAGAAAGATCGTAGAAGTACAGTAGATGGGGTTGAAGTCCCTCAGTCTGCAGGTGATCCCGTGGTGCTTCCACGTGGTGGGCGCGACGTGGCGGCCGGCGGCCGCCAGGCGAACTAACCCGGCCCCGCCGTCGCAAGCGGGGGCGGGTGTCCGGCTCATCGGCTGCGACGGACGGGTCAGGGTGTACCACCGGCTGGTGACGGCCGCGGAGCTCATGACGGAGCATCCCTCCCACCTCGTCTGCCGCTCCGACGCCTTCTTCATCGGACAGAAGGTCCCGCCGCTGGCAGCCGGCGACCAGCTCCAGCCGGGCCAGTCCTACTTCCTCCTCCCCTCCCACTTCTTCCGCTCCGTCCTCTCCTTCGTCACCCTCGCCACCTCCCTCGTCACCCCGACCGCCGGCGGCGCCAGAAAGAGCGCCCTCAGGCCGTTCGACATCCACAAGACGGCCACCGGGACGCTTCAGATAAGGGTCTCCGATGAGTTCCTAATCGAGGGAGTCCGAGAGGAAGAGAGCTGTACTGTTATTAGCAGAGTCGTGACCACAGAGGCATTGGAGAAGGAGTACAAGCTGTTGATGAGGTGCAAGTCCAAGCAGTGGAGGCCGAAGCTGGAGACCATAAGGGAGTCGGAGAGGAGTAGAGGGGTGGGGCCATTTGGTGTCTTCAAGAGCAGGAGGAAGAAGAAGAAGAAGAACGGGAGCCAATGAGTTTGGTATCACAAGCAGCTCCATTACACTCAAACTCTTCAGCATTTGTAGAAAGCAAGACAGAAAAGTAGTCTCAGGAACAGATGGGAGGGCTTCTCTTCCTTCTTCTTCTCACTGCTCGAAGTCTTCACCTCTTTTACTTTGCTTCTCCTTTTGATCCAAAAGTTTTGTCTCGTACAGTGTAAAGATGACTGTATTCTTCCTGGGTATTAGGATATAAATAATTTAAATTTCTTGTTTATGGTATGCGTTATCTTTTTACTGATTATTATTGAGATCAATCAACGACATATTTATATGTCTGACTTCAAGTTAATCCTTCAGCACCTTTCACTGTGTGGTAGATCCTGGATTATATTCCTTTCAGTGAGGAGAATCATGGCTCAACTCATGCATCTTTCTTGCAGTGTCAGAAGCGCCCAGTTCATGAGTTCTGACACTTCCAGCACAGACATCATATCAGCTTGATGTATTTGGTCAGCCGGGTGGAGGAGATGTCAGCCCACAGCTCACTCACCGAAACCACCGCTGCCATTGCTCCTTGGCGAGCAGAGCAGTCGCCATGACGAACTCATTTGAACACTGGAAACGACAAAATAAAGGTCAAACTCCTGTGCAGCTGTCTCTGCTGCGCCATGCACGTGCTGAGCTCATGGGTCATTCATTCCTCTTGCTCTCGGCATTGTTTCACAAGCTCAGCGTCTTTAAGTTGAGCTAAAACATCAGAAAAGCTCAGACTAAGGGAATTCTATAGTGATCTGAAACTTCCTTCTCATTGGTATATATTATGTTTGCCTAATCTAAGTTTTTTCCTCGAAAGCTTTGATGAATCCAATCCTTCTATTGATCCTCAAAGACGCAAGAACAGACTTAATTTGGTTTGGGTTTATGGACCCTTTGTACTCGCTCCATCGGAAGTGACCAAGGACACTTTTAGTGTTGAATGTAGCCCATAGTTTTACCGGAGCTTAATATGAGGTCATCGAGGGATAGAGAAGGATCAGAACACTGCACAAGATATTTAGATACTAATAAATTTTTTTAATACATATTAATTATTTTACATTTACTGTCTAATTAAAATATGATTAATTATATATTATTTCCTATAATTAATTATCTTTAATATTCTAGTTCTTATATTTATAAAAATTATATTAGAATCTATATATTTATTTATGAACGTGAAACATTTAATCTCATATCGTCAATTTTAGTTTAACACTGAGCACACATACCGACTCTGTTTTATTTTGATTTAGCATTAAATATGTATAATATTTTTATCAGTAAAATTGACGAGGTGAGAAAAATAAGTTTAAAGATTTTATTTTTATAAATATAGATATCCCAATATATCTTTTCAAAATTTAAGAATGATGATGATAAAAATAATTAATTATAGGAGGATAATATATAATTAGTCCATCAAAATATAACTTATGTGCTTAAAAGGTCACTATACTTGAAAATGAAGTAAATGCCTCATGGTTTTTTGGGTGGACTTTGGAGTCAAATTTGTTACCATTTTGCCAGTTATGTAGTCTGAGGTTTGACAATTGTCACTTATGACCATATAATTATAAATGATCACACCAATGATAAAGGTAAAAGGCATCAAACTTGTGGATGAATCTATCATTAAAAACATATGAACAACATCATAATGCATGACTAAAAGCATAACGACTATATTGCAAGAATATCCATCATAATTTTTATCAAAAATCCTATTTTATGTCTAGAAATGAAATTGAAGGTGTTGGTGGAAACTGATTTGTAATGAGAAGAACCATGTTCTAATTTTTACAATAACATGATATATATAATCTATGTGTTCAAAAATCTAAGCTTTGATCCAGAGAGAAATTATTATTGTCTGCTACACATCTTATTATTCTCAAACAGGTATCATTGCAACCTTAAGAGCACTCGCATCAGTGAAACATATTGAGTTACAAAAGAAAATAAAAATCTACCTACTTGACTTGGTGTAAGTCTAGCCTGAATCATGAACATTATTAATAATTTAAATACATCTCAATCAGATGGTAATTGATTTTAAGTTAATTGAGATTCATGTCATGAAGGCATATTATAATTACACACTCCACTTCTTGTAAATCCTAATGGATTCTTGAGGACAATGGAGAAAATAGAGGCAGACAGTCACAAAACATCGAGACTCTCATTGTCTTCTTCTTTTGATCCAATAGCCTTTAGTATTTCACAGCACCAATGATTCAAATCTCACTTCATGAAAAGAAAAAAACAACACACAAGACTGACCGGATGTTCTTTGGCACATCACAAAGTCAAAGTTCATTTTGTATGGAGTTTGTTTTGTTTCCATGAGCTCGGCGACAACAATGACAGAGCATATGTCAAAAGCGAAGGCTTTAGAAACCAACAAACATGTCGGTCACTCATGTCAGATTCCATCCAGCAGAGTTGTCTCAGGAAGTTGTCAAGAAATTGAATTGCTACACTTTTGTCCAGTTTCTTGTACTGCCTCAATGAGTAAAACTACTATGTATTCAGCTTCAGAACCACCGAGTAATGATTGAGCAAACGCTGTTGCAAGAAAAGATTGGTATTTCCACAAGATTATATTCTGATGTTGAGGATATGATGATACGATGCTATAATATACGGCAAGATAAAAAGCCGGAATCGTGTCTTCTATTTTCCACAGCTTTGATGAGTGAAGGCCCTGACACCAAATCCATCATCTTTGCATGTATTCTGGATCGTGTTCATGGCAAATGGGTGCGAGTTGCAGAAATGAATGAGCTTTTACTTGCGAAATCTTTCTTGACATCATGATCACACTCCATGGCCAAAGCAAAAGAAAAGCTAAGAAAACAGAGAACAGTTCCCTGCCACCTCAAGAATCGATCGGTGCATGTACACTGTACTGGTCCCTATCTTGTTTGTGATAAGCTAACAATGACTGCACAGTGTGAAGTGGGGTTAGGAGGGCGTGGGAATGCCTCCTCGGTGCAGCCCCCAATGGCCACTGCCCTACTGCCCATCACCACCAAGCAAAAGGTGTTCTCCTCCAAAGCCATCAGCGGATGGCATTTTGTGCCATGTCGTCGCATGATCGATAGAGGCCCTGCTTGACATTACACTCATACATCTCATCCTTGTTATGCTAAAACACAACAGGTTCGGTCGCCGAAAACGGAATGTTTTGGATCTACACAACAATGAAAATATCATATTAGTTTGGCTCTCATATCTAATCCCTCCACTCTTCGGCGGCCATGTGCTTCGATGGAATTCTGACTCAGAGCTTGAGGCTAGTCTAGTTGTAATGAACACGAACAGGAAATATATTCCCAATCTTTATTTTCAGTTTGTTCTTGCCAAATGATCGGTGCTTTGTGCCGGAAGACAAAGTTGCAAGCATTTAGTTGAACTGATGCTTTATGAAAAGGCAACCCAATGTTCCTTCACAGTCAAAGTTCTTTCTGGGGGAAACAAATTTAAAGTCGTGGTGAAGCTTCCAAGTTGATGACGGACGCTTCTCTTTGTGCCTAAGCTGATGACAAAGATGCAGTTTTGACGAATAAAGTGGCGTTAGACTTGTATGATCAAAAGGCCTAAATGAATGAACAGTAGCAAATCGACATCATCTTCTTCCTAACCCACATCTTTGTGCCAAGTTGACGATAGAAGTGGAGTCTTCACTAAAAAGTAGGATTGGAATTGTGTGATCATGGCGCTTAAAAGAATGGATTAGATGTTTGCCTTCTCTGCAGATGCATTTCCCCTCCTGCCCACATCTGTGAGCACCGAGATTGACATAAGCTGTACCGTCAGGTGATCGAGATGTCATTTTGGCAATATGAAGATCACAAGCGAAACAGAGAGCTTCTGAACTAAAGATTCCAGAGAAACAGAGGACCAGTTCTGGAATTCCACGAGCAGCTCGATGGCGCCGGGACAGCTGGCGAGGGCATAGAAAAATTGGATTTTTACGGCGAATCGAAGGTTGGCGAGAGGTTCGAGGATGGGAATCGGCCCCCACTCGTGTGCTCTCTTGCTCTCCCGGCCTCTCTGCCTTTCCCTTTCGTGAATCGTCTTTAAGAAGCGTTCTCCACCTCCCCTGTCATCGTCCGCTGTGCTGTAGCCGAAGAAGGAAACAAAAGGCGACCCCTGGAAAGAAAGGAATCGGGGGAGATATGGGAATGTCGGTTCCCGTGTCTCTTTGATGCGAATCGTAGGTTTCCCGATCTAAAGATGCCATCTTTGATTGTTCTCTAGGTTTTTGGAGGAGCTGGAGACCTCCCTTCTCCGTCCATTGCGCTGTGTGATCTTTGAAATCGTTTAGCATTTATAGTTCCTTTTATCCTTCGCTCAAGAAGATATAGAAATCCCTCTAGAAGGAAATAAAGTTGGGCTATTCACCGTTGAAGTAAGATCTTCTCCTTGTTTTTAGTTAGGGCAATCTAGGGTTTCAGCACGCATCCAGGTTCTGGGGAACAATTTAACCCCAAGCCTCAATCTTTAGCATCTTCATTGCAGGTCTGTTCACTGCTCATGATTCTATTTTGCGATTTTTTGGAAGGTTAAAAGAATCCATTTTCCACCACTGAAATCTATGAATAATTGGTGGGGCGTTACTATTCACTTTGCTTCTCTCCATTTCCACTCACTGAAGTCTCTGAGTTCTTTTGTTGGATTGCCTTAGTGGTTGTGTAGTTCCATTTCTGATATGCCATACATTTGGTGAGACATATCATTTTGTCGAGTAGATTGCCTTGCCTTGCCTTGACAAGTCCCAACTCTATCCTGTTCCTCTTCGTTTCTTTTGCCGTAAAGCACTTTGGTGTTCTTAATTTTGATCTCTTATCAATTAGGAGACTGTAAGGAACTTGAGTTTTTTGGGTGTGTTTTCTGGGAGGAGTAGAGAAGCCAACTGCAGAATGCCGAGGCATGATTCGGGTGTGAACGAACTCCTGGAAGGACATGGCGGTATCCAAAAGCGATTATCTTCTTCACCTTCATCGACATCTTATATGTCGAAGAATTACCGCTTTAAGAGAACAGTTTTGGTTGGGAAGAGGAGAGGATCAACCACGCCAGTTCCCTTGTGGAGAATGAATGCTAGATCACCATGTTCGGCTGCAAGCTTTTCTGAAACATCTCTGTACCAGCCATCCAAAGGCGGTGCCAAAGAATCCCAAATATCAGTATCAGCTCGGAAGCTAGCCAATGCTCTTTGGGAACTGAACCATACACCTTCACCAGAAATTATCAGGGATCGACATGTGAGAAAATTGCCAATGGATATCATGAGAAAAGACAGGACATCTGGGTCTTTCGGGGCTGGTTCTCTGTCTGATCATTTATCCAACCAATTACACAGCCCTATCTCAGAAGTGAGTATGTGAATCCTCCATTTTTGTGTCAGCTTATAGGTAGTTATCTTTATCCAGCCTTTTGTTGATCTCCACAGTTTGCTGGTTATCTTGCAGCTATGTAATCGACCTCGATCAAGTAGTCACAGGAGGATGTTGCCACCGGTTCATCAGAAGTTTCACTGTAAGGAGCACAATCATGTAATTTCCGATTTGCTGAGCAAGGTCGACTTAATGGAGGTAACAACTCTTATCAGTGCCTTTTCTTATCGAGAGAAATCTGTAGCAATCAGTTGTTTCTGTCTGGTTCTGTTGATTGTTAACACTACTATTTTTCTTGTGATTGCTAAACAACCTATAGGACAATATGCATGTAATATTTATTATGTACTTTGATGTTTGAGACATACTGACTTTTGCTTTTATCCAGAAATTGAATATCTCATTTCACATCAATCTATTTTTGTTTCTTCAAATGATTTCCGAAGACCTAAAAATAATATTATTATCTTCTATTACAATGTAACATAGGTAACAAAAATCTTGGTATCGAAGCAAAACACATTAAAATTGGCAAGCCGCTGACTTGTAAGTCTTTTTGGGGGAGCAGATTGGTACTCCATGAAAGTAAGAAGAATTCAAGGAACCATATTTTGAAGTCTCTATTGATCTGCCAATGCCAAGATTTTAGGACCAAAACTGCATTCTGTGTTCCTAAAAGACATCAAGAACTATTCCTCCCATCCATTCTTCATCGCAACTCTCACTACAAGTTGACATCTCATGTATAGGTGACCAGGCCTCGAATATGTAGTGTTTGCTAAGCTGCTGGATGCACAGTTTCTGCACAACTTGGTAATCAGAAACTAATTTTCTTAGACATGTAGATGGGTATACTATTTGGATGTGTAAAAGCTTTTACTTGATAATGGTGACAAAATATGATGCTTATTAGTTTAGTCTAAGCCATATAATGGATTAGTAAAATAATTAATGGATCAGTGTAATATAATATTATCTCTCAAACTCTATTGTTGAATTTCTAGTCAAGGAGAATGTAGACAAAAAGAAGTATTGCCGTAAAGATCCGCAAGGGTGTTTAGTCTGAGTCAAATCAGTAGATGATCTGTAATGGATTGGGAAAATAATTAATCGATCGGTGTAATGCAATCTTATCTCTCAAAATATTGTTGAGTTTCTAGCCAAGGAAAATATAGATAAAAGAAGTCTTGCCATAAAACCTAAAATGCCACTTGGCTGGTGGGAAAATTCACATATATTGTTGTTGTTTAAGCTTATTTTACCGAAGAGCAACCTTTCAATAAATTAATACAGAAAATAGCATAACATCTAGAAGGCATAAAATGTTGAAGATAACACATCCCCAAAAGTTACAAGCCCATGAAAAAGAAAAAAAAAATATTTATAATGATTTTATTGTCTTCTTGAGCAACTCGTCTCTAAAATACACTTGAAAACGTTATTCTTTTTACAACTCTCTTTTCCTCCTTTTGCCCCAATTCCAATTAATTGGCATGTTGTCATGTATTGCAGTCTGAAGCATGTTTTCAGGGCCTGGTTCCAAGAAGCTCACTTGGAGGAAGAAAGAATTATTTTAAGGAGTTGCAAAATGGCTTGGTGACATCAAAAGAGCTTTTAAAAATATTGGTCCATTTCTGTGGAATAGGAAAGCAGCAACCATCTGCAGTTTCTCTTGCTACAGCCCTTTACTGTCAACTCGATCAGGCCCTTGTGCGGGTTAATCAGCTTATCCAAGAAAAAATATCTGATCACACTGGAATTAGATACATCATGAAGCAGTTAGTGGAAGAAAAGGAAGCTTGGCAGAACAAGAAACGGGAAGGAACAAAAGCTTCTCTTCGATCCATGATTGAGGAGCTTGAGACAGAAAGAAAATTGAGAAGAAGAGCTGAGAGAATCAGTAAGAAACTCGAAGTCGAGTTATCCCAATTGAAGAATTCACTGGTAGATGCAGGTAAAGAGCTCGAGAACGAAAGGAGAACAAGAGAAATAATTGAACAAGTTTGTAGTGAAATGATAAGGGGAATTGGTGAGGACAAGGCTGAAGTAGAAGAACTGAAGAGAGAATCTGCCAAGGTACGAGAAGAGCTGGAGAAGGAGAGAGAAATGCTCCAGCTTGCTGATGAATGGCGTGAGGAAAGAGTTCAGATGAAGCTCTCTGAAGCCAAATGCCAATTTGAGGAGAAAAATGCAGCTGTTGACCAACTGAGGCACGAGCTCGAAGCATTTCTAGCAGCTAAAAGAACAGAAGTTGCAAGTACGCAACAGAGTGTCGCTGATGGCCAGGACAGTGATCGCCAAATGCAAGTGGTTCATCCAAGCAGAAGCAGCAAGTTGACTCATCTAACTGTGGATGGAAGAGACACCAGTGGAGAAAAGGATCAAGAAGAGAACGATGGGACAGACTCAGAAGATAGTGATTTGCATTCAATTGAACTCAATATTAACAATGGCTACAGTTGGAGCCATGCCTCTGGAGTGACCGAAGATGAAGGGAAAGTAGCTTTAGCAAAAGAAGAACATGTATCCTGTGGTGAATTTTCTTTCGACAGAGACACGACCAAAGGAAACTTTGCAAGGAACTTCCAGCATATGGATGACAATTTGGATGGAGGAAGATCAGTTGGCGACAGCAGTCTCATAGATGAGGCCCAGATGCTGGACCAAATTGGGGATCGATACATATCAGCAGAAGAATTGAGAGATCAAACTTCAGCAGGTTCTAGAATTTTTCTTCCCCATGGGCTATTGAACTCAACAAGACAATGCATCAGACAAGAAGCTTCACACAGCATAGGCGGCCAGGCTTGCGTAGGATCAAAAGTTGCTGAGGTGGTGAAAGCAATTAGGGAGAGTGAATCAAAGGCAAGTTTGGTGAGGAAGAAGAAGATTCGCTCCCAGTTGCAGATGGCTACCATTCAATAGTCTTTTCCGATGAAGATTTTCTTTTTCAGTGTCAATTCCATCAAGAACAACAGCATCACAGATATGAGAATTTTCTGTTTCGAAATCAAGTCCATCGAGAACAACAGCATCACAGATGTGAGAATTTACTTTGTATATCCGAACTGTGGCGTGTAATGGTAGGGCAAGCATGAATACAGCTATCTTGTATCGAACTTGAAGTTGGACTTTCCCATTGTATTGATCAAATGATTACTTTCCAGATCGCCTCTTATGCACCATTGTGGAGCAGAGGATTGCGTTGTTGTGATGCTTAGCAGAATGAACGCTTTTTTCACCTGGATCTTGTGGCAGATAACCTTTCATCAGGAACTTGAAGGCACTGTTTGTAATATCTTATTTTTAATTCCAGAAATACCATATATGTGCGGCTAGAATAGAATGTCATAATTTACTTATGATATGACCAACAATGTATGTATGTATGTATGTATGTATGTATGTAGGATAACAATCGTTTCTAAAATTGGAGGCTGCTTAGTGGGCTATCATGATGAATTGGGCTCAGTCCACTAGGCCTATATATATATTTTAAATATAATTTTAAGGTTGATATAAATAAATATTATATTTATTAGGCCCATCTTTATTTTTTTATAAATATAATTTAAGGTTGATATAACTTAATATGAGCTTAATTTGGATTGATAAAAATTAATGAGTTTTTTTTTTTTTTTGGTCTAAGTTAATTTTTCAATCTCACTTATGTGTTTTATCATTTCTGATACAACACTCACTTTTGATTTTTATCTTCACTTAATTATTCATTACTCTATCGATGCATACAAGTTAGGGATAGGGTTAAGGTCATACACAAGTTTGGGTTTTAGAAAGGGCCTTTTTCTAAGAACTGTTCATCATAGCGAGTTACGTAAGTTGGAGGTATTCATGGCATAACAGGCCTCTCTATTAATGTCAGGCTGTTGCTGGTCCATTACGACACTCGATTCTGATCATTAAGGTCGCGGAATTGTAAAATGATTTTGTGCCCAAATGCTTTATCATTCAAATAATGAAGTATGGTAAGCAGACCGGAAAGTCTTCCAACTCTTCGTCCAGGGGATAGATCGGAAAGAAGGGTTGCGCCGGGCCCGAAAAGGCTCGGTAGCTACGCAACAATATAAATGGGCCTGGGCCAGTTAAGGCCCATTACCAGAGCAGCATGGCCGTCATATACCCACATTCTGCTGAGAGAAAGAGAGAGAGAGAGAGAGAGAGAGAGAGAGAGAGGCAGAGAAATTTGACCGATTTTAGCATCGGAGTCAATTTTTTTGTTCCGATTTTAGCATCGGAATAAATTTTCTTATATGAATTTGAAGAATAACGAGATGTAAGATCCACATAGATCATCATCTTTTGATACAAAGAAGTTAGGTTTGCTGAATAACTCGAGTTGCAATCAATTTTCTTACATGATCTTGAAGAATCATGAGATGTAAGATCCACATGGATCATCTTTTGATACAAAGATTGTTAACAACAGCGAAAAGCTAACGGAGATTAAAAAAAGAAAAAAAAGAAAAGAAAAAAATGCCGGACTAAACATGGGGTACGAGACTCGCGTCAGTTTTAGGTCTAGGGAGGATCAAAAGGGGCTTTTTGATAAAAGCTAACGGAGATCTCAAGAAAAATCATTCCCAACTACAACACTTTAATGCTTTTTGCAATATAAAAAGAAGTCAATTTCCAAAAACGGCTAGGAATGTAATATTTAAAACAAGCACTCGAATCAATGACTCACTTTACGAGTGTGAATGGATGGTGTCGATGGTGCCACGGTGAAGTTTAATCTACTGATCACATGATAGGGGTGCAATTTAGAAGAGTCTTTTAACTCCCAAAAAATCAACATACTTGGATGCCAAATACCAAGACAACGCATAAAGCACAGAACTCAAAACGTTACATATTTGACATTTGACGGGAGAAGATTAATATATCTATACATTTGTGCCATATGGAAATAATGAAAAGAATAACCATCCTTCCGACCGTACCGACAAAATTAAGACAGCAATGATCTGCTTGCCTGAATTTCCACATCATCATCATCGCTGTTATCATCTATTGAAAGGCTGCTCCATCCACTGTTTCTCAGAGGAATGAATTTTGTTCGATCCAAAGTTGTTTCTCTGAAACCTGTTGTCCTTGAAGAAACCATAGGCATTACGAGTACTGAAGATGCACTTATCGACTCCTCGCCAAGACCCAGCGAGAGAGAACCAGCAGCCTGCAAGGGTAATATTAGAAAAATGACATCAGCCCATCTTACCAAAGTAAAAAAGAATATATACCCCCGTGTCAAAAATCAAAGTACCTTTGCCTTCAACAGGATAATCTTTGCCTTGCTAAGCGCTGCTTGTGCAAATGAACCCACATCATTTATTTCAGGTTCTTCCGTTGGCAGCTTGGCAAGCCTGCAGTTTGGATAATTTTATCATTATATCAGCTAGACTGACTTCAATACACATCACCATCATTAATTGGTAGCTTAAAAAGGAAACCATCGTAACATAAAAAACATGTGACTGGCATGAGACAAATCCAACATGTATTAACATACTTGAGATTGTGCAAATAAGAACAATAGAGGAGTTATTGCATATTGAATACCCTTCAACCTATGTCTAATTTTGTGTATGCCAAATTAAATTCCATATATCATGAATTCCCTTGTAACATTGACAAGCTCCTACATATACTCGTCTTTAAAATATTACATGCACAAAATTTCAAAAAGAATAGCTAGTGATGAAGTTTCTTAAATTTAGAGGGTTGTCTATGATATTTCAAATGGTGTTCATGAAAGTTTGCCAACTTTAGAGTATCTATGATGTTTAAAACTTTAGAATAGTACCTATGCTATGAGATTATAACTACATGAAAAGACACCTATCAAATTTTGCTGAAAATAGATTCTTAACTATTACATTGATCATCAATTCTATGAGAAGCAACCATTCAGAGAGAATGGCAAGGTACCTGTTCATATTAGTTGGAAGGCTTTGAGCTGCAGAAGGAAAAGAAGACTCCTTTGTTTCACTTCCTAAAAGTTGTTGGCAAAGTTAGCATGATTTAGCTAACAGCAATGATGAATAAATAGAAACTATTAATAAGCTGGTACCTTTAGATTCATCAGGTGCTAACAAAGAAATGCCAATAAATACAAATGCCATCCCCACTATAAACATGGTTATCCTTAATGTGTTGAATACCTATTAAAGCAGTTAAAGTTAGTTTCATCTAACAAAAACTATACACACACACACACACACACACACACAAAGGCTCACTTGATATTCTTGGAAATATATAAATCCTGTGCAGATGGAGAAGAAGGTCCATGCAATCTGAAACATGGGGACGATAAGGATTGCATCAAAAAGAGACAGTCCTTCGTTCAATCTTGCCATCTGAAATTTAAGAAAAAGAATCAGATGTCTCAGAGGAAGGCAATTAAAAGATACAGCACGCCTAGGAACAATAATTGAACCAATCATACAGTTCAGCTTTGGCTTATTGACATCATTACCCAAAATCCTGCTGTGCTAAAGAACAACAACAGCATACAATATGTAAACCAGCTGTGGAACTGATATACGCTACTCATGGTTAGTCTTAGCATGTTGGACCTGAAAGCCAATGCAACAAAGACCGAAAAACATCAAAAATATGTCAGAAGAATGTGACAACACATCCTGAAAAATCTACAGCTGAAATCTTTCTTTAAGATCCCAACTTACAAGGATTTTGCAAACAACACTGAGAAGGATCCCACAGCACCAGAAACAGTGGCATAGGAGAATGGGAGCAGTGTGCACCAATAGAGACTGTCATGATTAGAAACTGCAAGATATGCTTCTCCTCTCCTGTCAGTTATAAAAGTCAGGAATTGAGATAACCATGATTTGCTGCCAAAAAGTGAGACAATGGTGACTATAAACCAAAAAAAAAAGGCTGACTTTTAACAGCAAAAGATAAACTGGATTTGACATGCTAACAATTTTGAAAACTAGAGGTGTCAGATCACCTGTAAATATATTGATTGATGATGACCACCAATAATAAGGTGAAGCAATAGAGTAGAAAAACTAAGCTGGTGTATTTTGCTATCAGTTCCTCCGGTGTGAACACTGAGAGAAAAAAGAAATTATTATTTATTGAAGCAATGAATATTCCTTCCCTTCATACTAGGAGTAATGTGGTTTACCAGGTGACTGGTGATTTCCAAAAGATACCAGAAAGATGTTGCCAAAAACAATAAATGTTGTCGCTACCATGACTCTGCAAGACAAGTTGGTATATGATATCATATTTATGAATAAAGTATAATAGTCCCATTATGAAAATAATGCCATTTCTGAAATGACATACTTGACCGATACAGTCTTACTTAGCACAAAGTAAGCAAATGCAATATTAGAAACAAATTGAATTGACCCCAAAGCTGCGAGAAGTGACTGCACACACAGAAAAAAGAATAATCTATTAGCAAAATCACCAAATAAATGGTTTGTAATTAGTATTCATCCTTAAAGAAGAACAAGCTGAATTTTCCCAACAAGATGGCTATCCACAATTGCCTTACAAACCTAATTTTAAATGCATTAGGCAGATAATCATTACCAAGCCAATTAAGAGTGTGTACTAATGCCACAACTCAATTGTGAAAGCCAATATGCCACACATAGCTTATGCACTTAACAAACAAAGAAAATAAGTACTAAAGAGAAATAAATCCAGCAATAAGATTTATGTACAAATTTGCACACCAAATCCATCAGGTCAACACAAATATCTACATTCCATGACTATCATAGTTGAACAAATGTCAATCAAAAGCACAGTGTGCATCACATCCATGAGATAGTAAGACAATAATTCCACAGAATTTTCTTGCTAACCCCAAATTTGAGTAATAAAAACCCCTGAAAGGCATATAAACACATGGCAAACTTTTTATACAGGATGATGAATTACATCAAAAGACCCATAAAGCCAGAGTATGTGACTTGACCTGTGCAGCATATGCAAAGGAAACGAAGTTAAGGCAGTTCCCAAAAGCAAATAAAAGAAGACCTGCATTAGAAGGTACATCAATCAAGCATCTTAAAGATATTTATCAAGATAGACACTAACTGGTTGCAAAAAAGAGTCAGAATATTACACAATAAACATTACCAATTCTCCACGTCTGGAAATGTATGATTGATTTCACATTAAGTTTGCTATTGGTTCCATCACGGCTAAGCATAGAGTGCCTCTCTCGCTGCAAACAAAGAGACAGATACCATAGGAAAAACATTGACATGTAGGCATGAAGATTCAATATTTAAAGTACTCAACAAATGAATCTTCCTTAACTAGCAACTAGCTGTGCCAGGAAATGAAAGGTAGGTCAAAGAAGGCACATGGAGAATTACCTGATCATGACCCAATTTTAGAAGATTAGTCCCAAAATTTATAGCAATACTTCCAATTATGTTGATAAATGCTCCGATAACCCACTCGCCCATGGATCAATGATGATGAAGAGACCTTGTAAAGTATAAAATCCAGTTCCTTACTTTGTTCGTAGTTGACCATTGCAGGTCATTGATGCAGTCTTAGGGCTTCAGGAACCCAGCAAGAATCTTATTAATCGGTGGTTAAAGCCCACTGAATTTTGAGCAGAAACTACATGAAGTACAAATGATTGAAGTCCTTAAAAACATGCAATTTTTGAAGGTAATATCAGCAACTAGTTTCCACAAATTAAACCCTTCAAAGGAACATTTAAGATAATAATTAAAAGGCTCAATTAGATTATTAGACTAGCTCAATGATTAATGACAAAGGCCTTCAGCGATTGGGAAAAACAAATAATGTAAAAAAAGAACAGTAAATGATGGCTGCACCAATATTTTAAATAAAGATTCTTGCTTGGAGACACTATGTTGCACTGGGTTTAATATCTTAACAAATTTTAGTGATCATATATCCAAATTTACCTAAACAATTTTAGACAAAATTAACTAATTCAGATTATGATATTAACAATTCAGTTCCAAATTGGGTTTTGGGGGCAAGTGAAGGCATTGTATATAACTCATCCAAAGATGAAGTTATAGGTAAAAAAATTACATAAGTTGATCAGATTAAGATATAGTGAATTGTGAAATCATATTTAATGTTCTATAGGTGCAACTGTACACACTAGAACCTATAATAGTAGTTGAATTAGGTTGAATCTTTCTTTTTAAGGTTTACACAAGTAACAAAAAAGGGGATGACGTAGTGCAAGGTTCCCACAATGTGGAGTCTGAGGTGGTTTAGCATAAGTTGGAAAAAGTAGTGCATATCCTCCATATTTCAACAACTAAATAAAAATAAGACATCTTTAGTTTAGGAACACATTGCTAGGTCTCAAATCTCACAGTTCATTCATGTAGACAAAGTTGAGATGTTTCCTTTGCTATCAAGGAAACATAATATTACCTTTTCCATGCAATGATAACTTAGAGAGAAAGCAGCATTAAAGAGTGATAACTCTTAAGTTTGCCACTCCCATCAAAATCACATGGCATCTTTTAAATTCTCTTCTTGTTAAATAACAATTGCCCTCCAATTTAATTAAGAAACTAAACTTGTAAACTAAATTTGAAACTTCAAAGATGATGTCTCAGATAAAAAACTTGGGCTTCATTCAAAATTGTGTTTGCTCCTTCCTGGCTATGATCCAGTTAAAAGACTTCCACATTGTGCCTCAATATAAATTTGACAAGAAACATCAAATTGGTCAATTAAGGGGCTTCAGAAAGAGGTGCTTAAGGCAGAAAGGGTCAGAGAACTCTGCATACAAAGGACATGAACCACCATTCCCCTTTCCATCGGTGCATGCACACGCAATAGTTGTTCCTCTATATCTCAAAAGTCTAACAGCTTATGAAGTATGTTTCCAGTCATCTTTCCCTTGACGTAACAATATTTTTATATCCTGCATCATATTTGTTTAGTTCACAGACAAAGTAAAAGCTTTCTGTTTAATAATTAGTAGTATGTGAAATGCAACTATTGATAATGCTGTCTTGAACAAGCCCACTATCATCACCATAATATTGCAAACAATGTATATGATTTTCATTCAATTACTAGTATCTCAGATATGCTTTTAGTTCTTGGCAAATACATTCACTTGGATTATCTCAAATCTTGAACATTGATTTAAGCCTTAGTGTTCAAAAAGCTATCATGTGACCATACATGTAGATGCAGTCATATGAATTTCTTGGATAAGTTATATATGGAACTACATAAGTGTGGTCCATATATGCAGCTACATGCAGCACATGCATTATATGGTACCCTAACTGCTGACATTTCTTTCTAGAATATTGATTCTTCTATCTGTAAACATGCACAATATAATAAGAGGATGCCATTTAACATCAAACTAATGTATACAATGTATGTCATCAAGGTCAAGTTATCCATCAGCTCATACATAACGTAAACAAGATAAAAAGGAGGTATTAATAATTAAAAATTTTCACTTGTATCATCCAGTAAATTTGTTCATCACATATCCGAAGTTTCAAAGAAGTGGGCACAACAAAATCGCTGATACCAAAACTAAATGATGCATGTTACATTGAATTGGCATACAGCCATGTAGGGATTCAATGAGGAGACTACAAGAGGATGACAGAAAAAGGTGGCCTTTCCTTTTTCTTGGATCCATGAAAAGGCAAAAAAAGTTGTTTTAATATCCTTTACCCATTCTTCATATTCAACATTAGGCACATTAAACAAGATATATCATTTAATGTTTTCATTAGTTCACAATCATGAGTCTCAGCTCCAAGTACTTGAATCACTCCAAAGTGAAGTCTCTTTCCTTGCTTCATGGAGATCTCACATTCACAATCTCATGCTTTCTTCTCAGAAGTATCTTCCATGAGCAGATCCTTACGATGATTTCTTCTATTTTAATTACACATTCTAATTTCTCAATGCATTATCAGTTTGCACTTCCAAATCCAGTGACACGATAAGTTACCTTGCACATCTAAAACAAATAATCATGCTTCAAGAACTCATGTAGGCTCCTTTTCATGTTAATACCCTAATGCTCCTACTTATGTTGTTCTTCCATTGCTACCTATTTTCATTTATGAGTGTAGACTGTAGACACATTACGGAGTGCGTTCCTAGTTGGTATCCACAAACAAATATACACACTGCCATGACACCTCTCTTATTACTCAATTCACCTAAAGAAAGTGATTACGTGGTTTCTGTTAAACATTTTCTCTAGGCATGGATAATCCAATTATCTTGGACATTAATCTTAGCTGTGCTCCAACATCTCTCTCTTTTCGCCTCCCTGTTCCCTAAACTAATTTTTCCTTTACACTTCGGCAGGACATTTGTCATGTCCAACCTTAATTCACATCATGAACTGCTAGAGTTAATAATTGATGATCATTTAAAGGACAAGAAACCCCAGCGCGAATCTGAATCCTAGAGCACATAATCTCCAATGACAAACACATGGGAGATAGCGTCACGGAATCCGCATGCGTTTAAGGTCAGCAGAAGGGAAAAATATTTGGCCTAAGATCTTTAACAGAATCTGTATAAAATATGGTAAAAATGGCCTATGAACCTTATTCTCTGCTGTGTATGCTTTCAGCTCAAGATACGATAGCCAGCGCCAGATCTAATTACAACGAAATGATCAATCAGGAAAAAACTTTAGGTACACCTCAAGAAACAATACAAGAACGATGAGATCCAAACCCTAACATGCTAACGATTAAAAAGAACGAGAAGACGAGCGATCGCATCGGATCTGCAGAGGCCAACGGGCGTTTTACCTCGTAGGAAGGCCGCCGAACCGGGACCCAAGAAGAATCGATCCGGGACGAATACGAGAAAAAGAAGAAGAAAGAACCCCGTAGAAATTTCTCTCGAGAGGTCGGAGGAGGAGAAGAGAAGAAGAGGGGGAGGAAGCTGCGGTTGTCGCCGATGGAGATGGGCGGGGGTAGGATCTGTGAGATGCGTGCGCGACTCACCGACCGCTTCTCCCGCCGTACTCAGCCGTCAAAACCAGGACAAACACCCAACGAAGGGAAAGAAATTGTTCGCCAAAATTACCCGACGATGTGCGCCAACAGCATCTGTCGTAACTCGGGTCGTCGACAACATCGTCTAAGCATTAATTTGTTAGTTAACATTAGAGGGGGGGACGAAACACTCTTTCCTTACCCGATTCCTATCCGTTGATCCACCTTGCTTTCTATTGGCAGATACAAAGATGAAAAGAAAAGGAAGGGATAGACAATTTGCTGTAGGGGCCCATCACAAAGGCCATACATGAACTATATTGGCCCAAAAGGCTCAGTGGATCCTGCCCCCTTTTAGCCGGCTCATTATGGCACGTGTATAGCACTTGATCACCATTAAAAACCCTTGGTGCCTCTGTTTCGTTTCTTTCGTTCCGGCTCTAGCCGACATTTCTAGGGTTTAATCTCCGGGACGCGATGGCGGGGCGAACATTGATCGCGAAGCTGCACTCCATTTCCCTCTCCTCCCGGGTTATGTCGCTCCCTCTTGCCCGGCCGTCCGCTATACTCCGCTTCCGCCCCCTCCTAGCCGCCGCCGCCGCCTTCGATTACCCACTGCTTCGCCTCAGCTCAACTTGTGGCGCCGCTGGGCTTCGGTGCTTCTCCACCCGGCCGACTACGTCTTCTCTCAATGACCCGTCGCCGAACTGGAGCAACCGCCCTCCTAAGGAGACTATCCTTCTCGATGGTTGTGACTTCGAGCATTGGCTTGTTGTCATGGAGCCCCCCGATCCGGCTGTCACCCGCGACGAAATCATCGATAGCTACATCAAGACCCTGGCCGAGGTCCTCGGCAGGTGATATGTTCTTTTCCTGTTTTCCTCCTTTAAATCCTATACGGTCTGACAGAAAAGGTTTACTGGTTGGATTTTTGAAGCACTAGGCGCTGGGAATTAAACAGAAAAAGGAGGTTAAATTACCTGTAGCGCTGGAAAGATTAAATCTTGGGATTACTTTTTATTTGCTTTGTAACCTACTATCAGATTATTGGAGTTATTTGAGGTTTACATTGTTCATGTGACGGTAATTTGGAACAAAAAGGTTTTCTCTTTAGCTCCATTATCTTTTCATGTAAGGTTCTAGATTAATAGCTGGAGTTGTTAGAATGGATGAAAAATTATCAAGAGTTTTATAAACTACATGTGCTACCCATTTGTGTTGCTATCACGGGGGTCTTATTGTAGCTTTAGCTTCTACTGCCATAAATGATGATTAATTAATCAATATTTTCGCTGGTTCTGGACTTTTCTGTGAGCTCTAGAAGTTTCTTTTCTTCAGGTTGCATAGGCTTTATCCTGTGTAATCTGTTACCATCTTGTACCTCATTTATGATGTTTCAGGTGATTTAAAATGAAGTAGATAACAACAGCATAAATTATAAAGTGATTGCTGTCAGAACTTTTGTTTTTTTAATCTCGTCTTTGATCTAAATTTATGCGAATTCACATATTGTTCGCCATTTGGATGTTCCTATGTGACATTTCGAATAATGTTCTTTTTTCCCAAGTTATGCATCAAATGCCTTCTTGCTGGATTATAAAAGCATTGTTTCAGTATTTGCTGCTGTATGTTTCAGTTGCATTTACATTTGATTGTGTTTGCATCTTCTCTCTGCCCTTCAATTAACATCATGTTACAGTGAAGAAGAAGCGAGGATGTCGATTTATTCAGTGTCGACAAAGCATTACTTTGCCTTTGGGTGTAAAGTCTCTGAGGAGATCTCATATAAGATAAAGCGTATGCCTGTTTCACTCAGTTTTTATTTAGACTCCTTTAAAGATATGTTTCTTCTTTTTCTCATAATTTCCTACTCATAATGCAGCTCTGCCAAAGGTCCGTTGGGTTCTGCCCGATTCATATTTGGATGTTAAGAACAAAGATTATGGAGGTAAAACAAAAAAATGTCTTCCCCTTTTCTCGTCTCTTCTTTTCTTTTAAGAACTAAAAGATAAAAAAATTATTGTGGTTGAGGTAAGGGAAAGAAAAAACATTCTCTCCCCTCTTTTCTCAGTTCTTTTTAAAGAACTTGAAGATTAAAAAAAACAGCATTTTGTCCTTTATACACTACTAGCTTGTGATCTCAGTTTGCTACTATTATTATTGGGTAATTGCTTCTCATTTTCCTTTTTTCTTATTCTGCAATCCAAGACATTGTATTTTTAACTTGCACTTGCAGCATTTAGGCATAGATGAGCATACGAGAAAGTGATAGCGATAAGGAGGTGATGAGATAGTACAGTCATTGCAGCTTTATCTGCATGCTGTGTAAATTGTGGTCAAAAGGTTTATAAAATTTGCAACTGTTCATGGTTTACATTGAACTTTGGGACTGAATTGGATCAGTCTGCCTGGATCATTGGATCAGAATTAATCAGATATCAGCCCACTATGTGTCAAAATGCATATAACTTCATTTGTGTTGGTTGAGATTCGTTTGAATGCATCAAATCCATTGAAATGGAACTAGCCTAGGATTTGCTTCCATTGGCCTGGGTTTGGATGTCATCGGTTGGAGCCAATGGGGATTGATACACGATTAGGAACAACTAATCCTAACCAATCGGTTTAAAAATGATTGCCTTATCCCTAAATGAGGGGAGGGTTCATGTAGGCCAATACTTGAACCAGGATTGCTTCTCTTCTGTAAAACATGAAGATTTTTTTTGTTTGCCTTAGGCTAATCTTTTGATCAAAATCCTGATTAAGAGTTCCTTTAGTTAAAGACCTTTGCCTTCAGCCTTTCTTAAAGCAACTAAATCAAAGTTCATTGTTATGCACCTCTGTGCAATGAATTTAGATACTTCTGATGGCAAAACAAAAGGGTTTCATGGAGTGATGCTCTTTCCTGGGGCTTTTTCATGCTTCAGTTGTGAAGAAAACTTATGGTCAGTTCCATTTTTAGCTAAATTCTTCAGATCCTAAACATGGTACCATATGCAGCTTGGTCTGCAGTGTGAAGTTTATGCCAGAATCAAGAAGGAGACAACTTGAAACTGCAATATGGAAAATAAAAATTATTTTTGTTTGTGGCATGGAGACCGAAAGTTTTTGGAAAACTTGAAAGTAAACATGAAAAGAATAAGAAAAGAGAATATGGAGATGGTTCAGAGCAATCCACATAACATAGAAGCAAGTACAAGCTTCAGTTCATCATTTTCAGTAAAGGATGGTATGTAGGTCTATTGCAAGTTTTACATAATTGATGGTTGTTAGTAATGATTGTGTTCGGTCCTCATGAGAAACTCATCTCATGAAATAGAGAAGCTTTATATGAGCAACATGGATATGTCATTCATAGGACAAAGCATGAAACATGTGGAGTATAGGTTTTGTCAATATGGTTTTCTTTTGTTTCTTTCTTTGTGGTACGCAATATTGATGAACTTCTTGTACTTCCTTTTGAAGTCAACTGGGTCCTGTCTCTGTTAGGGTTTGCAGTACTTAGAAATTAATAGGTTTCCATGTGTAAATGAAGATGGCATTTATTAATTTTGGACAAGAAAGTAGGGGATGAGCACACATGTAGACTTAACTAATCTGGCTTTTTATCATATATAAATTTGGGCTCATATCTTATCCTCCCATGAAAGTGAAAGCTTATTCCAAGTGTCCTTACACAAAGGAATGTTGTCGGATTTGTGCGGTTGACACTTTGCAAGATGCTACTCTGGATGCTTAGTGTTTTCAGATTGTCAGGCTTGGTCTTCATTGGATCACTTGGCATTCCCTGCCTCCTTTGGATGTTGGATATTGTTACTTGCATCATTAACAGAGTATGATGAATGACTTGATTAGTTCTTTTTTGTTCATCTTTTTTTTTTGTTTTTTTAGCTATTACTTTAACATGCAAATTCTGAAGCAAAATTCACCACATAAGATAAAGAAACAGAATATCTTTTCTGCTTTTGCAGGAGAACCATTCATAGATGGTAAAGCTGTTCCTTATGACCCTAAATACCATGAAGAATGGGTTAGGAATAATGCACGTGCACAAGAGAGGTCGAGGCGGAATGACAGGCCTCGCAATTTTGATCGGTCGAGAAATTTTGAGAGAAGAAGGGAAAACATGCAGAACTTCCAGAATAGAGACGCACCACCAGTGCCAAACCAGGAGTTCCGGAATCGTGATGCACAGAGTGCCATGCCACCAAATGTTCAAAATCCGATGCCTCCAAGAGATGTTTCTGCAGTGCCTACCCGAGATTTCAATGCCATGCCACCTAATGCACCAAACTACCAGAATCAAATACCTAACACGAGCAGCAGCTATGGGCCACCAAATGCTGGACCTAGCTATCAAGGAACTGGTAAAGGCTATCCAGAAGGTCCGGGTTATCAAGGTGGTGGTCAAGGATACCAGGGTGGTAACCCTGGAGGCAATATGCCAGGTGGTCCTGGTTATCAAGCAGGACGGCCTGGTTATCAGGGAAGCGGTCCAGGTGGTTATCAAGGAGGTGGCCCTGGATATCAAGGCAGTAGCCCTGGTTATCAGGGAGGCAATCCACCTCATCAAGGTGGCTTCTCTGGCACCCCGTCAGGCAGCCCTGGTTATCAGGGAGGTAATCCACCTTATCAAGGTGGCTTCTCTGGCACCCCGTCAGGCAGCCCTGGTTATCAGGGAGGTAATCCACCTTATCAAGGTGGCTTCTCTGGCTCCCCGTCAGGCAGCCCTGGTTATCAGGGAGGTAATTCACCTTATCAAGGTGGCTTCTCTGGCTCCCCATCAGGCAGCTCTGGTTATCAAGGAGGTGCCCGCAACTACGAGCAAGGTGGACCTGGGTATCAAGGGGGTCCTCCTTATCAAGGAAGAGACTTGCCTGGAAGAGATCAATAGGCAGTATCCTTGGATATTCTGTACAAAACTGATATAAGGTGCTACTGTTTCAGCTTCTGTTGTAAGACATGCGGGGTTCACTCTTTGGAGACTCCATCTTTATCTTGATCTGTAATGTTGTTGCTTAGGTTTGCTTATAGGTTGTCCCTTAGTTTCTAGAGCATGAATCCAATAATATATGAAGTACGGAAGTGTCATCTAGTACTTCTAGTTGTAGTGAACTCTTGTTTCGTTATGCTGGATTTGGTTGTTATATTCATGAAACTGCTGAAACTTGTTTCAGTGTTTTAGGTGTATATTTTTCTCAGCACACGACAATCTTCCTCCTTCTTAGATGTTTTTTAAGTTCTCGAGCCCGAACAAGGCCCATTGTTGCCGTTAGAGGAAACCACGTCCAATGTTAGTAATCGCCATCCCTCCCGGGCCTGCTACCGCTTTCTACCCGTTAAAGGAACCTTGGAGCCCAAGCAGGATTCACGATTTCCGACTCGTAAAAGGTACCAGGCCTCTCTCTGAGGCCACCTAAAGCCCATCAACCTTGGCGGTAAAAGATGCTCCTAGAGTCCACGCGTCTCGCTGCCTTTGGATGATGCGTAGTCGGGCCCACTCCTGTTTACCCTTTCTCGCGCCAAAACGTCGAGATTAATCCGATCATTACTCTCTCTAATAAAGTGGGGGGAGGTTAAAAAAGCACCGAAGGTGAGAAGGCGTAAAGGGGCAAGGAAGGGGTCATCGTCGTGGATCGTAGCTAGGATCCCTCGACCGACATCCGAATTGCCTCCCTGCTCCTATTGGGAATCAAATTGCCGCCGTGCGCGCCCAGATCACCGCCTCGATCGAGCGGCTACTCGTCACGGTTGTCACGGCTTAGATCGATCACTTGGGCAAGATCCGTCGATTTCCCGCCTGCTTTAATTCATCTTTAGGGTTTAGCTGCGGCAGCTATTTAGCTCGATGAGCCCCGGCGTCGGTGTCGCGCATATGGAGGACCCCAAGCCTCCGATTTCTTCTGCAGATGAGCGAGGCGCCGATGGAATTGTCGCTCGATTCGCCGATCTGTGCAAGGTTTGTTTCGCTTTGAGTTCCCTAATATTCTTTTCGCCTTCTTTTTTTGGTCTGTATAGTGCTTTCCGTGTATGTAATCTGAACTGGTGATCTCGTCGGTTTTAAGGGATTGGCTTTTGGTGGCAATACCGAGAGAGAAGCGATGAATGTGTTTAAAGAAGGCAAAAATCTGTTCTTTGCTTCTGTGACATCATTTGGAAGCAGATCGGTAAACTTTTCTTTTCTCTTTGTTCAAGTTGTTGGTTTTCTCGTAATTTTTCGTAATCATCAGCCGGAAGAGATCGGAAGATACTGGTCAGCATTTGTTCTCTACTGCGTGCCGAGGTTGAGCACAGGCGAGGCACAGGAGAGCCAAAAGGAAGGCAGGATTACTTTGTGTCAGATCTTGAGGGCTTGCGATCTGGCGTATGTTTTTCCTGCCTTTTCTTTGGTTAGTGTTTTGTTGTCTCTATGGAGTATTTATAATGCTTTTATGGTTTTCAATGTAGAATTGTGGATTTCTTCCACAAATTGCCGTTGTTTTCTCTCAAGGCAGGCCGTATTCTGAGTGATCTTTATGGCTCTGACTGGGACAAGAGGCTTGAGGTATAGTTATTAGTGGGATTATCATCGTCTCTGAATTTTTTTTGGTCTTGATATTTCTGACTTTCTGTTTTTAATACCTGATAAACAGTTGAAGGAATTGCAGGAGAATGTTACGCAGTTAATTGATCTCAGCAAGTAAGTATTCTGACTTCCTGATCCTTTTACACCCACTTTGTTGATTGTTGTTGACTGCACTAGTAATTCTGATCTTTCATTGAGGGATGAAATTTGCGAGGTTATCTTCATTGTGTTGGGAAAATCGTTCATTTGATGTATAAGGCTTAGGACCCTTCTGCTCTTGTTAAATAGTATTGAATTTGCTAGACCTGCCTAACACTGGTGCTTACTGAAAATTGGATATGTTTGTGATTGGTGATCAACGTTGATTTATGATCAGGACAAAATCATGGGTCTGGAAATCAAAGAAACTCTTTTCCTCTAACTTTCAAACTTGAGCATGGAAAAAGTGAACTCGTCATTTAATACTATGTCTTATACCATGACAATGTCAATCCTTGATTAAAGGGGTCAAAAAGAGAAATATAATAAAGGTGATCCCTCATAAAGCTATATGTCTTTGATGGTTGATATCAAAGTGATTTTTCAATCTCATCATTCCACCTAAATGCATTATTGATTGGAAATCTGCACTATGGATTAATGGATTTGAAGTAGAAAAGTGCTGTTTTTGAGGGCACAGTGATAAATTGCAACCGTAAAATCTTTTGGTCTAATTTTAAAACACAAACTCAAATTCATGGTTGATCCAATTGTCGAACTCCAAAGGACTTCAAAACTGCAAGCTACTTGGTACTCTAAACATATGAAGTCTTGAATTTTGCCTATGACACAGCAAGAGCTATAAAACAATCATTTCTATTACCTTTCTAGTAGTTACTCTATTTAAGGCAGTTATTTTGTCTAATGCTACATTTGCACATTGAATAAGAGAGAATTTAATTTACTTGAAGAACAAGAAACCGCTTCTGCGTAATGTACTAAAGTCTTGAATTTTGCCTATGACACAGCAAGAGCTATAAAACAATCATTTCTATTACCTTTCTAGTAGTTACTCTATTTAAGGCAGTTATTTTGTCTTAATGCTACATTTGCACATTGAATAAGAGAGAAATTTAATTTTACTTGAAGAACAAGAAACCGCTTCTGCTCAGAACAAGTGGCTGCCATTGCCGGACTTCAAAACTGCAAGCTAATTGGTACTCTAAACATATTAAGTCTTGATTTCTGCCTACAACACAGCAAGAGCTATAAGACAATCATTTCTATTACCTTTCTAGTAGTTACTGTATTTAAGGCAGTTATTGTGTCTTAATGCTACATTTGCACATTGAATAAGAGAGAAATTTAGTTTTACTTGAAGAACAAGAAACCACTTTTGCTCAGAACAAGTGGCTGTCATTGCCTTATATCAACTCTTGACAAAATCCCATCCTGCAAGCTCCTTGTTTGGTTCTGAAGAAACCAGAGATGATCTAACAAATTATGGATATGTGAAGTTTTGAGCCTTATGTGACCAAGACTTGAGTCTAATCAGCAACTCATCCGGTTAGAATCAGAGTTGGCAAGTACCAGAAGCGGGCTCATAAAAAAAGTATCAGTATTGATGCTGGATATCAGATCCATTCTAAAATTTAGGATTTGATTAGTCTGGACTTGTTAAGGGGCTTAGCAGGACATTACTAAAAATTGATTAAAAAACACAAAAGTTGTTTGTTACAGTTGGAAAAGGAACAGAGTGGGAAACCAGTTGAGACTTGGTTAGAACTGGTTGAGATGTGACTGAAGCTGGTTGGTATCTGTTTTATTCAAAGCCATTTTGAATTGTTTAGGACTCAATCTGAGCTGGCCAAAACAGGGCCAGAACCCACCGGAGTGGTCCGAACGTAGTGGTATCTCTTTGGAGAATTGGACTTTCCCCAATCAGACTTCTTAGTTCAAGTGGGCCACCTTATGTGAGCAACCTAAATGGGCAGGTTGTCACAGTCCATGTGCAGCTATAACTGAAAACCCAACTCATGTAACAACACATCAAGCAAGAGTTAGTTTAGTTAAACTTGGTCTGGTGGTTTATTTGGAAAAGTGAAATATCCTGGTGTACATGATCTAATCATCATATTCATGTAAGTTTTGTTTAAGAAAAAATTAGTGGAAAATATTAATGAGAGCAAATTAATTTTCTTTGCTGATATAAGACTATTAATGAACGAAGGCTAACATAGAACATTATGTAGTGTCAAAGGTGGAGATAGATTGGTAATTTATCCATTATGATGTAATGCATCCTAAACTATCATTTGGATAAATGAGTTAGGAAGCTGAAATTGTTATATAAGTGATATGCTGAATCGGCCACATGACCAGTCGCTGCTTATCAATTTGTAGTGGAATGGAATTAACTGAAGTTGTAAGTGTTTTGAAGGTACATGAGTTTCACACTCTAACTTGTGCACTGCCTTCTTGATTGGCCAAAAAAAGCTTATCAAAAGAATATTAGTTGTTTCTATTAATTGTTTCTCTGAGAAAAAGATGAAGAAGTAGATGATAGATGTCAACATGGAGTAGCTTGCTTGATGAAAGTGGTAATTAGAATGAAGATACACTGCATATTTTTTGTCTTTCAACCACTACTAGCTAGTCTGGCATAAGGGTTGGCTAGTGAATGGGCTGTCGGTAGAAAGTGCATTTTCCTAATCTTTCAACTGTCATCTCTGATTTTTGTTTCACCTTAGAAATATTATACTATTTATTTTTTGATGGTTAATATTTACTTGGTAATACTAGTTTGGATACTTTTTGTTTTACGCTTTTTATTGATCATGGTAGTATTAGCTAATGAGCTTGGCATGGGCACCAGGTTCTATGACAAGGCATTTGGGGAGTTTTTTTCCACTACTAACATGAGGAGGAAAGATCAAGATTCTGCAGCTTCTGGCAGTGTGGGAAATGTCCAGGACTTCTACCGCTTTGGATGGTTGCTATTCTTAGCACTTCGCACGCATGTTTTTACCCATTGCAAAAATTTAGTGATATGCACTAATGGACTAGTCTCTATATTGGTTTGTCTCTTCTTTCCATTTTTTCTCATTCTGTTCATATTTTATATTCAATATTTCCTGTCCCATGGATATCATGCTATATTAGTTAGCATGGGGAAATATATACATCATGGTAAATGCTAAATACTTGTCTCTTATTTACAGGCCATACTCATTCTTCATGTGCCTATAGGATTCAGGAATTTCTCTGTCAAAGACATGTCCCTCTTTGGTAGTGGCTCCTCTGCACTTGTGTTAAATTTTCTACTTTCTTAATGCTTCTGGTTCTAACGTGTTGCTAACGAACTACATATGGTTGATTTTAACTCCTGTGTTTCAGTTAAACAATCAAACGGCAGAGTGAACCTTCTTGCTTGTTTATCTGAAATTTATCATACTTCTGAAGATGATTTGAAGAGATCAATGGAAGTAACTTACTCTCTAATAATAGATATTTTGAAGAAGAATCCGTGCTGTGCTTCAAGATGCAAAACAGAAAATTTAGACCACATTGATACAGGTAAGAAAATTGCTACTGCATTTTTCTCCATTATCCCAGAAGCTAGTTTATGAACACGTTTTTTTTATTACAATAAAGTAATTTCTTTAAAACTATACCTGATGACAGAAGGACTGAAGTTTTTTGAGGATTTGCTGGAGGAGAAGTCATTGCAATCAAGTTTGGAAATTTTAGAAAAAGATTATAGTGATTTATTGAACACTAAGTATGAGCTGGATGAACGCATTTTCATAAACACTGAAGATAGTTTACTTGATGCTGAAAACGTGTCTGGAGGTACAACTAGGTTATTCAGCACTAAGGTACGTTAGCCTAAGCATGCCCGTGTAACTCCACTGTTGTTAACTAATTTTCCCTTTGGAAGTATATTTATGGTGCATTTTATATTTTGCAGTCGAATTTGGATGACTTAGCCTCTCCTGCACGGTGGGCAGCTAGCCTTTTGACTCCTCATTCTCCTCCACTATTAAATGGTTCGCTCAATTGTAACTCTAAGATAGCTCCTACACCTGTAAGCGCAGCAATGACAACTGCAAAGTGGCTTCGAGACTTTATTTCCCCTCTTCATTCCAAACCTTCAGCAGAACTTGAGCACTTCCTTACATCTTGTGATCAAGACATTACTAGCACTGTGACCCGAAGGGCCAACATAATACTGGAGGCAATTTTTCCAAGTAGTTCTTTTGGAGAACGATCCATTTCTGGGAGTCTTCAGAGTGTGAACATGACTGAAGATGTGGCATGGGCACAAGAGAGAAAAATGGAGGCCCTTAAGTTGTACTATAAGGTGTTGAGGGAAATCTGTCTAGCAGAATCACGATTCCTGAATCATAATAATCTTACATCACTATTATCCAATGAGCGTTTTCATCGCTGCATGCTTGCTTGTTCTGCTGAATTAGTTTTGGCAACACACAAGACAGTTATTTTGATGTTTCCTGCTGTCCTGGATAGAACTGGATTAACAGCTTTTGATATGAGCAGGGTGATCGAGACTTTCATTAGATATGAAGAGAGTCTACCAAGAGAGTTAAAGAGACATCTGAATTCTTTGGAAGAGCGACTCCTTGAAAGCATGGCATGGGAGAGAGGTTCATCGTTATACAATTCTTTGATCGTTGCTAGGCCAGCTCTTGCTGCAGAAATAAATAGCCTGGGGCTATTAGCTGAACCAATGCCATCTCTTGATGCAATTGGAATGCATCATGATAATTCAATTGCAGACTTGCTTCCTGAGCTCTCCCAAAAAGCAGTTACTTGTCCAGGTAGCTTTATCCTTTAGATGAATATTCATGGTCTTGAGAAATCATGTTGGCTTATGGTTTTTTTTTCTTCAATAAATAACAATCTTTGCAGTCTCTGTTAATAATAACTTAGAGAACCTATTACATGCTCTGTGGAACAAATATGCATAAAACAGGGTGAAGTGGGCATGGGAACTTCTAAAAGTTCTGTGAGTAATGATCTGCATAATTAGCATAACAAATAATGCTTTGTTTTGTGACCAAAAGGCAAAATGTATACAACATAATCACCTAACTAACTCGTCTGCATGACAAACAATGCTGCTGAAAACTTCTATGCGGATGATTATTTTGCCTTTTCGTACCTGGATCTGTTAGAAAGAAGTCGATAAAAGTTTTAGGTTTTCTGATAGTGTAGTTTCCCTTGGATCGGCCCATTGATGGTTCAAGTTTATCTCTTTATTCTTTTGATTATTAAATGTCAGGGCCAAAATCTTCAAATTGTTGAAGCAGCTAGCTTGATGTCTTGAGCTTTAAGGTCTGCAACAATCCCAGCTGTCCATGAAAGCACTGACTGCACTGGTGTTTCTTCATTTTTGGGAAAGGAAATTGCCATTTTGAACAAGAAAAGTGATTGAATGAGGATTCACATGCTAAATATTGTAGTGGCCATAGTGGATTTAACATGTCTCTAAGTTGATTTTAGATCAAAAATATCAGTTTTCCAGACAAACTATCATCTTCCTGAACTTTGCCATATTTCTCAGTGGTGATTTTCAAACATATTACTCCCACTGCAGATGACAGGGGCGATGCCAGATCACCAAAGAGACCATGCACCGAAAACAGAAGTCTGTTTGTGCAATGTAATTCTACACCAACACGCAAGGAACACATGTTGACCTTTAATTATCTCAAATTCAAGACACCACCTCTCCAGTCCAAATTTGCAAGGTTTGTGTTTGAATTGCTCTTTTGTTGGTCTCTAATTTTGAAACATATCAGGTCTGTGTCTAACGCCAGCAATCCATTTGGTTCTCATTTGCAGTCCTTCCCAACCTAACCCTGCCGGAGGGGAAATATGTGCTGAAACAGTAATTAGAGTTTTCTGCAATAAAGTAATTGTTTACTAGATATTGTGTTAGTTACTTTATTTTTTAGTGGATATTGTATTTGTTTATTGTTTATGATGTTGCCTTTTGATTTGACAACTATTTGTCTTTTGGTCCTCGTAGATTCTCAAGTTAGCTGCTATAAGGATCAAAAGCTTGGGTGAGAAGCTACAGCTGTCTCAGCAAATTTTGGAATATGTCTACCGTATGTTTCAACAAATCCTTTGTCAAAGGACATCTCTTTTTTTCAACCGACACATTGATCAAATTATTCTGTGCAGCTTGTATGGAGTTGCTAAGGTACACCAATTTACTTCCTCAGAAGCTACCTCTTGTTACTAGTCAAATTTTGTTTTCTTTAGATGTTTAGGCAGATGGTATCAAAGCCTATTAATCAACTTGGCAGAATTTTGCAAATGCTTACCTTTTTATTTTTTTCATGACAATCTTTAAGTTCAAAGCTTATGTTGCTTGGTGCAGGTTTGTCATGTAGATCTGACTTTCAAGAGTATTGTCAATTATTACAAGACTCAACCACAGTGTAAACCTCATGTTGTCAAAAACATCTTTGTCGCTGTGCCATCAGCAAATCGAAATGGGGTAAAATACTTTTGCTAGTCCAACTAACTTAATTTCTTATTAAGTTTCTAATCTGATGCCAGCTGCAAACAGAGAATGGTCCAGGAATATGTGAATATTATTACTTTCTACAATCAAATATTTATTCCATCTGTAAAGCCTTTGTTGGTGGAGCTAGTCCCAGCTGGAGTTGCTGCAGAAGATAAGAATCATGCTGACAGTATGTTGGCCGTCGTTTCCCTCTGATTGTTGGATGGTGATTTGTGAAACTTTTACTGATGAATCTGATTTTTGCATGTGTGTTATGCCAAACAGGTCAAGTTCCTGGGTCACCTAAGTTGTCCTCATTCCCAAATCTTCCTGATATGTCACCAAAGAAAGTTTCTGCTGCTCATAATGTCTATGTTTCTCCCTTACGACAAACAAAGGTGTCTTCATGCTTGACTATTTAATTCTGTTTGATGGAATTTCGAACTGTTTTTCATAATACATGCAACATAATGCCTTCTCTATTCTTTGAAATCATTTTGTTGCCGACGATCCTCTATGTTGAAGGATTAGGATCCGTAAAACTGAAATGAGGTGAATAGATGATGAGAACTGAGAACCATAGTGCATATGTATGATGCAATTTTTCAGTTGTGTATGTTCCCTTAGGATGTTTTTAGACACCTAATCAGTATTTTCTTGAGAAAAAAATAAGATGTAGCATTTTACCAATGAACTTTGGACAAACTTTCATAATAATTTTATCAAACTTCTCAGATCAAGCTGCATTAATCAACGTGTTTAAACTCTGAAGAAGCACTGGTCATGAACTTATGCACAACCCAGAGATTATTTTAGCTATAGTTCTGCGGATATTGATCAAAATGAATGTGTCCATGTACGATAAGATTTTTCCTATCATCTTTGTGCGTTCTAGCATATTTAGATGCACAGACGTTGAGCTCAATATTAAAGATTAGGAAAATGAAAAAAGAAAAGTTAAGCCAGCCATTAGTGTGGTTCAAATCTCACTGTTAACATTTGATAATCAACTGGGATCATTTGAATTGGTGTATATCCATCTTTAACTTTGTATTCTTCAAAATTGTTCATCTTCTTTTTTTCTGATGTTTCTTTATTTCCTTTTATTTTTTAAAGTGTAATTTTACATTTTTGTTAAATTCCAGATAAACTGACATCCTAGATATAGAACTTTGTTGAATGAGATTGTTGGAGCATTAGTTGGCCCTTCTTGAAAAAATCCTCGACTGACAGCTGAGTACATGGCTTGTTTATGGCTGCTTGGTCATTTTTATAGAAACACATACCACACTAATGTCTTCTGAGATTCTTCCTACCTTTTTATCATAAATAAATCAAGTCCTCAGCACCTCTGCACAGTCTTATCAAGTTGATTAATGCTATAGGGATATCTTTGTGGTAGTTACCGGTAGGGTTTATTTATATGGTTTCTTTTACCGGTTATGAGCTTGTTAGTGAGCAACATATTTACTTGTTTTAACAGATGGATGCTTTGATTTCTCCGAGTTCAAGGAGTTTCTATGCGTGCATCGGCGAGAGCACTCATGCTTATCGAAGTCCATCCAGTGACTTAACTGCCATCAACAACCGCCTCAATGGGTATGTATACTAAAACAAAAAACTTGGTCAATTTCGCCTCTCGGGGGATGCTTTGATTTCCCATTGTTCCTTGGATTTTTCCAGCGGCGATGGCAGGAATCTTAAGGGCAGAATAAACTTCGACGTCGTGAGTGACTCGGTAGTCGCTCGCATTCTCGGGAAGAACAGTTCTGCTTCCTCAGATGCCCGTGCCACTACCAACTTGCCCATGAAGCGCGAGGAACCTGACCCCTGAATAGCTCTATGATACACACATGCCTTTAACTAGCCAATCTGTAACCAGTACAATAGTTCAGGTTTTTACCCAGGAGAATCTCAAGTTTGATTCGTTGTTTGTACATGAGCTTACTGATAGATAGGTACATAGAAATATAGAGTTAGCAGCTCGAGTTGTAGAATAACCAACAGAGCTGCTGCATGTCATTCCCCAATTGCTATACACGTCCAAAGTGCCACTTATGTAAGTTGAATGACTGATTTAAATTAATAAAATTTTGATTTATTTTCTTAGGTATATAGCTCGCACTTGCTGTGATGGGACCTCTCTTCTCTTAGTGCACACATAGAGATCTTGTAGTGTGTGTGTGTACTACTTATTGGATTTATGGGTGAATGTATCTTACAAATTTATCTAGTATTGATAACATTCTTATTTAACTGAGTTTAATTCGGAGTACATGGATGGTTACTATTAAGAAGCAAGGGTGTCACTCCGTAGGTAACAGAGCATGGTTGGTGCAACGAGTGGGCCGGCGATGCTGTGTGACTTCGCCTCTAGTCGTCGATGCCGTCGAGGAATGTGGCAGCCACCGCCATAGGTCATCAGGGTTCCAATGGTGGTGCTATCCTCCTCCTTGCAGGTTGAGCGGCAACGGACGACATCATCAGAAAGCTTGAGGAGAGAACGAGAAGAAGATGAAGAACGCTTGCAAGCGGTCGATGGCTCGAGCGATGTTGGTCAGTCTGTCCTCAAGCGTTGCTGGGAGGTAATAGACATCTTTAGAGGCCGCGACTTATATGAGGAGTGAGGGGGAGCATCCAGACACGACTAACTGCGCGGCGTGTTGTCGCCCAACATTACCTTCATTATGCGATGACGTACAACTTGGATGAGGTGCGAGGGGAATACTGTCGCTCAATATCTATCTTGATAGTATAGCTATGGATGAATGCCATCGCCCAATGTATCGTCGGTAGATGATGATAGTATAGCTACGGATGACTTTGGATGAGGTGCAATGAGATTGTCTAGAGTGCCACTACTGGAATGTATCTACACTGAGTGATGATAGTGTATGACTTTGAATGGGGTGCGAGCAGAGCGTCTAGAATGCTACCAGCCAATGTCTTTACCAGAGGTGCGACGAGAGAGCTATCGTCCAATATATCTTCACCGAGTGATGATAGTATATGCATATGGATGAGGTGCAAGGAGAGTGTCCAGAATGGAGGAATATGCAAGGATGAATCAATTTTGTTTGTACATATTCACTTGAATGGATATACAAGGATGGATGAATATATTTGTTTCCACAGACTCGTTTGAACAGATCGATTATATTTCATGGAAGAATGAGAAGTTTCATTTATATTTCATGGAATATACTGAAAACAAACTACTTTGACCATCTTATCCGAGTAAAAGATATTGGCAAAAAAAAAAAGTGTGTGGGTACTAAGATACTAAATTGGTATTGTAAGCAAAATTTGTAGGGGTTAAAAGAGTATTATTATTATTATTATTATTATTATTATTATTATTATTCAACAAATGGAGTAAACTATACAAGATGGTAATTAGCTCGTTGACCATGGTAAATTAGTTCCTTGACCATGGTGACTAGAAGAGTTCGGTAGGAAGATTAACTAAAGAGGAACTTATAAGATGTTGTGAAGAGCATCAACCAAAGGCATCCAATACACTGTTTTGAGTAAATAATCATAGGGCAGTCTTACCAAATGATCATGCGGCTGTTCACCTCAAAAGTATATTTGGGTTCTGAGGAACTCATGAAATTGATCCGCAAATATGATCCTATAGCTATGAAATTAACTAGCTAAATTAAGTTCATGCATAACCTCAAGCTGTCTGCTAATCTGCTAAAAGTGTCTACTGAGTTCCTTCATATATTTTGGGACATTTGTGGTGCCCAAAACTATTTCAGTAGGAGTATAAATGTGTCTTAATTGCTGGATTGCAACACATTAGATTTGTGATGGCAATTCCAGTCTCTGCAGTAAGCATGAGACTCTGTTTTCTGAGCTCTGCTGACTGCTGTAATATCTCACAAGTTGCTCCATCTTCATGTTCTCTTAATTCTTAGTCTACTCCAATATGAACCCACAATATCTTCTTCAAACCAAAATCAGTTCATTAATTGAGTAAGAACAACTTATTCCAATTGGTCTCCAGTGAGACAATTGATGCACACATTTATATTCCATTTGGTGGGTGATGCAAGGCTGAGTGAGAATATTGTTTGCTGCAAAGGAAAACTCAAAGCAAATCAATTCACTGCCATCAAGATGGACTTGGAAAGGGCACAAACATACAAGATTTCCTAACTAAGAAGCCTGCCATAGCTCCTCTCCACTGCCTTCTTACATAGGGAAAGGAAATCAAAAGGAAGCTACTGCACAAGATCAGTTGAACCTATGCTGAAACATAGGTTGACCACCACACCCCTTCTAAGAAACCTACCACTGGAAAAACAAATCCAGGATTGAGGAAGATAAGTTGAGTTAGGTGTCCATAGTTTATATGAGAAGGATATGAGAAGAGAACACCAATATCCATTTTTCTTATGCACATTTGACTAAGATGCCTGAGGGCATGTGATTGCATTGATCATGAACAAACAGTTTACCTCCTGCAACCCATGCTCATCAGCATATTTAAATCTGAGATGGAACAGTACTCTAACATGGAGCCTTGTCCTCATTCTCTGCTCTTGCCTATATGATGCCAATCTTCTTGTGTAGCACATGACTGAAATAAATGAAAGATGAAGCATATTGACAAAAAGAAGGGACTTGAAGACCCACCACATCATAGCCATACTTTTTTTAGTACAATATATCTTACCTGCTTTAAGGTACTTAAATATATCTTCTTAGAGAATATAAGAGAGTTGATAACTCTAACCACTGCTGCATCCTATCAAACAGCAAGATGTGTTCATCATCTCATAGTTTAATGACTGAATAAAAGAATTTACACCCAACACCCAAACAAAACCAAGTTCAACAAAGTTATTGACCAAACACCACATCCAGAGAACAAGGATAACAGCCACAACTAAACAAGATCCTTTCACCACATCTATGACACTTCCACCATGTACCTCCAACTAAACAACACAATTTGGTAGCATGGATATCTGGATGACCAAACTCTGCACATAAAACTGGCATGGATTCTCAAGCACAGCCATTGGGGCAATCAAAGATTTGTGAGGGATAGACCTAAAACAACTCGAAGCAATGCCTTTCATTGAGACTCCACACAGCAAACACTGCACTAGGTGACAATGGTAGGAAGTTGAATGCTGGACAAACTCATCAAAATGTGGCATGTTGAGTGTGGCAAGGAACCATCAGCACAGTGTTATGGCGTTAGGCTTCACAATCCAGAGGCTTGATGACTCAGATAACTCAGGAACAGTCAATACAGGTTTTCCTGTCAGAAGATTTTTGAATGAATTGAGAGCTTCACGCATCCAATCGTATCGACAACGTTTATAGGCTTCTGCCAAAAGAACCTTTTTTTTTTTTTTTTTGAGAAAAATGATGTTAGCAAAAAAAGTTTGCAGTTCATCATTCGATCAGTAACAAATTCAGAGTAGTAGAATTAGATACCCATTTCCTCTCATGACAGTCCTTCTCTGGATAGCATTCTAACTCCTCAGTGACCTCCAAGGCAAACATGTAACCTCTACAAGCTCCTTCTAGGCTACAGGTATCCTGTGTGCTCTTGCTTCTAAACTCCCAAACACCTAGGACAGTATCCTAGAAAGTGAAAGACCAATGATCACCACATAATAATTTCAAATGGTCGAAACATTTCATATAAAGTATCAAGACGGATGCCCATGGATGATTATTAAGATCGAGGACACAAAAATTTCAGCCTAAGTATGCTCTGTCCTTTAAAAAAATGCGATCTTCAAGTCGATTGGCACACTTACGACTCCTTTGAGTAAACCTTGGCACACAAAAGGTTTACTCTTTGTCAATGATGCTAACTAAAATACTGCTTAAATAAGTGAACATAAGGTTATCAAAACCAGGTTACCATAGCACTTCAAAAAATTGTAAGTAACTTGCTTGAGTAGTCAGAGCCTCGTCACTGAAAAATCAAGATTGCAGAAGTTGGACAAACAAGAAACACATCACATGCACAGTAGTTAGACAAGGCTGCACAGTAGTTAAACACATCACATGCACAGTAGTTTGACTTGAGGATTCAAAAGGATTACATGAGTAAAATATCGTCCATGATGAAAATAATGAACATATAAGATATGAGAAATATAAGACTGTCAGTCATGTTAAAACTTTTCTGCAGCAAGAACATGGTGTTTGGATGAGAACAGAATCCAACTACTGAGAAGTAAAGAGCAGTTTGATGGAGAAGCATAAATGAAGGTGGAGGATAACTGGATTTTTCCACAGATACGAAACAATCAAATTATACTGTCTTGCAATCATCCATAAAGGACCCAAGTCTCTCTTGCAAAGTAATTAAACTGTCGCACGATTAGTAATCAAATTATAACAGTTGGGAAACAGAAGTGAATTTGTCTTCGAAAAAAGGTTGGAGAAATTGAAAGTTAGATCGGTCAATCATAGCTCAACAAGCAAAAAATTTTGATACTCAAATACTCACATTCAAATTGCCCCTTACTCCTGCTTCTTCCAAAGCTTCACGGCACGCTGCTTCACCTGCAGTCTCATCAGTCTCCCATCCACCCTGTCACAGCAGATATATAGTTCAGAGAAGGAACCTTCAAACCAACATAACTATTCTTTCCGAGCTGAGATCCAAAGAGAAAGGGGATTTCTTACCTTCGGGAAGATGAGATCATATCGACCTGGAGAAGATATCATGAGGACTTCCACTCTATCAAGCAAATCATCAGATTGAGTATCATCTTCTCTATTTAGCTTGTAAGGAATACATCTGCTCAGACCAAAACAACACGGATAAATTAAGCACTGATTCACTGTATACAATTACATAGTTCATGCTATTTTAGCATCTAGGAATTATAGACCAGTGAATGGTGCAACACCTTGACATAGTTTATGCTTCTTACACAGTTCAGATCATGCAGAATCCATACCGAGTAACACAGAAGTGAAATCATTGATGACTTAAAGCACAATTTAGCATTAGGAACCGTAACTCTTTACACACACTGTTTGTTGTTGGTTGGATGAAAGTTAGCCATAGACAACATTGGTGGAGATTGTTGATGTTGCACAGTGAGAGACTTCGCCATGCCATTTGCTAGCGTGGTGTGTGTACTACATAAGCCCGGTTTTACTGCTGATTTAGGGAGCTACAGAAACCCTGTTTTATAGCTTATCTGGATGCTCCAATTACCATCTTCATTTACTTAAGAAGATCATCATCGAAGAATTATTACCACATGAAGCTCAAAATCATCCCACCCAAAAACAACATTTAAGATTATATAAGATCTAACAGACAAGAAGCCGGAGCTGGTTGTCATACCCTGCGACAAGCCGGCGCTGGTTGTCATACCGCTGCTGGTGGCGGCCCTTGCGGGATACCAAAGGAGACGATGACATCCTTGCGCAACGAAAAGAAAAGCTCTTAACCTCAACCAAATGAACAACACCAAACAGAAGAAGGGAGATGAGTAAATGCCAAAAGGTATCGTCTCCTTGCGAAAAGTAGAACAGAAAAGAGAGATATATGAACTCCTCCTATCTCACCTGAGACTACCACCAACTGTTACAACCAAGGAGCAGGATACCAACCTCAAAACCCCCTCCGGACAGTGCCATCCGGAGACCGATTCAAACCCTCTTTTCCCCGAAAAGATCACAACTTTCTCCTCCTAAACCCCGTTGCTTGCTCTCCCAACCTTCCTCGCCGCCGCAATCGAGGTTTCCGAAGCCCAAAACCCCAAGCAAACTCTAGGGCCACGGGAGAAGAGAACGTTATTCTAACTTCGAAGACCGACCATCGGATGGAGCTGCTGCCTCTTCCCGCCGAATTTAATGCGTCGTCGGTCAACCAAACTTCTGTATGTTAGGCTAAAAATATTGAGCTCGGAACTGACAACAGGGAAGGTTGAGAGCAGAGCCTGCGCCTCGGAACGAGGACTTGCTCTCCTTTTTATCCGTTCCATATATGCGCATTACTGGACTCGCACTAAATTATTTCGTAGCAACTACCAACCAGAGGTGTTGGGATCCTTCAGCGAAGCCGCGCTCCTCTGCACCGAAGCGCAGAGGGAGGGAGACCAAATCAACTCTTGGCGTACGGCGGTGACAGAAAAGAGCCAACTTTCTGCTAACGGGACAGACAAGCGAGAGGGTTTATCCCGTTTCGGTTGCTCCTGGTAATGCGAAAGTGACTGCGAATTACTCTCGCATCCTCGTCGCGTGGAGAAACAGTTGACGGATGCGAGGGAGACTGCGGAATTGTCTCAGCAGCAGAACTTTGTTGAAGATGGATGACCTCTGCTGAAGTCCCTTGGAGCTGCGGCGGCGTCTTCTTCCTCCGTTACGCCACTGGAAACCGCAACCACGGCCTGCAGTCATGCATCCCCACATGACAATTAAAACCACGAGCAAAAAGTTCCAAGCTGCGTTTTTCTCATCTACTGACGAGACTGCTCGATCCATCTAGGTAGGTTGTGGTTGATGGAATTCAACGTACGAAACATACCTACATGTCGATCGTTGGTTTGAACTGTCTCACAAATTGACCTCGCTCGGACAAACCAACTGCAGATTCTCTCGTAAGCTGCTTGAAAGATCCAACTGCTCGAAAAATTGTCTCGATCACAAGTGTGTTCAGATGTTTGTCAACGTATCTATAATGAAAACTTCGTGCATCGCCAGATAAAAATCAAAATCAATTTTTTATTTAATTTTATTATAAAAAAACTCAAAAGATTTGATATTGATAGAATACTTTCTTTTTTTTTATGATTGCTTAAGCTTTTAAACTGAATGATCAACCAATCGAAATCTTATAATGATATTGCAACATGAGCATTCCAAATCTGACACTCTCATTAGTTGATATTGTGACGTTGCATTCTCTCCATCGACACAAATTATGCCGATCTTTTGCATTTCATTTGGTCGCCCATCAACGTCTTGTGGTTCAACAATGACTTCAATAAACTCGAGGAGGACTCGCCCGCTTGACTCATTCCACCACATCGGCACAGGCCACTGTTGATGACCATCCACATGCCCATTTAATGCCCGTATGAACTCACACTCGGCCCCCTTTAAACTATTTCTTTGTATACCTCGGTAGTTGTGTACTAACCTGTATTTTTATGTGGAGGTCCGTCCATCCACGAAACCCGCACCATCCTTGCCTAAGATATGACGATCTCTAGCGAAGGCATTCTTACGTACTTATTGTGAGCGGCGACCCTTTAAAGCTCACCTAATGTCGCTTTTATTTAGTGCAATAACAAGCTTAGGATTGGTCGGTGGCAATGTGAAATGCTCCATGTTTCAAAGTTTATGATGACAACTCCTGTCTAATTAATCGATGGTTCTATTTGGTGGCCCCCATTTGTGTGCCGACATAGATGATGTGATAGCCTCTTAAATTCATCACAACTCTCTCTCTCTCTCTCCATATGTATGTATATGTACATATACGTACTTATGTTGATACTCCATTTTGAAGTGGAGTTGATAATTGCGTGTTGTGTCTTCCACACGCATGGATGCTCCCATTTGCAAGCATGTTAAAGTCGCATGGACAACCCCTTAGGGTCTTCTTTAGTTGCACATTGTACAGTCTAGGCTCAACTGGGGTTGCAGTTCTCAAGAAATAATAGAATCGCTTGAGGACACCAGGATTATTATCTCCGATTGCACATTGTTAGATGGGAGATATATTTATATATACTACTGCAAGACTTGGATCATATATTTCTCTTCTTCCTTTTATTCATTGGCATGCCAATGCTTACTGAATCAAGCCACCACCTTGAGATTGGTCGTGAGAGGGAGGAGACAGGTGCATGTATCGAAGACATGGCTCTCATGCATGCCCAGTTCCTGCATCTGGATGAACTTCGGCTGTATATATGAGGTGCATGCATTTCGAAGCGAATTCTTTGACGCTTCTTCAGGCCCCTAGGAAATCTGAAGTCCCCTGCAACAAGACCCGGAGAGGGATCAAAATCCAACCTATGCTTCTGATAAAAACGGTCGTCAACATTGACTTCCAAGTCACAAGCTGTACTTCTCTCCTTTTGTTTCTCCCCTATTTTTCCTTGCACGGCTCCTTATGTACATGTTCTCCTTATCATTCAAGCCCCAGCCATTGCACCGGGTGAGAGATGGCACGTGGCTTGTTGCCAAAAAATTCTGTGAGCGTGACAACATGAAGTCTTCTCTCTCACATCACACCGAGCCAATAGCTGCAAGTGATCGACATGGGAATTGGATATGACCGGCTCAGAAGTTTCTTTCTGATCAGTTCTCTGCGCCACATGTTTTTCTCCTCGGGACGAGTATTCTTTGTCATATAGTGAGGGAGAGTCCTAATCTGACGGCAGATCTCTTTTAGAAGGTGCATAAAACATGCAGGTGTCTTGTCATCTCTCTTCACCCATTCGCTGCAGACAAACAACAAAAGATGAGGTTCCGTTTCCTCCCGTGCTCTGACGTGCATGGGGCACAGGAGTCCACCCACGTGAAAGCCCCGCGGTCCGTGCATGGAGTGCGTCCGGCTGCAGTACGCCCTCAGGTTCTCTCGTGTGTGGTCCCGTGCCACGCACCAAGTGGGGTGAAGACAAGTGGCAGCGGAAGTCCTTTCCGACGGCGGGTGGAGTTGTCGGGTGGCGGGCTGCGTACGTGGGACAGAACAGAATCCGTTGAGGTGGAAACGATAAGGCCGGCTCCTGTCGACTGCTCTGTCGCATTTCGTGCGGCGTATCGTAGAAAGAATCGAGTGGAAAGCAGCGGACTAAAGCGATGACACGTAGCCGTTTGGCATCGTGTTAGTAGCCCCGGTTCCTTTCGAACCGAAATCAGATCGGACTCAATCGAAATCGAATCGGGTCGGACCAATGATTTATCGATATTAAAATTATTATATAAAAATTTATATCCGATCATTATATATTTTCTTGATATAATCTTAGAACAAGCTTTCTTCTTAAGCAATTTGATGTTTGACCCAGGCTTATATGATATGACCGATTGATAGAAATACTTCAACACTCTATTTTTATCATATTTAAATTCTTAAAAAAATTTAAAAATCGAAAAGAGCTAAGAGAAAATTTCCGGTGGAGCTGTGAAATGCGTAGAGATCGAAAACAACATCAATCAACAACACGAAAACACTTTGCTGGGCCTCTGAGAATGTCATTTGAAGGGTGAAATGCTTAGTTTGCTCTTCTCAATAGTGATACAAATGATTATTTTCAAGATATTTTGATCATTTCATAATGAAAATAATAAAAATAAAAAAAATCAATTTTCCCAGTCCTACAGCTAAATAACAATTGGTTTTGAGAGTATTTTAGGAAAGAAAAACCCCAAAAATCCTATGAATGTCCCTAAACCCCTCACTCTTTCTCATATATTTGATTAAAATGTGTCTAACTTCTCTTACGATAACTAAATCCCAAAGCCTAAAATGAGAAAATAATTCATCAAATGATAACTAAATCTCTCTCCTTCTCTTGTGATAATTAGAATGCTTTTGGCGGTCTCCTTCTCTAGTGGGCCCCTAAAATAATTTGGGCTGTGCAATGAAGTCCAGTATACTATTCAAAATAGAAAAGTAACTTGTTGAGAGTGGGATTTGAACCCACGCCCTTTCGGACCAGAACCTTAATCTGGCGCCTTAGACCAACTCGGCCATCTCAACGACGTGGCAATAGTTTATCTTATGTTATATTTATATAAAATAATTTGCTTAACTCTACCGCCGCCACCAACTCGTCTGCCCAAGCCACGGCCGCAAACGACAGCGCGGAGATGACGGCAACCACAGTCACCTCTTTCGATATTTCTGGTGTTGCAGCTCAGCGAAGAAATTTATATCACGATCCAAAGCTCTTATATCGTATGCAGTACATCGGTATCGTAGCACTACTTGTTTCATACAGATGGCCCTTTTCTACTCTGATCCGTATCTGATACGTCTCCAACCCTACGGAAACATGTAGGTGGGTGACTTGAGAATAGCTGATGAGAATACTGCCTCTCAGAAGCAAAGAGTAGTAGGTGATTAAATTGACGAAACTTCAGCTTAAGAAGAGAAAAGGCAACTTTGCCAGGATCTGAGGAAATGAGTGACACTTCCTCCTCTCGCTGCCATTAGAGCTTTTCTCGCAGTAATGCATTCATCAGGCATGGAACAGAAAACCAAGGATTGCAGTCAAAGTAGAAGATTTATGGCAATGCTTTTATTGAGTGATATTAAGTAGAAGAATCCCAACCCATCGATTGTTTCAGTGATATTAAGTTGCCAAACCCAGATTCTTCGGGGACTTCCAACTGTATCCACAAGTAAAAGCAGTAGATATGAGGCATATTATCCAAGTTAAGAGACAATCTTATTGACCGGGCGTGATGGTTTAGGTGGATTTACTTCAATGGCACTTCCTTTACTTCCCATCCTTCTGTTCTGGAAAAGTTCGTGGCCCGTGTTCATTCATGTTATATCTAGCAGATCGACCACAAAGAGGACACGATTAGATGATAACAATGGGAGCCAACTCCACGTTTATCTGTCTCTTTTGCCCTTCTTCTGTTACTGGAGAACAACAAGATGTCAACAACAGTAAGCAATGGTGATCACTCACCAAACCACAAACTTAGGTCCTTCAAACGTTTTTCCAACTTAAATTTCACTCGATATTCTTTTCTTCAGTCTCATTTTTTCGTTTGTTTCAGTTAATTAGATTCTCTTTTTATTTAGAAGCTTAGGTGGTGTAATTTCTTGGGTTCTCTATGTGGAAAAGGCAACGCTTACTCGTTACTACAACAACGAAAGGAAACACTTCTAAATGAAACACATAGCATAACGTCTAGGTTTCCATCACATTGGACTGCCGCTTCTCCAGGTTTCCAGCTGATGCAAGAAGGAAGATGCCGACGCACTCACCAAACCCCTCGTGGCTTCACGTATAGTCCGTCCCTCCCACCTATCCTCTACTATAAATCTTCAAGCTCCATTCCATCCATCTTCACCACATCCAAAGCAAGCCATCAACTGTTCGAGCTGAAGTGCAAGGCTTGTGGTAGTTGTTTGTGAGGACACGACGAGAGAGAAGCAGGAGTCATGGCCAAGGTGGAGGAGATCCGGCGATCGCAGAGGGCTGAGGGGCCAGCGACGGTGCTTGCCATCGGCACCGCCAACCCGGCCAACGTCGTGTACCAGGCCGACTACCCTGACTACTACTTCCGCATCACCAGGAGCAACCACCTCCCTGAGCTCAAACAGAAGTTTAAGAGAATGTGTGAGTGACTTGTACATACTCTCTACCATTTCTTTGGTAGTTTCTTTGTTGCATGGTGTTATTACTAGTGACAGACAGAGATCTACTAACTGTACTCGTCGCTAATAAGAAAGATAGTGTCTAGGTTGTGATGCTCGTACTTCGTGATGGTTCAGGTGACAAGACAATGATCCGTAAACGTTACATGTTCCTCAACGAGGAGATCCTGAAAGCGTACCCTAACATCGGCGCGTACATGGCACCGTCACTGGACGTCCGGCGGGACATCATGGCCGTGGAGGTGCCGAAGCTGGCCATGCAGGCGGCAGTAAAGGCCATCGAAGAGTGGGGGTACCCCAAGTCCAGGATCACCCACCTGGTCTTCTGCACTACCGTCAGTTTCGACTTGCCCGGCCACGACTACCAGCTTGTCAAGCTCCTCGGACTCAGCCCTTCCATCAACCGCTTCACGTTGTCCCAGCATGGCTGCTTCGCCGGCGGCACGGTGCTCCGCCTCGCCAAGGACATAGCAGAGAACAACCGCGGCGCCCGGGTGCTCGTGGTCTGCTCCGAGCTCACCACCGTCACCTTCCGCGGGGCGGCGGAGACTCATCTCGACAACCTCGTCGGACAGGCCCTGTTCGGCGACGGCGCCGCCGCCGTCATCATCGGAGCTGACCCCGACCCCGCCACGGAGCGTCCCCTCTTCCAGCTCGTCTCGGCCAGCCAGACCCTCCTCCCCGACTCCGACGGCGCCATCGAGGGCCACCTCAAGGAGGTCGGCCTCACCTTCCATCTGCTCAAGGACGTGCCCAAGATCATTGCCAAGAACATCGAGCAGAATCTCGTGGAAGCCTTCGAGCCGCTGGGGATCAGCGACTGGAACTCCATCTTCTGGATCGCGCACCCCGGCGGACCCGCGATCCTCGACGCGATGGAGGCCAAGCTGGGGCTGGAGAGGGCGAAGCTGAAGGCGACGAGGCAGGTGATGACCGAGTACGGGAACATGTCCAGCGCCTGCGTGCTGTTCATCCTCGACGAGATGAGGAAGCGGTCGGCCGAGGACGGGAAGGCGACCACCGGCGAGGGGTTGGAGTGGGGAGTGCTCTACGGGTTCGGTCCCGGCCTCACAGTGGAGACCGTGGTCTTGCACAGCGTCGCCATCTCTTCCCGTTGATAGCAGAATGGCCATCCTTTGATACAAGCCTCACTCTGCCACTGTCAACTGGATGGACTTTTAGTTGTGATTCTATTACTATAAATATACGTAGTATGTAGTAAGATATATGCGAGGCAAAACTTGTGATGTGTTAAGGAAGACGTGCATGCACGTCTTAAGAAAGTGCCGAAGAATAAGACGGTGGCTCGTATGTTTGTGGCAATTAATATATTTCATCTTGTCGCTCTACTTTTGACTTAAACCTTTCTCTTATCATCTTGTCACCGTGCAATGCAGTCAAGTATCAACTCTGGAATATAAGACTGCAAGGTCGTCTTTGGTTGGTCTTAATACATCAAATGTTTATATGATGATCAAAGCCCAATAAGAGACATCAAATGATAACTAAATCTCTTCCTTTCTCTTATGATAATTAGCATGCTTTTGGCGGTCTCCTCCTCCAATGGACTCACAAAACCTTTAAGACAAAGTTTGGCCTGTGCAACGCAGTCCAGCATAATAACAAAGAAAACAAATTTGTTGCCTTGGACCAACTCGGCCATCTCTACAATTGTTACTAATTATTATTTATATTTATTAATATATTATAAATGTTTTTACTTTATTACCATTGCAGTCTTCTACACAACCAACTCGTCTATCCAAGCCATGGCCGCAAACGACAGCGCGGAGTTGACGACAACCACAGTCACCTCCTTTTGATATTTGTGGTGTTGCAGCTCGGTGACGAGATTTACATCACGATCCAAAACTCTAATCTCATAACGTATACGGACCGACGTAAGACTCTTAATTGCGATGCTTGCACTCCCTGATGGTTCAGGTGAGAAGACGATGATACGTAAACGTCACATGTTCCTCAACGAGGAGATCCTGAAAGCGAACCCTAACATCGCCGAATATATGGCACCGTCAATGGACGTCCGGCGGGACATCTTGGCCGTGGAGGTGCCGAAACTGGCCAAGGAGGCGGCAGTCAAGGCCATCGAAGAGTGGGGGCACCCCAAGTACAGGATCACCCACCTGGTCTTCTGCACCAACCGTCAGCTTCGACTCGCTCGGCCACGACAACCAGCTTGTCAAGCTCCTCGGACTCAGTCCTTCCATCACCGGTTCACGTTGTCCCAGAATGGCTGCTTAGTCGGCGGCACGGTGCTCCGCCTCGCCAAGGATCTCGCGGAGAACAACCGCGGCGCCCGGGTGCTCGTGGTCTGCTCCGAGCACACTGCCGTCACCTTCCGCGGGGCGGCGGAGACTCACCTCGACAACCTCGTCGGACAGGTCCTTTTCGACGTCGCCGTCATCATCGGAGCTGACCCCGACCCCGCCACGGAGCGTCCCCTCTTCCAACTCATCTCGGCCAGCCAGACCCTCCTCCCCGACTCCGACAGCGCCATAGAGATCCACCTCAAGGAAGTCGGCCTCATCTTCCATCTGCACAAGGACGTGCCCAAGATCATTGCCAAGAAAATCGCGCAGAATCTCGTGGAAGCCTTCGAGCCGCTGGGATCAGCGACTGGAACTCCATCTTCTGGATCGCGACCCCGGCGGACCCGCGATCCTCGACGCGATGGAGGCCAAGCTGGGGCTTGGAGAGGGCGAAGCTGAAGGCGACGAGGCAGGTGATGACCGAGTACGGGAACATGTCCAGCGCCTGCGTGCTGTTCATCCTCGACGAGATGAGGAAGCGGTCGGCCGAGGACGGGAAGGCGACCACGGCGAGGGGTTGGAGTGGGGAGTGCTCTACGGGTTCGGTCCCTGGCCTCACAGTGGAGACGTGGTCTTGCACAGCGTCGCCATCTCTTCCCGTTGATAGCAGAATGGCCACTCCTTTGATACACGCCTCACTCTGCCACTGTCAACTGGATGGACTTTTAGTTGTGATTCTATTACTATAAATATACGTAGTATGTAGTAAGATATATGCGAGGCTTAAGGAAGACGTGCATGCACGTCTTAAGAAAGTGCCGAAGAATAAGACGGTGGCTCGTATGTTTGTGGCAATTAATATATTTCATCTTGTCGCTCTACTTTTGACTTAAACCTTTCTCTTATCATCTTGTCACCGTGCAATGCAGTCAAGTATCAACTCTGGAATATAAGACTGCAAGGTCGTCTTTGGTTGGTCTTAATACATCAATGTTGATTGATGGCTCCAAAGCCCAATAAGAGACATCAAATGATAACTAAATCTCTTCCTTTCTCTTATGATAATTAGCATGCTTTTGGCGGTCTCCTCCTCCAATGGACTCACAAAACCTTTAAGACAAAGTTTGGCCTGTGCAACGCAGTCCAGCATAATAACAAAGAAAACAAATTTGTTGCCTTGGACCAACTCGGCCATCTCTACAATTGTTACTAATTATTATTTATATTATTAATATATTATAAATGTTTTTACTTTATTACCATTGCAGTCTTCTACACAACCAACTCGTCTATCCAAGCCATGGCCGCAAACGACAGCGCGGAGTTGACGACAACCACAGTCACCTCCTTTTGATATTTGTGGTGTTGCAGCTCGTGACGAGATTTACATCACGATCCAAAACTCTAATCTCATAACGTATACGGACCGACGTAAGACTCTTAATTGCGATGCTTGCACTCCCTGATGGTTCAGGTGACAAGACAATGATCCGTAAACGTTACATGTTCCTCAACGAGGAGATCCTGAAAGCGTACCCTAACATCGGCGCGTACATGGCACCGTCACTGGACGTCCGGCGGGACATCATGGCCGTGGAGGTGCCGAAGCTGGCCATGCAGGCGGCAGTAAAGGCCATCGAAGAGTGGGGGTACCCCAAGTCCAGGATCACCCACCTGGTCTTCTGCACTACCGTCAGTTTCGACTTGCCCGGCCACGACTACCAGCTTGTCAAGCTCCTCGGACTCAGCCCTTCCATCAACCGCTTCACGTTGTCCCAGCATGGCTGCTTCGCCGGCGGCACGGTGCTCCGCCTCGCCAAGGACATAGCAGAGAACAACCGCGGCGCCCGGGTGCTCGTGGTCTGCTCCGAGCTCACCACCGTCACCTTCCGCGGGGCGGCGGAGGACTCATCTCGACAACCTCGTCGGACAGGCCCTGTTCGGCGACGGCGCCGCCGCCGTCATCATCGGAGCTGACCCCGACCCCGCCACGGAGCGTCCCCTCTTCCAGCTCGTCTCGGCCAGCCAGACCCTCCTCCCCGACTCCGACGGCGCCATCGAGGGCCACCTCAAGGAGGTCGGCCTCACCTTCCATCTGCTCAAGGACGTGCCCAAGATCATTGCCAAGAACATCGAGCAGAATCTCGTGGAAGCCTTCGAGCCGCTGGGGATCAGCGACTGGAACTCCATCTTCTGGATCGCGCACCCCGGCGGACCCGCGATCCTCGACGCGATGGAGGCCAAGCTGGGGCTGGAGAGGGCGAAGCTGAAGGCGACGAGGCAGGTGATGACCGAGTACGGGAACATGTCCAGCGCCTGCGTGCTGTTCATCCTCGACGAGATGAGGAAGCGGTCGGCCGAGGACGGGAAGGCGACCACCGGCGAGGGGTTGGAGTGGGGAGTGCTCTACGGGTTCGGTCCCGGCCTCACAGTGGAGACCGTGGTCTTGCACAGCGTCGCCATCTCTTCCCGTTGATAGCAGAATGGCCATCCTTTGATACAAGCCTCACTCTGCCACTGTCAACTGGATGGACTTTTAGTTGTGATTCTATTACTATAAATATACGTAGTATGTAGTAAGATATATGCGAGGCAAAACTTGTGATGTGTTAAGGAAGACGTGCATGCACGTCTTAAGAAAGTGCCGAAGAATAAGACGGTGGCTCGTATGTTTGTGGCAATTAATATATTTCATCTTGTCGCTCTACTTTTGACTTAAACCTTTCTCTTATCATCTTGTCACCGTGCAATGCAGTCAAGTATCAACTCTGGAATATAAGACTGCAAGGTCGTCTTTGGTTGGTCTTAATACATCAAATGTTTATATGATGATCAAAGCCCAATAAGAGACATCAAATGATAACTAAATCTCTTCCTTTCTCTTATGATAATTAGCATGCTTTTGGCGGTCTCCTCCTCCAATGGACTCACAAAACCTTTAAGACAAAGTTTGGCCTGTGCAACGCAGTCCAGCATAATAACAAAGAAAACAAATTTGTTGCCTTGGACCAACTCGGCCATCTCTACAATTGTTACTAATTATTATTTATATTTATTAATATATTATAAATGTTTTTACTTTATTACCATTGCAGTCTTCTACACAACCAACTCGTCTATCCAAGCCATGGCCGCAAACGACAGCGCGGAGTTGACGACAACCACAGTCACCTCCTTTTGATATTTGTGGTGTTGCAGCTCGGTGACGAGATTTACATCACGATCCAAAACTCTAATCTCATAACGTATACGGACCGACGTAAGACTCTTAATTGCGATGCTTGCACTCCCTGATGGTTCAGGTGAGAAGACGATGATACGTAAACGTCACATGTTCCTCAACGAGGAGATCCTGAAAGCGAACCCTAACATCGCCGAATATATGGCACCGTCAATGGACGTCCGGCGGGACATCTTGGCCGTGGAGGTGCCGAAACTGGCCAAGGAGGCGGCAGTCAAGGCCATCGAAGAGTGGGGGCACCCCAAGTACAGGATCACCCACCTGGTCTTCTGCACCACCGTCAGCTTCGACTCGCTCGGCCACGACAACCAGCTTGTCAAGCTCCTCGGACTCAGTCCTTCCATCAACCGGTTCACGTTGTCCCAGAATGGCTGCTTAGTCGGCGGCACGGTGCTCCGCCTCGCCAAGGATCTCGCGGAGAACAACCGCGGCGCCCGGGTGCTCGTGGTCTGCTCCGAGCACACTGCCGTCACCTTCCGCGGGGCGGCGGAGACTCACCTCGACAACCTCGTCGGACAGGTCCTTTTCGACGTCGCCGTCATCATCGGAGCTGACCCCGACCCCGCCACGGAGCGTCCCCTCTTCCAACTCATCTCGGCCAGCCAGACCCTCCTCCCCGACTCCGACAGCGCCATAGAGATCCACCTCAAGGAAGTCGGCCTCATCTTCCATCTGCACAAGGACGTGCCCAAGATCATTTCCACGAACATAGAGCAGAATCTCGTGAAGGCCTTCGAGCCGTTGGGGATCAGCGACTGGAACTCCATCTTCTGGATCGTGCACCCCGGCGGACCAGCGATCCTCGACGCGATGGAGGCCAAGCTGGGCCTTGAGAAGGAAAAGCTGAAGGCGACGAGGCAGGTGATGACCGAGTACGGGAACATGTCCAGGGCCTGCCTGCTGTTCATCCTCGACGAGATGAGGAAGCGGTCGGCCGAGGACGGGAAGGCGACCACTGACGAGGGGTTGGAGTGGGGGGTGCTCCACGGGTTCGGTCCTGGCCTCACCGTGGAGACCGTGGTCTTGCGCAGCGTCGCCATATCTTCCCGTTGAAAGCAAATGGCCATCGTTTGCCACTGGCCTCAATTTGACACAGTCAACTGGATCGACTTCTCTAGCAGTGATGATACTGCTATGTATACACCTAATACTTAGTAAGATACACGTGAGATGAAACTTGTTATGTATTATGGAAGACGTGCATGCACGTCGTAAGAATAAGACTGTGTTTTATGTTTGTGATAATTAATAGATTTCATCTTGTCATTTATTTTATGAAAGATTTATCGTTACCGAAATATTTTTATATTTCATTGGATGGATAATAATTAATTTAATTTTTTATATTTCTAAATTTAATTTTTTAATCTAAAATTATTATGGTATTATTTTTTTGAGTGATAACATATTCAGTAAATTCATAATTCAATAAAAAAATATTATAAAAAAATTATATGATGATATGTACGGAATCACAACATCGTACTACCGCTGTGTGTTCGATAGTGAACCTTTCATCTTATTTTATTGATAGCGTATTTCTTTCTATTATAAAACAAATTTGAACCGGATGGGGTTGGGCGCAGCCTTGTGTTTTCAGTTTGCACTCAAGTCCAACCCATGCTGATTCGAGCCGAACTCGTTTCGGATCAACCGGTTCGGTCGGGTTCGGTAAATCTTCGAGAAAGCTTTACGAATCATCGAACCCGGTTCGAGGGCAGTGGGAGCACCGACCTAGAAATCCTGTCCCCTGATAAAGCCCTCGGTGGATTCATCAGGCATCGAAGGCTCTTTCGCTCGCTGGTGGAGGTCGGGCGGCGCCGCAGACGTGAGCGATCGAAGTCCGCCATCATGCAACACGAAGGGTACGCGTTTCGATCTTCTTCATGAACTATCTGTCCTAAAAAGGCTCGCTTTTTTGTGGCTCTGATAGCCCTAAGTGCGATCTTTCCTCCGATTGTTCCAAAAGCTTTGCTTTCTGATTGAGGTGTGGCTTGAATTCCTCTTTTACCTTTGTGTGTCTGTGGTTCGTAGGTACAAGCCAGGGCCAGATTTCGAAGAAGACTCAAAGACTCCTCTGGTTGATATCTCGTTGACGGACTCGACGGAGCTTTGGCTTATCCAGTGGCCGATTAATCAAGCGAGTGCCTTTGGCTCGATCGTTCTGGTTTTGTGTTAATTGGGTTACTGTTCTTTATTCGTTGAAGCAAACATTATATGGTCCTGTTGGCGTTGACGATGCAGTTACAACCTGCCGATTTCAACGGGAAAGAGCTAACGCTCAAGCTCAATCGAGATGGGAAGCTTGGCGGCTTCGACAGTGCATCTGGTAAGATGTACTCTTTTGTTATGGGCATAGAGATTTTCTTGGGCTGACAAGTGCACCTATGCACCCTTTTTAACAGAATTTGTAGTTTGAGGTGGATCGGTGATAAGTTTTTTATATGTTACTATGAGCTTTTACATCTAAATCTCTTTTTGGTTGGATAATGTGGGAAGAATTAGTGATTTGACACAGTAGGTCACTATGTGAGATCTTTTAGCTTTTGAATTTTCCAGGTAAGTCTTATGATTTTGTGAGCTTTGCTGCACATGAGCCGGATGCCACCGTGTTTGTGCCCTCTGGATCAGAGACGAAAGTAGGTGTGTATTAGACCTTTGGCATTTCTGCTCCTTGTCTGATGTTCTCAGTGTTTACTTAAGCCAAATGTTACCCTTTGGTTAATAAATAAACCAACAAGCTGTCCGAAAGGTTTATTTCCCATTAGTATTTATGTGTCTGCGAACTTTGTTGTTTCAAAGATTCATGATTATGCTATTAGTTTGTTCTAAATTTTGACTGCATTTGTTTATTTCTAAGTAATAGAAATATTTGTGTATAAGGGTTCCAGAGTCAGCTTAATCCACTAACCGGGTCTCCTTTTGGCAGTTGTTGTCGATATTTGTGAGCCTTTTTATTTATTTGTCAACATGGCATGATAAGTTTAGAAACCTCTGTCATTAGGTTAATTTGTGTGTCCTTCTACTTGATCAATTGAACTTGTTCAATTAAGAGGCAGTTACAGTTAAAACTTTTGTGATTGGGAATCGATTTCTTAGTGCATTACTCTTGGCTTTCCATGTCATTCTTTAAATTAACTTCCAATCGATGTTCAAAGTTTGACTAAGTAATATCTTCTTGATCTCACTCACTATTTATGAAATATCATAGAGTGACTAAATTTCACTAATTAGACTAGTCTTTTAAGTATAATAGAAAAGGGTATCGTAATTAGACAGACGATGTTTCTATGCTTCGACAGCCAACATTCGTCAACTTTTGAAAAATGAGTCCGCTATGTCTGTTTTGATTTGATACAGTTTGAAAACATGTGCCCTAAAGTTCTATTTAGTTTGAAGTTTATTCTTGTTCTGTTTTCCTTTCCACAGTTCATAATTTACAAATTTTATTCTTAATTGGTGGAACTTTGTATAGTAGACTGCAGCTGATTTAGCTTGACTTATTAATATTATCTATCAGTTGGCAGTGTTTTGCTCAGTACACCATAATCATGTACCTTTTTCTTAATTTAGGATCACGAAGGGCAATTATGGGAATTTCTATTGGTAGTGATTAAATTACAGATGCAAACTGCATATTAGCTAAAGGGGCATCTATAAAAGTTCATTAACTTCCGATGAATGTTTGTAGTGTTTGCAACTTTGTGGGGGGGTTTCATAAAACTATAGGCGAGTGGTGGGGCATGTACAAAGTTTTGTCATTGTGTATGTGTACATTTACATCTATGGTTTATGCATGTACCATGATCCTTAAGAACTAATATCTGTAACATACTGTCATATGCATATCCTTGGGGACTTCCACAACTCTGCAATCAGCTATCATCAACTCTGTTTCCAGGACAGCTGATATTTAATCAACTCCATGAAAAAATCTGATGAACTGATGAACTCTGTTATTAAGTATTACTCATCATGTACCATCAAGATTTAAATTGATTAATTATAAGCAAATTACACCATGCCACTTTCCTCACAAATATACAGAACACTGTGACATTGTCTCCATCTTGTCCCATCCTACAATAACATGTGATATTTGCTGATTGGCATGCCACTCTTGCATGCTACTAAGGACCATAAACCTGATTGTGTGGCTTCATGTGTCATATATTTATCCGTTATTGTTCTGGTAGTAATATCATTTCACTTAAATCTGCATTCCTCGTCCAGAAATTAAAGAACCATCTTCTCACCCAAACCTGTCTTTCTTCAGTTGGGAAGATTTCTCGCAGAGTCTGTCTGGTCCATTATCCAGAGCCTGGTGAGCTGGAGAAGCCTCGATTCAGTCTAAGCAGTCAGAGAACTGAGGGTGGTACATATCACTTCATGTTGATTTTTTGAGATTTTGCTCAATTTGCACATTTTTGATCCAGTCAATTTCCGATAGTTGTGTTTTTACTTTGTCCATTATCTACACACTATTGAGTGTGACATATCCGTTGACATCACAACTGTTGACTTCTCAGGTTCAGTTCAAAGAAGCATCTCTCGTCCTTCTGTCACTCCACTGAGACATGGAAGCTTGCTAGGAACGGAAGGAACTTCTAATGATACCTTCACCTCCGTATATAACCCTGAAGAAAGAAGCATGGAAACTCCGTTGAAGTCCAGGAAGAGACATGCAGCTAGCACAGCACCTTCAGAGATATCTGCAAGGTCTGCAGACCGTTCTTCCCATGCTTCAGGTCTAGAAAGTGAGATTACCAATAATTCATTAACATCCGAGAGGTCTCATAGGGAGAAATCGAAGAAAAAGAAGAAGGTCAAATCGGAGGAGTAGTGATTTTTGTTTATTGCTATAAAGCTGCAAAGCATTAACATTTCTGCTACTGCTCTCTGAAGCCACTGTCATCTTGTGTTTTGCATGATATGAGGGTTTCCGATCTAACACAAACATTGTATTTTCCAAATTACTTGCTGTATCGCTCAAATCGATTATAGTTACGATATTAATTGTACTTTTTAGCAGTAACCAAAATGTGTTTGCATAAGTTACAATTTGAGTTCATTTTAGCACACATCACCACCAAAAGCACCTGGAAGACTTGGGTTTCTTGCATGGCTTGGAATCTGTAAAAGGCCAAACACTGATGTAATTCTCTGGCATCAATTCCGCATCTTCTCTATTTTGACTGCTGTTGGGAGAAGAGTCCTTATTAGATCCTTTGCAATTCTAATTATGATATCCCCATTCTCTTGTCTTGCTGCTTAAAAAATTCCACTAGATTTCTTAAGCAAGCCATCGACATCTGATATGAACTCACAAGAAGCAAAAAATCTCCAGACAAGCTAAAAGGATATGATGATATTTTATCATTTGAACAGTTTCTTCATGCTATAATTTTTATTTGACAGCTTAACGCCATATTTCAGTCATACAATACATACCATGCATCAGGTATTTAATATTCTAAAGCTACAAAAAATGGATAATGCCACGGTTTGGCGACAAAACAAGGTGTAAACTTCAAGCGATTAAGAGCAACAAAGCTTAAGCATGCAGATTGGAGCGGCAACTGCAGAGGGCTGTGAGCTTGTGAGCTGCCACTACCATGGCTTGAGATCACCTACAGGACCAGCGGTCCAGTTCAGAATTTTCTGACCTGGTTTCAAGTAAACACCTTCGTCATGTGGCAACTTCCGAGCAAGTCCATTGAGTATCTGATGGAAAGCATCACCGGGTTGGGCTGGTTGCGGGAACAGCATCGCCTGCTTCATTGAAGGGTTAGCAAGCAATCTTTGTTTTCTTAGAATTACCTCTATTGGTATAGATGTGAGTATTGTGTCCAACTTTGGCACATCCTCCTCAGCCACAAACACACCAATTTCCTCCCATGGTATTGCATCTGCGAATGGAAGCACTATATCATCTGCTATGACAACAGGTATGCAGCCAAACACCACTGCTTCTACCAATCTAGGGCTCCATGGTGCCCAGCCCAATGGGCACAAGCAGAAAACAGCCCGCTGCATATCTTCATAATAAGTAGTAGGGTGATCGGTAGAGATGTCAAAAAGTGGATTGTTCTTAAAGTTCTCCCATACCGATGCCCTCGCGCCTCTGCATGACAGAGTCAGTAAGAAATATAACTGCACCAGATATAAGCTTCACATAGCAGATTTATGCACAAATATAACTGGATCAAAGCTTACCTTGCATAATATCCACCCTCTGGATCATTGCCAACATCATAAAATAAACCCCGAAAATAGACAAAGATTGAGCGAGGAGTATCTGGAGGAATCAAGTGAGTTTGCATTTTCTGTGGAGGGGCATATGGGGGAATGGTGATGGAACCATCCTTCAAGCAAACATGATTTCTTTGCCCAAAGGTTTGGACCAGTGTGGCACGCTTGAGCAAGTGAAGGATTCCACGTTCAATTGCTTTTTCTTCCTATATCATCAGAAATTGGTCGACATATAACAAAACAAAAAGACATTACAAAGAGAAGCACAATATTCTTGACCATTATAAAATTCACACCTGATAGTGAAAGCATGCTCCAAAATCATGTGGAACAACAAAAAAGTGGTCGGCCCCTTCGGTTCTGTTCCAGTAAGGCCAATTAGTGGAAATCAACTCTATTGCACTTCTCATCATCCGAGGTGATTTGAAGGGCAAGGGGAGTCCATTAGGAGTTAGGTCACAGGTGGTATACACTGGTGCATAGAACCAATCAGCTTCTTCAGGATTGAGAGTTCGAACAGGACTAGAGAGCAAGAATCGATTCATGTAGATCTCTGCAGCAAACATGTGATTCAGGCATCTGGGATCCTTATGGAGAATCTTTTTGTTGTATTTGCTGGGTAGCTCATACACAAACACCTTCAACCTTCCAACAGGGTCATCTTCCAGAACATCACCAGCACTCCCTACAGTAAAAATATCCCATTAAACAGAGGCCAGAGTTTCTTTCCAGAAACTGATAAGAAAGTCCAGATCAACCAACAAGTTTGAAAGCTAGCAAATTTAGAAATGTCATTAAAATTGTATACAATTGCTAAGAAGAAATCATATCAGTGAAATACCTAATATTACATGCAAACATATTTTCCAGCATAAATACATGCATGATCCATAAAGATAAACCAGCTTTCTTGAGGTTGATTTATGAAACGCACTCATTGAAAAATACTAGTAGTGCTAAATTGGGGCCTAGCCCTCCAATAGTCAGGCAGTAGCACTGCTGGCCAAGTTAGAGCTATTACTGGCTCAAAGCCGTGTTGCAGGTAATATTTTTAGTGTTTTACATGGTAAGATAGTTAACCTTTAATTACAACATAGAGAATTGAGCTTAGCCAAAGTATAAGAACATATGCTAACATGAGACAACTTTTTGGAACCTTATTGTGGGCAAACTAAGGATGGATCCCAAAGTATCATCAAATTTGATTACATCACATATCTCAAGATTCCTCTATCTAAAAATCAAGTCAAGCAAGAGACTTTTATTAAATTTATTCTGTAGCTTGAAATAAAACCTAGTTTGTTACTAAACTGGTGAAAATCCAATTGAGGATCGATATTCTAATGACAAATTATACTGAGGTGAACCAGCCAGTACATATAAGTCTGATAGGATGTTGATATGGGTTCTCATGCTGTGCCATGTCGTGCCAATATATCCTTGAAAATCTGATGGGTATGCACCATCAGCATGTGTCACAGAATACTTTGGTAGCCGGTACATATTGGTTAGCTCAAGATTGGTACCATACATGAAATAGCAATCTTTGATGGAGATCCCTTCAAGATCTCAGATAAACTCATCTTCCAGGAAGCAAGAGTGCAGCATAAGTTTCGTCAAGCACATGCATCATACATGAGGTAACTAAGATCTTGGCCTTCAACTTCGTCAAACTTCACAAACATAGGTGAAACTAAGCATAAGCTTCATCAACCTAAAACATGAGAAAAACCACCCAAATATGATATTCAGGAGGAGTAATCACAAGGATGACTACTCGTAATTTTGCCTCAAACGTCAGTCAGATAACGTAGTAATGCAGCAAACTAATGGAACATCACAGGCAAACACTATCATGAAAAACAGTGTAAACAATGAGGAAGATCCTTTTGCAGAGCTACAAACTACATAATCAAGCAAATCTTAAAAGAATTCTGGTCCAGTTCTTTGGAGTCCCAAGAGTCACATGATTGTCCCTGGTTCCCATTTTAGGACTATTTGTTTCGGTCAGCATATGAGTGTTGCAGAAAATAAGCTATTTTCCTCAAAAGTGGTAGATGAGAGTGCACTTGTAATTCGACAATTTAACTCTAAAGATATTCATACGAGAACACCATGCAAAAGAAGACATGGTGAATGTCAACCAACTGCTTGTTCAATGCGAATATGTTGGGCTAGGAGAAAACATGAACAAAACAAGATGGTTCTCTAAGCTCTAATCGATATGCCCACAAATTTCCCATCCCAATATTCACAGACTTCATCCCATTAACCTTTTGTCAGATAAAGCCACATTTCAACTGCGAGAAATAAGTAGCAAATTCTCAAGGGCTATGGGAACCATGGTAATCTCAACTAGACCAATAAACCAGTAAAATATGAAGACTCTCTCTCATTCTTGCAAAACCTGCATTCTATTTCAGGGCATCATGAACAAGAAATGAAAACTCCACAACTCTAACAAATTGAAGTGCGCAATAAACTTGAAAACCCACTAAACTTATCAAGCAAAACATGCCATCGCAGTCCATATTTCATTTTCATAACCAAAGCAGAACATCGTCACGAAGCCATCACGCAACAGGCAAAGCAAAAGCTGAGTCCAAAAGCAATCAACTTTCTTTATTATCAGCACAGCAAAGGTCATCCTAGATTCCAAAGGGGAAATATAGCCATAATCATCATCCCAATGGATCAACACCCAACACAGATCCAGACGACCACCCCCCCCGCCCCCGGCAAACGAAACGAAAAAAAAAGCAGAGTAAACACGAAAAACAAAAAATAAAACCCTAACAAGTTCCAAAATCAACAGAACAAAAAACCAAACTTTGAACACAAAACTCACCAGAAATCCTCTCTGTCCGGTGATTGACCTCCTGCTCCAGGCCATAGATCCCATCAAAGACAGACTGAAGAACTAAAAGCGCAAGAATCCAAGTCCCACTCCCCATAGCCTTGGCTTCAGCCCCTCGGACGGAGGAATCACCAAAGAAATCAAAGAGAAAGCTTTCCGCGAGGACAGTGGAAGATTCGCTTTCAAGAGTATGGGAATGTTAAAGACGGTGGTTGCGCAGAATGGAAACTAATAGAAGGTGAGAGGTAATAGTAATAGTAATAGTAATAGTAATATTCAATTCAAAAAAGGGAAAAAGTATTCATATATACACATATATAAAATTTAATTCAAGAGAGAGGGAGAGAGATTGGTTTAAATGTACTTTTTGCTTGAGGATGAAGCGAAAACAAGCAGTCCTTTTGCTTGTAGATTAGAGAAAAACAAAATGGAGTTTCCTGTGAGAAAGATTATGTGGAGATGTGATTTTTTTGAGAGTTTGAAGGGTTTGTGTTTGATGAGAAGTCAACCTCTCACCTAATGAAGAGCTTTAGGGGGCACCTTCCATTAACAATTCAACTACTCTCCCCTCACTTGCCCATCACCCACCGACCTCCTTCCTTCTTTCTTCTTTCTTCTTTCTCATGTTTGCATTTGGGGTTGATCTTGTTGTCTTCACATCAACCACATGGGAAGTCCCTCATTGCCTCTGCCCAAAGCATCAATGTTCAAGTGTTTCTCATACATTTCACATTTAGCTCAGTAGAAGCTATGGATGACAGGGAAGTGGCAACTTCTGTTGCTTCTTCTGCTGGCATTCTCATTGCTATTCACATGTTATCAGAATCCATTACTCCATCTTCACCAGCTCTCTTTTGTATTCATTCCCATAGGTAATGCACCTGACTTCAACCTAAGTCATTTTTATGCCATCATTGACAGCAGCAAGTCATACCACAAAAGACAATATTAATTTCAAGACAAAAACAACTGATGGAAGGTATAGACCAGATCAAAGAAATTTATGTGGAAAATTCAAAGTTTGGCCATCAACAGTTGTAGGAATACCATCAGGTCCTCCTCAAATGTAATGTGATATGCATGTTTTCATAATTTCCCTCTTTAATTCATAGGTTAACTTAAATAAACCAGTAATTGGATAGTGCAATCATCATTTCCATCACACTACTACTGTTAAAGAAATCTCAGTTTCTATGTTTGATGGAGAGTGAGACAAAGTGTGCGTGTGTATATATCTATACATACATACATACATACATACATATATATATATACATATATATATATATATACACATATATATATACATATATATAGTTTGTTGACTATTATTTGAAACTTATTTTAGAATTAATATCATTCAAATTTATTTTCGTTATATAATTATATATTACTTTGTAGACGTAAGCCGTCTTAGCTCAGCCGGTAGAGCGCATGGCTTTTAACCATGTGGTCGTGGGTTCGATTCCCACAGACGGCGATTTTTAACCGAGTCCAAAATAAAAGTTATTTACAGCCTCCTTGCTCTTGAGGTTGTTATCCGGTAAATTTACCGGATACGGTCTATCAGACCATTTCTTAGCTGGGCCTTGTTTGGCAAGCACAATACGGGCCAACGACAAAGCCTGGGCTGGTTTGCCTTCTTAGGCCCAAGAAAATATGGAAGGCGCGATCATTTTATAGTGAACTTACCGCATACGACTGTAGGAGAAACGAGGCTTCAAGAAAATTTGTCCTGGCAAATTCGTCACGTCTCACCTTACTTATTCTGACGTGCGGTGACCGGACGACGTTAATATGGCCTTTTCCTGTATGTTGTTTGCTTAATCAAATTGTACTAAAAGAAGCAGACGGAAGAATTAATGAAGAAAGATGTGATGTAATACCATACAGATGATTATCTTAGGCGAATTTATGATTCGATTAGAAAGATTATGCAAATAATTAATTTAGGAGCCCGGAGGTGGGCCGGCTTAATCTGAAATGTACGGGCTCTTTTTGTAATCGTGGGCCGTACGGCAAACAGATCGGCCCACATGTAAGATCACAGCCCAAATATTTGCCCAGGAAAGAATTAAAGATCCAATCATTTCACGGTGAGTCTACCGTCCAAAACTCAGAGGGTAAAGAGGTTCAAAGAAAATTATATCTCTGAAGATTCCTTCGGCCTCCTCGATATTATTCTAACCTGCGGTGACTGCACTCTTACAGTAGACGGATCAACTTTTCCGTAACCTAATGCTCGAGTAAAAATGTGGGTTCCGAGTGACTAAAATTTCTTTGAGAAGCCACATATCAGGTATTAAAGGTCCAATCATTTCACAGTGAGCCTACCGCCCAAAACTCAGAGGGTAAAGAGGCTCCAAGAAAATTATATCCCTGAAGATTCCTCCAGTCTCCTCCGTATTATTCTAACCTGCGGTGACTGCACTCTTACAGTAGACGGATCAACTTTTTCGTGATCTAATGCTCGAGTAAAAATGTGGGTTCCCAGTGACTAAAATTTATCTGACCGCCCAAAACTCAGAGGGTGAAGAGGTTCCAAGAAAATTATATCTCTGAAGATTCCTTCGACCTCCTCGGTATTATTCTGACCTGCGGTGACTGCTCGGGTAAAAATAGATTCCTCCAGTCTCCTCCGTATTATTCTAACCTGCGGTGACTGCACTCTTACAGTAGACGGATCAACTTTTTCGTGATCTAATGCTCGAGTAAAAATGTGGGTTCCCAGTGACTAAAATTTATCTGACCGCCCAAAACTCAGAGGGTGAAGAGGTTCCAAGAAAATTATATCTCTGAAGATTCCTCCAGTCTCCTCCGTATTATTCTAACCTGCGGTGACTGCACTCTTACAGTAGACGGATCAACTTTTTCGTGATCTAATGCTCGAGTAAAAATGTGGGTTCCCAGTGACTAAAATTTATCTGACCGCCCAAAACTCAGAGGGTGAAGAGGTTCCAAGAAAATTATATCTCTGAAGATTCCTTCGGCCTCCTCGATATTATTCTAACCTGCGGTGACTGCACTCTTACAGTAGACGGATCAACTTTTTCGTGATCTAATGCTCGAGTAAAAATGTGGGTTCCCAGTGACTAAAATTTATCTGACCGCCCAAAACTCAGAGGGTGAAGAGGTTCCAAGAAAATTATATCTCTGAAGATTCCTTCGGCCTCCTCGATATTATTCTAACCTGCGGTGACTGCACTCTTACAGTAGACGGATCAACTTTTTCGTGATCTAATGCTCGAGTAAAAATGTGGGTTCCCAGTGACTAAAATTTATCTGACCGCCCAAAACTCAGAGGGTGAAGAGGTTCCAAGAAAATTATATCTCTGAAGATTCCTTCGGCCTCCTCGATATTATTCTAACCTGCGGTGACTGCACTCTTACAGTAGACGGATCAACTTTTTCGTGATCTAATGCTCGAGTAAAAATGTGGGTTCCCAGTGACTAAAATTTATCTGACCGCCCAAAACTCAGAGGGTGAAGAGGTTCCAAGAAAATTATATCTCTGAAGATTCCTCCAGTCTCCTCCGTATTATTCTAACCTGCGGTGACTGCACTCTTACAGTAGACGGATCAACTTTTTCGTGATCTAATGCTCGAGTAAAAATGTGGGTTGGGTTCCCAGTGACTAAAATTTATCTGAGAAGCCACATATCAGGTAGATCAGTGGGTAAGTAGTCTTTACCAGGTACGAAAGTTTTTCTTATCGCAAACCTAACAGTGGCCTCGTGCAAGTAAATCCTGATTTTTTTTTCCTAATCTTAAAGAAGGAGAAGATGGATCAAAGGGCAGAGTCGAACGTGTCCCGTAGGAGTGGCTTTGATGAACTCAACGGAGAGAAAGAGACGTGAGGACTAAAATCCATGAATGTGACGGATGGACAAGTATTCACTCGCCAATTGTCATCCCAAGAGTCACTGACTGAAGCAGGCCATAAAGCTGAGATTCCCATTATTATATGCCAAACCCCACCCCCCACCCCCCGGTCTTCTGATCGCCAAATGTTATCTTCGTTCATTCATTGATTCACGTGCCTCACAAAGACCAAACCCTAAAAAAGCTGCCGACTTCCACGACCAGCAACGCAAAGAATGATGCTGAGAGGCTGAACGAAGACCATGCCATCGATGGCTTTCCTTCTTTCTCTTTCCTCCATCTTAGACTATACTTTGGTGCCTCTTTATCATGTGTTCGACATCTGAGATCGACCTCCTCTGGTGACGTTTAAGCACACGGTTCGCAGATGAGAGATGACAATATATAACAGCGTGCTCCTCCTCCACCCACCGTTTCTAGCAGTGAAGACGAGCGGAAGAAGATTGATCGTGGAAGCTGGTTGAACTTTCCGGAAGACAGACAGGAAGGCTGCAGAATCGTTGGGTAGCTACCAACTGATGTCATGTCGGAAGTGATATCATACGACCCATGTTTCGGCCTCACGCTCGTACGTGCGCACCTGAAGAGATCATGGTGGAAACAGGCTCGCGTTGACTGTTCAAGAACACAGTGAAACAAGAACATGTTGCATGTATACGTGTACCATCCGTTTGAGCAAGAACAGATTGACGTGGTTTCTGTGACCCGACGGATGCATATGAAGTGCAGGAGACGTGCATAGTAAGTAGCCCTCAGAGTAATAAATAAGATACACGTGCATGCGGCAAGAGCCTTTGACCAGACTCTTTCCCCTCGTCTCTCTCTTCTACCCGCTGCTCTCTATCCTTTGACCAAACTCTCTTATGGTGTTCCATCATCTTTCTCCCATATGCTACTCTCTCTAAATGATTAATCTTGCTGTTTCCGCATCCAAAATCATCATGTTTCATATGTATAACAAGTGCACTTACGTGAGATCATTAGTCACCGAGAGCAGATGACGAAGAGAACAAAGACTGTTCGTGCAAAAACTTGTTGAAAGCAAAATAGAAGAAGGACTCGCACAAAAACATCATGTTTCATATGTATAACAATTGCACTTACGTGAGATCATTAGTCACCAATAGCAGATGACGAAGAGAACAAAGACTGTTCGTGCAAAAACTTGTCGAAAGATGAAGATGAAAGCAAAATAGAAGGAAGAAGGATTCGCACAAACAAAAGTTTGTGGATACAATACAAAACAAAACAGGTACGTCTACCAAATAAATACCATTTCACTTTATCTTACTTTCGTTCCTCACCAACTCACTCACACGATTGTTGATCTTCATGGAGGTCGACTGCCGTCTCTGTCCTTCTGTTCTCCATGAACCCATGAGCTAGAAGACGAAGAAGAAGAAGACGAAGAAAAGTTCGTATACTGAGACTGAGATGAGAAGTCCAACAAGTGCTGTGAAGACCCTAAAGCAGAAGTTGTTGGCGTCTGAGAGGACACCGGCATGAAGATGCCGCCGACGTAGAGCCCCGAAGGTACATTCTGCAAGTCTTCATCCCTACTCTGGAGGAGTTGAGCGTACTGCAGCAGGTCGGGGTACAAGGTCGCAGGTAGCTGCGGCGGTACCGGGGGTGGCTGCCTCTCGGGGACCCCTGGGCTGACGAGGAACCCGAGGTCGGTCCGGCCTTGGACTCTCTCGGGAAAGTTGAGCTTGGCTTTTGTGCCTTTGAACCGCAACGCTGCCTCGTCGTAGGCGACGGCCGCGTCCTCGGCCGTGTCGAAGGTCCCGAGCCACACACGAGCCGCCTTCCTGGGGTCCCTTATCTCCGCTGCCCATTTGCCCCACGGCCTTTGCCTCACTCCCCTGTAGTGTCTTCTCCTCACAGTCCCTTCAACATTTCAGTTCACATCAACGACATGCATGTAGGGAGCAGTATATAGAGAGACGTGATAACTCACTGACATGTTACGAGCAGTTTGCCCTACTAATAATTCATCTGTGAAGACTTTTAATTGTGAGCTTCGAACGACAAGAAATCAAGAGGCAATTACTTCAATTCTGATGCTTATTTTTGGTTAAATTCAGAAAAATTGATAGTTGGTACAGTACTAAGCCCACAAAGAAATAGAATAATCTACCTACTTCTAGCGTTTTCCAGAGACTGCTCTTGTCTCTCTCTCTCTCTCTCTCTCTCTCTCGCTCGTGCTGGGAAGTCTCTCGAGACCGTCACCTTATTGCAACTAAAAGCTTGGTGTTCCTCTTCGTTTAACAGCAAATAAATAGTACGATATTGCTGAAACAGTAAACCTACAAGATAGTAACAGTAGCTGGAGGTCTGCTATTGCATTCACCGGTTTATAGAACTGCGGAATATGCTCACCAAGTTTCAGGTCTGCTCAAGATCATGGTGGTGCAAGATGGATAAGGCATACCTTGCTCTTCCGAGACCCGTGCGGCTTCCGTGTCGCCGCGACCTGCAGCCTCCTCCAGTTTTATGCCCTGTTGGGTCGACGCTGGCTCCCCTCCTCGGGTGTCGACAACCGACGAGCTCGAGCCGATGACGTGCGCGAGAGCGGACACCATGGCCGATGCGTCGTGGTCGGCGCGTGACGAGGCGAAGCGTGAGACCGCCTGCTGCTGGTCTCCTTCCTTCTGCTCCAGCTCATGAGGAGGAAGGGGCCTCTTCCCAGGCCTTCGATCCACCTTAAAGTTTCTTGACCTTTCCTCTTCCTTCCGTCGCCCCGACAAAGGATCCGGTGATATACGCTGGTGGTGACAGCGACGTCGACGACAAAGAAAGACTACAGATAGACGGAGATATATACAGCAGAGAGAGCGAGAGAGAGACGGAGATATTTACAGCAGAGAGAGCGAGAGAGAGGCAGCCGTTCGAGGAGCAGTCGCAGCAGAAGGAAAGATAAGAGGGGATGATTCAGGATTGCGATAAGAACAGACGCTGTGATGATTGGGCTGGGCGACGGCTTTGATGAGCTCTACATTCTTGCTGTACCATTTGACCGTTGACCAAAGATGGAAAGAAGAAATGAGATGAGAAGGTCAAAAGAGTCGTGTTGATCATGCCAAAAAAGTCAATAGAATTCAGTAGAGGTGGGATGTTTCAGTGAATCGAACCAAGACGCCTTCTTTCCCTGCAGCTTCAAGGTCAAACACTAAGGAAGAAGAACACAAGCAGAGCAGATGACTGCTAAAACCTAAGCAAGTTTCTGTCATCCCTACCCGATACCATCAGCTAGATGATAAAAACCTTTAATTATCTACTTATTCTCAGCATCAGCATCATGGTTGCTTTTGTGCAAAGTAAGCGTCTACAACAAGTATCTAAGCTTGTTCTGGGTGGCATCTACGGAGCCTTAAATGCCAAACTAGACACGTGCCGTGCCCGTCTTTGCTCCCCTCGAGCTTTCCTCGGCTATTTTGCTTGCTTCTGGAGATTGCCTACCGCTACAAAACTATACCTTTGATTTGGCCTTTTCCCACCCCCACCCCCTCGCCCTCTTCCTCTTTCCTTCTCGGAGCTTCCATTTCGCAGTTCCCGAGCTACAGGCAGCCATAAAGGACCTTCGTGGTCAATCGCAGGTGTCTCCCACTTTGCCTTCTCTTCTCACCGGATACGTCCTCCGTGCGTGCGTTAAACCCCTTCCCGAATTAAGCTCCCGGTCGTCACAGAAAGTTGTTCGATTTGAACATCCTTCCAAGAAAAATTCTCTCAGGTGTAATCGAAGTCGATGGCATCGACTTAATTAGCTCCCAGTTTTCACCGCCTTTGAAGAACAATCTCTCCTAATTTTGTCGGTCATTTTTGTGCTGCTTTTTATCTTTCTTTCCTAAAGCTACTCGGATTTAGATTCGGGTATCCACTGCATTCCTATCGAGACTGACTCCTCCTATGGACGTCCAACACGGTTGTTACCATGACTATCTTCCATTCATCAAGCAGTTACTGATTGGATCACAAGAGAAGCTAGAATAGATAAGATAAAAACTAGACTACACAAGTGTACGACTCGTATGATAAAACCCATCAGACTCGGTGCTGCTTCCTGTTCCTCTCACTTTATGAGAGGGCCTTTACCACCACATGAAAGCACTATGGGGCCTTTCCATCACCCCATGATGCTCCTGATCGAGAAAGCAAGAATCGTAACCTCATCCTTGCCAAGAGCCGGGTATATATGAATCAACGTACCAATGTGGGTGAGCCTTTTCATGCTGGGATTCCAAAGGTTCTGCATCATCGGATACAAAGACAATAAGTTCCCAGAAAATGAGTAACCAGAGAATGGATGTGTATCTTAAGCGATGATTGGAATAAACCGAGTAAACCTTTGCTACATGCGACGCAATGATCGGGCGGACATCTGTGTCCATCACAGTTGTGTCCGGTCAATATCCGGACTAAACCTACCTACCAATCACCATACCTTGTCGAGATTACTTGGACGACGACTGATGCTCGCACCCGTAACCTCATCGAAGAAACTGCTTGCCGAAGAAGGTTAAACTACAGCAAAAAAAAAAATTGACACTGCTGTCAAATTAGATGTGACCCAAACTCAACCTGACAAGCAAATGAGTGGTGTATGAGAACAAGGAGGTTACCATCAGTACTAATTCTAGAAAACCTAAGCTTATAAAACATTTACACACGGGATCCAAAAGAACAATAATAATAATAATCTTTACATCTGAGAGAGAGATTGCACCTGGTGTGTGCTTATATGTCATTGTAAAGTACACAACGACTGGCACCAAATGCATTATTAACAGAGACACATTCCAATGAGGAGCATGTTTTTCTTGACAGGCAGACTTTGGGGAAGTGGTGGGTGATTCCCTGTTCTCTCAACTTGCTCTAATTATTATAACCCAAGAAAAGTATCAATGTGTAATAGTGTGGCCATGGAAGTAAACGAAAACATAGTGGTCTTTGTAGTCCTACAAGTGGATATTAGACGTGAAGTTACAGCCAACTGGTCAAAGAGAAGAAATCATAAATTGGGCATGGATCAAAAAGACAATTAATGGGTGCACATTGCAAACAATGTCTGCAGCATTAGATAGAACTGAGATGCACTGAGTACCAAATTTTAACTGAATAATATGCGAAAAATCATCATTACATTACTATTATACAAAAAAAAATTAATATCGAAAACTAAATCAAATAAAGATATATCAAATTTACGATGTGTAAGTGAGATTGTTACAGAGGATAAAACAAAGAACTCAAGATGAGATTGTTATTTGATGCTTCGGTGACTGAAAATTCGGGGATTTCAAACAAAAGCAAACAAATGAAAGTTCCTCAAAATTGACTGCTAATAGAAGGTTTATGATTATCTAAAAATAAATTTACCTCCATTTGCTTGAAGTCAGTCACACCAACTCCAACAATGAGAATTGACAAAGGTAGATCAGAGCCTTCCAGAGCATCTTTTGTTTCCTGCAAAATAGGCAATCACCCCATCCTGGACAAAGTTTCTGCACAAGTAAAACTGCAATATAGTAGAAACTTTGAAGTTAGCCTACCATGGCTATCAACAAAACAAAGTACCTTCTGTTTACTCTTAAGTGCATAGTGTTTGTTCTCTATACCGAATGTATCTTGTTACTAACCAATAAAAATTTGTTTGAGTGTTCATTCCTTTGTGCTGAAACAACAATTGTACATCCACAAAATCTAAATCCCAGTATTGAGCAAATGTATAATAATGCAGTTAACATGATAAACTAACAAATAATGCAGAGCATGGAGGGAGTCAACTTAGGGACCGCTTAATTTTCTCACAACCATTATGAAGGCAGATTTGAGATCAAACAAAGATGAGAGGTCCAGCTAACGAACAATCATCTGCTAATAAAAACTATTTGTTGCATGTTATTGTACTAAGACAAACGTTCAACACCACCACCATGTGAATCGCAAATTTTTTCTGCAGGAAATAGAAGAACTAGCAAGGTTTTGAGTGAATTTGGTATGAACGCTATTGTTTTAATTCCAATCAAAAGTGAGTTATGGATTCCAATTGGATGGTGGCGGAGGTTTATTGGAGTGGAGAGATGGCACGGCAGAGAAGATGGTGTTCCTGTCGACGCCCACGCCGCTGCTGCTTGTAAGAGAGACCAGAGCTGCAACGAGTCCAGCATTCCCGGCCAGCGTCGGCTCGGTGTAGTTCCCGTTCTTCCGCTCATCGAAGAAGCGATCGTATTTGTCAGGGCCACCGACCATGGCACCGGTGATGACATTAGGATTCGCTGCTTTGGAGTCTCGCCACGTCCATCCAGCAGTGCACGAGTACCGGCGGCCATTGTTGGGGGTAGAAGCACCTCGGTGGCGCACATGCTTCGGGTATCTATTCCCATAGCCTACCAAATAACTCATATTCCCGGGATTGGCTCCCAAGATGTAGTTTATCTGCATGAGGGAAACGTTACACAGGTCTCGGAAACAGCATTGAATCGCAAACAAGTAGAGAAGAGGCTGATACTGCACCTGAGAGGCTGCAAAGTTTCGAAGTGTGCTTGAGTTGAAGTAATTGGGTCCACAATACCATCCGGGGACTTGGCTAGCATTCATGTAGTCAGCATAGAGGGATGCAAGGAAGGCTGCATTCGCTGCATACTGCAGTGACCGAGGCCGCCCACGGTTCAGCTGAGCAAGTCCTCCTACACAGCACACAAGCAATAACAAATGTGTATTTACCTCGATCCATGTGGGCACTGCAGGCTGAAGTTTGGAGCAGATGAAGTTACCTTTGGTCCAGTTGAAGACGTTGAACTGACGGAGATAAGAACACATGTTTATGTCTGTGTTAGCATGGAACTCACTGAGCATGTCTTCGTAAGGGAATCCGGGATTCAAGAAAACCCTAATCCTTGACAAGAGTAGCTGCGCTGCCGGAAGCTTGTTGTCCCAGCTGAACACCCTCGAATCCGGGCGCTTCAAGAAGGAAGCATTAGCATTGTGATAGACGCGGGGATCGGTCGCACGCGACAGATAGGTGTAGTTTCCAGTGGCGTAGAACAGCCAAGCAGAGGCCCATATGAACTCATCCCAATACCCGGTGGAGTTGTAGAACCTTGCTATCTGCTGGTTCCCCGATGAGTATGGTGCTTGCTGCCCTGACTCTGTAGCAAACCGGTAAGCTGTTTTCGCTGCCTTGACCAGTTTGGTAGAGTAAGCAGTGTCCTCCTCCGTGAATACAAGTGAAGCAGCGGCTAAGGCTGCAGCCACCTCGCTTCCCAAATCAGGTGCGGAAGTAGAAGTCAGCACGGGCCGAGGATAGTTCATGTCCTCTGGCCTCTGCCAGCAGTATTCATCATCCGGATTGTTGGAATCTCTTTGTGCAACCCCCACCTAACGTCAGTAGATGCAGTAAGCTCGAAGGAGAAAATAATTCTACTTGGAAACAACAACTCGATACCTGGCAATACATTTTGCTGATGGTTGAGGCAGAGGAATTGAAGGTGCGAAGCAAGTAGTCGACGCCCCACTTGATGATGTCCCGGACGTGGTCGTATTCTCCGATGGCTTCGTACTTTGGACCATACTCCATTGCGGACCAGCTTAGCAGTGTCATGGAAAAGGCCATGGGATAATGGAACTTGATGTTGTTCCCGCTGTCGTAGTAACCTCCAACTAGCCCATCTTTCACGTCCGATAACTCCGATCCATCTTGTAGGCCAGAGTTCCCCCTCCATGGCACTCCATTGTTCTTCGGCAGGCTACCAGCTGATGAATTCAACAGAACAATACGAGAAGAATCAAAATTATGAGTCAATTGAAAGGTGGGAAAGAGCAGAAGAAGAGAATGAGAGGTTTACATTTTTGTGCATTGAAGAATTCGAGGGCTAGGCGGAGGGCCACCGTGTATTCGTCCGGCAGCAGCACCGGCTCTTTGTGCGTCGGCATCATCTTTGCGACGATGATGGGGACTCCGATGACAACGAATGCAATCAAAAGTGAGTACACTACCCACTTCACCATCTCCTTCTTACAGACAACGATCCACAGGTCAATGTACTTGTCCTTCTTGACGTCCCTGGGACCGAGAAGCCACCCCTGCTGCGTCTCGTCTAGCTGCTCGCGGAGAAGCGCCGCCTTGTCGATCGCCATGTTGCTGCTTTGCACGTCATCCGCGTGTGAATCGTGTTGGATGTCGAACGACCCGCCCCATCGATTGGAAGAATGCATTGTGGTGTTCTTAGGTAATTCCTTGCCACAATCGGAATTCGATTGGGTCAAAGCAAAGAGCATTAGGAATTGAAATAGCCATGTAACGTAACACAAACAAGATCATATTGCAAGTGCGAATAATAATATTCGTCACCAACGATGGGCAACAACAGCAGCAGCAAAGCATCAATGATAAGAAGGACCAGTTTGGATATGTAACAGAGTTCACGCCCAAAATTCTGAAGCAGAGATTAGGGTTGAGGTACGACCACTTACTGGTGCGGAACTAAGACTGACGCCGAGCCGGTCTCCCCATGAAGCGGTCTCTAAGGATTGCACTCGCCCTTTCTCTTCTTTTTCCTCCTAACAAGCCATGACTCTTCATCACATACAAGGATCTCGTTCTGTTGGTGGTGGCGCCCCACTTCAACGACGACGACAGCGACCGAGGTAGAAAGAGAGAGGCAGTGAAGGAAGCGCCGACGAAAGAGATGGGGTACGGCGAAGCAGCAGATCGATCCTGAGAGAGAGATGGAGGAAGGTAAAGAGGCAACGATGGGGGGAGGGGGAGGGAGGGACGGAGGAGGCGGCGGCGGTGACGCTAATATTCCGGGGTGAAGAATCGCATCGGTGAGGAGGAGCAATGAAGTCTCCAAAACAGCACCTTCATAATAAATAATTACAAAAACATTCAACCAATCTGTACCGTTAATTAGCAACCCTACGGCCGAGATCGGGTTCTTTTTTTCTGCTTTACGACAGAGAAATTATAATATATTTTAATTATTTATGGCATTTTCTGACACAGCCAGACATCAATTGCTATCCGTTTCTTCCTTTGGCTTTTAGTATTTATGACGTTATTTATTTGGTTTTTCCGAAATATTTTTACCATTTATGAGTTGCTCCCACAGTTGGATCCCACATTGGCACCAGCCATCATGCATTGCACATCTCCTATCTCTCTCTTTCTGGCCTTACAAAAGCGAACTTACGTAAGTCTGCTAGTTATGTGTGTCTCTCCAAAGAATGCCTTTGCTGGATCGTATGAATGCACCGATGTCCTTACCATCTCGAAACGTCAGAGGCGTCAATCTATTCTTATTAAATGCCATTTTTTGTGCTTAATATTTTTTTTATATATTGTTATAAAAATATAATATAATCGTTGTTGTAAATTTTAAATACCAGTATAAATTATGGTAATTGCATTGTTTGATGTGATAATAGTAATTATTTTTGTCTCACAGTAGTAGTGAGACAACATTTATTAGCAGTGATATTATTGATATAAATGAATTGGGATGATTTAAAGGTTATGCATATAAGACGAAAACATGAGTATTCTCTGTATGGATGGATGCCTACACACAAAACAGAAGAAAGAATTAGTCTTTAATTTGTGTGTTAATAGTCTTTCTCTCTGTCTCTGCCCAATCATCACGTTGAGGACGTAGTTTGAATGGCAATTGCATTTACTCTCCTTTTCTTGTTATTTTATGCATCCCTCATAAACTATACATAGATCAACATTTCAAGCCAGTCCAGGTTGGAATGCATCGACTATGTGATAAATGACAATTTGGGAATCAACTTGCCAACTGCTTAACACACACACACACTGACAAACAACTCAGAACAGTAGAACACTAGATGGCTTCAAGAGTGTACTGCAAACCACAAGACCAAAGCACGCATCCTACAATTACATCTAGATTTAAGATCATGCATACTACAACAATGAAACAGCTAGGTTCGAAGAAGAACGTCGGCAGATTCGAATGAGGATAGAGATGGAGACAACAAACAGTTGAATGTCCCCGGATAGCATCAGTGGTTTGTACCGCACCATCACACCTGTTAATTGTCAATGGATAGCTTACGCCGCTTGTATCGCACCATCACTTCTCCTTTGACCCCGACGACCATCGCATTCCAATCATTTTCAGGGAAGGGAGATATCAGCTCAAACTCAAAGTTCCTCAGCAAGTGGCTCCATATCGCCTTGATCTGCAAGTACGCGAAGGGCTCCCCCAGGCACCCATGCCTCCCACCCCCAAATGAAATGTATGAGAAGGCTCCAGCTGCCTTGTCTTCGTCTCTCCCAGGTGCAAATCTGTCGGGATCATATGTATCTGGGTCCTTGTAGATGTAGGGAAGCCGGTTTGCAAAAGCTGGGGAGGTGGCTACTATGTGGCCCTTCGGGATATCATACTCCTTACCATCTTTTGTTGCAACGGTGAAGTCATCATGAGAGTAGCGGAGCAGCATTATCAATGGAGGGTGAAGCCTCAGAGCTTCTTTGATACAACGGTAGAGGACGTCCATCTCGGATAGGATGTCATGGTCCACCTTATCGCCGTGTCTCCTCATTATCTCCCGCTGCTCTTCGAGTGCAGCTGTGAGGTACTTCTTGTAGCTGAGCATATAAGCCCCAGTCCAGGTGGAAGTGATGGAGCTGGTGTGCTGTCCTGCAAAGAGGGCGGCGATGAGCAGCCCAGTAATCTCTCCTTCAGTGGTTGGGCGGCCATCCTTGTACCTTGAATCGATGAAGCACTGCAGCATGTCATCCTCTGATTTTCCAGAACTCTTGCGTGATTTAATGATGGTGGAGAAGATCTCAGCTATCCTAGCACGGGCACGATCACGTCGGCGATGGGCTGGGATTGGGAGGTAGGGGAATATGACACTGATGGGGCGCATGCCATTGTCGAGATCATGAAAGAGGGCAGAGACATCATCGAAGAGCTTGTCTCTAACTTCCCTCCCCAACAGGCATCGGCTTGCTGTCAATATAATCAGATGCTCCAGCTCATATTTCAAATCCACTGTACCGCTCTCTCCCCATTTCGAAAAGTAGTCCTGCAGAAATTAATAACAAATATTTTTCATAATCAATTGAACTATAAAACAGCGGTTGCACATGGTCCTTAAGAAACCGGAACATGAATGAGGATTGGGTGCATATGGATAGAGAGATTCACCCCAACCAAACAAGTGACATTGAACCAATAAATTAACAAAGGTTTTCTAATGAAGACAGAAAGAGGTAGCACATTTAGACCCCTTGCAAACGGATACTACTATTTAGGTAGACCGAATCTCATTGTGTGATGTCATTACTTGCACACATGTGGATTCCATGCATCACATCTGAGGGAAATCACACCTCAGGCCATCTAAATAACATGATATATTTGCGCAAAACAAAACTTGTCTGACATTTACAACTCCAGCCACATCATAGTGAGAAAATGCTGATCTAAGTGGCATTCGCATGCTTATAAATCTAAAGAGAATAGCTCAAGATCCAGGAAGCAAACATCTAACAGAATATGAAAAAAGAATAATCTGGATAAACAACAAAATCATATTCATTCAAGACAAATAATGTTCTGTGTTGCAGGGCTCATGTTTCTCTTTTTCAAAAACAAGTTATACCTCACAAGTTTACAAAAATCTACTGTTATCAACAAACATTAGGGAACTGGAAATAGTAAAAACAGAACTTGCAGAAAAGAAATGGACTTTGAGCAATCCATCATTCAACAAATATTTCTATGTAGAAAAAATGTGTTCTAAATTATGATATGTGACATCACAAACGGAATCATCTCATCAAAATGGTTCCTTTAAGAAGTATATGTCTCTGCTAAAAATGTAGATTTAAAGATCATGTCTCATCTAAGGGCTTAGCATTTTAGATAGAATGACAACTATGAAACTTCCAATAGAACTTTTAACATAAATAAAAAGACCATATCTCATCAGTTAAGAATACTTAATACGACCATGAAACTTTTAATACAAATTATGGAAATCACAGAAGTTCATGGCGCACATTGATTCTTGTAAATAATAAATGCTCATGAAATCTAAAAACATAAAAAAAGGTTACCTAATATGTGACATTAACATCTACCATCACATCAGAACGGTTCTCTCAAAAAGCATCTGTCTCAAAAGTTCTATGCCAAGACAAAATTTATGTGAGAGGAGACAAAGTTAACATTCATGAGTAATAGCCAGAAAAAGTAGGCTATGTAGATCATGGATCTAAAGTTGAAGAAATAAATGTTAATAACAATCTAGACCACCAAAAGCTTGTTCATTATGACCGGTATAATTAGAAAGAAATGCTCAAATGGCCTAGAATAAAGGAATTGCAAGCCAAAACCTTTAGTTTAGAGGCGCATACTTACCTCGGCCTCGACAATCATCTGGTCCACATAGCTTCGCAGTTTGGTCACCCTGAGCGCCTCCGTGAAGAAACGGAACTGCTCCTGCCGAACCGAGTAGTCCACGTCGAAGACGACGCCCGGTCCAAAGGTCGGCACATTGAACTGGTACACCTCCTGCTGGCTGAGCTGCGCCTCCGGCGCCTTGAAGAAATGCCCCGACACCTCCGGCCCGATGAAGAAGGTGATCTTCCGGTTGATGATGTTCACCGTGAACACACTACCGAGCTTGGCGTACTCCTCCCGGATCATCGGAATCGGGCCTTTCATGAACCGCAGCAGCCCGCCGACGACCGGCAGCGCCGCCATCGTCGGCGGCAGCCGCTTCCTGGACTTGGGCGCCAGGACGGCGGCCACGATCTTCGCGAGGACAAGGGTCACAAAGAAGAGGAGCCCAGCGACGACGAACTTGTGCTCCTTGAGATCCATCGCCGAAACCATGATCTGCACCGAGAAAAACTCGATAAAATTCGATCTTTCGAAAAATGGGAGGGGCAGAGATTTAGAACATCATATGGGAGCCAAAAACTGAGGAAGAGGCAGGAAAAGGTCAACCAATCGAGTTTAATGATCAGAAAACGGAACAATACCAAACGAAGAAAAAATTAAAAGGCACGGAAGGGGTGCGTACTCTCTACCTCAAATCCGAGAAAGAGGGGGGAGCAGATTAGGCTCGGAGAACCCTAAGGTTTGGATATGGAGAGATCCAGGTGAGGGCATAAGTAGCGGTACGCGATATATCCCAAGAACGTGAAACGCATGCGATACAGAAAAATCACACCGCTCCATCTCACCTCGCTAATCGATACATCGATCGACTCGCTCGGGACGTATCCGACCAACAATTAATGCTGCTTGTAAGCTCGAGTCCACGTGACTCCGGAAATGTGGAACTCGTGAGAGCCCACAGGTGCCCTTCTCGAACGCTTCCAAGTAGATGCAGTACATCATTGGTTTCACTGCGGCGACCGTAATTGTTTGTGTTTCCTGTTTTGCTCTTTTGGTTTAGATTCGTGCCACGCATCGTGTCAACCTGTAAATTTCTGTTAACATAATTGAAAGGCAGGAAAGACTGATATAAAATCAAGAGGAACAATGTTGTAGTTGTCGATGATCACATAGATGCTGCATAATTCTCATGTGTAGAGACAACTGATGATTGTGTCATCCAGAGAGTAACTTATATGAACAGAAGCAGCAGAGTAGAATATCAACCACATTCAGTTTCGAGACAATAATCCTCCTAACATCCAGAGAAGGCAGGAAAGACTGTGATGCATCACTGCAGTGACTAACACTGTCGAGAACACAGATCCAATGGACTATATATCTTCTTCATGCACTGAGGTTATCTGGTGATACAGAAATCTCCTTGGAAAACCATTAGTGTTGTCGATGGACTTGGAAGGAGAAGGGTGAGTGGGTCAAAACAGGAGCTTTGAGAAGAAGACCCCTCTCACATGCACCCTCATCCACAGCATTCTTGAAGAGGTCCTTGGCGGAAAGAAATATATATCTAACTCAAACTGGCTCTTGCGGATGAGGACTAATACGAACATAGAATAAAGATTTTATCTACCAAATATTTACATTATGAAGGCTATTGTTCACTGACTACAAAAGGATTATCCATCTTCTTCTCGAGTGACAATGTGGGGGGGAAGTTCAATGGTGAAAACATGTCGTCGTAACTTGACGGCGTTGCAGGTTTGAATTCGTAAGGACCTGCCTTTGGACCCCAGACCTGTGGTTTTGTGAAATGACACAATTAAGTAACCCTTGGAATCTACTATGAAACAATATGTAGGAAAGTTGTAGTGCAGCAAATTTTAGAGACCACCTGATTGCCTTCATCATCGTAACCTCTGTCCCATGTATGTATTTCACCGTTTCTATGAACTGTAAGCTCAGATGTAGAGTACAACGCGCCGTTCTGTCAATGAAGATGAATCTTGTTTATTCAAAGGTGAAGAAGTAAGGACAGTTCTCAGTCTGAGTCAAAACCGAATGGAAGCAAATCCTGCACTATGATAAGAGGTTCAAAGAAGGATACCCATGTATTAGGAAAGCCGCCTGGTGGAGTTGAACCTTCATATAAGCAACGCTTTCCACGTTCACAACGGGTGAGGTGAACTGTTGTTAGATGTTCTGCAATATCCTGAAAAACAACCATAATAAATGTTCAAACATGTTATAGACAAATAAACATGCAACAATGTTGAATTTCGCTGCTGCTGCTACTACACTGACAGCTCCACACATTTCACTGATAAACGATAAAAACTTAATAAAAGTAACGAGCATTGGCATTAGCTGTCCAGAAAATAGTATGAAGCAAGCAGGGAAAGAGCTCAATCAGTATCCTGCAATAGTTTATGTATACCTTAACCTACTGCCGAACAATCTCAGGTAGCATGGGGGATGTCAAAATATTATCCCAAATAACGAAAGTATACTGTTATAACAATCAGGGCATCATTCAAACAACAGATGATTAAATATATAAATTTTGCATCAAGTTTGTACAACTATCTAAAAATAACCCTATCAACATGGAAGAAGCTAACTGGTGGAATAAACTCGAATTGCACAAAGCCAGACATAGGAATTCCATGTTTCTACTCTTAGGGTCCTGACATGATTCTTATTCTCCATTCTACCACTTCAGTTATGCAAATTCCAAAGAGCACATGATCAGCCAAGAGTTCCAGCAATCTGAGACCTCCAGATGTAAACTTTCAGGGCGGTTTACACTTAGCAAAATAATAAAGCGATAAGAGAAAGATACAAGAAAAGGACAGGGAGACATGAAATCAAACATATTGTAGTTAAATGGGAGAGATATTGAAGATGAACTAGAACAGAAAAATATTGTGTAGATTGCTGTGATTCAGTTTCTCACAACTTGTGTCCTAAGGATTAAAAATATGGGAAAACGATTTCAAAGTGAGAATTAACTTAAGGAATTTTTTTCTGAATTCACAGTGCATCTCATTTTTGCTTTCCTTACTTTCTCATTTACCATGTTTTGCTGATCGAACAGAAGGGACAGTGACAAAGATCCAATATTGTAGTCTTAGTTGGCAATGGAATTTAGCTGCAAATAGCAAACACCTGATAACAGTCTTGAAAGAAAAATTAGAGCTAAAAATATCACAACATAAATCTAATACATAAATTGTTTAGTATGATCTAATAGGGGTTAGCTATATGATATTTTTAATGGTCAATTGAAGTTTCTTTTGAACAAGTTGTCATTATTTTCCTTGAGTCAACAAAATGTATAAATTTGAATCAACTCTGATTTCCCACAACTCGCTTAAAGCATCTTTGGATAAGTTCAAATCTTCAATATTACCTTACCCAACTATCATGCTAATAATGCCAAAATTAAAATTTTAAGGACATCAAAAAAATTCATTGTATTAGTAATTCATGTTCCTCCAGTTGCAATATAATATTTCATAATATTACAATTAGGTTTACCTATCAAACTTGAGCAGCAATCGGTGGAACTATGTGGGAGATTCTTTTTCCTTTTTTCTGAATAAGGAATTTACTTGTGACTAGCATCGTTGAAAAAAGAAAACAGTGGCACCAACAGCTTTGCTACAATTTTTTTCATTTTATTATGATTTGTTTTAGAATATCAGCCTGTAGTATTCTTAAGTCAACTGTACCTCCCAACTCCAGGAGCTACTCCTTGGAGCGAACTTATTCATGTTTCAACTATGATAATAATTTCGTCCAACTAACTTATTTAATCCTATCTTTCCAAATTCATGAATAAGCCCCCGTGATCAGATATATCTATCTTCAGGAGTATTTGCCGATTATTTGGAAACATGTGTAAAATGAGCATACTGTTTGTGTGTTATAATGCGATTAAACATGAGACGTTTAAATGCTGCAACATTAGCAGTACCACGTCATAAGATACTAATGACAACATTGCTAATTAAGCATTATGGTTTGCAGCAAATCAATAGATATTAAAATAAAGATTTCAAGATTAAAACCAGAAGAGAATATGATATTGTAAAACCCTTATTTTTTCCATTTCAATTGTCAAGGAAATATTCTTTATATAGACCACACAGCAAATATATCCATATAAAAAATAGGACAGATACTAGAAATCAAGTCAAGTTCCTTACACTAAGACATACCCCAATAACCTCCTCAGGCTGTGGCCTCTGATCCATTGGACGATCACAAAAGTTTTTGTACTCTTCCGCATCTCTTATTGCATATGAACTCAACTGTCAAATGAAAATATTTCAAATAATTAGAGTCCATGATAGTAAACACATAAGATGATGCCAGGCAACTGATAGGAGTATCAACAAGCATGCAGTTGGCTCCAAAGTTCAGGTAAAAACGTGTACTAGCCAGAACATGTTGGTATCTTTTCCAGTTCATAGAACCGTTGGATGCAATGTCATTCAGAAACTTGTTAGACAACATAGGCAGACTAAATCTTGAATATTTTGAGATGTAAATCATTCTAAATTTGATAAAAACAATAATATGAAGTCCAGGAACCAAAACAGCAACATTAGCAATCCAGAAGATTAAGATAGAATAAGATTTGCTGCTGACTTATTAAAGGAATTTAAAGCCATTCTCACCTCAACTTCACATTTCATCTCTTTTGGACAAGGCTTCACCATATAAAATCTCTGCAATGATGTTAAGAGCCATAAGCAGCTTATCATGCTACACGCAAGTCAATATTGGTTGAAAAACTGTAGCCAAAACTCAAAAGTGAAGAGAGACACTGCAACAGCTAGAATTGGACATAACATTTGAGCCTCATAGTCTTTTAACCTATCTACATGTTTTTTAGACCTTAGGAATAATAAAGAAAATATCATAATTCTACTTTTTTCATTTTTTGGGAAAAGGGGAGTGGATGAGTTCCAGCTTAAGAAAACAAGAAACATCACATAATCATAAATAAGAGAGTTGCAGGTGATTTGGAAGCGAGGAAATGGATAGGTAACATAAGTCAAGCCTGTTCTAGACAGGAGTGAGGACGACAGTGATCAATTCTTCTATCATTCTTTAGAAGGGGGGAGGCCTCATTCATTGAATCTGAAATAACAGAGGAAAACTAAACACTGATGGCATAAGTTCTTAATAAATAGTTATCATACTTGTCGAAAAGGTTTGTGAGGAGTTCTCCAAAATGCCTGCAAAAAGATAAAAGAAGAAAGAAATAATATATTCATATTTTGAAAGAAAAAAAAAAGCAGAACAAAACGTCGAGGAAAAGCCGAGAAGGGACCTGTTCAAAGTATAAAACCCTTGAGCCATCTACCATCTCAGCCGCTGGGCACATTAGCATTCTGTTTAGAAGTAAAGCTATTAAAGAAGAATGCTTGCAACATAAAGAATGACCACAATGACATTTTATTAATAAAAAAATCAGCTGATCACATATCAAAAGGCAAAAACTACAGAATGTAGGCAACTCTCACTGGTACGAGCTGCAAAAAGATCATCTGAAAAGCAACCCTAACCTCACCAATAAGCCGACCTAGATGGAGACTTCAGCATAATGAGCACTGTGCCTTTTAACATTTGAATCATCTAAACGTTTTTCATTTTCGCACCGGATGTAACTCAATTTGGTTGATTATAATCACTAGTTCAAAGATCTAACTCCTACTAGTGCGAGCCGCTAAGCCACTGGAACGAAATTAATTTGAAGAAGAGAAACAAATGTAACCATGATGATTATTTATCAAAACATGTAAATGATGCACACATAACTCCAAATATAAGCTATCAGATTTTGATATGCACACACATCCGTGGAATTCGAGATCAGAGAACTTGAAAACCTTTGACAAGAAAACGAAGCATTAATCACTGAGATACAAATTTTAGAAGCAGAAAATCGAAAAGCATGACACGGGCGCACCTTATGTTGAAGTAGTTGTCGGGATCATTGCGAGCCTGTTCTCGAGAGAACTTTACATAAGCAATCGAAACAAACTAGTTAGAATCCATAACAGTGCATACAGAAACCCAATTCGAAGCAAGAAAGGAGAAAGACGAATTATAAGATGGGGAGAACCTTCTCTCCGGAGAGGGAATCGGCGACGGCGCGGGCGTGATCCCACCGGGTGGTGGACTTCCTCATCCGCCTCAGCAACAGCGCGCCGCCCAGCAGCAGGAGCGCCTTCAGAGCAAGCCCTCGCGCGCGGCCCGCGGCCCCACCGCTGCTCGACTCCGACTCCGTCCCCGTCCCCATCGCCCTCCTCCTCCTCCTCCTCCTCCTCCTCCGCCGCGGCGCTTCCTCTAAGAGAAATCAACGCCCGGGGTACGAGAAGCAGTCTACCGAATCGAACTCTCGCGTCGCGGTGTAGTGGCGTCTGGTTCTCTCCTTGCAATGCTTGGATTATTCTCGCGTCTACTATTTAGGCGAAATAGGGACGGGGAGGGATAAAGACACGTCGAACGCAACTGTTGCAGCTTGTTTTTTTGTTTCCTTGTTTTCGTTTTTAGAATCAAACATGCTGGTTCTTTTAAACCCCAATAATGTGATATATCACAAAAATACCTACCACCGACGCTTTGATGCTGTTAAGAGCAAACGTCGGATCTTATTTTGGTTTATTTTCTAATAAATATGCCTCTAATATTTAATTTTGTGGGGATTTTAAGAAAATTATAGAAAATATTTTTTTTGGATGAAATAAGTTCACAGATATCTTTTATAATGTGTTAGGTAACCACTGAATTGAGAATTGACTCAACAAGTAACTGCTTGAAATAATTCATCATTATTAAGTCATAAAATTATTTATCTAATTTTGATTTTTTTTTTTGTAAATATACCTCTAATACTTAATTTTATGGGGATTCTAACAGAACTATAGAGAATAATTTTTTTTTCCATTGAAATAAGTACATAATTAAGAAAATACTCAATAAATAATTATTTAAAATAATCTATCATCATTCAATCATAAAGTCATGTATCGGATTTTCGGTTAGATTATGATGCTCTGATATGTCAATCATTCGAATCTAATTTTGATTTTTTATTGATAAATATACCTTTAATACTTAATTTTATGGGATTCTAAGAAAAGTATAGAAAATAAATAATTTTCAATGAAATAAGTACATACTAATGTGTTAGGTAATCAATGATCTAATGTCATTAAGTCATAAAGTCAAATGTTGAATCATGGAGTTATGAGATAACAGTTCACACTAATGCTATGACTTGTCAACTATAATGCAAAGTTGACATGGTCTACGATGACCATCCGGTCGATGTATCGACACGATGCACAGTTAGATATCATGTGTCATTTGATTGCTTATGTGTGATTGAACCTCGTATTAATAAATAAAAATTATAATTTGTGAGGTAAAAACTCATCCAAAATCAGTAACTCCTATTTAGGAATGATCAATGTATATAATCCTATATGTACAACTAAAAATTTATAGTTATATTTTGATACTACGCCTTATGATCCTACTTAGGTGAAACTCATCGTTCTCGATCCTCCTGAGTTAGATTTAGCTCGAGCCTTCACTCCTTATATTTTTTTTAATTACTTAATCTTTTATTTTTTTTGTCGACTATTTTAAGATTCAATAGTCAACCCATCACCACTTGCCAAATCTCATCAGCCCAAATTATAATCATGCCAACAGAAACCTTCTACAACCTAATTTAACAATTTCAGCCTTTCATTTAGGCATTGTGGCCCCTCATCTTCTTTAGCTAATCCAAATGACACAACATAGTTTACACTTAACTCCCGTCACTCATTGTTTTCTAGCTCTAATTCCACCATCCCTTAGTTGAATGGTAGAGTTGCACCCTTCTTCTATTGATATATATTAAAGGAATAACTCTCCTCAATATTTTTCTCATGACCACTCGATAATCCACCGCACTACCTCATCATAACATGTAAGTCCAAACTTTTCGAGATGGACCATAAGAATATCAAAAATGAAATCAAGTAAATAAAGTAGTCTAAAGTCGATCTATATATATAAGGTTCCATTCATCAAAAATATTATGAAAATCTCAAATGAAGCTTTGACCTCACCAAACATATAGTTATATTCATCTCATAAATAACATTATTCGGGATAGTAGATTCTCTTATATGTCATACATTTTCAATAACTCTTAGAGGGTAATAAGGAAATTATTTTCTTTCCGGAATCAAAGTTTGAGCTTAACTTTATTAGTTATATATTACCAAAACTATAACCCCTTGAACACCTTATACTTAGCTACTTCGTTGATCTCATATTCGATCACCTTTCAAATCATCAAATCGATCTAATGAAACTAATTCGATCTAGTTTATTTTTCAAGTATTAAGGTATTAAATAAAAGATTATTGAGTATTCATAACTTGAATGATGATTTTTTTTAAACACATAAAATATATGTATTTTATGCCCCTCGTCTCATTTTATTGATATTAAAAATATATATAATAAGTATTTGATATTGATATTATCTCATTTCATTCTCACTTCGTATATGTTTCTCATATTTGATTTTTTATAAAAGATTATGTAATAAGTTTTGTACGGTAACTCTTTTTATGAGCATTTAGAGTTCGTGATTGTTCATTTTATTAATATTAAAAAATACACAAAAATATCTTTTATATAATATTTTTTTATCATGATTGATTTAATGAAAGAATATTCATCTTGGACGACATGATATATCCAGCGGTGGTTTTTTTTTTATCATTTTCAAAACTAACATGACATGTACAATAAACACTAATAATTATGTCTCAATTAATTAAAAATAATGATAAGGTGAGATGCATAATAGATTACTGGAGTTGTTCGATGATATTCCTATCGACTCGTGAGTTCTAATCTCAACCAATAGCACCCGAACTGTTTGATGATATTCCTCTTCGGAAAAACGAGGATCTAAGATTAAACAAGACGGTCATCACCTCGTTTGTATACACCTTTGCGGAGCTCTCACATGTCTCGATAGCTAGTAGGGCATTTATAATGTCTACTCTGCTTCGCACGGTGTGCCCCCGTTAGTGAACGAACATGCTCCAGCCCTAGGCTCCGATCACTGATCTTCTTCATCCTCTTGTCCTTTCTCCATGTACCCGACGCTCACTTTCTACCACCTTTCTTTGCCATCATCGACTGTCTTTGTCTGATCAACGATCATGATAAATAGATATTTATTTTTTATGAATCCATAAATATCATATCTTACCAAATTTAATGTCTCATTTTAAATTTTCAACCACATATAACATGTTTTTATTATCAAATATATACTCACATAAGTATCATATGGACATGACGTTTTGATTAGCTTAAACTTTCACATTATCTTATTATTATTATTAAAAAAATATAGTTCTAAACTTCTAATTAAATTAAGAATATTTAGATATATCTACAATAAAGACAAAGGAAGAACATAGGGCAGAACTGTTCCAGTCACATCGACTTGTCTGACCAAAAATATGAGAATACCATGACGTTTTCTATATATATATATCGTGTGATTGATCCGAACATTAAGCTAATATTAACGTGACTTCGTCTCGTTTAAAATAGTGTAGCAGGGAACACGAATCTCCACGCTAATGACCGCCGTTAACTCATACGTGGCGTAGAAACCCGAATTCGCACCCCGACCCGTCAAAAATTACTCGTGTCGAGCAGAGACGGTGTGAAGATCGGACGTGGCGAGATATGAATGGCACGATTAGAGCGGATCGGTTTTTCGAGACCTAAACGGGTCGCACTTCAGTTTGAGACCCGCAAAGCAGCCGTCGAGAGATGCTCTTCCAACCCTTGTGCAGTTACGCGGCGTGCCTACCTGCCTCGTGATTGCAGGACCGAAGGAGCCCACGTTTCGGTGAGACCGGTCGCGGTAAAGCGTACGAAAAGTGACTCTGCTGATAGCTTTAACCCGAGTTAACGTTTCTGACACGTTGGTTGGGTTTGGTTAGCAGAGGGGACCGGAGGCCCACCTTGCTTGGGTAAGGCGGGAGAGTTGTCGGGTCAGGAAGGGGCATGTGTGGGACCCGCCTCCTCAGCTCCTCGGGGCCCGCACCCTGGCGACAACTGCTTTTCCCTCCATTTTATTCGCTAATTACCTACCTCACCCCCCAACCGCCCCACCCGCGTATTCTACTGGCCAAAACGTTCCCCACGATCACCTGCCCACCCACAGCTCGATGGACGGCCAGGATCGTATCATCGAGCTTGTATGGGCCAAGCAGCTTCCTGTGTCACATGCTAAAACCTCGCCACTTACCTACTCGGTCACCGGATTTGTGATCAGATGAATATGTAGAACAGCAAACAGTGTCCACATTTTCGTGTATCGCGCAAGCTGTCCTCAATAGCCGGACGAAACACGCCACGTTTGGCAGTTCATAGGCCGCTGTTTGTAGCGTCACATCCAAACACCTACTCGGAAGGAAGGAGGCCGTTACCTCGGACGAGTAACGCATCGAAGCGTGGTGCGGGTGGCGTTTCGGCACCATCATGAGCGCGTTACGTTCACCTCCCGCAAACCGACACCTCTCCAGCATAGGACTTCTTTGGGCCCAGTAATGGCCACCAGATATCCGACGCGTGTCACGTCGAGGCCCGGGACCACGGGAGCTCGACCAGCAATTAAAAAAGAAAAAGTAAGAGAAACTTGTATTTATATACCTCCAAATATTTTTTTCCCGTGTTTACTCGTTTAGATTTCAGTTTGACATATATATATATATATATATATATATATATATATATATATATATATATATATATATATATATATATATATATATATATATATATATATATTCCTATAAAAAAAAATTCGTGTTAATTCTTTGACTTTAATTGATGTATTTGGAAAAAGAATCTATTTTAAATTAACATCCGAGGATCATAGTAATCATGAATTTTCTGACAGAAATATCTAAAAAATATATATTTTAATGTTTAAGAAATTAAATATGTGGTACTAGACTTTACAGGAGTAAAGTGTGGTTATTTGCAGAATTTTAAAAGGGTAGATTTATAAAATGGAAAGTGGAAAAGGAATCGAATTAATAAAACTGGAGGAAAATGGTTTTTTATTTTCAGGGCGCTGTCCGTTAATAGCACGACACAGGCGCCCCCCCGGGGGCGAGACGGGAAGGCGCGACGCCGTCATGGCTTTCCTTTTCGAGGGAGCCGCTCGCCTAACGGCACATTGACGGCGTCCTCGCGGCCGGTCCCGGTTGGGGAATTGACCGTGGTTGAAATGATTGCTTCGGGATTTTGACCCGAGTTAAGCCGGGTGTGATCTCGTGCTGGGCTGCTACGCAACAAGCCGATGTCATTTCGAATGATGGCTCTTCCTTGCTGCGGGTCCCACTCAGGATCCCCTCACAACAATTAGTAGGACGGTTGTTGGACTGCGTGTGCTGGACAGGATCCGAAGGGGCCCCGGTCGACGACAGTACGGCGGCTCTCTCTCCCCTCCTCCGAGCTCCTCTCTGCGCACAAAAGAAGAAAGAGGAGAGAGAGAGAAGGATGGAGAGCGGCTTAAGATTTAGAAGAAGCGATCGGAGGTTGCGAAGGGCTACTGAGGGGGAGACTTTTGGGTGTTCGTAGAGATTTTTGGAGCTATTTCTCAGAATTGGGACCTTTGTTTTTTTGGCTTCTGATCTCGAACGATTTGGGTTGGGAGGCGTTCGGGGCTTCGATTTAGGGTTTATGATGGTTTGTTTTGGTTGGATCGGTGGTGGATGAGGGAATTGCCGAAGCGCGGTGGATGCTGGTGAGCTCGGTTGGGTTGGATGGCGTCGTCGGAGGTGTCCGTGAAGGGGAGTAGTCGAGGACGAGGGGATACCGTGTCCTCGGGATGTAGCGAGCTGCACGACGGCGCGCCGGTGAGGGGAAGCGACACCGAGGGGAGCCTCGGGCTTTCCGGCGGCGCGGTCGGCGGGAAAGGTGAGTTCCGGCCTCGATCTCCGCTCGCTGGCCGGAGAAGTTGGGTTCTCTGTTGACTATTAGGGTTTCGGTTAGGTTTTGATTTTGGAATGGTTCTTGTTATAGATTCGGTGGATGCGTTGTATACGGAGCTATGGCACGCTTGCGCAGGCCCGCTGGTGACGATTCCCAGAGTGGGGGAGAGGGTCTTCTACTTCCCACAGGGGCATATGGAGCAGGTGAGACTTGAGAGCTCTGTCTTTGCTCGAATTCCTCCCAAAATCTGGGACGCTTCGGAATCCCCCGGGTTGTTTTGGGGCATCTTTTTCTTGTTTGTGCATTTGTAAAGGTGCTGTTAATCTCCGTTTTTTGCTGGTCTCTTGTGATGTTTTAGGTAGAAGCTTCAACAAATCAGGTAGCGGACCAGCAGATGCCTGTCTACAATCTCCCATGGAAGATCGTCTGCCGGGTGATGAACGTCCATCTGAAGGTGCTTCCCGCGAACCCTCCTATCTCGTGTTGTAAAGTACGTGTTGTTGCTCCCTTATATTCTGTTCCAGCTTTAAAGAGCTATCTCTGTGTTGGTAGGCCGAACCAGACACTGATGAGGTATTTGCTCAGATCACTTTGCTCCCTGATTCAAAGGTATTTCTTCAGTGACCATGCATTTTGGTTACTTCTTGGTTGTTTTTGCTGTGGATTTTTGTTGAGCTAAGGCGATAAAGTAGAGTATTTCGCTGAGATAATAACAACACGGCTATCGTTATTAAGCAGGATGAGAACACCGTAGAGAAGGAGACGCTTCAGCCTCCACCTCCACGGCCTCATGTGTATTCCTTCTGTAAGACGCTGACCGCGTCAGACACCAGCACCCACGGTGGGTTCTCAGTGCTAAGACGGCATGCTGATGAGTGCCTACCTCCGCTGGTTAGATTTCGAGTATCCTTTTCTCCCCTCTGTGGATGGTTTATCTCCCCTTTTGCTGATTGTTTGGTTGGTGATCAGGATATGAGCCAGCAGCCGCCAAGTCAGGAGCTTGTGGCGAAGGACTTGCATGGAGTTGAATGGCGCTTCCGCCACATCTTTCGTGGTAAGATTATATTATAAGTTGTGCCCTTCATATTTCTTTGATTATGGAATCAATGGGGTTTGTGGGAATTCCTTTATTGTTTTTCGTTTTTTTTTCTGGATTTGTTGGTTTTAATGGTTAGTAGTTCCCGGGTCTCTTTTAAAGGTTTTATGGGTGTTTTTTTCGCCAGTCTTGTTCACCAAAAATGTTGGCTTTCTGGTGAAATCTTTTAATGTTGGCTTATCATAGATGCTTTTTCTTTTCTTCTGACTTTTTATTGTAGATGGCTAACCTATTAGCTCAAATGAGCAAGCTCGGTTGAAACTGACGTCAACATGGCACACATCTTTTTCTAAGCTCTATATACCTTTAAAGAGATCTGTATGCTCTAGTCTCGTGCTGGTTACTATGGCCACCTGTGCTAGCTAGTTATCCATGGACCTGATAATCTGCTGTGTTGTTGTTAAACTAGGTCAACCGCGAAGACACCTGCTTCAAAGTGGATGGAGCGTCTTTGTTAGTTCTAAAAGGCTTGTTGCCGGGGATGCTTTTATCTTTCTAAGGTCTGCTAATGTCCAACCCCTCCAAACATGTTCAACATTCAGGGTTATTACTAAGTGATCCCTCCATTGCTAGCAGAGGGGACAATGGCGAACTACGTGTAGGCGTGAGACGAGCAATGAGACAGCAGACAAATGTTCCATCTTCAGTTATATCCAGTCACAGTATGCACCTGGGTGTCCTTGCTACAGCATGGCATGCTGTCAACACTGGAACCATGTTTACTGTTTACTACAAACCACGGTATGTGGCCTATGCATTGTATTACACGCAACATATCACACTTAATAAAGCAACTGCAACTACAGTTAATATTTTGGTATAGATTTGAAGTATGGAGACAAATTGTAGGAGAAGAAAATCTCATTACTTGTCAAGCAGTTGTTTGCAGTACAAACCAACTGGGATACTTCCTTTGTCTAATTATTCCCTGTGATTATTTTTGATAGGACTTGTCCAACTGAATTCATTGTTCCTTTTGATCAATATGTTGATTCAATCAAAAACAACCATTCTATAGGAATGAGGTTCAAAATGAGATTTGAAGGTGAAGAAGCCCCAGAACAGAGGTATAAAATGTATTTTACTTTCATTTCACGTCATACATAAGGTTACCTTAGAAGTGCTTGTGATAAATTGATGTAATCGTTTCTGATCTGTACCTGAAGGTTCACCGGCACCATTGTTGGCATTGGAGATTCTGAACCAAGCAGGTGGCCTGGATCGAAATGGAGATGCCTGAAGGTGATTTATCCTAGAGTTACAGCTGTTGGCATTACCTGATCTAAATTGAGTGGTAATGTGTTTTAAATTTTAGGTACGTTGGGATGAGGCCTCTTCAATTCCTCGTCCAGATAGGGTGTCCCCATGGAAAATTGAACCTGCTCAGTCGCCTCTGCCTCCTAACCCCATTCCTATGCCTAGGCCAAAAAGGCCTCGAACAACTGCCTTTCCTTCTTCCCCGGATTCATCTGTTCTTACAAAAGAAGGTAAAGTCTGACTTGTGCCATCCTACTGTTTCACCAGCTTTCTTTTCAAATGAAAGTTAACTTTTGGAACATGTTTGTCAGCCTCTTCTAAAGTCTCTATGGACCCTTCCCAATCACATGGAGTCCCAAGGGTATTGCAAGGTCAAGACATGGCAACATTGAGAAGTACTTTTAGCAACGAGGCAGATACTGCTCAGAAGCCAATCATGTGGTTGACACATGACGAAGAGAAAAATGATGTTTCTGCTCAGAGAAGATTGGGATCGGAGAGCTGGATGCACATAAAGAGACAGGAACCTATGTACACTGACATGTTATCAGGATTTCAGCCTTCTGGTGATTCAAGTGGGTTTCACTCACCATTTCTTGAGCAGGCCTCAGGTGATAAAAATCTTTTAAAGCCTCATTTCCGGGATCAAGAGGCCAAACATAACTGTTCTCCTGGCTTATGGTCTTTGATGCCTTCAAATTCAAATTTAAATTTGGGTGAATGCAACTTGAAGATGACTGCACATGTTGGTGAGCTGTCCTTTCAGAAAGTTGGAAGTTGCATATATGGAATGCAGGGAGGCCAGTCGGAACTGAAGGGCTTAGGAGGTGATCAACAGTCATCAGATTGGTTAGGATGTTCGCTTCCCGATTCTCAAACCGATAACGTGCCACAACACAGGGTCATGACACTTCAGCCCCTGGTACCATCCCAAAATGATGTGGCAAAGTACAAAACAAATAATAGTGGTTGCAAGCTATTTGGGTTTCATCTAAACAGCAAACCTGTGGCATCTGAATCAGTTGTACGACAGAGCAACTCTGCAGAAATTCTGATGCCACATAGCCATCTAGCTGCAGCATTGCCCCAACCACAAGGTCTAGAGGCTGCCAAACATTCTGAATCATGCATAACTGCAAAGTTGGTCTCCGCCACACTGACAAATGGTGATACAGAGAAACTTATTCAGGTTTGTCCACAGGCTTCTAAGGATGTTCAGAACAAAATGCAAGGTGGTTCAACCAGGAGTTGCACAAAGGTAACCTTTCTTTTTAGCTTAATGAATGTTGGACATAATTCTATAAAATTCATTTTGTTGCTGTCTTAATCTATGGCATTGGTATGTTGCTGTGATGATTTTTGGCTGCTGTGTTACAATTTTCTTTCATGTTACAGCTATAAAATGCCATGGGTTGGAAGCTGTAACTTTTGTTATGCATTATGTAAGTGCTATTGCTATGTGTCCTTGGTTTTAATCATGGATGTCATATTTCATTTTCAGCTGGAGATCATATGTACTGCAGTGTAGGTTTCCACCTCAGAATACTAGTAATCAGAACAAGTAAATATGCTGTTATTCGACAAGTTGCATTCATTTCAGCTGGAGATCATATGTACTGCAGTGTAGGTTTCCACCTCAGAATACTAGTAATCAGAACAAGTAAATATGCTGTTATTCGACAAGTTGCAAAATGTTAGTGCCTTCTCAATAACTTCAGGAAAAAAAAAAAAAATCTTTGAACCAGCAGCTTCTTCATGAAACAAGTTCTTGGTGTAAAAGACATTTAGATTGTTGTCGAATGTTTATAAAGATCCACGTAACTCTTTGAGGGTTCTAGTAGCTGGAGTGAATTCGATGAATAAATGCTGACAGATACCAATACTTGGCTCAAGCTTTCCTATTCTGGAATTATTGAAATATATGATTCTCTCATTCTGCATCGTACGGAGTAATTTTCAGAGTTGTCATTGCTAGTTGTTACAGTGTTGGTCTATTGTGAGAATATGGTAGATTTCCGAAAAGGTTCAAATTTTATGTAAATGTAGCAAGGACTTTGATCTAATTCTTTTCATTTCAGGTGCATAAGCAAGGTATTGCTCTTGGCAGATCTGTTGATCTTACCAAGTTCAATGGTTATGATGAACTGATTGCTGAGCTAGATCAAATGTTTGAATTTGAGGGTGCATTAATAGCTCCCAACAAAAATTGGCTGGTTGTGTACACTGACAATGAAGGTGATATGATGCTTGTTGGAGATGATCCCTGGAAGTAAGTATTTGTATTTAACATTTTTTCTGCTTTGCTTCACTTTGGTACCGTTAAATTGCCAGGGAAGATGACTCATCTCTTGTTGCAGTGAATTCTGTAACATGGTTCGTAAGATTTACATCTACACTCGAGAGGAGGTCCAAAGAATGAATCCAGGGACACTAAATTCTAGAGTTCAAGAGTCTCCAGCTGTTTCTGAAGAAAGGATATCTAGCAAAGAAACAAAGCGCCCTGTGCCTACTGCTAATTCTGAGAATTCTGAGGGTTGTCCTGGAGTTGATGCGGTATATTGTGTTTTTAAGCTTTTCCTACTTTCACAATTAAGCCTGATTTTAATGCATGTGGCTGTTCCTGATTTTCATTTGTTGATTCTGTTAAAAGACTGAGCTATTATATATCTTCATATTTACATCTGAAATGCAGTTTTCTGTATCTTTGAACTTTGTTTTAATGTCAAAACGACCATATCATTTGACCATTCACCATATATCATGACGATGACAATATATACTTGCAGACAGATTCTTCTGTTTAATTTGGAGCATCCTTTTTTATTTTCTATGATTTGAACCGGAAAGAACTAATCTTTCTAGTGTGTGGTTGTCTTGTGCAGGCCTTTTGAAGATGCTAGCTAAGCAACGAACTTAACACTGAAGTAGTTTTTTGTGGTGGGTCCAACATATGAGATACTTGAAACTCTTGTTGGTAAGCCCGGCCTTGTCCACCTTGCTCGCTCATGCTTCTTCCCCTAGCCTGGGGCATGGAACTTTTCTTATTCCTACAGTTTTGCTGGTATTGTAATTTTTTTTTCCTTACAAAATCCCTTGTGATATATATACCGAATAGGTAAAGTCGTCTTTAATCTTTTGCACCTATGATGTAAATAGCTTCTCAGTTTTATTATAGTAAGTATAATGCACATCCCCCATCCTTTTGCCTCTTTCTGTGCTGTCATGATAGTTTTCATAGAATGTATGGATGAATCGGAATCATACCAATCTTAGGAAATGGCTGTTTTCTGCACTTTTCTGTGGTGTATTTGTTAACACCAAGTTGTGATTTAATACTCTATACATGTTCTGCCCTAAACATCGAGATAGTGTTTCTGATGTATTGGTTGATTCTTGTGTCGATTTGCTAAAGTAATGCAGTGGCCAGATTCCTTGTGTAATGTACCAGAAAATTCTACCGACGAGCTTGAAAGCTGCTAATTACGCACTGGTACGCGCTCCCAAGGGTTTGGTTGTTTGCTGGTCTACACCGTCAAAAGACGAGAAGAACGAGATGGGTATTTGCTACGGTGTATATCTATCTTGTTATAGGAACATCGATTGAGCTCTGTATTTTATTTCCATTTTCACAGATCTTGGTACCGTGAATCGAAGATGGGTTTGTTGATCATCTCGTCTCGTAAATTTTGACTCTCTGATGAGATGGGCATCGGCTAGTGGGCAGGAAGCATCACCACAGACGGGGATTCAGACCGGGAGTGCCTCCTACGGTTGGTGTGAATTGCAGATGCTAACTGTCGTGCAGTGTTTCCTACGGTTGGGACATGGGCCAAGGGAGCCACTCATAACACAGGATGCTACGTAGTCATCGGTGTTCCACTCTGGAGATCAAGCATGATAAATCAGTGATTGATAGGCGTGTCGGCTGGAATCTCACTTTCCCAGCCTCTAATCCACTCCACAGGATTTGATCGAGGGCGTCAATTTTCTCTTGGCCTTTTCGAGGGGGAATCTCATCGATCGAGCCTGCATCAACCACCGGTTAGTGTTCCATCCTTTCTGGAGCAGGAATTCTTTCCAAACGGAGGAAGGAAGGAAGCAGCAGCAGATGAGCACATCGGATCTCCAGTCACAGCTACGATCGGTGGTTTGATGCTACTCTGTTGGGCGAAAATTCAACGAGGACCGGGGAATCTCTCTCTTTCTGGCGGCAAACAAAGGCGGATTGCTGGGTGGAAAAACCTGCGACAGGATGATCTTCGTCTTTCCCGGGCAGGATTGCAGAAGCTGATGAGATGCTGTGGGCTGTTAATGCGGGTGACGGTCAAGACGTATATCATCGCCCACTTATGGCTGGTTGGCTTGGCCGGCCCCAGCCGTGATCTCAGTAGTGCAGAAAGGAATAGACCTCGATCAATAATTTATCTTGTCAGCGAAGCCCCAACTTCAATCGGTGTCCTACCCATAAATACTTGCAGGGAATCAGTAATTGCAATCCTTTGGCTCTTCCCTTTTATCTACCGTTACGTACCGCCGCAACCATCTCGTTCTCGCAAATCTGCCATGAAATATTGTGAACTGCGGTACCAAAGCTCAATCCGGAGTGCACATTACTAGGAAACGAAGTATTCCATCTTCAATGTATATATATATCATAAATGTAATGAGTAATAAATAGTATGAAGGGCCAGAGACAGATGTCATATAGTCAAGTCCATCATGGCTTTTGTGTTTTGTTTTCTCTCCTCCACTGTTTTTTGAGGAGCTTTGCTTTCATTGCACCATTTTTCTGGCATAGCTCGTCGACTCTTTTCATTGCACCATATGTTCAAGGAAGATCGTAGACGAGCTATGCCAGATGAGACTGGGTTGACGGCATCAACAGAAAAATCACAGCGAAGAAGCGCCAAAGAATGACGCAAACACCAGCAGCAAGCCCGGAGCAGCAACCAGTAGCGACGGCTAAGGATCTTGTCGGTAATGGCAATGGCGAATGGGTTGGTGATCCACAGGAAAAGATGAGCCGGAGACGATGACAACAACATTCGATTCGAGTGACAGAATTTAATGAGGGCGAATCAAGATGAGGTCATGACAACCATGCAGATTATCCAGCGGCATTTACTGAGAACACAGTTGAGAAGCCACCTCGAGGACTTACCAAAGCCATGCACTCACTGCGCACCATAAATTATTTTTCTTGAACACCAAAGATTCTTGAGGAAGCTTTCAGCTTTCATCATATCCCATGCTGCTAGTCGAATGAAAGAAAGGCCTTTCTTATCTTCAATTTAGATAGAACAACACATTCACATAACGATTATGACCAGAGGCAAGGAGCAGTACAACCTTTCACTAATCTGATTCAGAGCACAAGCAGTGACTGCTACTTGGTAACATGATTATATGTGACCTTAAAATCCAAACAAATGTAGATAGAGATTTTAGACGATAGATAAACTTTTATTCCACAATGAGACAGAGCGCGAAACTGTTATCCGGCTGCGAGCTAGATTCGGAATACTGCCGCTCGGCAACTTCCTCAATGATACAGAAAACAGGTACTAAGAAACTACTACGATGCTAATATGACCATCAATTTCATCACCTTGTTTATGACCCACTGAGCACCACCCGCATTGATACAATTGTTGATTCCCTCTGATCCCTCACAATATCGTATTGTCAAAGCCTGCGGAATGCAAGAGCACTGCCTTGATTTCTTCTGGCAAAACACCCGGACCCTCTTTGCATTGCTGAAAAGAAAGTGACAAGAAGAAGCTTAGCGCCCTCGATGAAACTAAAGTGAGGCAAGCCGAAACAAGAGGCACTAATCTAATGCAACATCACCGAGAGAATACAAGCAAAGTTTTTGGAGGTGGTGCAATGAAAGCAAAGCTCACCTCAGCTCGGAAAACATCTAGGGCAAACCCATTGAAACAGCTGATGACAGCCTGCTGGATGTCAAGCCCAAGGCCATCAAGTGCCCTCATAGTGGAGAGCAATAGACCAGGTCGACGGGCACAAAACATATGAATGTTAACTGCTCGGCCTTCTCGTACCCTGACCTCAACCTATAGATCACACAGAGTAGTAGATCAGTTTGCATCACATAACAACATTAATTAGGTTGCAAATTGTCTAAACCAGATTCCACTCCTATAAAGTTAGCAACTATGCCTTCTATATTTCCAATATCTAATTACGAAGAAGGGATTCACAGCAGCCATCCGATCTTAGCGAATGACAGTAACAGCTTTGCACATAACTTAAACTGTAACAAGGAATGATAATTTGGAAAAAAAAAAAGAACTTCAAAGGCTTCCTCTATAAGAGCATTGAGCTGCAGTCACCAACATAACTAAAATTCTACTTGGCGATTGGGCCTCAGGATTTGCAACAAATAGTTTACCGAGACTGTTTGTTAGGATTGACATCACGTAGACAACTAGTTATCAAATTTGTCAATATTTTTCATGAAGCCTTTGTCGATCAACAAAAGGAAGGATCCTTCAGGGTTGACCGATGACAAGAAAGGTAGAAAAGCGTCATTCAGTTAAAATAATCATGACTCTCCGATAGTGATAAAGGATGATACTAGCAGATAGAAAATATAAAACCAAGAGACTGAGAGATGGACACAAACCCTTGCTGGTTGACTATTCGGGCTCGGTAAAGAACTTGGACAGAGCTCTTCCTTCACACGGCATGGTAAAGTGGGTAGTGTTGGGGTCAAAGGGTGAAAGCTTGTCCCACCGGCAACTGGCATTGAAGAACTGGAAGGTGTTGACTCAAGTTCATTGTGCAGGTCATTGATCCTTTGCAGAAGCTCCTTCAAGTACTCAATTGCATCACCAAGAATGGAAGCTCTGTCCATCTACTAGGACAAGAAGAATCAGTTATGTTAAACTCTTGAGAAAGATGCAAATAACAAGATGACCTTTTTCCCTTTAGTAATTCAGATAGATGTCAAAGATTAGTAATCACTCTAACAACAAAAACATTAGATGTCTGTTAACGGCGAAGAGGAAACATATGTAGATGATACCGTATGCATAGTGGCATCCACCTTTATCTTCACATGGTAGTCAAAGAGAATCATATGTTCTGTTCGATCCGGCTTCGGAAAACTATGAATATTTTACTAACAAACATAAATTGAGTACTGCTCAATTCCTAGCTACGGAAAAAGTCACAACAAAAGTCCTTTGCTTTGATTCATAGCAACCAGAGCTTTATAACGTACTCGCTAAAAATCTAGCATCTAAAACCAAATGAAGGATGAACAACATTATCCACTTCATAAAGCATACAAAATGAGGTACTTAACTAACCAGGGGCAGTAAGGTTCTAAAACAAGAAATAAAAAGCTTGGAAGTCCGGCAAAACCAACCATAGAATCATCTCATACCATCAACCCAAACAGAAAAAAAGAAAAAGAAAGATTTGTTACACAATTTTGTGGTCATTTGAAAAAAATAAAAAAAATTACAATCAGATTAAACAAACAAAATTACAAACAAGATGATTGGAGTTTGATAAAACTGTGCAAAGGGTAAACTAATTAGCACTACATGTGTTGCTATATTATGCAGAAGCTGAAGTGAGTTTCCTTGTTGCAATCAATCAGATAATTGAATGTCAAGCAAACACTGCAAGAACATGAGGAGCAACAAACAACTAAAAGTCAAAAACTTCAAATTTTGCTTCTTACAAATTGGTTTACAGGAGACATGCAGCTGAATAACCTAAAAGATTAAGGAAGCTTTAAGAAACTTTATGCTAGTAACCAAGAGCTGACGGGTGTGAGATTTTTCACCTTGCTGATCTTGGGGACAACAGATCTAAGCATGTAAAGCCGATCATTGAGCTTCTTCCTTCTCCTTCTCTCCGCCATCAGGTTCTTTGCAGGGAGGCCCTTCTTCTTCCCCTTCTGGTCTCCACCACCCGTCACTGTGCTGTTGGCCATCGAGTTGCTACCTCCTCCACCGTCCTTCGCATTTTCCTCGCCCTTGACACTCTCCCCTGCAGCATCATCCGTGTCATAATTCAATCCTGATGCGTCCATGCTTCCATCGTCTATCTCGTCGTCCTCATTCCCATTCCTCTTCTTCTCGTTCTCTTCTTCCAGAGCTGACTTCCCACGGTTACCGTGTCCCACTCCTTCCGAGCCCCATAGCCCCAAGAAGCCACCTTTTTCGCCAGCAACCCCTGAATTCTGGCGGAGAGCGGCCGCCGCCCGCTTCTGGAACAGAGTCGGCTGCGCGCCCACAGGAGGGAAGATCTCCAGAGGCCGCAACACCTTAGAACGGTTGAGCAATGGAGAATTCTCGAAGCTGTCGAAGCCCATGGGGCCGAAGGTGGCACCGGAGATGGAACCGGAACAAGTATCGGACGGGGGCAGCAGGCGGCCACCGGAGAAATCAGCTCCAGAGCTCAGATCGGCACAACCGAGTTGGTCGTCCGCCCCCATTCCGCCGAAACCAAGGACTCCATCCCCGCTGCCGCCGCTTCTGTTCATCAGGACAGGGGAATGGGACACATGGGGAGCCGCAAGAAACGCCGGAGCGTCGCACCCGAGATCAAGCCCGGCGTCGAAGGGATTGGAGCAAACGGCGCCGAAGAGAGAGGAAAGGGCGGATTTTGCCGGGAAAAAGGGCTGGTTTTGATCGAGTTCGTCGACGGGTGGGAGCAGCAAGGCCTCGTGCGGCTTCGCGCTCGAGGAAAAGGCTACGTCTTGATGGGTCTGGAAGGCTTCGAAGGGGTGTTGGGAGTCGGCAGAAGGCAAGGCGTTGGAGGCGGCGGCGACGCCGCCCAGGTACCAGTCGTCGTCGAGCATGGACTTGAAGCTAGGGAGGCCGAGCTCGTCCTTGCTCTCGCCCATCGCTCCACCGCTGGCACCGGGCGCGCTTGCTCTCGTCCACGACGCCGCGTCCTCCTCGTCGCCTCCTTCTTCTGACCACACGGCGCCATTGATCCTGGACAGCATGGCTTCTTCCTTCTCCCTCCCCTGTTCCTAGCTCGTGTTAGAGAAGAAGACAGACGGAGGAATCCCGGTTATGTTTTCCGGCTTTAAACCTCTTGCAGCGGTCGCTCTCGGACTCCTCGGAGTGGGGTTTGAAACGTTTCGTCCTGTTCTTGAAGAGAGACGCGTGGTGTGCTCGTCGTCTGCCCTCTTCTGCCACTCGCTATTATTACAGCGTTTTAGAGTCGAAAACAGCCGTGGCTAAATGTACACACTCATTTTACGTTCCCACTGCTGTTGTCTTATCTGTGTCTTGCAAGTTCGACAGACCGCTCACGCCTCTTTTTCTGAATCCAATGTAGCTGGTAATGCCGTCGGCTCCTAATTACAGTCAGTCACTGGGTAAATCAGGATTCATCCATCTCAAAGATCTGTGGCTTGCTTCTACTTCTGGGAACAGCTTCTCTGCTTGGAATCATGTCCTGAGGTGGTGGCCGAAGATGAGACATAATATATAGTAAGGCTCAGTTTGCTTTTGCTTGGCCATCGACTGGCCACCCATTCATGCAATGAACAGAAGTTTTCCGCAGCAAAGGCGAAGTTTGTGTCGATTTTGTCCATTGATGGGAGATCGAAAAGAGCTGAAAACACATTTCAGCTTCTTGATCTATACAAGACAGTTCAAATAAGCTTATCGATTGCGGGGCAACTCATAAGTGCAGAACTAATGATCTGACTGCTGCTTTTCAGAATAAAAGCTTTTGACCTGCAGTTTTCACCAATGTGTGGCGGTACCTTCTGTTGTAGCAATGGCAGCTACAAGAGCAGGTAGAAGAACATCACTGACGTCTGGATTGGATCGAGGAGTGGTCCATGTGCCATGGAGATCAGCAAATGAGGCCAGTCATGTTCATGTGAAGGACATTAAGGTTTTCTTGTGCGTAAAATTATGGAGTGAGAAGGGCAAGTCCTCTCTCTCCCTCTGTGCCGAGGGAACTTTAGACGCCAGCCAACGTTTCGAGAGCTGACGAACGGAGTTCTTCTAGTGGTAATAATAACTTGGGCAAGCTGTGGAGCTCTACTGTCTTGCCCGGTAAACGGGCAATGACCACGGAAGGAGGTAGAGGGGTTGAGGTGGGTGGGGGCCGTGCTTGAGCGGCCGGAAGAGGTCCCAAGCAAGGCGTCATTAATGGCAGAGGAGACAAACAGGGAGACAGGAGAGAGAGAGGGAGGGGCTGCCAAGTGGTGCAGGGTGGGAATAAATGGGAGAGAGAAAAGGATTGGAGGAACCCAAGACTCTCGTGATCGTCCCTCTGTTCAACTTGGGATCGGTTTCCTCCGCTTTCATGCATGTCGCACCGATGCTTACTGCTAAGCTCGCCCTGTCATCGTCCATTTGCTGCATGCAGTCACCTCTCTCTCTCTCTCTCTCTCTCTCTCTCTCTCTAAACTCGCACCAGCACCGCAACTGGCTTCAGCTTGCGTTCCCAACATGGTCTCCTACAGAACGAAAATGGAAGATTTACCACCCTGTTTCCTTCACATTTATGACCAAAGTTAGGAAGAGATGAGAATTACTTGAGCTGCATCTGCATCTGCATCTGCATCGAGGACAATAAAACACTCCTCAGCGAGTCAACATCATGATCACATGCAGCAAGAATGAAGAAAGGGTTGAGTCTGACAGGCGGAGATCAACTTTAACAGCATCAATTCCAGAAGAAGACATGGGTAATATGTAACAGTAGAACCTGTGAAGCTGAACGACTTGTAGCTTTGATTTGGTTTGGCTTTCTGCTGAGGTAAAACTGTTGTTGGATCATCTTTGATGTTTCTTGTTCATCAGATCATGCAATAAAATAGTTTGTATGTGATCTGTCAGTTCATGAAAGAACAAAGCAATGCATATGTTAGTAGAGGCGAAGGATGAAGCAGGAAAAGTCCAAACCCCACCTCCCATGCCTTCTCCTCCCTTTATTGCTCACTGCCTACCCCCTCCGCGGTGTCTCTCGACTGTGCAGCCTCCATGCCATCCAATCTTGGGCAGCATAAATGAAGTCATGCAACATCTTTATATTATATTTACGTGATGTGTCTATTAAATTTGATTGAAATATCATAAGACGTTCGAGAAATAAAATAATTATAATTCTAACTCCTCAAAATAAATATAAATTATTAGCATACAAAAATGATCGATCGGTAAGTCGATCTAATTCATTCACTATCAAAGATGTAAATCCCCTCCGATAACTTTTTTTGACTGACATGACGAACATAAATTACAACAAGGACAATGGAATATGTAAGGAGAGACGATTCGTCAGGAGTTGGGCAATCATCTCTGTTGGGTAGTCTCCTAGGCATACCTTCGAGTTATGTTGATGATTTTACATAACAAACCTGTGCCGAGGGTCTTCCTGATAGAAAGAATAGAAGACAAAAACAATTATTGAAGAAGCTAGAATAGATAAGATTTCCTCATATAGTTGAGGAAATCTTATCTTCTATCATGCCCCCGCAAGATGGTGCTCCTGACAAGAATACCAATCTTGGATCGATGCAAAGAATGGTTTACGAATGAGACGCTTTGTGAGTAGGGCAAGAGTAGATCGCTGCTGCTGTTGTTATTGATGCTGCTGCGACGGCGATGGCTACGGTTGCGATGGCAACGGCGGTTGCGATTGCGACGACGGTAGTTGCAACGACCACAACTGCGATGGCGACGGCGATGGCTGCGGTTGCGATTGCGACGACGGTAGCTGCAACTGCCACAACTGCGATGGCGACGACTGCGACTGCGATGACAACGACGATAGAGGAGAAATCTACAGTAATGTTGCAGTGATGCTACTATAGCAGAGGAGGAAGCTGCAACAGAGGAGGAAGCTGTAGCAGAAGAGATAGGAGGTAGCTATAGTGAGGAAGAAAGGTGGGGCAGTGCTGGTGAGCATAGTAATAGAGACGTCGTAGTGGAAGAGAACAAACGTTGGCGCAGAGTGGCAGTGGAGAAGACAGTTGCCGTTCGCTGAGGAGGAAAGATTTGTCACACCGACGACTTGACGACAAAAAAGCACTGATAGAAAGCTTTTTCTTTTGCCGCCGGAGGCGAAGAAGCACCGGTAATGAGTCGCAGCGTGAAGAGAACTTGCTCTAAGCAAGCGGCTCTGATACCATGATAGAAAGAATAGAAGACAAAAACAATTATTGAATAAGCTTTATTAAAAAGGTGAAGTAGCTTAGCTTGAATGCATTAACATGTCACTCTCCTATTTATACAGATATACAGATTAGGAGAGAGGATTTTCCTCAACATAATAGATAAGATTTCCTCATATAGTTGAGGAAATCTTATTTTCTGTCACTTCCAACTTGATCATTCCGATGCGTAAGTCAGGAAAACAACAACAATATCAGTGATATAAATGATAGAATAAAGAGTCTTTTTTACTTACTTGCCCCGACTTGATATTTATGCTTGGGTGTTGCGTAAAGCAAATGAGTTCCTGTTAATGCCTCCCTTACCTTTGTAGTTAAGACATTTAATGTGAGAAATTTGCAACATGTGCCCCCAAGAACAATGTTTGTGTATTATCTTCTTTGCTTCTTTGGGTCAAGTAGGGTGTGGTCCATTCATCATTTATCATTAAAAGAAAACTAGTAAAGTCAAGCTACGTCGTCGATTATTAATATGAGTTAGATTCTCTTTCTCAACTATGGGCTCGATGAGAAGTGGATCTCACGAGCCTATTTTAGAAAATAGTAGTAGGCGATATGAGCTCTTACTGTTGGCCGTAGGGAATAGGTGGTTCTCGAGCTTTTGCTTACGTATTGTTTATGTGGCGAGAGGAGTTGAGGACTATTAGGATTATCCCTATCATAAATAAAAGATTTAAAAAGTGATCTCCTGAACAAATATTGTGTTTCATATTCCTTGAAATATAAAGTGTAGATTTTGCAATTAGAAAGAGAAGCATTCTACTCGGTTTCATCTTTAAATCAGGGATTGTATTTGGCATATTGATTCCTCTCTTCCAATGTTCACAATGTTGGGCCCATGTAAGGCCCAAATAAACGGGCCAAACCCGAGTTACTTGACCCGTTTAAGTCCGTCGTATAAGAAATCCTAAATCCCACACTAATTTCTTGGTCTACTATTGAATCGGGTTAGAGAAGGGTTGAGTCAATTACTGGAGTTGTTATAGCTAATTTATGAGCTATAGTAAATAATGCATTATGTTTGGATTTAATTTAGATAGTGTTTTGCATCATTTCCTTGCCCAAATGTTTTGGGTCGGGTAAAGCAGGTTCGGATTTGAACCCAACCGAAGGTGAGCTCTGGGGTTTGCGGTCATCCACGTCGCGTGTCAAATGAGAACCAACGGACGAGATTCTCCACCGTCAGATTTCCTTACCTCGCGAATCTTGATGAATCTCATATCACATCCATCGTTGATCTGAAACACGCAACACGGCCGGCCGGCTGGCCTCCACGAGGTTGTGGAAGCGATACTGTGCACTCGAGCTGGGAATAAGAAGACCCGAACAATATTTTTCCGCCATTAGATTCTTACTTTGGACGAATATTGATGCAACAGCACCAGCTCGACTGCACTCTGATAGGATGCGTTCGGGTTCACTGTATCGTTTGTCTTTTATCACTCTTAACACTAGGACATCTACCTTACCCGCATACACTGTAACTATTTAGCTGGGGCCTACACACTGTATCCAATAAAACTTCAGGTAGCGCAGTTATAGGACATGATATCCATGCCCGAGTTATCTCCTCATCGACAAAGGAGAAGAGCTCTTCAACGCTTTCTCGCCAGGGTTACGTCGTCGACTCGTCATCCCCCAAATCGGAGGTAGTTTCTTGCACACCTTGTTCTCTTCCAGGGCATCATCTGCTCGTTTGGCTCAGTGGCTGCAATCATAGGTGTCGAATCCGCCTCGTTTGGACGGATCCTTTGGGTTAGATTACGGAAATTTCGGTTCATCAGGCGTTGTTTTCTTTCCGACTGTCATCACGTTAATGATCTAGTCTCCTTTGATTTGATCGTTTCTTGGAAATCTAGGCTTTCATTTCATTGTACAACGCTGTGGCTTGTGAGTCGTATAAGCGCATTAGATGTAGCTGATGTAGAGCTGAAATCCTTGATTCGTACAGGATTGCTGCCGAAATCCGTTTCTTGAATAGTATAGTTTGTTCAGTGAGTTGAAGTCTCCGATCGGAGTAGAAGTTGGGACGTCTAATTTAGTGACGGTAGGGCCGCGCATGGTTTGTCACAATCTTCTTCACGAATGACTGTAGCTTCTTTTCACATTGCAGTATTTTCTAAATTACAACATGAATTTATATGAAACAAGTGTATAGTAGGTTTTTGATGTTCTTGATTTGAATTATTTTAATATATAATATCCTGTCTATTATTGCTTTCTGAAAAAAAAAAAAAGGCCTCCATACATGCTCTGTGAGTGATTCCGTGAACCCTTAATGATAAAGAATATCATAATACTTTTTCAATGTCTCTAACTATCCTTCATATTGTGTATGACAATACTGGGGAATTGAAGCAGTCCTGTTCTGTGCCTTCGCAAGTTGATTGTTTCTATTTTTCTGACTTTAACTTGCTAGTACGCTTTCTAGATTCAGGGTTTCTTTTTGCTATTTGCATGTTACAGCTTTTCCTTTTACCCTAATACAGCTCTTTATAATACACCTTTTCCTTTTGCTATGCTTGGCTTATCCCATCTTATTCACTATGCGGTTAGTTATCTAGGTTTATAATTTGTTGACAGGGGGTAGGTTAATATATATGTCCTTCAATTTCTTGCTGCCTGCAGGTGCTGTGAAGATCTGTGAAATTGTTTCCTATTAGTAGAAGAGATGGCTGGTTCTTTGGTCCAGACAGCAATTCTTCCTACTGTTGCAGTGAACAGGATCCAAAGTCATCTCCGAGGCTCTGGAAAGGTTAAAAGAGGTTCCAAAATGATGTGCCAACCACGAAAGCACTCCCTACGACTGCAAGGTTTTGCAGGCTTGCGAAGATCAGATAACGTGGAATTCTCATCAAGAAATCAACAGGATTTTCATTCAGTGGTTTCAAGATATATCTCTTATCCACAAGTAAAAGCCAGTCGAGGAGTTGCTAAAGCTATGTTTGAGCGCTTTACAGAGAAGGCAATTAAAGTTATCATGCTTGCACAAGAAGAAGCTCGGCGTCTAGGCCACAACTTTGTTGGAACAGAACAGATACTGTTGGGCTTAATCGGCGAAGGGACTGGTATTGCAGCAAAAGTTTTAAAATCAATGGGAATAAATCTTAAAGATGCTCGAGTGGAAGTGGAGAAGATTATTGGAAGGGGAAGTGGTTTTGTTGCAGTTGAGATACCTTTTACACCACGTGCAAAACGTGTTCTTGAACTCTCTTTAGAGGAAGCTCGTCAACTCGGTACTTCTCTAAGACCTTCCTTTGTGGATTTTTGCCCTAAAACAAACTTTTTGGTCTTGTTTTTGTTAATTTGAAATACTTAAGTTGAAAGCATTATTCTAATGACTGCCTATCTTGCTATCTGCTAATATCATATTTGTCTGTTTAGGATATCTAGGCCATTCCAAGTTTTCTTTTATCATGTGGATCATACTTCCTTTGCAGCAGGGATCCTTTGTATCCACATGATTTGGGATGCATTAGAGATGTAGTTTGTTGAAGTGGATGCATTTGTATTCTGTATGAAGAGTAAAAAGTAAAGCATTAATGGTTCCACCATAATGAGCAAGTAGAATACCATCAAACTGATGGAACTCTGCTGAAGCAAAATTTAAAGCTTCTATGTGTATCTATCTGAACAATGGTTCCGCTTTTCATTATTCCAAGCTAATGGCGTGTTCGATTGTTGCTATTGGTCTTACTTGCACTGGTTAGGATTAACTGACATATTACAGCTTATTTTTTTTATTATTGGATCTCATACCTTCTGAATTCTCCCATCAACATTTGTCGACAAGTATGATCACATGAATGAACAACTTCTTGTTATTCATTTTTCTATTCATCTTCCTTGTATTTAAGTTGGATTTAATGTCTGATTTTGCTGAATATACAGGTCATAACTATATAGGATCTGAGCACCTGCTTCTTGGCCTTCTTCGTGAGGGTGAAGGTGTGGCTGCTCGTGTGCTTGAGAGTCTTGGAGCTGATCCAAGCAACATACGGACCCAGGCAATTTTTTGATTAGATCTTGTTCTTCACTGTCATAAATTTTAGTTGTGACGTGACTTTTTGAGCTTCATTATCGAACAGGTCATTCGAATGGTCGGTGAAACGACTGAAGCTGTTGGTGCTGGGGTAGGGGGAGGAAGCAGTGGTAATAAGATGCCAACACTTGAGGAGTACGGAACTAATTTGACAAAGTTGGCAGAGGAGGTAATTTTTTTCAGTATTTCACTCTGGAAAATGCTTGTTTGATCTTAAAATTGAAGTATTGATATCTGAGAAATATAATTACTCCACAGGGAAAGCTAGATCCTGTTGTTGGCAGGCAGGACCAGATAGAGCGTGTTACGCAAATTCTTGGAAGGCGTACAAAGAACAATCCATGCCTAATTGGGGAACCTGGTGTGGGAAAGACAGCAATTGCAGAAGGACTTGCTCAACGTATAGCTAATGGCGACGTTCCAGAAACAATTGAAGGAAAAAAAGTATGCGAAAATTTTAATATTCATTGAGCACTTTCATATCAGTTACTCTTTGTGATATTTCTGTTGTAACATGAAGAAATCTATAAAGTCTTGTTAGTGGAAGAGATTTTTAGTGCCTGCTGCAAATTCTCATGTCTCTGTCATTCTGCTTCTGTCAATTTAAAGATAATTAACTAGCTTTACAATCCAGGTGATTACCCTTGATATGGGGCTTCTTGTTGCTGGTACTAAATACCGTGGAGAGTTTGAAGAAAGGTTAAAAAAGTTGATGGAGGAAATTAAACAAAGTGATGAAATAATACTCTTCATTGATGAAGTACACACATTAATTGGAGCTGGAGCAGCAGAAGGTGCAATAGATGCTGCTAATATCTTAAAACCATCTCTCGCCAGAGGTGAATTGCAGGTCGAGACTTGATAATTATATCTGTTTCTTTTGTGCCTGTCATATGTGATCTCGTCCTATTTGTTAAGAATCAGTTTTTTTCACTACAGATTTTCTTATCTCAAAAGTTTAAAGGAAGTATCTTTCAACATTAATTTCTTATATAATTTATTTCAGTGTATTGGAGCCACAACACTTGATGAATACAGGAAACACATTGAGAAGGATCCTGCTTTGGAGAGACGTTTTCAACCTGTAAGAGTTCCAGAACCAACAGTTGATGAGACAATACTGATTCTTAGAGGGCTTCGTGAAAGATATGAGATTCACCATAAACTTCGTTACACTGATGAGGCTTTAATTGCTGCTGCTCAGTTGTCTTACCAGTATATTAGGTTAGTGAATTATGTATTAGTATGTCTGTTGTATTTACCAAGCCTAACAGCTATCTTTGACATGCATAAAATATAAGACCTTGCCTCTTATGATTCTTCTTTTTCACATGATCACATTCCATTGCTGCTGCACATATCGATAATGGTCGGTATTTAAAACCTTGCCTTAATGTGTTGTTGCTGTCTGTTATTTTCATGTGGATTGACATGCTCCAGTTGATGCAAACTAATTTTGTGTTGTTTGTAGATTTGATATTTAAATTCAGGGCATGTGTCTTTTCACTGGGAATGATCCATTTTATTTTTCAGTTGATTGATTTCCTATTAAATGTTCATTATACTAGAATTGACTTATAATATACTTGCGGCAGTTTACCACAATAAAAACTAGAAATACTTAATTGAGGATTATTATAGTTGAAGAATATAAGTATCATAAAATGTAATAAGTCCTAGGAAGTAGCAGTAAAGAACATGCATGGTTGATGATTTATGTATAAATTAGAAGGGTAGGAAATGATATTTGATGGATGATAATAGTTTCTAATAATGCTACTTGTCCTTTATTTTTAATGTTAGACAAGACAAATTTAATTCTGTGGTGGAAGAAGTGGAGAAACATCTTTGGCTTTTAGGAAGTTTCTTTTTTAGTAATCAGAGAGAGTTCTAGGTTGTGATCGATTTTCAAATTCATTGATATACAAGTAATTTGCATGTAGGTCTTTGCAATACTTGCCTACTAAAAATATAAAGACCAATCAGTTTGGCACACTTGGAATGTTCAAAACACTTGTTGGATGTTGAATTCTCAAGATTATACTAAGGTTACTGTAGAGGTTCTAAAATTGAGTTGGGTACGAATTTTGGTCTTTAAGTAGATTGGTTTGATATCATTATGGTGGGGCGTACACTATACGGCCTCATGCCAACTGTCTTGTGGATGTACCTTCTATGCCAACAAATATGGGTTTGGACAAAGGAGGTTGTGGAGGATTGAGAGGAGGTCGAGGAGGAAAAGGTGGAGAAGAAAGAGAATGCAGAGGAGGCGGAGGGGAAAGCAGAGAGGGGGAGACGATGATGCATACCAGAAGGAGGTGGTGACAATGATGCAATGGGGAGAGGTGGTGGTGATACAACGGGAAGAGGAGACAGCAGCAACATAGTGAGAAGGCAGTGGCAAAGACATGGGAAGGAGACATGGTTGGGAAAGAGAGAAAGAGTAAGAAAGAGGGAGAGATATGGTAACAACTATGTCATAGCTGTCATTAGGAGGAAAAAAGGGAATGAGGGTGTCGGATGATAGAAGTATTGCCCAGGTAAGGTAAGCTTGGTATGGTGAGATCACCAGGTGGTATGGTCAATACCAGATCGAACTTGGCACTTTCGGAAAGCAAAAGAGTGAGATATGGAAACAATTGTGACAACTGTCCTAAGAAAAAAGGTGATGTGGGTATCGGACAATACACTTACTTTCTAGTACCATTTGACATTGAGTGTTTATTGCTTGGTGAGCCGGTTTGGTGAGCTTGTCGGGTGGTACAATCTATATGGGACCAAATCAATGTCAAATGGTACTTTCTAGCAAGGATTGAAATTTCGTACTGTACCCGAGTTTCGAGATTCACTCGGTACGGTATAGTATAGTATTGTATATTAAGCAATATATTTCAATATACTGCTCGGTATATATATATATATATATATATATATATATATATATAAGTAAAAAATCATTTTCGCCGAGGCGACGTCGCCTCTCTGCTCCCTTTTCTTTCTTCCCCTTCTTCCTCTTCTTTCTTCTCCCTTTTCTTTCTTCCCCTTCTTCCTCTTCTTTCTTCTCCCTTTTCTTTCTTCCCCTTCTTCCTCTTCTTTCTTCTCCTTGTGACGCCGAGGATTCTTCTCCCCGTGTAGATGAGAAATCGCTGATAGACGAGGAGGGAGAGCGGCGTCAATCTCCAGGTTCTCTTCTTCTTCTCCCTTTTCTTTCTTCCCCTTCTTCCTCTTCTTTCTTCTCCCTCTGTCACCGCCCGATTTAGGACGATAACGGGGTAAAAACAGCTCCAATCGATGGTACTGTCCGGTACGGGCGGTATCATTCGAAATTAAAAACCTTTCTTTCTAGTACCATTTGACATTGAGTGTTTATTGCTTGGTGAGCCGGTTTGGTGAGCTTGTCGGGTGGTACAATCTATATGGGACCAAATCAATGTCAAATGGTACTTTCTAGCAAGGATTGAAATTTCGTACTGTACCCGAGTTTCTTCTCCCTTTTCTTTCTTGCCCCTGCTTCCTCTTCTTTCTTCTCCCGCTGTCACCGCCCGATTTAGGACGATACCGGGGTAAAAACAGCTCCAAGCGATGGTAATGTCCGTACGGCTGTATCATTCGAAATTAAAAACCTTTCTTCTAGTACCAACTTGACGTGAGTGTTATTACTTGGTGAGGCCGGTTTGGGTGAGCTTGGCAGGTGGTGCAAGTCTGTATGGACTAAATCATGCAAAATTGCTCAGTTCATGTTCCAGTTGGTTGTCAAACCAATATAATCGGCCTGTACCAACTGGTATGGGCAGTATTTTATAACTTTTTCTTATATTTATATCAACAGAATGTTTGAGTATACAGAAGGGTATGTAAGGCTTTTGTTCTGCATGCTAGATGATTTATCTTTATCCTTGTGGGTCGTTTTGATTATCTGTCATTAACACCATAAACCCCTAACATATTTCCATTGCCATAGACAACTTATGCTGTCATAACCATTGTAATTACCTACATTCAGATAATTCAATTTTATTGGCATTTATTGCCATGGCCTATATAACTTCTTCATGTTAGCGCCACATTGTGAGTGACAATATTGTCATGACATATGCTTCAACTCCTTTTTGACCCGTGTCAAGTTCACCGGACCTGCCTTCAGCATCCTAGCAGCCGTCATCATATTTGCAATGCTATATAGTCTTAGTACATTCATGGAACTTCCTTTCTTGATAATCTAAATATTTTGATGGATTTATTCTCTTTTTAAGTTGCTGGAAAAAACCTAATACTCCTTGTGGCATATGCTTAGATTTGCAAATTCTTGTTATGCTTTATCATGCTATTCTATGAGTGTTATATATTTTAAAACACTTCATTCGTCTTGGTTTAACAAGAGAAGGAAATGATCATTCAGAAGCACAATTTTTTTTTTATATTCATCAGACTTCATATTCTACAATTAATGTAACAGTTCAAGTCATTCTAATTCTCGTTACAAATTTTTTTGTACATTCTGCTGTACCTTCAGTGACCGGTTTCTACCTGATAAAGCAATTGACTTGATTGATGAAGCTGGTTCTCGTGTTAGGCTTCGCCATGCACAAGTAAGGCCTTATATTTCCTGGTTCTTTGTTTTGTCACTGTGCGCTTTAGATAAAAATTTTGTTTTTGACAGCTTCCCGAGGAAGCCAGAGAACTTGACAAAGAGCTTAGGCAGATTACGAAAGAGAAAAATGAAGCAGTCCGCAGCCAAGATTTTGAAAAGGTCAATGATCTATTCTAATTTAAGCTCAAGTGATTTGCTTGCTTTCAAAAGCACAGGTTGGGAATAAAGACGTGGTTGTTCGATGGCTTTTAAATGATGATGTGTTTTAAAGAACATGTTACACCGAGATGGTGTCCAGGACGAGCTGTCAAATATGCATAATTGAAGTATTGTAGCCTAATTACATTACCCGAACTTATTTGTGTATCCTGTAGCTGCTTCTAGATATGTGAACCTAAAATACCCTGTACAAATCAACTTTTTTGACAGGCAGGGGAGTTGCGCGATCGAGAGATGGAGCTGAAGGCTCAAATCTCAGCCTTAATTGATAAGGGCAAAGAAATGAGCCAAGCAGAGAGTGAGGCTGGTGATTCAGGTCCCATCGTGACAGAAGCAGACATACAACACATAGTATCATCTTGGACTGGAATTCCTGTGGAGAAAGTATCAAGTGATGAGTCTGACCGTCTCCTCAAAATGGAAGAAACTCTCCATAAACGTGTTATCGGCCAGGATGAAGCTGTCAAAGCGATAAGTCGAGCCATTCGTCGAGCTCGTGTTGGTCTCAAGAATCCCAATCGTCCAATTGCCAGCTTCATATTTTCTGGTCCAACTGGCGTTGGAAAATCAGAATTGGCAAAGGCACTGGCTTCCTATTACTTTGGCTCTGAAGAAGCCATGATCCGGCTTGATATGAGTGAATTCATGGAGAGGCACACTGTTTCCAAGCTCATCGGTTCACCACCTGGTTATGTTGGTTACACCGAGGGTGGTCAGCTTACTGAAGCAGTTCGACGTCGCCCCTACACTGTTGTCCTCTTTGATGAGATAGAGAAAGCCCACCCTGATGTTTTCAACATGATGCTCCAGATATTAGAAGATGGGAGATTGACAGACAGCAAGGGGCGGACAGTAGATTTTAAGAATACTCTCCTGATCATGACGTCCAATGTAGGGAGCAGCGTCATCGAGAAGGGAGGACGTAGGATTGGTTTTGATCTCGACTATGATGAAAAGGATAGCAGCTACAATCGGATCAAGAGCCTTGTTACTGAGGAGTTGAAGCAGTACTTCCGACCAGAATTCCTGAATCGGCTAGATGAAATGATCGTCTTCCGACAGCTGACGAAACTGGAGGTTAAGGAGATTGCTGACATAATGCTTAAGGAGGTATTCGACAGGCTGAAAGTGAAGGATATAGAACTTCAGGTGACAGAGAGATTCAAGGATAGGGTGGTGGACGAAGGTTACAACCCAAGCTATGGCGCTAGGCCACTTAGAAGAGCCATAATGAGGCTCTTGGAGGATAGCTTGGCAGAGAAAATGCTGGCTGGTGAGATCAAGGAGGGAGATTCGGCTATTGTGGATGTCGACTCTGACGGGAATGTCACAGTTCTAAATGGTGGGAGCGGTGTGCCTGAGCCAATCCCCCCAGCTGTTTCCGTATAGATTCAATATCTTTCTTTTGTGTCTGCGGTTCGGTGCCATGTTATAGGTTGCTAGTGTAGGGCCAGGAAAAAAACTGCTGCTGTTCGTTCAAATTTATACCGTGTGATCTCCATTTATATTTTAGGATATTAACATGAAAATTTGTTGTAAGAGGAACGGAGCAGATAAAAAAGAGGAGACGGAAGTGAGAGACTTTGTATGTTAGCACGAAGCCAGTAGTGCTGCTTGTGACACTTACGATCTATGTGCTCATGTATGTTGGATATGGGTGACCTCATGGAAATCATCCAAGTTACCAGTAAGAAATCTGTCTTGTCTGTTTTCAAGAATAGTTTCCATGTGCTACTTCCTCTAGAATTCTTAGTTCTAAGATTATGATTAGCTCGAGAGTACGGAAGTGGTCAAAAGAAAGTGATGACAGCCAGAAGAATATGCACCTCTTGATGGCTGGCTCTCGATTTGCTTTGTTCTTCAGGGAGAACTCCCCCATTTCTTTTCTTTCTGTAATGTTTCTGAGCAAAACGATGTGCTTCTGCTGTGTTTTTCGTTGTCACTCATCTTCTATGCAAACAATAATATCTCACGATGATTACTCTAAAAGATCACAAAACAAAGGTAAAAGTGGTTCAAAAATGGAAGAATTTGATTGCCCTCCCCCCCTTTTTTTTTTAGCCTACTTTCTCCTTGCAGTGAGTGGTGAACAGAAGTACACCTGAATGATAATAATGGACCTACCATGCTACATTACATTGAAAACGACAGAGAGGATTTCCATCTGCCTATGTGTCGGCGAGTGGACGAACTATACGAATAGAACTCATTAAAAATCCGAAACATTTTAGATTCAAGAAACCTATGAAATGATCAATGTTATTCACATTTTCACACACATTTCGTAATGCTTTATTTACATGGATCCGACGCACCTCCTTGGGTGTGTCATTCACTCCGCCTAATCGGAGGCGGCGAACGTGCCAATTGCTTGTTGGGAGCGAGACAGCTCAACGAAACACATCGCTTTTCCGTGGCGAAGCTCAGTCCTTTAGCTTCGTAACAGTAGCTTTCTAACATCACCGTCCGAGTGACGCGAGAAGAAGTCGTCGTGAATTCGCTGGATGATCTGGTCAACACAAAAAAAGAAAGGCAGGGCGTGAGAAGCAGGAATCACGAAAGTTCAAAAGCTCCGGGAAATCCAGTCAAGTCAATACCGCCAAAGAAGACGCAAGAGTGCCGTCTTCCTCCCTCTCGTCACGATCCATTTCCAGAAGAGAAGGCCCGGGAAGTCCAAATTTGCGCCTGCTGCTCGGGAAGAAATGATATCTGCAATACGACAGCAGGAACAGCATCAGCCTACGGAGTTCGACGCTGACCAAACATGCTACAGGACGGTTTTTACCTCTCTACAGCAATCAAGTTGGGTTGGCAACGCGGCCACACACTCGGAGTGTCGTCCATGATCACCGCGGCACATTCCAGTCCTAAAACCCCTTTCAGATCTTTGCGCTGGGAGACCATTCTATCACCATCGTCTCTCCACGACATGACACGCCCGCCAAACAAAGCCCCCGTCGGGTCAAGCAGCTTTGCCATCGCGGTAGCGTACGGCCTGTTTCCCAGAGTGTATATATGCAGCTCGTAAAGCTCATTAGCCTTCTCCAGAAAATTCCAGATGCCCGGTCTCAGTTTAGTCCACAATCCCATGTGTCGGAGTTGGAAGAGATGTCGTTGTGGCTTCGCTCGGTCTTGCTCTTCTTTCCTCTTCAAAAGCTCTTCCTGCATTGGATCCACATCTACAAACTAGAGGGGCAGATCACTATTTCAGCAAGAAGTCGTCGTCACCGTGCGTAAACAGTAGGGCAGAAACCAAGGTGTGGACGTTTGTTTGTGTCCTACCTTTGTTGAATTGAGGAGGGTGTGGTCCAAATCGAGGACGAGAGCGAGCTTCCTAGAAGCGAACATTCTATTCTGTTCCACGAGCCTTCTCGCTCTCTCTCTCTGGATAGCCGCTTTCAGCTCGAGACTACGCCCGTCCAGCGGATGATTTGCACTTTCTCGGGAAGCCACAGCAGGTGCGGGCGTTGGAGTCGGCTTCGCATCCTCCACCTTACTGGCTTTGCATGGAGCGAGTCGGATGTTACCGTGAGGAACTGCTGTAGTAGAAGTATCGGCCGGTGCTCGTTGTCCATGTCCTGTGGTGTCGTGAGGACCCGCGATGACACGTTTTACTTTGTTGGGTTCAGATGCAGCGGCCACATTGCGATACAGAGCATGACGGGCGTCACGAGGTTTCAGGTGGATCGTCCTTTTGTCATTTTGAGAGCTCTATAAATACAGAACGATAGGTCATTCAGATTGCAGCAAGTAAATGCAAAGGTTTCGAGTCTCGTGAGGCAATGAGTCCTGTGAGCAATAAACAATATTAACATTGAGATGGCCATTCAGATTGCAGCAAGTAAATGCAATGGTTTCGAGTCCTGTGAGCAATAAACAATATTAACATTGAGATGGCCATTCAGATTGCAGCAAGTAAATGCATGAGCAATAAACAATATTACAATCACAACATTGAGATGGCCATTCAGATTGCAGCGGCCACATTGCGATACAGAGCATGACGGGCGTCACGAGGTTTCAGGTGGATCGTCCTTTTGTCATTTTGAGAGCTCTATAAATACAGAACGATAGGTCATTCAGATTGCAGCAAGTAAATGCAAAGGTTTCGAGTCTCGTGAGCAATGAACAATATTACAATCACAACATTGAGATGGCATTCAGATTGCAGCAAGTAAATGCATGAGCAATAAACAATATTACGATCAGAACATCGAGATGGCCATTCAGATTGCAGCAAGTAAATGCATGAGCAATAAACAATATTACAATCACAACATTGAGACATTAGATTGCAGCAAGTAAATGCATGAGCAATAAACATATTAACATTGAGATGGCCATTCAGATTGCAGCAGGTAAATGCAAAGATTTCGAGTCTCGTGAGCAATGAACAATATTACAATCACAACATTGAGATGGCCATTCAGATTGCAGCAAGTAGATGCAATGGTTTGGTGAGCAATAAACGATATTACAGTCAGAACATTGACACGGGATTGCAGCAAGTAAATGCAATGGTTTCGAGTCCTGTGAGCAATAAACAATATTACAATCAGAACACTGAACATTTTTTGGGATCTCCTTACAAATGGCTTCCGGGAGGAACAAATAAGAAAAGAAAAGAAAAAGAAGTAGATAAATCTGTCACAAAGCGACAGGGGCCTCACCATGGAAGCTGATTGTGGAGTTTTCCCAGTTTCATTGGATTTGAATGGAGAGTTATTCAGTGACAGTTCTGATCCAGTTGGTTTTTTTGTGGTATGGACCAAAGGTACATACTCCTCAACTCTTTTGCGTTTCCTAGTGTTTGTGGTTCCTCCCACAGTTACAATCTCTTGTGTGGATGCAGGACGACTGCCTTCATTGTAATCTGCACAAAGATTCAGCAATGGATTACACTTCACTCTTTGTCTAGAAGGTGTGAGTAATTCCAACACGGGCAAATCAACTGCTTCCGAAGCAAAATATGGTTGCTCCAAAGAAACCATACCACCAGGAGAAATGGCGGGCTCTTGGGTCAAGTTTGTAAGGATATGATTGCGGGTGCCACCAAACTGCTCTTTCTCTGTTTTATGACCCTCAGAAACAAATGAGTCAACTATAGCATCAATCTGCCAAAAGCAAAGAGAAATGAATGGTTCAGGGTTTACCAAATTTGGTAAATGATGGCTTAACTAAATGCATGGAATATTCTAAGAACCTGTTTCGTTTGTTCAGTTGTTATAAGAGTGGAATACTGGTCTTTTATGTGAGTCAGCAAACTGCACCGGATACAACAGAGTTGGATTTAGTTCATAACATAATATTGTAGTAAGGATTGATAGGGCATAAGAACTAAGCAAACCTCAAAAGCAATTGTTCATGCTGCTGCAAATTATCAGAATGAAGCACCTGTCGCAAAATTCAGAAGCAGTTTAAACATCAACCACAAAAATCAGCAACTATTGCTCAATATCAAGTGAGTTTTTGTTGTTCTTACGGAAGGAGCTGCTTGAGTTCCCATGAATGCTTGTGTGGACACTGGGTTCATGTCTTCAAAATATTTGCACAATCGTAAAGGTCTGCATGTACGAGGAAACGAACAACATCAAAATGGTTCATTCATCACCCAAGAACCGATAAGATTTCAGAATAATTCAGCAAAAAGGTATGAATTGCTCTTTCTTTATATCGATGAATTGTTTTCTCCTGTATTCTTTTTGGTGTTGCTTATTGCAAATTCTGATTTCTGTGGTTTCACATTATAGTTCCTGCTTCTCTAAACTTGGTCGTTTGCTCAAATTTATGCCGTAAACTCTGCACCAATCATGGACCCAATCTCACATTCCTGTCAGATTCTCCCGGTATCTTGCGATTCTTCCCCCATCCGATCCCCTTTTCTCTGGTTCGTTCTCCAATTTATCTAAATCTCGCCTTCCTCTAAATCCCCTTTCTCCTCTTCCCTTCCGCCGTCGCCCTGCCCTCCTGATTGCTATCCTCTATTTTGCCATCCTATCCAAGGCCTTCTTCCGATTTCCCTTGCTCCTCCTCCATTCGACAGTCACCCTCATGTCTGCTATCCTCTATTTTGCCATCCTATCCAAGGCCTTCTTCCGATTTCCCTTGCTCCTCCTCCATTCGACAGTCACCCTCATGTCTGCTATCCTCTATTTTGCCATCCTATCCAAGGCCTTCTTCCGATTTCCCTTGCTCCTCCTCCATTCGACAGTCACCCTCATGTCTGCTATCCTCTATTTTGCCATCCTATCCAAGGCCTTCTTCCGATTTCCCTTGCTCCTCCTCCATTCGACAGTCACCCTCATGTCTGCTATCCTCTATTTTGCCATCCTATCCAAGGCCTTCTTCCGATTTCCCTTGCTCCTCCTCCATTCGACAGTCACCCTCATGTCTGCTATCCTCTATTTTGCCATCCTATCCAAGGCCTTCTTCCGATTTCCCTTGCTCCTCCTCCATTCGACAGTCACCCTCATGTCTGCTATCCTCTATTTTGCCATCCTATCCAAGGCCTTCTTCCGATTTCCCTTGCTCCTCCTCCATTCGACAGTCACCCTCATGTCTGCTATCCTCTATTTTGCCATCCTATCCAAGGCCTTCTTCCGATTTCCCTTGCTCCTCCTCCATTCGACAGTCACCCTCATGTCTGCTATCCTCTATTTTGCCATCCTATCCAAGGCCTTCTTCCGATTTCCCTTGCTCCTCCTCCATTCGACAGTCACCCTCATGTCTGCTATCCTCTATTTTGCCATCCTATCCAAGGCCTTCTTCCGATTTCCCTTGCTCCTCCTCCATTCGACAGTCACCCTCATGTCTGCTATCCTCTATTTTGCCATCCTATCCAAGGCCTTCTTCCGATTTCCCTTGCTCCTCCTCCATTCGACAGTCACCCTCATGTCTGCTATCCTCTATTTTGCCATCCTATCCAAGGCCTTCTTCCGATTTCCCTTGCTCCTCCTCCATTCGACAGTCACCCTCATGTCTGCTATCCTCTATTTTGCCATCCTATCCAAGGCCTTCTTCCGATTTCCCTTGCTCCTCCTCCATTCGCGTCGAACGCTTGCCCTACGCCCTCCCTGGCATCAAAACCAACTTGTTCTGAACGCAATGCGCCCACGCAAAATCACAGAGGTTGGGTACCGGGGGCGCAGTTCTTGGATATGCGGAACCCATCCAAAACCTCGCCCTCCCGACGCTCGCGTCTACCCAGATGGATGATGGGATGATCACGGAAGGAAGAACGAGAAAGATAGAAAAGACATACCTGCGTCCGCCGAGCGACTTCGCTCCGCTTCGATGGCCTTCGACTCTCCGAGGAAGAGAAAGAAAGCGCGAAGCCAGCAAATAAACCCTAAACCCTAAACCCCCCACGGCAGCCAATTTATACGGGAACTCGGCGATCCTACAAGCGATAGGAAAGCCCATATCACTTATTGGATTTCAAATTGCCCACCCGCAAGTCACTATTGATTCAAATTGCCCACCCGATTACGGTTTGACCCCTCGCTCACCCGCCGGTCCACCGTGGGGCCCGGCACGACCCATAGAGAGGATAGGTCTACAATTGGGCTTGGTATTGGGCTATTCTTAAGAGTAGGCGTGCATACGTTCCAAAGGGAAGGCTTCTCTTCTTCATCCCACCGTCGGCCAGAATAATTGGTCTGCAAGAAAGGAACCGGTGGCTGCACCAGCACAGAGACAGTGATGTGCCATCACAGAGAGCATGCATGCTTGTGTTGCAAGTGGTCTCGAATCATCGCCTGAAGAGATGTATGATCGTTTGCTCTGACCTCAAACATCTTATGATGTCTCCTTTCCCCTTTCCTAAGTTTTCTTTTCCTCAGTGGAGGATATTGATATTGAGAAAGAAAAAGGACACCTTCTGTCTCTCTCTCTCTCTCACGGCTTATGATTGGCATAGTTCGCGTTATTCTGAACATTAACTTTTGATATGAAACTCTCATTTATTTGACAGGATGGATGCGAACAACAATTCAGTACCTCGAATATGTTCGCTCATAGCATAAATATTGGTGGCGGTAGGACGCGAAGCAATGGGAAAGCCTTCTGCTCTCTGTCGATGGAGTGTACTGATTACTACGACAAGCGAAGAACAATACTGTTCCTATCAATACATGATTTATTCATCTTACCTACTCTCTGGTTGATTCAATGCATGCGACAGTGATCTCTACATGTCAGTATCTCCGGAAAATACTTTGGTATTCTATTTTTCTGGATTCAGTAAGAGATAAAAATTTATCTGAAAATAACAACAACAAAAAAAAAAGGCACCATCTCATCATTTCTTCAGGCAACATCGACACAACCCACTTGGCGCACAAACTCATGCATGCAGTCAGTCGGTGGCAATCATCAATCGTGCAAATGGGGGAAACCGGATCTCTCTCTCTCTATCTGGCGGTGTTGCCTTTGTCTCATTTGTTGGATTCACCTAGGTCAAACGGAGTTTCTATTATCTTCTCGACCGTGTCCTTTTGTCTCTTCCCGAGTGTTGGGTTGATGACGAAGCTGATGATGGTGCCGTGACGCACCGAAGAGTTTAGGTTTTACTGAGCAAATAGTATACATACGGAGAGGTAAAAGCTACTGCTACAGCCTCTCTTGTGGTGTTCCGAACAACAAAGGTAAATCTCCGGAGGAAAACCCCCAGTTTCATCCGCAACAATATCTTTCAGTCACACGCAGTATCAGTTGATTTGGCTACGTCTGTGGATCGGAGAAACCAAAGAAACTCATGCTCCATTAGAGGACAAGGTCGCAGATGTGCCTCTTTACCTATATGTCTGCGATGACGGCAAGAACAAGCCTCAGATTTAAGTCCCAGTTTTCTTCATGAACCGTGGAGTATATATATGCATTGGCAGTTCGCCGACAGCACTCCTCTCTTTTCGCTATACATGCAGGAATGAGCCGGAAATCGTCCGCTCTGATTCGCATGAAGTCATTACCTCCCATCCGTGCCAAAGTGTAGGGTAATTAAGGCTCCCTTGTCGCCCAAGAGATCGATGATGCCCGTAGAAAGTCCAACCGGTAAGCTGTCTTTATCGCTTTCAATCGCGAAAGCGAAGGTTGTAACTCTCCTGCCATCGTAGCGCGAGCTGTGATGACTGTGCATGCATGAGGTTGACGCATGCATGGATATGGTTCGTTCGATGGTCCGATCACCCAAGTTTGATCCATTAATATTGCGCTGAGATTGTCACGTACGTGAGACCATTTTGTTATGTTGAGGCTGCCCAAACAATAATCCCCTATTAATCTGTACTTGGGTGGGCAACGCATCGCCATGAAAACCGCATCCGTCTGATTGAATTCCTCATCAGAGAATTATTCTTGCACCAAAGGATGTGATGAGCTAAGATCATCCCATTGAATCGGGGAAGAGATTATTGTTGGCGGTGGGCCCCGCAGTTAAGGCGATGGGTATATTGGTTTTGTTCTTCTTTTTTTTTTTGTATTTTTCGGGTAAATGTTACATCAAAATAAATAAAAAAGTGAAAAAGAAATATTGTGTAATTATTGTTTTTTTATTGGTTAGAATTTATATAAATAAGGGACACACGTCGTGGTCATCTGTTTCGACAAGCTGAGAAAGGGAGGTCAAGCCGGTAAGCTCACCACCCGCTCTTAGAATTCTCCTCCGCCATGAACATCTCATCCACCTCCTCCTCCTCCCCTAGTTCTCGTACCTACCGCGTCTCCTTGGACTTGGATCTGTAAATCGATTAGGTTGGATGGAAGCGAAGGCGGAGAAGATGCCATAAGAAGATGGTCCAGGTTTGCAATCTCCTCCGCCGACAACACGAGGAGGCCTACGGAGCCCGTTTCGCGGTGGACGCCTGTTGCGATGATATCAAGAATTATTCTTCCTCGAAGTTGAGATCGATGGCCGAGGAGCCTTCTCGAACCATAACACCGGAAGAGGGAGAAGAAGAGAAGGAGGAAGAAGGCGACCCCGGTACCTCCTCCGGAGATTGGCTCCGATTAGGCCTGGCGTCGCCGCCGTCAGCCCGCGCTGAGGGACGACAGGTATTGGCCGAGCTCCAGTTGTTGAGAGATAGACCTTCGTCTTCGTCATCATCCGTGGTGCCGGTGGTAGGGTTGGCCCCGCTGCAGATGCCCTGGGGAAGTTGGAACCCCGGTGAGATGATCGGAGCTGATATGTCGTCTGTGCCGATGCTGACCATTCCGGAGTTCACGACCGCCCAGTTTGCGCGCCCACTGGGGAGTCCCGGGGCGTCGGCGGAGGCTGGCATCGGTATAAGGGTGGTTAGTCCACCGAGAAGACAAAAGGGCATTTGGCTCATACTTCAGGCTGCTCCAAATCAGTAAGTTAACATGGACACTATCATCATCTTCTGCTGCTGCTTCCAAGTCGAGCACTCGTGCTACCACCGGGTGCACTTCACATGTTTCTTTCTCCCCGATATTATGAGTTCTCATTCTTTCTCGCAGAGGAAGACAGCCTTTTTTGCCTCAGATACCTAAGAGCTACTTGAGGATAAAGTACTTGCAGCTTCTCCCTCCTCTGAAGGACTTCATGGCTGTGCTAGCAACGATTAAATCTCTTTTTGTTACTGCTTTTTACAGGGATGAAGGCCTGACGATTAGTTTGCTGATGAAGTACTTGGTGAAGAAGCTGGGCTTGGAGGATGAATCAGAGGTATCCGAAAATCTATGAGCTCATTTATCTTGTGTTGCAACTTTGTCTGTTTGGATAGAGAATGCATGATCTTAGGATGTAGGCTTACTCTAGCAATGATTTGATGAAGCATCAAGAATGCGATCCGAAGCCAGCCATGAACGGGAGCTGTTTCTAAAGCTCTCCTTCTTCCTGTTGCTGTTGTCTGTTTGATATTCCTAAATATTAATCCTGTGGTTTCCTGTGCATGGTTGGTGCCGAGATGCTGAAAGAAACATGGGAACTGTAAGGGCCACCCTAGAATGTGGGTTTGCAACTTGCATACTAACTTGAGTTTTCTGGTGAGATGTTAATGTCTGAGTGGCACATCATTTCTCACCATGATTAAGGCTTCCTGAGCTTTGCTTGTGGTACTGCTTGGGTAGGGTAGATGGTGTGTGTGTGTGAGAGAGAGAGAGAGAGAGAGAGAGAGAGAGGAGAGAGAGAGAGAGAGAGAAAGAGAGAGAGAGAGAGTCTAAGTGGAGGTCAGACACACAGATGTTTTCAATGTTTGTTGTGGGTGTGGTCAAACTCTAGATAACATTTTCTATTGGAGGACTGGCATGCCATTGATGGAAGAGACACGCCTAAAGAGGGACCCTTTATAGGTTCTCATGGAATAAGACAACCACATGAAACATTGCATGCAAACATTGGATTCAGACTGTTTCAACACATTCCTTGGGATCATTCTTCACTGTCCTTTGCTGAAATCTATGCAGTGTCCTAAATAGCACTGCATCTAGAATTCTGCTGCATATCATCAGTATAATTTAGAAGACTTGTCATTAAAATGTTTCATATCAAAGATAAGCTAGTAAAGAAGTCCTCCTCTTGGTGCCCCCAAACATATGGATCCATCCATATAGGTTCCAGAGTGGGACATCTCCCTCTCCATTCTGTATGGTCCCATACTCATCTTCATGTTGATTTAACATGCCTTGACACCCTGTGATTTTTGCACAATTAGCTACCTCTTCATCAAACTGAGTTGCTAACCTCTTCAATTAATTAGGGCTGATATTATGATAGAGGTGTTAGCTTGTTGTTTTCATGTACCAGAGAGAGCATGATGTTGGTTTAATAGTCTATGTATGCATATAAGAAGCTATAGATAAAATATCTGATGGGTAATTACTGAGACAAATCTCCTCATGCATGTGTGCTTATTCCTGGAATAGCCACATTATAAGGATTGTGGGTAGTCATAATATTAGTTAATTATTTCTGACTGATGTAGCAACACAACTTCTATCTATCTCTTGATCTAATGATCTCTATATGACATTTGGATGTCAGATTTTAACAAAGTACATTACATGAGGATCAAAATCTACAAAACTTGGTATTAGGTCTAATGCTCCTCAGACACATGGTTAGCATTAATCCACCTCTTATTAATTTTGAGCATTACCTAAAGCTACATTTATATGTATGACATGTACAATAACATTTACAACTAGAAGAACAAAGATTTTGAACTATATATGTGCAAAGGTAAACCTCTCTAATCACACATGATTATGTTGAGATGTAGGTTAAATGCCTGAATTGATCAACAACTATGTGTACCTTGTGATGGACAATAAATGCCAACAATAGTGTCCTTTTTTTTTCTTTTTTTTTTCGAGTACTAGAACATTAAAGTCCATATAAAACATCATATTTCATGTGTTTGAGATCAAGTTAATGTCAATGTATTTTTGTTACTACTTATTTAATCTCTTTCTTCCATATAAAAGGACAGCATGCCCCATAAAAATGAAATCATATGTTGGACCAGTGTGCTAAAAGTCAGTCTAATCATCTAACTTTGATCTTGAAGGCAAGCAAAAAGGTAAGGAACTAGATGTTGTTCAACATCATCTTAAACTCAGCTAATCATAGTTCTTTCTATTACCATAATTGTTGTAACAATTATTATGTCTTTCTTAATAATATTTCATAATATATTGCACAATGACTGATTGAAAGCTGTGAATAGATGAATTGACTTCCTATTTCTCTCGACTACAGCATAATATATATAAACCTGGTAGCTAGCATGATTAGTGCAGCAGACTCAGATTACAGAGTGTAAATATTACTGTAGGGAAAGTAAGCTTTTGTTCTAACGATGACATTTAGACAGTTCTTTTTCCTTGCTGATTTGATGATTGATGTAATTGCCAGTTCATATGACAAGACATTTGTGTCCAAATCTAAGAACATTACATCTTGTTTTTTTCTGCATGGAGTGGTAGACAAAGTAGAACACAGGAAGTGCATTTGAGGATTAGGGAATCCATGTTCAGTGAGGTTTGGATGGAAGAAAAAGGAATACATCATCATGGGGAGATTAATCAGGGTAAGCATGGAGGAGATGAAGTATTTGCATGTCATGCTCTTGCAGGCCTCACATCATTCTGACGTCCATCGACTGCATGATGGCATTACCCAACATCACATTAAAGGCTAGAAACATTGTTGGAAGACCCCATCAAGAACATAAGTGGTGGTGCACTTTATGGGAATAATCTATGAGAGCCCCACACACCATCTCCCAACACCATATATCGGAGGGATAATGCATGCATGGAGTGGGGACTACGTATCCGTAGCTACAAAGTGATGCATCATCTCTGGTAGGTGGAGAAGAAAGCATCAAGTCATGGAGAAAACACAGGACCACATTTCAGTACCGGTCGAATCACAGGCTCCAACACTGGGCTGAGAAGGAGGCTGCCTAACGCACCTCTCTCTCTCTCTCTCTCTCAAGACAGAAATGAGTTGTTTTCCCAAAGGGAGGAGGAGGGTTTTCGTACCCGTCGTGAAGGGGCAATGTGAAGTAGACAGCGCATGCAACTTTATTGTGATGTACGATTTAGGTGGAGAGGTTGATACATGGAGAAAAGTAGTACCGGTAGGGTTTCCGAAAGAGATGGGCTCATTGCTAGTTGTAGGACCAGTATACTTCCTAACACAAATATGTTTTGATAGCTTATACATACATGATGGAGCATAAGTGACACTTTGTTATTGGAATTATAAGGAGATTGCAAATGATTGTTTACTTGTTTTTCCATCTATATTATTTTCATTAATACAATATTATTTTTTCAAGAATAATAGTGAAAATGCAATTACTTGGACAGTGAGGGGGCATCCCACATTGTGCAAATCGCAGTTGGATCCCTATCATCTTTGTCACCAACTTTATCTTCAATAATTGAGTGCTATAGATTAGTTGGAATGTCATTGGGATTATCCATATGCAGTACATGTTTATCATCCATCTTATGATTACGATGCAACTCATGTTTGCATGCCTGAGTTGATTGTCCAAGTCATGGCCAAAATATATAATGAGAATATTTTGAGCTTAAAATATAAAGCCTAATAAGATATTTAGAATGTCTCTTTACTAAAATTTGAGTTTTCATTATCCCAATGTAATAATGTTTTCTCTGGTTTTCAATCAAATCAAATAAGTAGATGGTAATATGAGTTATTCTGGCCTCAACTAGCTTTGGGGGAAAGAAGACCTTGTTTCAGATTGAGGCAATATGCATCTGGAAATGAAATGAATCAAGACAGCAAATTGTTGTGAATTATCAATCCAACTTTGATGACACTGACAATAGATATCGATTTAGCATTATTTGGTGTATTTATCGGTAAGGCGAAGTCCAACCAAATTTTGTCATTTGTAATTGATATTTAATACAAACAAATGCTAATCCAACTTCATGCATATGCATTTTGTAATTTTCTATGTTTTTGCTCATCGAAATTGATTGAGTCAAGCTTCAATTTCTAACATCAACTGTATCAGGTCACATGAAAGTGGCACATATTATGCTGCACTGACAAATGTATCTTCATGTGTTTGTAATGCTTCTGCTATTGTGTACATGGATCTCAGTGAACTAGCCATGATAATTGTTGGTACATTGGAGATGACAACAATTTGATACAAACAGATCCTAAAGATGAAACATCACATCACATCACTCACATTTGAGTCATCATGTCCAGCAACAAGGATTTGTTTGCCAATCATTTTCTGGCCATTATCTCATTGATGTTTATTTCACAGATCTGCACTTTGCCTGCAATTTTACTTATACAACTGTACGAGAATATGTTCATCTAATCTTGCATCAACTTGAGCCAGGTGGAGATTACATGCAGAGACCAGCAGCTTCTTCCCTTCTTGACCTTGCAATATGTTCGAGATAACATATGGTGTTTGCGCGATATGATGTCCATGCTTGTTGATCCTCCCAGCATTGATCATGTGATGACACTGCAGTATAGGAGAGGCAGGGATCGATATCGATCGATGTCTGCGCCACTCTTTTTGTAATCAACCATTCTGCTAATCTTTCCAATGCGACTCCTGTTATTTCTGTTCTTCCCAATATGATTCATTCAGCAGCAAGTGGAGAGAACATGACGCCTTATGAAATAAAAATTTCCAGGTAGTCTTACTTTGGTACATTATTCGTCAGCTTATTCAGCAAACTCTGATGTCTGCTGCAATCTTCAATCCTGTTTCTGCTGACTTCCAACTTTCTCGATGTACAGCCAGATACAAGAAACAAGAGAGAGGATGCATATGATTTTGTTCCTGCTGATATGCTTGGATGTCAAGTTCTACAACCTCTTCTTTTTTGCTGCACTCTGAACCTGAGAAAAGACCCATAAATTTCATCAGACAGTTTGTACTGAAGGATATGTAATGGTTCAATTACATGTACAAGCACAACTTACAAATCATAACAAGGTTTAAATTGTCAGTCCGAGACGGTGTGATGCCTTGTAGACCCATATATCAGATGGTGTATTCACTTGCACCGCTCCATATCATCAAACAATGACACAAGATTGATCCTTGATCAAATTGATAAAAAGTGATTGATATGTATTGGTCTGATTCGTGTTTAAAATCTTAAATAGTCGCACGTTGAAAAGAAATGAAACATTGAATTACTAACATATTATATCAAAAAATTGAGAAGATGAACACGAGAAACAAAACCAACTCTCACAACTTATTTCACTCACTGTACAAGGAAGTTGTAACGTGACGCAAATAAGAACTTATTTCACTCATTGTCGTGCGCATCCGTAAAATCATTCGAGGCAAAATAGATTCAATTTTCAAAGAACAGCCAAAGAAGAAGACGCACTACAAACAGCATGGAATAAACATAAATGGTTGATATGACTCAGGATGTTTTCATGGCATGATTTCCTGTGAATCAGTCACTGCCTCCTTTTCTATTATAGGTTCTTCTTTTCCTGTTCTGCATGCTTAGGTGGCTCTGCAGGGAAGTATTTGATGCCCACAAGGTCACCAACTTTGCTGATAACCTGGAGTTGCATAACCAAAGGATGAATATAACCCCCAGTGGCTATAATTTATCTGAGGATTTAAATCATGTTAGGGAAAACTGGATGTAGGATATTAACTTACCTCCAGACCTTTCATCAGGTCTTCTTTGGAGTGTGAAGCAGAAATGCATATCCGAGCCCTTGCAAGAAGAAGAGGTGTTGCTGGGAATGCAACAGTCACTACTGCAACCTGCAATGTTGGCAGCATAGTTATCATCATCTAGGATTCACAGGTCAAAAGGAAAATAAAGGCATATTGATGAACAATAGCCAAAAGTTTGGAATAGGATGACCAACGAATGGTCAAAAAGAGAATCTGAAGGTAAATGTGCAGGCACATCAAAGTGCCACCTCATAGATAGTAGCAGGTGCTAGATACACGGGCACTTGAAAGGCTGTTTCTCAATAGATAATGACTCAATTAGGCATGCATATCCTACAGTAATGGTGTGGTTTTGCAGGGAAAACTGTCTACATGGTCATAGGGGCATCTTATTGTGCAATTAACTGGTCATTCTAGCTCAGAAGAAGTTTGTGTAACATCATTATCTGAAAAACAATGCAATAATAGAAGCAAAACATAGAACCCACTCAATATATACTGAATCTCAGAAAGTTGTATATACTATTATCAGTTATGATAATATAATTGTCAATTAATTGTGTCACTTACATTTTGTCTGAGGCATTCCCTGGAGAAGGCTGGGATCTTTGCTGGATTGTAGAGCATTATTGGCATAACTGGAGAATCATTATCACCCAGAACCTCAAATCCCATTTTCTGAAGTTCTGATCTGAAGAAGTTGCTGTTTTCACGAATGCGTGCAAGTTTCTGGGCACCTAGCATAACCACACCAACCATAAATAAGAAACTTTTGTACTTTACAGGAGATCAATTAAGAAATCTAACTTTATAATAATGTAAGATGCACATGTGATTTGGTAAATACCTCTATTTGACCCATCTTCTCCAAGGATAACCTTAATTGCAGAGATTACTTGCTGCACAGCAGGTGGTGACATGGAAGTGGCATACAGATGTGCAGGGCAAGTGTACTTAAGATATTGAATGATTTCCTGCATAAGACAATAAGTGTTAGGAAGTGCATCATAAATTGTCTCTATTCTGTTTGAGAGTTTGCAAAATTTGTTTCAACAAGATGAAGACCTTTGATGCTGCAATGTAGCCTCCACAAGACCCAAATGATTTTGTAAAAGTGCCCATCATGATGTCCACATCAGCTGGATCCACTCCTAGGAGCTCACAAACCCCTCTGCCTGATTTTCCAATAGCACCAATGCTGTGGGCCTCATCCAAGTATGTATAAGCCTATTTCATACAATAATTAACTCATATTAGTTTAGTAAGTTCTTTATTTTTAATAGCAGCCTAACGTTTAACACTTAAGCATGAGAAAAGAAATATATTTTGTAACTGATTCTCTAAAAGACATGTCAATTGATTATCAGAAAGCAATGTTAGCATGTAACTAATCAAACCTTGTATTTTTTACAGACAGCTATAATTTCAGGAAGCTTGCAAAGTTCTCCTTCCATGCTGTAGATGCCCTCCACAATAACAATTATCTTTTTCCAGGGTCTATGTGTCCGAGGCTGTCCTTCAGCTATCTGCTCTCTTAGAACGTCTTCTAAATGTGAGGGGCCTAGATAACCATGCAACCAACTTATGAGCAATGGAAAAAAGGGGATAGTATTAGCATGTGATGGCTTAAACTTACTGTTGTGTTGGAAAACACGTACTGCTGCACCAGATCCTCGAGCACCATTGACAATAGAGTTATGGTTCAAAGAATCACTGATGATCAGTCCTCCCTAAATATAGCCACGATTAGCGTCAATCGGTAAGAACTACATGAATTTCATAGTTGCAGGTCCAAAGATTTTAACAGGTTAGTGAATTTCGGAAATTATAACAAACCTTCCCAATCAGAGCAGGGATAATTGCTGAGTTTGTCACATAGCCCATGCCAAAAAGTATAGCAGCTGGTTTTCCCACAAACCTCGCAACTAGCTCCTCAAGCTCAGTGTGTAGGTTTGTAGTCCCTGGCACCAAACAGAACTTAATCAGATCAATCCAAAAATGGTGATATTTGTTCTGTATTGACATCACATAATATTCATACCACCATCAACACGAACACTGCAGGTACTGGGTGAGTATCTCTTCAGAGAGTCAATAACATGAGGTGTGCAGTATTCATCTGCTGCTGCAAACCCAAGGTAGTTGTATGATCCCAGATTTAAGCATTTTGTAGTATTTGATGTACGGCTGCAAGAAGTAACAGAACCACATAAATCTTAACAAGTTCCTATAGAGACTTATAGGTTCACAGAAGCATTCCACAAACTCACTAATAGCAGCAATTTCAAGATAAGCTCTTCTCTAATGTTTTCAGGATTTTACAGTTCCTGCACCTTTGGGGGAGGATGAAGTACCACATATTTCAGATAAGATACCTTGTATGTATATATATACATATATGTGTGTGTGTGTGTGTGTGTGTGTGTGTGTGTGTGTGTGTATATATATATATATATATATATATATATATATATATATATAGAGAGAGAGAGAGAGAGAGAGAGAGAGAGAGAAGTTTAATTTATAGATATAAAAAAATTGCAGACTCTGATAGATTAACCCTATCAATATACTTACAATAGTGTCTTGTTATTGTCATTAGAATAACGCTCAACAACATCAATCCAAGCATCTGGCGCGCTTGCAATTGGTCGGCTAAAACAGTCCTGCCAAATTAGAATTATTAATAACATTGTTCAAATACTAGCAGAATACCAACAGAAAACTTTGGTGGGAACTACTAATTTATGACTGTGCATGAATATCTCACCAAACAGTTCAATCTTGTTTTGAGATTTCTACTTAAAGAAAATGAAATATTCTAACTCATCTTATATCCTCTGGCTTAGAAGCTTATGACGATGACTAGATCAGGAATAGTACTCACAGAAAGAGAAACAAAGGATTGGCTGCAATACAATCTCATACTTGGATCCTGAATAATGTGGATGTCGAATGAGGCCGGACACAGGACACATTCGACTAAAATATTGGTGTCACAAGTGAACACTGGATGTTGAAGAAGCTGAGATTGTAAATAATGTATTTCATATTTTTATAAATAAAGAAGGGATATCCGACAGAAATACATGTTAATTAGGTCACAACTCCTTTATCTCAAATCTAAATTTAAGTACCATGTTCTATTAGTTGTTTTCAAGATTTAGTTATTAAGAAAGACACGGAAATAAATATAAGTTGGAAAATAGAAATAGATCAAGCTTCTAATCATGTCAACATGGCCTTAAACTCCTATATCCATATAGACACTTCCTTTCATGAGACATGTACCTAGTGACTCTGTCTCTCTCAATCTAGTTTGATAATCAATTATTTAATTTTCCCCACCTCTTTGTTATCTTTGTTTTTTTGGTCCCCTCCAGATTATGATCTTATATTTTGAAACCAATGTTTTCAACGTTTGATGGTGAGAAAAAAACATTTTTTTTTGTCAATTACAGAGTTCATTGTAAAAGGCAGTTTATCATGTACTCGCCAAAACAACCCTTTCTTTATCAGAACATTCAGAAACTGCAGAATTCATTTTACAGCACTATATATAGGGTTAAGTAATGAGGAAACCAAGTAAGGCAATCTTTTCTTTCTTTAGCTAATAAACGTCTGCGAGCAAAACGCCCAAAATCAACATTCTGAACAGGAAACAATTAAATCACAACAAGATGATAATTTAACGGAGAAACAGGATAGAGGAACAAGGAAAGACCAAACCTGAATTCGGAGATAAAGCCGGCGTGTGTAGAAATCTTCAAGCCCTAAGCAGATTGGCGCATACCCCTATTCCAAGGGCGAAAAGAAAAAACCACATTAGAACCTCAAAATCAGGTGTACAATCATCGAAAAAAGGGCAAGCCAGAGCAACGGGATGCGAAAGGAGAGGGTTAGGGAGTAAAAGACAGACCTTGAGGTCCTTGGACTTGGATCTGGACCAATCGATGAGCTTCCTGAAGAAATCCCTCAGCTGCCCGAACGCGAAGAGGAGGCCGTAGCTGAAGAGGGTGGTGAGCGCGGTCAGGTACGGCAATCTAACCATCGTTCAATCGCCGGTGTTCGGCTCCGTCGCAGATCAAATGGCTCGAGGGAGGCAACGTGGGGACGAGGACAGGAGGCGAAAGCGGACGAGGGTACACATGGAGGACCCATAGAGGGACTGGTCATCATTGGCGTCGCGGGTTAACACAAACACATACACACAGATCGAACGTGGAATAGAAGGGAGGTAAGTTGACCGTGCAAGCAGCCCAACCCTCTCTTCTCTCCTATTTTCGTCTTCTATTAAAAATTTATTATTGTGATTTATATTATTTCTGTATAATTACAATACATTATTATTATTATTATTTACCTTCCCACTTTGTTATTATATATCCATGAAAACTCGACGCCACAAAAAGAATTTTAGTTATTATCATCTCCACAATATTCTCCATGAGAGCAGAATAGCTGCATTTAATTCTTTGATGGATGATCTGCTGGTACTTAAATAAACAAGTAAGTAGGGAAGGGTTTGCCGTCCCTCACACTACGAGTGCGCGCTGAAGACTCCGTCCCTCCCTCAACTACACGTTGACAAATGATGCTGGACTTAGGAAGTCAACGTCGGAGAAGGTTGTGTGTTTCCTGTGAGTCAACATCGTGTTGCGTACGATGAAACCTATTCGAGTCAACAGCGTCTTTTGTTTTCACTAAGAATTCCGTCGTAACTCGTAGATGACTCTTATTGAACCTAAATATAGAATATATAATTCCGATTGATGTATTGTCAATGCGACACTTGGGGGATGTTTTCCATTTCTTGCGAGATGATCGTCGTTTCATGTACGACGTAACCAATTCAAGCCATTCTTAGTTTGATTGTCAAATAGGATGGCATCGTCTTACGTTTATCGATCGATTTGGTCGCTTTCAGATTTAATGATTTTATTAATAAAAAAATAATTTTAACATCATATATTTAAAATAAAAAATATTAAAATTATTTTTTCCATCACTTTCATTAATGCAACTGAAGCTATTATTAAGACGAATACAATTATTTATTTTACCTAAAATATAAAAATTTAAAAATATAATTAAATCCAAATATAAAAAAGGTTATATATAATTCAGATGTAATTTGTAGACGCCACTTATTGAACGTAAACCTAATATATATTATATATCAAGAATTATTATAATAACAGTATCGCAAGTTCCTAAATTTATGATTATGAATAATCGCAATCTAATACATTTGATTGGAATTGGCCAACGAACTGGCACCAGAAAGATCGATACCCACGGCTATCGACTCCTCGTTTCCTCTCTCAAAACTAAACGACAAGAACTGGGACCCACCAACCCCCCAAACTCGTCTTCTCCCCTGCATCAGCCTCCGACCCCGTCAGCAGCCGTCCATCACGGACGCCACGCATCAGATCACGCGCATCAATTAGTAGGGAATTATCGGGGAGGACAGGTGGTGTACATCTCGATCCCGTTCCCCTGATGCCATCATCACCGTCCCCGTCACGTGATCAACCAGATCAACCGCCGTCCTTTCCGCCGCACGACCCCCGAAATATTCGTTCCCTTAGAATAGTAAATAATTATTTTATCCTGTCACACCTAATCATTAGAAGCTAATGATTTCATTTAATCGCGATGGCAGAAGCCGCAATTTCATGCCGAGGATAAGGGCTTTACTGGAATTCGGTACTCCGTTCCGCTTGTTCCCCCGCTCGCCTTGTCGGATGGGAAACGGGAATCGTGAATCGACGGCTTCTGTTTCTTCCTGGGAACAGACAAGCTTCTTCCGACCGTCAGATTGGAGAACCGGGGAGGTATACAAAGTGAACCGGAACGTCGACTTCGGTTAGATGGCCGTAGTAGAGGAGATGGGTGGGAAAGGAGAGTGTGAGGCGGATCTCCTCTTCCCTACCTTGGATCTTGATCTAAAAGTTCATCTTTTATGTGGTAGTTGAGATTCGTTCCTGCGTGTGCTGGATTTGTTGTTCTCGCATGAATCTGTAGGTTTATCTTCTAGTTTTCTTGGGTTTTTCGTGTGATTTGTGTGAGTTCTCCCCCCAAAATTTCTCCTTTTTGTGGCCTATGTGGTACGACGAAAAAGGAGATGGGGGGGTTCTTGCTCGATTTGGCGCTGTGAAAACGTTATCTTCCGTGGACTATACAAGAAAATAGGGCTTTTTAGTACTTCTGATGCAGATCTAAGCTTGCTGCCATGTGAAATTCTGGAAAGGGGGCGGTAGTTGGCGTTCGTACTTTGTTCTTGCTTACTTCGTTAGCTTCTCGTGGAGTTTATCTACAGATCTGATCGATTACTTGTTCTCAGTCAGGAAATATCGAATTTGCTGGAGTCTCTGGCCATGACTTACTTTCCGGAGGAGGTGGTGGAGCACATCTTTGACTTCCTTGGCTCACACCGGGACCGGAACGCCGTGTCGACGGTGTGCAAGGCGTGGTATCAGGTGGAGCGGTTCAGTCGCCGGAACGTGTTCGTAGGTAACTGCTACGCCATCCGGCCCGAGCGAGTGATGGCCAGGTTCCCTTGGATGAAGTCTCTAAGTGTCAAGGGAAAGCCCCATTTTGCTGATTTCAACTTGGTCCCCTATGATTGGGGCGGCTTTGCGCAACCCTGGATCGAGGCCGCCGCTCGTGGCTGCCCAGGCCTAGAGGAGCTGCGGTTGAAGAGGATGGTGGTCACTGATGATGATCTCGAACTCCTAGCGCGCTCCTTCCCCAATTTCAAATCTCTTGTTCTCGTGAGCTGCGAGGGCTTTAGTACTGACGGGCTCGCTGCGATTGCCACTTATTGCAGGTGAGCTGCCTTTGCTAACTTTATAGAATGTGTAGCTCACAATACGTATCTTGACGTTCTACTCTCTGCTGGAATGTTCTTTGGTATATGGGGCATTGAGTTGTGTCGAAGGTTGAATAGCGTACATCTGTGTTTATCATTAGGTTCATAAGTTTCTTGATATGTTATTGTTGTGTTGGATTTGAATCAATTTTTTCCTCAAGCAGGACTCTTTTACCGAGCTTTAGCATGTTGTTTTGCTAAAAATACAATTTTTGCTGTATGACAACATCAATCTAGATCAGTCTGTTGGATTTAATCATTCAATTTAATTGGTAGTTGCTTGTTTCCCCAATTTTCTTATTTCTGAAGGGCTGATATGAATTTTGTATATGAAACTACTCACTTGCTGGTGTGGTAGTGATGATGAAATAACTTTTTTTTCCTGTTGATCGAAGCGCTTGATTATAACTTATAATATTTCTCTTTTCTGATTCTGCTTCGTTGCTGCCTAACAGAGGTCTTAGGGAGTTGGATTTACAGGAAAATGAAGTGGAAGATCATGGACGCCAATGGCTCAGTTGCTTCCCTGATTCCTGTACTTCTCTCGTCTCCCTAAACTTTGCGTGTCTCAAAGGGGAGATCAATACAAATGCTTTGGAGAGGCTTGTTGCTAGGTGCCCTGACCTCAGGAGCTTAAAGCTTAATCGTGCAATATCCGTGGAGTCACTAAACAGGATACTTGCTCGGGCACCTCACTTGGTGGACCTTGGAACTGGTTCAATGACGGTTAACCACTATACCGAAGCTTATCACAGGCTGATCAATACCTTCCTCGGATGCAAATCATTGAGGAGCTTGTCGGGGTTCTGGGATGCCTCTTCATGCTGCCTTCAGGCGGTCTATCCCGTCTGCATTAACCTGACTGCTCTAAACTTGAGCTATGCGCCTGCAATCCAGGGCGATGACCTTATCAAGCTGATTTGCCTTTGTTTTAAGCTTCAAAAGCTTTGGGTGAGATTTTGTTAATTCTTTGCTCAAATTTTATTTGTTTCCTTATGTTTCATATGATGACCACAGGCCATTGTTCCGCAGGTGTTGGATTGCATTGGGGACAAAGGATTAGCAGCCGTGGCCTCCACTTGTAAGGATTTGCAGGAGTTGAGAGTATTTCCTTCTGACATCTATGGTGCTGGAACGACTGCTGTGACTGAGGAAGGTTTGGTTGCGATATCTTCAGGATGCTCGAAGCTTAACTCATTGCTGTACTTTTGCTACCAAATGACAAACACTGCACTTGTAACTGTTGCAAAGAATTGCCCACATTTCACGCGGTTCAGATTATGCATCCTCGATCCAGGGAAGCCAGACCCGGTCACTAATCAGCCACTTGATGAAGGTTTTGGTGCAATTGTGCGTTCCTGTAAGAATCTCAGGCGGCTGTCACTATCGGGTCTTTTAACAGATAAGGTTTTTCTATATATTGGCATGCATGCTGAACATCTTGAGATGCTGTCGATTGCATTTGCTGGTGATAGTGATAAGGGGATGGTATACGTGCTCAATGGATGCAAAAAACTAAGGAAACTTGAAATAAGGGATTGTCCATTCGGAGATGATGCACTTCTAAAGGATGTGACAAAGTATGAAACAATGCGATCCCTTTGGATGTCATCATGTGATGTTACCCTCGGAGGTTGCAGGGCTCTTGCAGCAAAAATGCCAAGCCTCAATGTGGAGATTATAAATGAAAGTGATGAAGCCGATGAGTTTCAGGACAACTTAAGTGATCTTCACAAGGTGGAGAAGTTGTATGTCTATCGAACTGTCGCCAGAGGAAGAACCGATGCACCAGATTTTGTTTGGATTTTATAGCTTAATAAGATTAGCTGTTGGATGTTTTATTTATTTTAACTCAGTAAATGAGCTATTATGTTTTAGACTAGCTTTGTAGATCAAAGCTGGGGTAGCCAAACTGAATTCCAAGATATGTAGATTATGTTCTATGCAGTTCTTGTTGTACTTGTAGGTCAAAAAGGTCAGTAGGATTATCACTAAGCCTGCCTCTTTCTTCATGGATATGCTTGTTGAACACATTGTACCTAGGATCCTATGTGAAATGAAAGAGTGAGTTTTCTTGTAGTCTTATACTCTTTTTGCTTCTTGCAACAGATTGATTTTGAATATGAGTTGCATATCTTTAATATTCATCAGCATCACAAAGAAAATGAGAGGTACTTCTACTTCATCAGCTAATCAACTAGATGATGATCATAGTTTATTTAGAAGTCCATAAAAGCCACTACAAGACTCTATTCCCTCATGTCCTTGATCCAAAGTCTTGATGATTGACTCCTCCATTCTCATTTGGCCCTATATTTAGTGAGTTTATTACTAGTATGTTTTAATACAAAAATTATTGGTCCAAGCAGAGTAGCTTTCTAAAGGAAAGCCAGTTTGCATTTTATTCATTTGCCACTAATGCTGCAACTCCTACCATTGCACCACTTTGATATAGTCTCCTATCTTTTAGGAAGAACTTTTACCTTGTCTTCTTATCCCACTTTATTTTAGCACTCATCACAACAGTGGGGGAGTGGGAGTAGGGGATAAGAGTGTGAGTTGGATCATCCTTTTTGTAGAACAAAGCCCCATGTGTTTTGTCTCTCTTGCAGCACTGTGTGAAACTCATCATTCCTTCCATTATCTTTCATCATCTTTCCCAGCATTTGTGTAGACCAGCTTGGCTGACCATGTCCATTTTCTTTTGGTCTTTTCCTCTGTAGAAGCTGCTGTTGAATTGTTGCATGTGCTGATCTTTAACATAGCACTATGGCAATGGAAATGTGTTTGACATTTCTTATAGAGACTATTAGATATACAAGTCTATTACAGCACCAGCTTTCTGATTTATGCCATGGAGACTGTAGACTATGAACACAGAGAAAGAAGAAAAGTTTGCTGGAACTTGAAGAACAACAGATCTGATGTCCAAGCATGCTGGCACAAACTTTAGCAGCAATCCTGTCTTTAGTAGCAGCATTTCTCCAGCAGACAGCAGCAGCAGATAGCAGCAATGCTGCATTGAACATTGAGACAGTGTCAGGACAAATGGGTGCCAGTAAACAGCATGAAAAGAAGAAATCCAGTCACACACTAAGGGCATAAGCTTTTGCATTCATTAGCCTCACTACATCAAATAGTTTAAGCTTCAAGCATGTCAACAAGAAACTGCAATCACCCAATCATGATCATACTGAATACCAGAAACACAACTAGAAAAATCCCTTAAACCATTGAAGTCCTATCAAGAGATATACCATCCTTGCAGGAAAGAGAGGCAAGATCCATCAGCATCATCGTAGGCCTGGTAGTATGGCTGAGATGGTGGGGGTGGTTGAGGCGGAGGGTATTCATCGGTGAGGTAGCCTTGATATCCCTGGGGTGGTGGGGGTGGAGGGTACACCCCTGACCTTGATGGGGGAGGTTGATAAGGGTAGCCATACTCTAGTAGTGGAGGAGGGTAAAGATTTGAGTGCCCTGCAACCAAACAAATTCCAAACCTTCTAAATTCATTGAAGGATCAGAAAACCTGCAAGCTCTATGCTTCCTCAAACAATCAAAACAAAAAGAATAAGCTTTTGAAACCAATAGCTATCATCCCAAGACACGAGGGGATGAGGGTTTTTTTGCCTGTGGAACGGTGTGGCTCTGTGACATGCCTGTAGCTCATTGTTTCTTCGTTCTGCTGTTGCTGTTGCTGTTCCTGAGGAGACGATGAGCGAGGGGTATCTGCCGCTGCCGCCTTGCATGAGAAAAAGGTCAAAAGCTTCGGTGTTTATCCTCACATCCTTCTCTGGAAGTTTGTGCAGAAGGATAGAGGCACTCTAAGAAGGTCCTTCTTGCAAGTGGTGACAAAACAGTTGTTACATGGACTACTTGCTTAGGTAAAGAAGTCTCATTTAACTTGCTGCTACAAGTTTGTATGTGAATGATATCTATCTGCATGAAATATTTACATCTGCAAGTATTCTTTGGATCAAATTGAAGCTAATGAGCCCTAAAGATCTTTCAATGAAGTTAACAGATGGAAGCTAAGCCCTTCCAGAGCTGAAACTAAAAGTTGGACTCTGATTCCCCAATGCAGAATTGAATTGTCCATAGAACGATGAGCTATCAAGTAATCTTAATGCACTAATTGATCTCACTAGTAAGAACTAAATTCAGTTAACAAAGACCAGAGGCAATGCAGCAAGAAAACATAGAATGATCCATCTTGTTGAACTTTAAAAGCTGTGGAGAAGCTGAGTGATGTTATTTACCTGGGAAGCAAATGGAAGGTGCACATCAACATCATAAATATTTGAAGTGGGTAATGTAATCACTCTCAGTTTCAATGAGTGGTCTGCCATGCCTATGCAGAACAGCAGAGAACAGTGCATGAACTTAGACAAGTTTGAACTTTATAATCTACTGATATCATTATTCTAGCAGCTGATTCAAACTCAATAGCAGGAATTGTTGTGAAACCAACCAATTCACACACCTTCTTCTTTGTTTCTGTCAATAGATAATGGAAATATAGAAGAGTAGCTGGCCTAGCATGAAGGATGAGAGCCAGTTAGAATAGCCAAGGAGACTGCCTACAAACCACACAAAGATTTTGATTGCAATGCTGGAGATCTTGAAAAGGCCATATGCAAGTCATCCTTGGCTATCAAAGACAGGGTCTTATCTTTATGGAAGGCCACTCTTCTGCCTGTTGCTTCAGGAATTGACATAATTCTCGATAGAACAGCCCTATTTATAATGCAAAGTGGAGAAGAGATTGGATTAGGCTCACCACATGAAATTGTTGATGCCAAATTGCCTAATCCACAAGTCCTTTTCTCTGAGTCGTATTGTTGGATGTTTCTCCATGCAGAATACATTCCCCTGATTTCTATGGACCGGTTTCTACATGGACATTCATTCTACTCATTTTTCTCATTGGCATCGGCAGGTAATCATATAAATTCCATACAACAAAAGAGATGCATTAAGCTTGTTGTTTCTCCCTAATCTTAGTGGTTCTAATGGCTGCGTTAATGCTGCTAAGCATGAGATAGGCTGCTACTTGCTTTGACCTCTTACACTGAATAGTGAGTGTCATGATCTTGCCTAAACAGAAAAAAATATTCCATCTTTTAGCAACCTAATCTCCTCTGAACTGATAAGCCCAAGTGGAAGGAATTCATAAACTTTAGTCTTTGTTCATGCTTTAAGCATATATATTGTTCCAATTACAAATAAAGTTAATGCTATCTACCACTCTTTTAAAGATTTTTGTTCTCTCCAAATTGGTTTTAACCCTTCGAATCCACTACCGTTAAGCCTTGCAAATGATGGCAGTCCAAGCCAGCCATATGCCAAGCTTCTTCGATAAAAGAAGGTTCGTAGAATCATGATTTATTGCATTTCCTCAGCATTGGCAACCTTACTTGTGGATAATGAAAGGAGAAGAGATAAAGGATGTACAGGAAATGGGGAATGACCTCCTTGTGATGGATTCCTCTGTTTGTCTGATTGCTAATAGATCAGATGCACTTCTGGCTCTAAAAGTCATAATCTTTCTTGGATATGGCATGTCAGTGTTCATTCCCTCTGCCCTTCCATGTTTTTGCCTACATCTTGTGGTAGTTTGAGTACATTGCTAGCAGATGCTGATCATGTACCTTGAGTTGTTGTCAAAGATTTGTGCAGTTCAAGACACTTTGACAAACATTAAGAATTGGTTGTTGATGGATTAGACTGATAACTTCTCTGAAATAGTAGATGTTGATGGCTTAGACTATTAACATATCATTTTTTTAGTTATTTTTTTGTCTATAAATGTCAATAGATGATCAGATTTGTCAGCCATTTAAAGAAATAAAAATGGTAATACATCATTAGGTTGATCGTGATGCAATGAGATATCTGAAGAACATATTGATATGCTACGATTCCTTCATGTCTTCTGGTTTTAGTTACTAATCATTATATAACCGATGAGATAATCGAAATGTTGTCTATGAGTCCAAGATGATATTTCTTCTTTTTTTGAGGATAGAGTCCAAGATGTTCCTACTCAGTGGAAGCATCCATTTCTAGATGAAGTTTTGTCAGAAAATAATCCAGGAAACATGATATCATTATCTAGAAAGTGTTTTCATGCATCCCCTTGATAAAATTCATCTTTGAATAATGAAGATGAACCTAAAGAAAAAGAAATGGTGGACCACTTGTAAGGAATTTCTTTTGGCACCACAAGATTAAGATGGAATCCAAGAATTAGAGTTCCATTTCAGATCAACATTGTTGATGGCTTAGACTATAACATATCATTTTTTTAGGTATTTTTTTGTCTATAAATGTCAATAGATGATCAGATTTGTCAGCCATTTAAAGAGAAATAAAAATGGTAATACATCATTAGGTTGATCGTGATGCAATGAGATATCTGAAGACATATTGATATGCTACGATTCCTTCATGTCTTCTGGTTTTAGTTACTAATCATTATATAACCGATGAGATAATCGAAATGTTGTCTATGAGTCCAAGATGATATTTCTTCTTTTTTTTGAGGATAGAGTCCAAGATGTTCCTACTCAGTGGAAGCATCCATTTCTAGATGAAGTTTTGTCAGAAAATAATCCAGGAAACATGATATCATTATCTAGAAAGTGTTTTCATGCATCCCCTTGATAAAATTCATCTTTGAATAATGAAGATGAACCTAAAGAAAAGAAATGGTGGACCACTTGTAAGGAATTTCTTTTGGCACCACAAGATTAAGATGGAATCCAAGAATTAGAGTTCCATTTCAGATCAACATGTAAGTGACAGACAAGATCATTCGACCTCTGAAAACTCTGTTTGTTAAATCAAGCTCAAATCTATGCATGTATCATGTATGAACCATGTAAAAAGAAAAAGAAAGGGAAATTTCTGAACTAGGTAAAATTTTAATTGTCAATATATCTTCCATGTTTTGGGTAATTAATTTCTTCCATATGAGTACTTATGATTAAATTATGCTCCTTGATCTAGAAAGGTTGACAATAAGTTCTTTGGGCAGGGAACTTTCTTTATGGTTGCCAAATCTTCTAAAGAAATTAAGGCACTTCATTTAATTTATGTAGTAGCTTAAAACTAGGATCAGCCTCATTACAATTGCTATTTTACTAAATTTATTAATCAAAGCCAAGTTGAAACTCCGGTATTGGTGTTTAATAAGCAACTGGATGTTCCCAGTGTTCTTAGAAAGGACGCGTTTGTATTTCTCTGGTTGCAACATTTTAATGTTGGCCAGATCAGCTAAACAGTGATGACCACATGTGTTTGACTTAACTTCACATGATAGTGATTCATTGCCATGGATCTGGATTGGATTTAGATAAGAAGGGATTACTGTTCAATAGCATGCCATAAACGTCTTCTAGAGGGTTGAAATCCATTCAACATAAGAATATGGACCAACCTAATGGCTGAAGGAAGAAGTCTGAACTTAGATCTTTGACCAAAAGATCTATAGAAGTGAGCAGAAACTGAGTTCACGCACTGTGGCTCCTGGAGAAAGAAGACAGGAGGAAATTGATACTGCAACTTGGAATCCCAACATCAATTAATCTGCTACCATGAAGATTCAGCATATAGCTTTTCTTTTGCTTGGACTTGCAAGTGCAACAGTGGTGAAATGCAACGTAGAAGGTATGATGTGCAAATTATATATCAAATCTGTACTACTTAATCATACTTCAGCATGTGTAAAGCTCCAATCAAACTTCTGCTTTCACCAATTCAGTAGAGAGAAAACTTACCAAAGATTTCATGATAGTAGTATGGTTTGTTATTATCACAGAATTTTGTGAAGCATACAAATCTTTTGTTATGAAAGCCTGAAGGATCGTCGATTAAGAAGTGGAAGTTAAATTTAGTTGGCAATCAATCATCATCTAAGTTTGTTTGCAGACCATTTTATTCCTCAGAGAATTCAATTGTTCTTTTTCTTGTTGGATTAGCATGCCTTGCATAATACATGTATTTGGACAGGTGATATCCTCTATTCTCAGAAGAAGGCATGGAAGGATCCTAACAATGTCCTCCAGAGCTGGGATCCAACCCTTGTCAATCCATGCACCTGGTTTCACATCACCTGCAACAATGAAAACTCTGTCATACGAGTGTAATTTTTCTTCCTATGCTCTAATTGTTCATCATTTCTATTTCCAAGAAATCCAGATTTCTTATCTCATTGCTTTATATCTGATAGCAAGTTTACTTCATCGACAGGGATTTGGGTAATGCAGGACTCTCTGGAGGTCTTATTCCAGAGCTGGGAAGATTGACACAGCTTCAGTACCTGTAAGAAACTTCTCTCTGCAACTCATTTGGAATACTGAGATTGGCAGAAAACCTCAAGATTGATCCAAATAACTTTTGTCTATAAAGAGAATGTTGTAGCCTACCTTGAAGTAACTTTATTACTTATTTGAAGAATCAGTGGCTTTACCAAGAATGCTTGCTGATGAAAGAGGATGATCTTGCAGGGAGTTATATGCAAACAATATATCTGGGTCCATACCAGCTCAACTTGGGAAATTAACAAAGTTGGTGAGCTTGGATTTGTACCACAATCAATTGAGTGGGCCAATCCCTTCTTCTCTTGGCAATATCAAGTCTCTGAAGTACCTGTACGTTTGGAATACTATCTTTATCTCTCTTCCCTTTTCTTCCCAACACATGATATACTAGCAGAAAAAAAAGGCAACAAAGCATCCTCAATTAAGACGGTAATAATACCGGACAAGAGTTCATGTTTATGTGATGCATGTATGACACATGAACTCATGAGTGGTTGGGGATTAGATCATTTTCCTTCATCCTGACAAATTGGAGAGCAAGCCATAAAAAGTGACAGAAAGTGATTTATACTAGTTGTACCACCAAAAGAAGATACATGATCAAGAGAAAATCTGATTCTAAAAACTCTTCATGATCAAGTAAATGTCTAAATTGCCGCACAAGGCCTTCTATTTTTCGGTATTGGTAATTTAGGCAGGCCAAGCATTAACTGGCATTTGGTCTTTAGTTTGGATCAAACAAAGACCCTGGATCAGGAAAAACCTGGAGTGCTAATTCTAAGCATGCAGCTCTCAGCTTGGAGAGGTTGTTCTTCGAAGTCATTGCCTGACCAGGGAGCTCAGATGATCGATTGACGTTCATTATTTTTTCTCATAATTTCCATAGGACTTTGCAATCCTTTAATTGTTTCGGTAGACCTTTATCTGAAACTATGATTGACTCAAACAATGAATTGGTTTTCCAGGAGGCTTAATGGAAATGGACTCTCTGGAATAATACCCAAAAAAGTGCTTGATCTTGTCCTCACCGGCAACCTGACTGAAATGTAAGACATTCTGCAATCCCTCACTCATAAATTGTAAGATATGCCAGTTATCCTGAGCTTGGTATATCCAGCTGACTTTTTTTTATTATGTTCTGATAGGAATGTTTCAGATAATGAGCTGTTTGGGACAATCAGAACATCCAAGAAAAGAGGTAAATGATATCTTTTGACAGCTAAAACTGGCTAAATCTGAAAACATACATCTGCAAAACTTTGATGTTTTAATTGCATCTGATCTGCAGTTACAACAATTACTCAGGACGCGAAGATTTCCAGTTAAGTTTGAATTCAGTGCAGCTCAAGAAATATCAAATTTGTTCATGTTCTTCTTTAAGGCTGATTTCTTTTCATGCCAAAAGCTGAAATGTTTGTGGTGTAACTTTGCTTTATAATGACTATAGTATAATAAAAGAGGAAAAACAATCCAATAAGTTGCAAGTGAATCTGCAGAATCTAGTGGATATGGCCCTATTGGTGGAAAGCACCTTCATGAAGCTTGTCCCTGGGTTAACCACTAAAGCATCTCCCAAGAGAGATACTGTGATCAACAATGTTCTCCTTCTCTTAAATAATATAACAATGTTGCCAAGGACAGAGCTCAATCCTAGAAAAATGAAAACATCTATGTGCTTGCAATGAAATGGTGCTTTCAAGAGCAGTGGACTGTGTTCTCTAGGTTGGTCCTTGGAAGAGGTGAAAGAAAGCTATCAGAAAGAACAGAGCCAACACAGTGGCCATTACAGCAGAGCAGTTGTCACCACAAGGACAGCAGAATTTTGAATTATCCTTGACTCTAGATTCTCCTATTTGAGGGAAAGTGGGACCCACTAACCAGAAAGGTAACCACATTGGCCATCCTCTCTTGCTTCGATGCATTAGGAGTCGCTGGATCTTGTTGTCATTGGTCAAGACCAGAAAGCAAGTAGGAAGAAAGGAGAGGGGAAAAGATGGCAAAGAAGAGGGCATGTAAAGGTGCAAGTTTCAAGAGCTTCTTTATATCCTTGATGATACAAAACACTTTCTTGGACAAAATTGATGTTTCGAAATCTCCTTTAGCATGCACAACTGATCAAATTGCCATTTCTTTCCATGTAAATGGCTTCATCATGATGTGGCATGATTTAACCCTGCATCTGCCAGCCCTCACATTGGTCATTGTTTGAAAGGCCATATGCAGCAAATATCCAGGGCTTGCAAGTGGTTCCAAGTGAATGTATCAACTAGCAAAGCTAAACACCTGGAATCAAAGAACAGCCATAATTGCATTCAAAATACAAACTTGCTGTCAGATACCATTATTGACAGGAAAAACTTCAGAAATCAAGCATTTCGTTGGCATGCCAAACTTTGTTGTCTGAAATATAATAGAAATAGAGCCTTGGATACATATCGATAAGACAGCAATCTCAACCATCAGCACCCAAAGAGTATTGCTTAAACAAAGGAACAAATCCATTCTTAGTTTATGCATACCTTGTAAGCATGCTGATCAATATTTGAAGCTATCCAACAAACAGAGTCAACAGATTGCATGCTTTTCTTGGTTTCTATAGAAACAACAAATTGCATACTCATTAGGACAATCTTCTAAAAGTTGCTGAGACTAAGAGTAGGAGATTAAAAAAAGATTTTCCATTAATATTAGATCTGACCAATGGCAACTTGTTGCAAATGTTAGAGAAAAAATATAGGTAAACCACATGAAATTTAAAATCTTAAGGTCTAAATCACTGGCTTTCCACCACCTTGTTTTGAGACTACTTGTGAAAGAAACAATGAGCTGAAGAACATCACAAAATGCCATGTCTGGGTTTAGTTTATGCAGGAGCGAAGCATTCTGCTGAGACTACTATTGACAGCTCAACTCTCATGAAAGGGATTCTTTGTGATATCTTAATAGAACTCTTCAAATATGAACATATGATGACAAGGACTTTCGATACCACAGACATATCATATCATAGAATACATACATGTACAGATGACTTGAGAAATGATGCTTTCTATTAGCTCTTGACCTATTGCTTTGTTGCATGGCTTATGAACTGCAGAACTTTGATTATTGAGCTGACTTTTAGATGGTGAATCCCATGCCTTGTGCTCCAATCTCATGAGCTTTTCCAAACTGTTGTCTGGTGCATTTTTCTGTGTCCTGCTCCACCAAGTTCTCTGGGCCACAGCCATTTGTAGACAGACAAATGAATCTAAATTTACGACTACTTAATCTTTGCTCGAGTTTATCAAAGGATAATGTACAAAATACATGGATAACACCTTCTCCACAGGACTCTCTCTCTCTCTTCCTGCCTACAGAGGTATTCAAAAAGGAAGAAAAGAATGGAACCAGCACCAACCAATAGGACACAAGCTTGCAGCTTGGGTTGTAAGCTTGCTCAAACCAGTTAGGGATTTCTTCTTATGTGTCAAAACCACTGCCATTTGGGATGTCATTTTCTCGTGATATTTCTTTTTTGCGTTCATTTACTCTCTACTCTGTGGTACGCATGAGTGCATTGGATGTCACTGATGATGAATACCAGGCAGCATTCATGCTTGCAGTTGAAGTTGAGGCACATTGGTCCCACTGACTTGCATCTCCATGGATTCTTCCCTCTCGAAAAAGCCCTTCCCATCCATACGATCATGGAATTCAAAGATGGAGCTATCTTCAACAAAAAGGCAGCTTCTGGCTCATGTCATGCAAGACTTCAAATTAAACCCAATATTTATAGCAAATATATATCGTTAAAATAAGAATGTTGAGATTTGCTGTTTGCTGGGGGGGGGGTCAAGACACGGGATGGGGAGAAGAGGAAGGGGGACGGTTGGGAAAGCGGGTGGGGGAATGAATGCGATGGGCAGGGGCATTTAAAGCGCTCGACACGTGGCGGACTCTGATATGAAGTGTAAGCTAGCGTTCCTCCCGTCCGAGTTGTGCACGAACTCGGTGCCGTTGACTTCATTCCCGTCCGCGGCAACAGTGTTTTTGCGGTATGAAAAGGCGTCGACTAATTAACCCCTGGGCTACCGCAGATCTACGAATCTACCCTTGCCTCGACTCCAGTGGTGTTCATGCTAGCAGTAGCATGTATGTACGTATGTTGTGGTATTTGAAGGGGAAATCAAAAGAATAAAGGAAATAATCTTTTGGTGTTTACTTGAATTTTGTTTCCATTCTTGAAATTGACTTTTGACTCTTCTTCTTATATTGGGTGTTTTTTTTTGGTCTAAAACTATGACTTGACTGATTCCACAACCTGCGTTCATCTCATTCATGAGGCAGATATCCTAAAAAGCCTTCTCGCTTTTATTTTGGCTTCTGCCAGTGTCAATCCCGCAATATTCTTCGTTTTGGTTCCCTGTAAGCCGGCTGCCCTCTCTCTCTCTCTTCCTGCCTACAGAGGTATTCAAAAAGGAAGAAAAGAATGGAACCAGCACCAACCAATAGGACACAAGCTTGCAGCTTGGGTTGTAAGCTTGCTCAAACCAGTTAGGGATTTCTTCTTATGTGTCAAAACCACTGCCATTTGGGATGTCATTTTCTCGTGATATTTCTTTTTTGCGTTCATTTACTCTCTACTCTGTGGTACGCATGAGTGCATTGGATGTCACTGATGATGAATACCAGGCAGCATTCATGCTTGCAGTTGAAGTTGAGGCACATTGGTCCCACTGACTTGCATCTCCATGGATTCTTCCCTCTCGAAAAAGCCCTTCCCATCCATACGATCATGGAATTCAAAGATGGAGCTATCTTCAACAAAAAGGCAGCTTCTGGCTCATGTCATGCAAGACTTCAAATTAAACCCAATATTTATAGCAAATATATATCGTTTAAAATAAGAATGTTGAGATTTGCTGTTTGCTGGGGGGGGGGTCAAGACACGGGATGGGGAGAAGAGGAAGGGGGACGGTTGGGAAAGCGGGTGGGGGAATGAATGCGATGGGCAGGGGCATTTAAAGCGCTCGACACGTGGCGGACTCTGATATGAAGTGTAAGCTAGCGTTCCTCCCGTCCGAGTTGTGCACGAACTCGGTGCCGTTGACTTCATTCCCGTCCGCGGCAACAGTGTTTTTGCGGTATGAAAAGGCGTCGACTAATTAACCCCTGGGCTACCGCAGATCTACGAATCTACCCTTGCCTCGACTCCAGTGGTGTTCATGCTAGCAGTAGCATGTATGTACGTATGTTGTGGTATTTGAAGGGGAAATCAAAAGAATAAAGGAAATAATCTTTTGGTGTTTACTTGAATTTTGTTTCCATTCTTGAAATTGACTTTTGACTCTTCTTCTTATATTGGGTGTTTTTTTTTGGTCTAAAACTATGACTTGACTGATTCCACAACCTGCGTTCATCTCATTCATGAGGCAGATATCCTAAAAAGCCTTCTCGCTTTTATTTTGGCTTCTGCCAGTGTCAATCCCGCAATATTCTTCGTTTTGGTTCCCTGTAAGCCGGCTGCCCTCTCTCTCTCTCTCTCTCTCTCTCTCTCTCTCTCTCTCTCCAGCCACCGGTGGTGTAGTGCCCACGCCGCAGCTCTGTGATACCGGAGAACTACTTCCCGTCATCCTCCATGTAAGTGGTCACCCATGGGCTGCGTCGTCAGCAAGCGCCAGGCCCCCGCCGTCGCCGCCGAGAAAGAGCGCCCTCCGCCGCCCCACGACCGCCCCCGCATCCCTTCTGCCCCCCCTTCTGACGCCTCCGGCTGGCCCGCCTGGCTCGTCGCAGTCGCTGGCGACGCCATCCGCGGATGGACGCCCCGCCGAGCTGACTGCTTCCAGAAGCTCGCCAAGGTACGGTTCCTCCTCCCCTCCCCGTTGTAAAGATCGAACCTTTGGCGCGTTGTGTTGAGGAAAGCTTCGACCTCGGTGTTGGCGCGGGGTTTCAGATCGGGTCGGGGACGTATAGCAACGTGTACAAGGCGCGGGACGTGGAGACCGGCCGGGTGGTGGCGCTGAAGAAGGTGCGGTTCGACGCGGTGGAGCCGGAGAGCGTGCGGTTCATGGCGAGGGAGATAACGGTGCTCCGCCGGCTCGACCACCCCAACGTCATCCGGCTAGAAGGCCTCGCCATTTCCCGCGTCTCCTCCGCCCTCTACCTCGTCTTCGAGTACATGGAGCACGACCTCGCCGGTCTCGCCGCTGCCCCTGGCGTCCACTTTACGGAGCCCCAGGTCACCATCGGGAGTCTCCTTTACCCCTTTTCTTAGACCACAAAGTTGCTTCCTTTTCCATTCATTCGGAATTAAAGGGCTCTGTTTCTTTCCGCTAAGCTCTGTTCAACCATTCCACTGTTCTATTACCATACCCTTTTCCTTCCTGTAACGTACAGTGACACCATGTTACAGACATCTTGATCTCCTGTGATTTGCCGCAGGTGAAATGCTACATGAAGCAATTACTCTCCGGTCTCGAGCATTGCCACAGCCGAGGAGTTCTGCACCGCGACATCAAGGGCTCAAATCTGCTTCTGGACAACGAAGGGACACTCAAGATAGCTGACTTTGGACTTGCTTCCACCTTCGATCCTGAAAGAAGAGTGCCCATGACCAGTCGAGTGGTCACCTTGTGGTATCGTGCTCCGGAACTCCTGCTCGGTGCCACATACTATGGTGTTGGTGTCGATCTGTGGAGTGCAGGCTGCATTCTGGCAGAGTTGTTACTGGGGAAGCCCATCTTGCCTGGAAGAACAGAGGTAGCTCCATGGTATTACTCTTAAGTTCCTCAGTTAAGATGCCACAACCATTGTCTTCTTCGTATAGGTGGAGCAGCTGCACAAAATCTTTAAGCTGTGTGGATCACCTTCGGAAAAGTACTGGAAAAAGTCAAAATTGCCGCATGCTACCATTGTTAAGCCAAAACAAAACTACAAGCGTTGCATCGGAGAAACCTTCAAGGATTTTCCACCTTCTTCCCTCTCTCTCATCGACTCGCTCCTTTCGATTGAGCCAGCCGACAGGGGCACAGCTACTGCTGCTTTGAACAGCGAAGTGAGTACCCATTTTCCATTTTTCTTGGATTCCTAACAAATCAAACCATCATTGATGGAGATTCATAAAAATGGCTTGCTGGTTTCTGAGTAACGAGTGTTAGCTAGGGATGTTTGTGGATGACCAATTAGCTTTTCTGTTGATGCAGTTCTTCGCCACTGAGCCTTGTGCATGTGAGCCATCAAGCTTGCCTCAGTATCCCCCAAGCAAAGAAATGGATGCAAAACTAAGGGATGAGAAGGCCAGAAGGTGAAGTCTTCTCTTCTCACCAAAACCTCCATGAACTGTTCTCCATCTGATGGCCAAGTCCTGATTTCTACTTTTTCTCTCTGAAGGCCGAGTGCTGCGGGTAGGAAAGGCAATGCTGAAGCAACAATGCCCCGTGCTCATAATCGCCGCAGAAGGGCAGTCCCAGCTCCAGAAGCCAATGCAGAGCTGCAAGTCAACTTGGAAGTATGTCTCTATACATTCTGCATTCTTTTCCATATAACTTCTCAATCATCAAATAGAATCTGCATCATTTGATTCTTAATTATATTAAACCTGGGTGGAGAAGATCAAGCAGAGGTTAGAATGTCAACTATCTTCTAGATCAAATTAATGTTGACGTTGACGTTGACGTTACGACTATGTTCAATTCCACAAGAAAAGGATGACTGTACAGATTGTATATTTAGCAGAGAAAATAGACTTTATGGATTGTTCCCTTTAATTTTGAACATCCTGAATGCAGACTTGGAGTCAGAATGAAGACTTGTTCTAAGAAGGGTTCCCCATAGAATTAAATATAAGAAGGAAAAGTGCAGCTAATGACTAATAATGGAACCAGGAAAAAAATATATGAAAGGATTGTTCTACATATATCTTTTTATTTGTGAATCAATTTGGGAATTGGATCTTTGAATAATTTGTTCCCGATTTACGGTTAAATCTTGAATAGCATAGCATGCCGACGAACAAAGAGTTCTGTGGAATTAGAACCCTTGGAATAAGTCCCTGAAGAAAATTCTGGAGTTTAGACAACCTAAGTAAGGTTTCAATTTCTACCACTTGCCGAAAGGCCAAAAGAGACTAAGAATCATAATTTGGAGTTGAGATTCAGAAATGTATCTGAGCATCATATTCTGGAATCTGTCATTAGTTCTTCTCTCTATTTACATATGCATTTATCGATCGATCTATCTTTGAGACATCGACTCTAGTCCCTATTCATTTTCTCTTGCTAATTAACAGAGAATGAGGCTAATGACTCGCATAAACGTCACAACCAAAAGCGAGAAGTTCCCGCCACCTCACCAGGATGGAGCTGTAGGGATCCCATTGAATGACTCGTACAAGGGGCCATCATCTTTCACAGCATTTGATGCATCCTTTGCTTCATCAATCTTTGAATCAATGGAAGATTCTCGCAATACATTGAATGGATTACCAGATGCCATTGTGAATGCTGGTAAAAGCGCTGCCAGAAGAACAAGCAAAGAGGGGACCCAAAAATTGGCCACTTCACTTGCTTTGAGGAGACTGGTGGAGCTCAACAGGAGTAGCAAAGTACATAGGACTAGAGGAAAAGAACTGGAAGTTTTTGGATCTGTCAAATAAGCGGCTGTCTCAGTAAAACTCCTCTTCTTACCATTCCACTGTTCATGTCCATTTACACTGAGGATGTTGGTAGAGCCCCCCTGCTGAAACAAAGAGATATGATTAATATGTTACACAGTTCATCTAGATGCTCATGTTTTGGCTTTGTGTATATGTATCTTCTTATAATGTAGGCTTGCATCATTGTGATGGATGATATTACACCCTCCTCACCTGCTTGTGTACTAGAATGAATGGATGTGCATCACTGTTATGGCCCATCACAGATAGTATGATGACTGGGCCCGATCATATCGGCCCACATTGACCCAACCCAGCCCAGTTCTGATCGGTTTCGATACTTACTGGAAACATATTTTTCTTTCTGCATATGCATCATCAGCTCAACTTGAAAAAGTAAAAGATTTATTTTGAACATGATCCCAAGCACTTGAACAATTTAGGTATTTAATTATACTGGAACTTGGACAACACATCCAAAGTCAAGAACAAGGTGCTCAACTTCATTTGTTACAAGGCACAATATACAAGTGTTGCTTTGGTAGAGGCTGTGTCCTACACAAGATGGACTTTCATGCTCATCGATTCATCAACTGATTATATACAACACTGGATCCCTTTGACAAAGCCTTAAATCTGTTTCCTTTGTCCTTCTTGGATGATTTGCTCTCAGGTTCCTGTTGATGCAAGCAAATGTGCTCTTAGGGTCCAAAGAGTAACTCATCTAAATCAAACCATAGTCTAATAGAGGATATGACTGGAGCTTGGAACGAAGGTGAAAGATAAGGTGATAATTTCAGAACAATCAAGAAAAGTAACAAAAATCACCAATGACAAGCATTTTAAATAAATCAAAAGCTTTCAAAGGTTCATGTGAGATTCACACATTTCACAGAATTTCTACCGAGGCATTGTTCCATTCCATGAATGAAGTTTGAGGGCTTATCCATGATGACATTGCTATTAAAATTAGCAGTATACCTGGCTCATACTCGAGGATTTGATGTATCATCCCTTGGCTGCAAACTATCTTCTCTCCTCTCATCAATCTTCCCTGCTTTTTGAAAATTGAGAAGCCAAAAGCCAAAAGAGAAAAAGAAATGTGCATCACTCACAAATATCACTAACAGAAGCTAGTTGTCAATCATTTCAAAGATGATCTCAAATCAAGAAATTCTTACAGGACACTGTTCTAGCCAGAGTTGCTAGTTAGGTATCGACATGGCTATGGATTGGTGACTTCACTTACTGTGCAGTAGTTAGATAAGGCATCTTTATAGCATAAAGAAAATGTAAGTAGCTAATGCAACTTCCCGTATCGATATGGAGCCATAAATTCATAAAATTTATAATCCATCTAACATGCTAAAGACCATAATGAATTCATTCATTCAAGAGAGAGACACACACGCAAAAGGCAACTATGTAAACCAATAAGAAATGAAGCTATTAGACTACTCATCTCCCATATTATGTGGTTGACTTAGATATGGACAAGCAGTCGTTCCTAAATGTTCTTGGAGAAAAAGAAAACACAAGCATAATGTGACATTAAAATAGCTTCAAGAAACACCAAAAATAAAAAAAGAAAAATCATAAAATAGCTTATGGAAACATTTGAAAACAGAGAAAAGCCAATGTGCAATCCACCTCAGTAGTTTTACAATGCCTTTTTTTTGCAAATGATAAGACAGAATTAACCATGTAATCAAATTCTCACTTTTTTCGAGTCCACTATCATGGAAATGCATTCCCCATGAAGCTCTTTATAGAAAGATCCATTATATTTCCAGATAATTATGCATTATATATAGATGTATCCAAGACATCAACAAAAAAAGACAATGCAGAAGTTTCTCACCATTCTTGATCTTAAAGAATCATCGTTATAAAGTTCAACCAAACAAAGATGTAATATTTATGACTTCTAATCCATATTTGATCTCCTATTTATAACGCAAAGAAAAAGGAGAGAGAAAAAGAGAGAGATTGAGGAAGACAATACCTTGGTCTGTCCCCTCGCCTGCGGTCACGGCCGAGTCTTGGTCGATCAACGGTTCATCGAAATAAAACCTAAAGCTCGGTGATCCCGGCGCCTCTTCCCCTTCATCCACCTTCGCACCGTCTTTCCCTTTCCCTCCCTCTCCAAGCCGCGGCCCTAATCCGGCCTTCGTCTTGCCCTCCGCGGACGATGGCAGCGGGGCGCTGGAGGCAGGATGACCAGCGGTGGTTCCCCGCGCCGGCATGGGCAAGTCGTCCGCTGCCTCGGAGCTCTCCGGGAGGACCTCGGCGGAGGAGATCAAGCTACCCTTGCGGTCCCGCGGCCTCCGGCGTAGGCGGAGGTCCTGGATACGGCGGCGGCCGGGGGCCCGCGGCTGGAGATTGGAGCGGACCTCCTCGTCCGGTTCGAGCCGGGATTGGGTGCAGCCCATCGAGGAGGGTGGGCAGAGAGGGGGAGAGAAGCGAGGGCGATCAGATGTGAAAGAGAGAAAGAGAGAGAGAGAGAGAGGGGTGAAGAGGTGATGGGAGATTGGATTGGAGAGGGATTTGAATGGAGGAGGGGAGGGATTTGCGGAGAGGACAAAGGTGGGATTTTTCTTGCGCAGGTGTGTTTCGGTCGGGAAACGGTTTCAGAAACGATAACACAGGCTGTTACTACACTGTGGTAATACGGGCGGCAGTTGGAGATTGAGAGGTCATATGAACGGTTTAACCGTTGGCATGTTGGTGGCCTGCTGCTGCAAATTGGGCCGACCCATTACATCATGTGGCCCTAACATCAGCATAAATTATAATTTTTTTTTATGTTTATAATTGGATCTCATATTTGATGCATATTCTGAATGACAAGTTTGTTTACTTTGCTTAGTCTATAGTGTATAGTGGACTCCATATGTTGCACAACCCTTCCCTTTTTTTCTTTTTCTTATATTGTTATTTTAATTTTATTTTGTATCATACATTAAGAACTAATCTTAGTTTTTAATATGAAAATAATGACGTGATCGACACTTCAACGCTAAGCGACTGTCACCTCAGCACTAGATGACAGACACCTCGGTGCCACATGGTTAACGACACATGACTAAAAAAAAAATTATTACGTCTCGAATTCTAATTAAGTCTAAAAGAAGCATATCGCCTTCTTTATAACTTATGCTATGTATGCAAGTAATAATATTCAGAGTCAATTATAAAATAGATTCTTATGTATCGTTCGTAATATAAAAATAACCCAAAGTAGTTTCGTAAGGCTCAGTACAATTTGGAGTCATTCCAAAAAAAGACAACGTTTGTATCCGAATCAACCCCTAATTTGGATAACAAAAATCTGGCTTAACGATTTATAACACCTCTTGCATTTTTTACCTCATTGTGAAGAAACTAATGGTCTCAAACCCTAGTCTTAAGTATTCCATCACATATATCTCTTCATTTTGGCCTGAGTCACAAGTCTTTTCTTCTCTTGATCTGTGCCAATTGGCTTTGTAGAGATTTACATGGAAAAACAAAAGTCTCAAGACCCCAGAGTTAGTATTCAAGCGTAGCATCAGAATGGGATCAACAAAAGAAGACCACTCGAGCAGTTAGTATACCGAGTTAGGCAAAAGTACAGGTAAATTATGCTATCTAAGACTTGTCTGTATCACTCTGATATATGTATGTATCTATTTGAGATTTGGAACGTTCAGCTTCTGGTTGATGTCAGAAGGACATGTACTGGATGTTCTTAATTGTCCTCCAATTCTTGTTGAGCTTGTACCACCTAATCGCATGCTTTTATAGTACCAAAGCTGCACACACAAATGCAAGTTTTCCTGCCATGGATCGAAGCTGATCGAATGATTCATTGCAGTGGTTGGCAGCTGTCCACCCTGTTTCGAGTCAGAGATAGAATGCTACCCTTCCGAATGTAGCAAGATAAAAAGCTGCAAATGTTCTTTGAATCAGTTAGTTGTTCATCTTATCGAAGAACAAGGAAACCATAGAGGTTGAAGAAGCTATAATAGCAAAACCTGATTACTTGAACTGGTCGTCACGTCCCCAGCGGACGAGAAGGGAAACAGAGGAAGGTGTCTGCACTAATCGTGTTTGGTATTAGTGGCTACTGAAACTTCTGCTGCAAATCCCACAAGGATCAATATATAAAGCGATGATCGCATGGAATTACATCTTCTGATGGGAAGACGATCGATCGCTGAGAGTTGTTGAAGTAGAAGACAAGCAGTAATTGTTTATGGCCGAACAGAGCGTGTAATCATGGAAGCATCCGTTGATGGGCAGCCACTGATAAGCCAACAGAGTTCCTTCATGGCACAAGGATAACACTAACATGGCAAAAGGATTGGGAATGGAATTGGACACACAACAAGGGTAAGGTTTAACGGGCCATCAAACCTTGACAGATCGCATTGAGATGCTTATCACAGAAAAGTGTGCTGAATTTTCTTTCTAATATTTTCTTTTTACTCAAATGCATGGGTGAATTATCGAAAAAAAAAACTCTTTGCATTTACTTTTCTTTTGTATATCGGTCGTGTTTTTTTGGTATTCTAAAAAATATCGTATCAAAATATTATAATTAAATCAGTTCATCCTACGGATAGATAGTTGAAGGTATTGGAGGTATTAGCTAAGAATGAGGACATTATTCGAGAATTATGAAAACGAAAACACTTTTCTAAGAAAAAGAGAGAGAGAGAGAGAGAGAGATAATTTTAGAGAATTAACCATATAATTTTCACCAAAAATGAAGGGTCACAAAGCTTGGTATCAGCTTAACGCAATGTGCATGCCAAAAGATCTCCACCTGTGAAGCTATAGATAAGCCTATGAGCTAAACCAAGCTGGTCTTCTAAGTTCCATATTTTTCGCTAGCTTTCAGGTTCAGCAAACCAATGCAGCAGCAGAGAGAGGGAGAGAGAGAGAGAGAGAGCGCAAAAGGAAACAAGTGTTTGCTTATGTCTCCCGCTTGCCTTATGTGACGTCTCAGAGTAACGCTTGGAAAGCAAGAAAGCCATTCGCGTATGCGAACGGCATAGCCGCAGGGAACTCCACCAGAAACAAAACGACGCATACGCATTCGCAAACGAAATCAACACTGTTTACGAATCAACGAGGTGAAAAAAATCAACACTGTAGATATATTGCGATGGAATGTTTACGTGCGCTCCTTAGGATGATATACACATATGGATAGGCACCTGCAGAGGCGAATATGAATTTTTGGGTGCGTATATGTCGAACAATGGGGTTCTAAAAACGCTACTAGTTGACTGGAAAAAGAAAATTAACATGTCCAAGAATCAGAAAGAGAGGAAAATTGGGAGAAGCAAAGGTGGCGGAGTTCTGAATTCATGGAGAGAAGTCCGGTCCTTTTGGTGTGTGTGTGTGTGCATGCCAAGGGAAGGGATGGGTGCCGATGAACTGATAACTGCGAAGGGCGGTGTGCATGGAATCACATGAAAAGGACACTCATCGAGTGTAACGTAAGTGCAAGCTCCAACATGAAGCCGCATGAGCCTCGATTTTGATTTGTGTGTTTGGTGCATCGATTTGGATCTCTCTCTCTCTCTCTCTCTCTCTCTCTCCCCGAGTTGATTGTGGAGTAAGCCATCGGACCCTCATGTTAACCAAATGAAGATGTGCTCACCGATCGCTCCTCCCTCCTCTCCTATAAAATGGGCTCCGAACTCACATCTACTCGTGCCATCATCACTGCCGCATGACCTCGGAGGAGGTCAGGGAGCCTCCTCGTGATCCGTCACGAGCGCTTGGAGGAGGAAGAGTGCTTGGGTGGAGGACAAAGCTTGCTTGCTTGATTTGTTCCTTCCGTTGAGTGCTCAACTCGTATTATTCTTGAAAGAGGAGGAAGAAAGAGATGGCGGGGCTCTCCTTGGACCACCCTTGGCATTCACCTTTGGCATCCTGGGTATCGACGCTGAGGCCTCACTTTCACCCTCTTCCATGGCTTATGCTTCTCTTCCTTTTCTGTCTTAGGTTTTGTACTTACTGCTTTCTTCATGTTTGGTCGAGCTAATGATATCGGAGCACTTCATCTTGTAGCTTATTCCTCCCTGGATATTTCACGTTTGATGGGTTATGAATGAGATTTCTAATCCAGCTTTTCTCATCTTGTTTTGGATCAACAGGTAACATCATCTCATTCATGGTGTATCTTGCTCCACTGTAAGGATCCTCTCGGTGTTTTCCTTTCTCTGTCTCATCTTCTTGCCTTTCTCAAGATTTCTGCTGATCTACCAACTCATAATGGCAGGCCAACGTTCTACAGAGTGTACAGAAGGAAATCTACCCAAGGGTTTCAGTCAGTGCCTTATGTGGTGGCTCTGTTCAGTGCCATGTTATGGATCTTGTATGCATTCCTCAAGACCGATGCTTTCCTTCTCATCACCATCAACTCATTTGTGTGTCATCGAGTCCGTGTACGTAGTATTATACTTCACGTATGCCCCGAAGTTGGCAAAGGTACACGAAACGAGGCTCTATCATCTTCAACTCTCATTAACCATTTGCTCTAATGCTTGATCTTCCTTTGTTTGGATCGCAAGATACTTACTGCAAAACTGGTTCTGGTTTTGAACGTCGGCATGTTCGGATCCATTCTTCTGTTGACTCTCCTGCTGCCGGACGGCCTCAAAAGAGTTCATGTTCTCGGATGGATCTGCATGTGCTTCTCCGTGAGCGTCTTTGTGGCTCCCCTAAGTATCATCGTAAGTATAGAATCTTCAGATGCATGGTTAAGCTTTTTAAGTGAGAGAGAGAGAGAGTCTAAGGATGCATTCATTTGTTGTTCAGAGGCTTGTGATACGAACGAAGAGCGTGGAGTTCATGCCCTTCATGTTGTCATTCTTCCTCACATTGAGCTCAATCGTCTGGTTCACATATGGTTGTTTAACCAAGGACAAATTCGTTGCGGTAAATTACCTAAGCATCTCGATCCTATCGAGCACAGTACAAACTCTCTGATCTCCTTCATATGCTTGTTGCTTGATTAGCTACCGAACGTTCTGGGATTCGCCTTTGGGCTCCTGCAAATGGGACTCTACCTAGCTTTCAAGTGCATGAAGCCCACCGCTGTCGAGCCCAGGCTGCCGGAGCACATCATATCGATCTCGATGCACGGCGTGGAGATATATCCGATCGATTGGAAGACGCCGGAGGTGAACGATGAAGAGAAAGCAGAGAATGGAGACCGGAAGGAGGCGGATACTGGTGAGGAAAAGGTGGAAGGCATGGCAGCTCCTCATGAGGAGAATGAGGTGAACCATGTTGATGTCTGATAGCTCATGCTGCTCTCATGAGGCGGAGGAGGAGGAGGAGGAGGAGGAGGCTCCCATGGTGGTGGTGGTGGTGGTGGTTGGGTGTCATATATCATACTAAGCTCATTGGTTGATTATCCCTTTCATCCTACATCACTGTAAGGAAAGTGTGTTCTCTGCAGTAATGATGTTTTGCATGAGCAATATTAGGAAAATGGCTTTATGAATGAATTATTATTATTATTATTATTATTATTATTATTATTATTATTTGCAGTGAATGAGGTTTGGATGGTAGCTACACTTATTTAAGACACAAAACAGAAACCTTTTCTTCTCTCCCATCTCTTTTGGTTATCAGACTTCAAATTGTTTGTTGCAAATTTATGAGGCTGATGCAAATGAACTGCAGATGCCGGCTCATCTACCATTGTCCTTCTCTTTCATCCTTTTAGGGTTAGGGTTTTGGAGTGTTTACTGCACAAGGGAGAGGCTTATGGTGAGTGGACCCCAGCTTTAGGGTGGCTGTGTAAGGATTTGGTGGTGCCCTGTAGTGGCTTAACTTGGAGTACCATTCACTGGCTGGAAAGATTTAACATTTCACCCAGAAATCATGAAGATACTGAATCATTATAAATATTACAAAATTCGACGCAAGATTACACAACAAACTTGGCACAGATGATTCTAGCCCTCCGAGAAAGAAAAGCCTAAAAGCTCGAAACAAGTGCAGTCTCATGTGACCAGACTCCAGAACAACAAATGCATTTAACTCGACTACAAACATGTTAAAGAAGATGACCCAATGGAAGCAAGCAATTCTAGCAACCAACAGATAGATCAGTTGTTGTTTTAAATCCTTCGAAATACCCTCTCAGCAGCCTCGACTGTTTCGTCAATATCTTTAGATGTATGTGCCAAGCTTGTGAATCCCGCCTCGAACTGTGAGGGAGCTAAATACACACCTTCCTCCAACATTCCCCTATAAAACCTTGCAAATTTTGCAGTGTCACTCATTTTTGCATCCTGGAAATTGTAAACCGGTCCCTCCGTAAAAAAGAATCCAAACATTCCACGGATAGACCCACCACACATCTCATGACCGGCTCTCTTTCCAGCATCCAAAATACCATTAACAAGATCAGAGGAGATTTTCTCTAGGTAATCATAAGACCCGGGCTCCATCAACCTTCTAAGAGTGTGAATGCCAGCAGTCATTGCCAATGGATTCCCGCTGAGGGTGCCTGCCTGGTACATTGGTCCTGCAGGTGCAACCATCTGCATGATGTCTTTCCTACCACCATAAGCACCAACAGGAAGGCCACCCCCAATGACTTTTCCAAGTGTGGTTAGATCTGGTGTAATGCCAAAATATTCTTGAGCCCCACCATAAGCCAGACGGAACCCAGTCATCACCTCATCAAATATGAGGAGAGCACCATCTTGCTTTGTGATTTCACGGAGGCCATTCAAGAAGTCAGGTTTTGGTGTGATGAAGCCAGCATTCCCAACAACTGGTTCGAGGATAACAGCAGCAATCTCACCTTTATGGGTGTCAAAGAGACTCTTTATTGTTTCAAGATCATTGTAAGGTGAGGTTAGAGTATCTACCGTGGCTCCCTTTGGAACGCCTGGGGAGTCAGGAAGGCCAAGAGTGGCAACCCCACTGCCAGCCTTGACAAGGTATGGATCAGCATGCCCATGATAACAGCCTTCAAACTTGATGATCTTTGGTCGGCCAGTAAATGCACGTGCAAGGCGGAGAACACCCATGCAAGCTTCTGTACCTGAATTTACAAAGCGAACCATCTCAATACTAGGCACTGCTGAGATGACCATCTCCGCCAATACATTCTCTAACACACAGGGAGCACCAAAGCTTGTGCCTTTTTTCAGGGCCTCAATCAAGGCAGCATTCACCTGAAAAGAAAGAATCATAAGAACATACGATGCATTTAGGATCAACATAGTTTAAATGTGCATTATATGATAATATGCTGTTGATACTTGCTCATTTACTCATCTGAAACATGCTGCTTTTGTAAGAATCGATCATGTTATGTAGGTTGTTAAAAATTGGGTTGGGATGACTATAGCTTCTAGAAAGACATGAAAAGCATGTACAAGAGCCCTGTCATTCTGCAGATACTATTTTGGAAGGGCCCTGAAATTTGGAGGTCCAAAAGTTATTGAGATGTATAGTGAACGAAAGAGGTACCTTCTCATCCGCATGCCCAATGATAGCAGGACCCCATGAACCAACATAGTCAATGTATTCATTACCATCAACATCCCACATGTGAGAACCTTTAACAGAATCAAAAACTATTGGCTGACCACCAACTGATTTGAAGGCTCGAACAGGAGAATTTACACCTCCAGGCATCAATTCCTTGACAGAAAAAGAAAACCTTTCATCGGTTAACTGCAAAACCAACAGACATTCTTGTCTGGAGCTTTAAGAAATAAAACATTTCCTATTGTAAGCAAATAATATTTTCAGCTTGTCAGCATATCAGTGATGAAAAGGAACATCATCAACTCCCTATGATTACGTATTAAACACTTTTAACTTATATTTGCCAAGGAAAAGCTTCATTGCAGATCCAATTCTGTCTACCCAGAGGAGCACATACACAACACTATTTCTAGACTATAAAAAGATAATAAAAAAACCACAACAATTTTCCCACCATCCTTTAATAGATTGGTACATGCAGTTAAAGTATGTCATCAAAATTGAAAATCATACAGTAGTCTGTCTGCAATTGCTGACTCAACTTCACAAAAGATTGATGTAGTTTCTTAAGAATAATATAAAATTTGCTCTCAAACAGTGATCCTTCTAACCATTTGGCTAACATTAATATATTAAAATGTGTTTTAAGTCTTGTTGCAAAAAACTAGAGGAAATAAATTCAAATAAGGCACAATACCTTAAAAACAAGAACATGACACAAAGAGATCAAATAATATTATTACAAAATTAGTTCATATCCTACTCAAAGTTATACAAGGACTGAGTATGGGGACTATACTGATGAATAAGTGCTTCATGTAATTACAGATAAAGAACAGGATCACAAACACATATTTTCTCTAAACCAGGACAGCAGCTACACAAGATTGCTACAAGATCACTTGTGGTAAATTAGTACACATCGTAATAAATTCCAGATCATTACCATCCAATTGTAGTTGATATCAGAAGGCCTTTGTTTGTACAAGGTATGATGATATCCAAGTGGCATCTCTCTCTCTCTCTCTCTCTCTCTCTCTCTCTCTCTCTCTCTCATATTCAAAGTAATCTTGTTTATATAAATGATCTAGATAAGGACCAGAACCTGTTTTGGTTTTAAAAAAAAAACCCTAAACATGTTGTATAGTTTTGTTGTTCAAGAAATGGCATGAGCTTACTTATAACTAAACAGTGGAGTAACATTATGCAATAATTTAGGAAGAATATCATATGTGACAGTACATAATGATCAGGTACTTCAAATTGAAACAAGCAAAAAGTCTCTTATGGTATGTGATATTCTGGTATCAAAACTCAACCAATTTTGTTATCATTGAGAACTTCATACTAATTTAAGTAAGCTGAAACAACTAATATATAGATATCCCTACAGTATAAGAGAACACTCCTTAGTTGTTAAGGCTGTCGGTGGAGTAAGGTTTCAACTATGTATATAACAAAACTCTAGTTATCATATACTTCATACTAAGGCCTCAGGTAAATATCCAATTAAAATCATGAGCAATCGTGACAAAAATAAAGCTATGAACTCTTAACCTGCAAGTGCCTTGAATTTCCTAAGCATTTACTCATGCTTCATGAAGTAATCTGGAGAACTAAGAGCCTAGCATGGGGACAGTGTGTCCAAGTGATCTTACATCAAGCCATCATAATGAATTATGGCTTTCAGAAATTGCCGTCAGAATATAAATTGCAAAAACCAATATCTCACTCAACTGAAGTATAAAATCCTCAAGGACGAAATCAGTTAAGTCACCACAGCAATGACACCCAGAGTCCATTTAATCATGTTCTTCAAATCAACTAATTCGTGGTCAACAAATGGCCGAAAGCTCATCTAATCATAAATCAATGTACGAATTGAACTTGGGGAGTTGCAATACAAAAACTGGAATCAATATCTTAAGGTAAACGCGTTTATTTCAGCAAAATCGTGGCTGAAGTCAAAGAGGAGAAAGGGAACATGGGGAGATCCAAAGTCCCCGTTTTTAAACGGACAGGGGAGTAAAGAGAGGACCTTGGCGGCGTTAAAGATCTCCTCGGATTTCTGGAGCGTGTAGCTCTTCCCCTCGACGGAGATGGCGTTCCGCACGGCGATGGAAACGCGGCGACCCCCGCGCGACGGCTTCGTGGACGTCAGCGGGACGAGAGACGTGGTCGATGACCTCCACAAGAGCCCAACGCCTGCGAGCCCCGCCATATCTCTCCCTCGCTCTCGCTCTTAGGGATGAAGAGATAAGAGGAGTCGATGTTGATTTGGTATTATTTGTCGGGGGAGAGCAGACGAACTGCAATATAAAGATGGCGACGATACACCGACGGTGGGCTTCGATGCATCTTCGTCCGTTCGATGAAGATCAGACGGAGAAGGTTTGATCCCCTTAATTAAAAGGCATGGAAATTTCCTTTAATTTCGAAATAGCGAATTTGCCCTTTAACTTTTATTACCATATAAATATCCTCAACATCTATTATTAGATCCGCTTATCTACTGCTAATTGCCTAATTCAAATCTTTAATAGATATCGACAAAGTATAAGTCATCCACGATGTCTAAAATGACAGATTAGGAGAGCCTGTCTGTGTTCGTGTACTTGAAGAGAAGTCAATGACATGTTCTGCTTATAAATGAAAACTCCAATCAAAAGCTTTGAAGGACTCTCTCAGAATCCTTCAAGCATACTGTTCTCAGAAACATGATTGTCCCATCCGGTCATGCACTTCAATACAATCACAATTATCCAAATTAGGTCGAGCTCTCTTACCCTGCACACTTGTAAGCCGTTCTGGTTCTATCACCAGTGACTCAGTTGCAGGAGACACTCTTCAAGGCTCTGTTCCATGCACGCCGGAACTCGACAGTGATCTCGTAGAAACAGATTGTCTCAATCAACATGGAGTTGGAATGGTGCAGCGACACAGGTTGTCCACCTTCACCAAGGGATCATAGCCAGCCTTCTGCCGGGTACCGGTCTGATGCACCTGAATGATCGAGAGACCAAGGATACTAGCTGCGACGACATGGAGAAGAAGTACAGCAAAGAGGAGGTCGAGGATAGGAGCCACTGTAGCTCTCTTTGTTTCGAGATGGTGACAGCCTTCCCTTCGAGTGTATAAATCGAACTCATCAAATTTCAATCTTTCCTATTGCGTCGATCCCTCTGAATTTTCATCAGAGGTGAGAGACTGTTGTTGTTCTTGTTCTTGCTGCTGCAACTGATCACTCCCGGCGTTGTTCCCGCTGCCCTGCGCTATATGCTGATAGAATTGACTCAGTGGCTGAGGCTTAAAAATCCCAACTTGCCCATGTTGCGAAACTGAGATCTCCAGTCCCGGCATCGGCTGCCGCTGGCCGCCCAGCAGTGGCACGAAGGTCATCGGGTTGATGCCACTAGTGGGCAATTCCAGCCCACTAAACCCAAATCTCGGCATATTCGACACCAGAGGCACTGCCGCCGTTGCTGATTGTAAGAAACTAGCATTGGACCCGTCGACCGGCGTCATCCAAAATTCCGAGTGGGATCGCCCAAGATGACTGCCGGGCATCGCCCAATTAGCTCTGCTCTGCCCTAATTCTTGGAGGTTGTAGTGGTGCAGGCCGACCGAGGCCGTGGCGGAAGCAGTCGGGGAAGAGCTGGCGCCGGCAGAGGACGACGTGAGGACCAAGGCCGGGATGGATCCGGATCCCGTGGCGGCGATGATGGAGGGCTCCGCCTGTTGGAGAAGCCACTGGATGGTCTCGCCGTCGGTCTTGTGCCCGAGCTCGCGGGTGAGCTGGAAGATGCGCGCAGCGCATAGGGCGGGCATACGGACCCGGCGACCGCGGCCCTCAACCTTTGTGTGGCGGTCCTTGTTGGAGCTCCGCTTCGGCGCAAGGTGCCGCCTTTGCTCCCCCTTCTCTGCTGTGGCTTGCAGCTGGGCATCCACGTTGGGTTGGGAGGCCATCACCACCAGCCGGTCTATGCTTTCTTGGACGGCCGAGTCCACCACCAGTGCCTGGGGCAGCTTCGGGGAAACCTGGGGATTCATTGATGGAAAGAAGGTTGGTAAGTACAATAAAAGAAGTGACGGTGATGAAAAGTTGGGAATTTGGGCTGTCAGAGACGGAGATGAAGGGGAAAAGTCTCTCCTTTCTGCTTAAAACTTGAATTTTGGGGCGAGAGAGATGGAGCTGAAGACGAGCAGAAACCTTATGGTGCAAAGATTGCAGAGATGCTAATCTTTTGTGGGCTTTAAACGGCCTTGGCGAGGGAATGTCACTGGATTCGCCGCGGGCGGGGGCGGGGGTGGGGTGGGGCGGAAGGGAAGGAGATGAAAACAGAAGAAGAACCAGATGCTCCTGTATTAATGTCGTCGTCCTTTTTGGCTCTCACTAGGTGGGTCATTCTTTGCCTGATCCATCCACTGTTTGACCTGATTGGGTAGCCTATCCTGACCTGTTCAGAAGAAGACAATGTCATGGATTAAATTCCATTCAGTTCATTTCTTTGGATTGGTTCCTCTCCGCCTATGCTGTCACTGTTACAGGCTGGAATACATGAATGCACATCTCTTTCTTTGTTTACCATGCAGCCTGTGTGCATCTTCAATACTGGAAGTCCGCCATCAGAGTATATTTTAAGACATTTTAATAGTTAGTGATCCTTGAGAACAGGGGAGAGGGGGTGAGTGGGACTGTCTGACCTTATCAATGGGATATTATGAAGTCTGGGAACACTTGAGCTCCTTCCTTCCTTCCTTCCAGTTGTAGCTTTCAGCTGAATCTAGAATATGCAGTAGATCCCAATCTTATAGGCCCTCTGCAATCAAAATTCCACTGGATAAACACTATAAATAAATTGCAAAAAATAATATTCTGAATGACATCAATACCCAACTACAATCACCCATGAAAACTGTCAGGGATGATCTATGGTCAACCTTGTATAACATCAATACATGTATACTCACTGTCATGGGACTCGATACACTTATACACCACCATATGGCCTCCTGAAGGACTACACCAACCCCTCATGGTTCTCAGAAGTAATACAATTCACCTGGATATCATTTGAAAGAAAAGTATTGGGAATGAAGGGAGAATGGTCAGCAGACACACTTAAAAGATAGGATTACATGAATCTACTTGGGAGGCTTCATGACCTCATCTTGCAACTCTAATTTAAGTAGATGCAAAGACTTTGAGGAGATCATAACCTTTTTTTCTTTCTTTTTTTTCCGGCACACCTTTGACTTTTGATTGTCATTTTCTTTGATTTTGCAAAAGACATGAGAAAAGAGAAAAGTTGGACAAATAAGGTTGCCTGATCTTTGTCTTTCGACTGTTTGGTTGGTTGTTGGATTTCTGACATGATTGTCTGGTGAATCACCTAATTATAAATGGACTGGAACAAACAAATATGATACATGTTTGTCTTCTTGAAATGCCCCCTTTCCCAAAAATTATTCCTCTTGCTTGTATTTGCTTTCAAGCCTTGGAAATACTTTTAGTTGCTATTATTTCATTAGCTGCCTAGCGAAAAGCCTGATTTCTAAGACATCCTGATGTGCCAGTGCAGCTATAGAGGCCTTTCTAATAAACCATTGTGAACTTCTTTATCACAGTTCATATTTGCTCCAACATTTGTCATGAAACATAAATTGCTCTGAATGTAGAATCAAGAAGAAAAAGGAAAAGACAGCATCGGATGAATTTAAAAACTGATGATTCATACTCACCTCACTCGACAAGAGGAATCATTGAATTCGCTTCCCGGGCTTCTCCTTTGTCTTTGTGAGAGAAGATTTAGAGCTTGAATGAACATGGTTGTCTTCGTGGGTGTCATCCGAATTGAAGGGAAAAGGTACTCGATACATGATTCTTTATCTTTGCTCCACCATTTGTCCTGAAAACCTTGCAATACAAATGAGCTGTTGTAAGTGTAGAATCAAGACGAGGAAAGAACAGTAAAGAAAGGATCACATCACTCATGATTCGGACCCACCTCAGCCAAGGGAAGGATAAATGACACCATGGATGATAGGCTTCCGGGGCTTGAGTGTGTAGAATGTTGCAACCATTGCGACTTCTCTTAGTATTGCTTGATGCCTGTTGCTTGGATTGAAGGAAGAACAGAAATTTAGCCTCAGATGCATCAAGCATTCTCTTATTCAGAGCCTTGGCAGGCGGAGCACCTGGCACACTGCTGCAGCACCACCACAGATTCCAACCCACCACTTCCTGCACAAAGAATGGCATCATACAAGTTGCATTGAACCACCACAGTGTCTCGGTGCTGTGCCGCGGCTTGTCCTCAACGCAGTCATCTTTGTGTAGTCCTCCACCCTCTCCACAGGGCATTGCCAAGTAGAATCTGTTGACCAGAGCATCATTGTCACAAGCAGTAACCAAATTCAGCAGTCACAATCGGTATAAACTTTGTCAGATCATATGCATATGGATCAACAACTATGATGATCTAATATTGCGTACTTCGAATAGTCGGGACTTGTTGAACACCTTGGAGCTGATAGAAGTCCACCATGAAATCTGTTGCCAGTACTGTGCTGTACAAAGAAGAAACCCAACTATATGTCGTGCTGATTACCAAACTTAAGATTCCTACAAGCCTATATGGCAGTGCATTTATGCAGCAAAATTAAAGAGGAACAACACAGTGCCCAAATGTTATTGCTTATCTGTGGTTCTCTTGAATTAATTTATTGGTGTGTCTCCTGCTAAAGTGGCAGCAAAAACATTGCTCTGATGCACTGAGGTCACTACAACTGACATTGTATTTGGCTGCAAGATAGTGGGCTCTTATTGGTGCATGGTTCCTGTAAAGGTAGAGCCCTGAGGCTATATTCTCCTCAAAATTCCTGAGCAGTGGCATGAACAGCTCTCAAGCAGCATCCAGTTCACCAGAACAAATGAACAGCCTTCATTCTACCTCCATGGCATCAAGAAGCAGCCACTCATCCACATCTGGTATCTCCTTTGAGTATCTAAACAGCCAGCATTTCATGACAAATCAAAATAGCATTAGCCTTCTCACGAGGATCATGATAATTAATGCCCTGCTTATAAATTGCTTTTAGAGAGCTCAATATATACTAATCTTAGAATGAAACTTCCTAGGCATTTTGACTCATATCCCAAGAAAAAAAAATGCTCAGCAGAATAATATTATACTGCTGTGGTTAATGATCAGAATTTAGGCATTTTAGGAATCAGCACTCTCTTTCATCGGAAAAACAAGGATAGCTTGTAACTTGATGCATGAAGGAGATATAAATGACTTTGGTCTAATCTCATTCCCAATCAAGGAATCTTGTTATTCACCTTCATGTGAATGAGTTTGTGGTGAGGCTGCACCCTGATGACAGAATCATTTGTTGCTCAATCAAGATCAGTTCCAATTTTATTATTATTTCTCTAGTATGCATGATTACAAATCCAGATAATCTCAATTTTATTATTATTATTCCTCTAACCATTCAACATTGTTTTCACATAAAAAAATACAAAAGGCTTAATCGAGATATTTTGGATGATCCAAACAAATTAACATTTGCTGAATGTCATCATATGTACCTTCATCAGAGTCAAACTTCTAAAATTGAGGATATCCTCATCTTATAGATACAAGAACTAGCCTGTGTTCTTTCAGCTTCTTGTCAGGCTTCGCAAGATATTGACCTGCATGATAGAAGCATCTTTTCAGAAACTGCTCCATCTTCTCACCAGAATTCTCCCTGGAAAAAGTAGCAGATCACTAGAGTCATGAGGGCAGAAGGGTCCTCAACAATCAATGAGCTGAAAAAAATGAAAACATACACCCTAAGACAAAATCAAGTATAAGAAGATTTAGGATAACAAAAAAGAAGACACAAATCACCTTTTGTCAATTCTGCATGAAAGTGTCTTGCTAATCATCTTCGTTCGTGCATAACCAAGTACAGTTGAATGCTGCGGAATAACATATACACACATCACATTTCCGAGAGACCAAAACATAAAGAATTCAAGTGCGATTCTAATTACATAAACCAGACGTTTGGAAGGCAGTCTTCATAATAAAGTGCGAAAAGGGCAGGAAGTTTTGTCTTCTTGGCAAAGTCGCCACAAGCTCCGAACACAGTGATGAACAGTGGATTCCCGTTCACTTGCGTCTAAAATAACCACTTTATTATATTCTTCCGAAGACAAACCAAGCAAACCACTATTTTCCAGAATCTTTAAAGGAGCTTCTTTGCAGTGGATATAGGTACAGTGACAGCTGCAATGCAATCACCAAAAGTTGGCAATCTCAAGATTAACAGCAGGAAGGAAGGAAGAGAACTTTCCATCGCAAACACAAGCAAAATGAATGGAGGAGAGAAAAATCAATCGCAGAAGGATGGGATTCCTGTTGAAGCACTTGAAGATCACGAAGCATCGAGATAAAAAAACACAAATACTTCGGAAACGGGATTAAAAATTCCAAATTTACTTCGGTCACGAACAAAAAAAGTTTCAGAGAATATCGTGAACAGGAGAAAACCCCCGAGATAAGCCAGAGTTGACAACCCAAGAGGCTAACCGGCCATCTCAAACGAACTCAAGTAAGACGGATCCAACAGGGCAACTCCAAATCAGAAGAAACAGACCTTCTTGCTTCAGACAAGGCTCAAGTTGCAATTTTTCGGAGAGAGGTCGATTCTTCGCGCAAGAACGCTTCTTGGAAATGATCGGAGGAGGGTCGACGACTCGGAGAATGGCCTAGGCGGCGGAGGAAGAGGAGGAGGTGAATTTGGTGGCTTGGAGGGCGGCTCTCTCTCTCCTCCACAACGCCGAGAGAGAGAAAGAGAGAGAGAGGTGGCGAGTGCGTCGAACAGAGACGTTAGGCGTTCTCAGAGGCTAGATCCGCTCCATTTCGTTTTCGCTATATCACTTCTTACAATTTTCATCAGACCGCCCGTTCTTAAAGTTCGTGAATGGACCCCGCGAAGTGAGTTAGAGTCGCAAGTCGATGAACGGTCTTGATTTGGGGACTATCGCTGAATTTAAAAGCACAGTTGGATGGTATCCCACACCTTGAACAGATTCTCTACTAAGCCCGTCCGAATCTAACTAATGACTCCATTAACACCTTAACATTACCCCTTCTTACATCATTAAAAGATAGTAGTTTGGCAGTCAGAAGAACTCCCATCATTTTGAAGAGAATCTGCTTTTAAGCCCTTGAAATAAATGAATTATTCTTGGAAGATACTGTGTGATGATGACATGCCAATCATTTGTCGTACATTTTATGGATAATTTTATTATTAATGACCCGATGATTAATTGAGATCAGCAGTAGGCAAGAACAATGAGAGAGCTAAGCAGCTCATCTTCTTTGCCAAGAAGATCTCCTTTTTTTTTTTTATGTACAGGAATTCTGATGATGAGATGTAATCATTTGTCGTCTCCCTTTTCTCTCTTTCTGCAACCATTCATCATCGTTATCAGATGAGCATTCTGGCTTCCAGCTTCCTCTGCATGTTGACCTTGGCAATGAAGTCCTCCACTCTCCTGTTCAGCTCCTCATCAGGCAATTCCTCGTACTCCTCTTCCAGCAACTCCTCACGCTCTGTCTCCAATTCCTCTTCTCCGGCATCACCTTTCACCTCTTCCTCTTCTTCCTCGGCGCCTTCCTCATCCTTCTCTTTGGTCTCTTCGAAAAAAGGCTCCACCATCACAGCTTCCTTCTCCTTGACCTCGACACTAGCCATCCTCTGCAGGCTTTGGTTTCGGCTTACGTAGTCCTCGTAGATGCCGGGGTGTTGTGCAGGAGACTTCGAGAGTCTCGACTCGCCGACGAGGAAGATGATGATGATGTTGGAGACCACGAATACGAACTTTGGCCCGGAGACAGTGGCGCCAATGTTCGGAAGACAAACTAAGAAGAAGAACTTTACAAAGGAGCAGATGCTGGGGAGCCAATTGGGGCATGACAGAAACAGACCGACCAAAACAACACGTAGAATGTATTGAAGGAACACCAAAAAGAAGTGATTCCTCCTGTAACTCCTCATCGCTTGAAGCTTCTCCATTTTAAGTGGGTCCATAGTTCTAAGGTGTTTGATTAGGAAGAAGGAAGGAGAAGAACAAGAGGTCTGGGACTGCTTTGAGATGAAGGCTTGAGAGAGAAGACTCACAGGAAAAGAGAGAAGCATAGGAGGATGCCGATCCGACTGAACGTAGAGCAGTGCAAGAACATGTATATATAGGGAGAGGAAAGGGAGGTCTTTTATTGGTGGAATTCTCACAATCTTTAGCTTTCCCACTCATATTATTAGGTTGCCTTTAGTATGTGGAGGCTCTTTAAAAAAAGCCAAGGGATTGGTGTCACTTTCCACTCTTGCTGTTTGATGGTTTTGATCTGTTCTGAGTTCTAGTAATTTGTCATGGTGATTACAGAGCTAGGAATCTGATCTGTCATAACCCATTAATGTGATCCAACACATTAAAATACCTTGATAGACTTTCCAAAATACAAAGAACATATTCTGTGTGTGTGATCATTGCTTCTTAAATATGGCATCTCATGTTGCTTTTGAGTTCTTCATTTGAACTCGATAAGGTTGCTGATTTCATGGCTTGTGGTGCATGTGTTCTGTGAAGACATCATATTAACTGGTGACTAACTATTTCTGTTGGCGCTGTCATGAAATGAAGAAGGTGCATGTTGAGATGACATTCCAAGCTAAGAAATGAATCTTCACAAAGAATATATGTGATGAAAAGCATGATGGAGACAACCAAAGGATGATTTATGAAGTGAAACTTCAAATTTTATACAGACCTAAAAGGTGGTGATTACAGCCTCCTCTTACCAACACCCATCATACTCTGTGGTTTACCAGCCAACCTTCCAAAGAAGAAAAAGATCTCACCTTTTGAATGCACAAGCAACCTTCCTTTCATTGGAGCAAAAGATGAGGAAGTAGGGTTCTCTGATAAGGACTTTGGTTTGAGGTGTTTACTACCTTTACATCTCTGAAGCTAGAGCTGCCACCTGTGTGGATCAAGAGAAAGAACTCTTGTGGGAGATGAACACAAAAGGGAACAACAACAATAATCCTATGGCATTACAAATAATGTGTTGATTGATTTAATATTCTTTTCTTTCTGGTGCTGCCTCATTCTCTCTCACAATTGTTTGATCTCAACATAGTTTATTTGAGAGTTTGTTCATTCTCATCTGGTGTGCTCCCTTTCATGTACCATAGTTTGCATTTGCACCATATAATATGGCAATTAGCCTTTCGAATTATTCTAATCTAGATTGAAATTAAATGGATTTTGAGACTTTAAATTTCTTGGTCAAGAGAATAACCCAAGTTACACTTTGCATTGATTCCCTGAGTGGCTAAAGGCTCTAAACCTTCGGGACTAAGGAAACATGGGGGAAAATGGGGTCCAAAGCAAACAACATGTTTGATTCCTCCTCACCTTCACAAGAGTCCAAGACAAGTGGAATCAGGCTTGAAGTTAGTAGCATGGTCAACATCAGCCAACCCTCAAAAGAGGGTCACACAAAATTTTCTTGCCTTTCTACCCGAGTCTAATGGATGTAACTATGTACCCATGCCATGTTTTGCTGCACAACACTAATTTCTTATTCATAATTTAGTTTGGAAAGCAGTTAGGTAGGATGGTGTGATCAGATGGTACTTTTGCTGTTTGTGTTTGTCTGTGTTCAGTTATTTTTATTTAATTTGATCTTGTTGTTTTCCTCAAAAGATTGCTGTTCTTATTCCTTATATTTCATCTTGTGTCTTTGGAATTAAGCTTGGTATAAAACAGAGTTGAATCATCACTCGAATGCACTTTGTTTTCCAAAGGAATAGACTTTTAGGAAGAAAATGATTTCAGCAATCCTCTCAACTCTCCTTAATTGATGATTTAAAAGCTTATGTGACAGATGAATTGCTGGTATAAAATGATGGCATTGGTCTTGAGCACTGATATCTTTGGAGCTCCTTGAATTCATTATCTTTTAATAAAATTCTCTTAAAAATAAATATGGCAAATTTGAAGCTTTGATAATTAAGAGTAAATCAAGACATGGAAGAAGCATGTTTCTTCGATTGAATTTTTTCGCTTAAAACAAATATCATACCAAGCTTATTATACCTCCTAGTTTATTCCCAGGTTTAGCTTGATCCACAAATCAGTCTATCATTGAGCTTGATTTCCAATAAAACCTGGTGATGTGTGTTCTGACCTTTGATGTTACTCAAAAAAGAGAAGTCAAATGAGCATTTCCCAGAAGGATATCAGCAACATCATACCCTGTTTATGAGTGCATTGCATCATAAGTTAAATCAAATCATGTACTGTTGCCATAGAAGATTTAAGATGATCCAGGCAAACAGCCACTTCTTCTTGTTCCTGAAGCCATGCTCCCCAGTATCCAATCATTCTGATTGATGCAAAGAAATCTGTTTCCATGTGAGCAACTCCCTACTTCAGATTGTGGTTGGCTGTAGAGTTTCATTCCTTGAGAATCTCTTTAACAGTACATCCTTGCTAAAACATCTTTTAGTTTCAATTACATGAGGATTACACTTTGGTTTGCCAGTGTAAGGATGTATGCATGTCCCAAGCACTTCTAGACCATGTCTTTCTTCCTGGAACATGTTCATTTCATTTGGAGACCAACAATATCTGGAGATCATTCTTGAAAGAAAACTTTGGTACAACTCAATACATAAAACATTGTGTGACAAGGTTGACTATACACAGTGTTTCCTATGGAGAAGGCAATCTACCACTGAACAGCAACAAAAGAGGATATATTTCGTCTACAGCTGATAATTAGGTCCATAGACAAGCACCCAAAGGATCAATTAATGTTTGCCTTCTTTAGGGTAACAAATGGTGCAAATTTATTCTTGCTCTTATCCTTGTCCTTGGAGGCTTCGCTTCTCTTGCTGCTCATGTTCTTGTCCTTGGGAGAGGAAGAACTGCAATCTGCAGCTTTGCCCTCCTCGTACTTCCTCAATCGTTGCCTTACAAAGTTGTCATACACAAAGGCAGCACCCCTGAACTGTGGGAGCACCAACCAAGCCACCAATACCAACTTGATCTGATACCAGACAGGTACCCTAATCCAGACCAGAGACACAAGCAATGGTTCACTTGTCAGGATCCTCAGAGAAGAATCAGGAAGACTAAAAAAGCTAACTTACCAGTACAAGATGGACTCAGCGGTCATCTCCAAGAGAGTGAGGAAGGAGTACAGAATCCAGTAGGCTAGCCATTGCTCATCGTCAAGCTTGGACGGGCTCTCGAGGGCCTGAATCGACGCGTACCTGATCGAATCAGCAGAATTCACTCAGCAGAAACGTTGAGGATTAAAGACAAACAGGTGCTGGGCGGAGTGAAGTGACTCACAATGGGTATGCCAGCGTAATGGTTGGCCTGCATGCATGTGATACATCAACCAAGCAGACACAAACGCAGGTTAGAGGCAAAGAGAACACAGACAAAATTGAAGAAGAAGAACAGAGATTTGGCAGCGTACCCAGCCAAGGAGTGGAGATGGGTGACGACAGTCCACAAATGACCCATGGGCTGATCTATGGAGAGGAGATGAAGCTTCTGTTATTGGGGAATGCAAGTGTTCTCAGAAGGTATGCATATACATATATATGTAGAGGAGAAGCGGGACAAATGGCGAGATGCAAGAGGGGTGACGTTGACTGGCACGTGGCAGCTTGCGACAGCACCGACCAGATGCGTGAGGTAATATAAAGCGCACCGTCCAAGTCAAAGCTCCTTGGATCCGCGGTCACCACGGAAAAGAAATGAATGAAAGAAACCAAACCCCGAAGAACGAACCCACCGGAGGGGAATAGGCCGGCTGACCGAACGGGGCCCACTCTTCTCATTGCTCGTTTCGAGCTCTGATTGGTTGTCGTCGCTTGTGTAAGTCCTGTTTACGGCGTTGCCACGTTAAATGCGACAAGCCCATGAGTCGGAGGCACAGCTCAGCAGCTCGCGTCAGCAATTCACAATTGAAAGGGAAATAGAGGGACACGTGGTGATCTGATGTTAAAACTTGAGTTGATTCAAATCCAAAAATATCAAAATATTAAGACAATTAATTATCAAATCATTATGGTAAGAAAATTTTCTTCTAATTGTGAATTCTTTATCCTCCAAATCCAAAAAATAAAATATATGATGAATTTTATGATATTTATTCTAATTTTTAAAATTAAAAAAAAAATCAAAATCACTGTGTTATATCGAATGCAGACACATCAAAACCGATACATTTAGAACACCACAGAATGTACCAACTCTTTTCCGAGACACTACAAGATGATTACTTCACAAAGAAGATCCAACGATCCATCCTCCGTTAATCTAATCTTGGGAACATGGAAACACCTCTGCTTCAATGGGCAAGCGGAAACAGAGTTGCCAAGACCAAAAGGACTCGACGTCCATGGCGTCGAGTTCAGATAATTACGTGCGATTACGTCCATAAAGGTTGAGGTACACGATTCTAGTCCTGTAAACAATAATCATGCTGAGGATCACTGCAATGACGCAAAGTCCGGACATGATTAATGAACTGAAGAAGAAGCAGATTTCTCCTTTGCACTTCAATGGCTCCTCCGCATTCAGTGCAGTGAGTTCGAGCGATTTTCCAAGTTGCAGACCCCCCGAGCTTTGATGTTGGTGTGCTTGTTTTTCCGCTTCGTAGTCGTAGATTCCGCTGGCAACGAGACCTGAGAAGATTAATGATCCTGCAGGATTAGCCACGGTAAGAAAATTGTACAGGGCTCCGAAGTTCTTCAACCCGAACAGCTCGGATGCAGCAGCCGGAACGATAGCCCAGTGAGCTCCATATCCAAGTCCAATCAGCAAGGTTCCGATGTACATCGTTCCAGGCCAAGCCATGGCAAAGAACAGGTGCCCGATTGCCATTGCGACCTGAGAGAACGCCATGGCCACTGGCCTCGGATACGCATAGTCCCTGAGGAGAAACCACATTGTTGCTAGGAGGAGGAAGAAACCAAGAGATTGAGGTGGTGTGTCAGTCTCAAGATAAGTTGGAAGAGTTCGTACCTGACAATGATCTCAGATACATAGCCTCCGCCTACCCGACCAAGGAAATTCCAAATGCTAATCATGGAGACGAAGATGTGAGTCTCATCATAACCCAAAGACTCGCTCATCTGCCCAAGATTGTCGATGACAGTCAATCCGGAACCGGATCCCAAGAGAAGGGAGAAGAACATGAGCCAGAAGTCCGCCTTTATGAGTGCCTGCATCAAGGTGAAGTCCTCTCCCCTGTGCGGGCCTCTCCTCTTCTTGACCCGGACAGCTCCATCAGCGGCTGCTTGGAACAGCTTTGCTTGCAAACGAGCGATTCTCTTCTGCCTCTCCAACGCAGGAAGCAGGTCGACATCCTTGGGCTTTTCGTCCTCGAGCTCGCTGAAGACAACCTCGTTTTGTATTCCTGATTTGCTCGTCTCCTCTTTCGAAGGTTCGGGCAAGAGAAGCTCTTGGACGGGAGAAGCGGCGTCCACACGGAATGCCAGCAGCAGAGGAATGGCGATAGGAACCAGCAAGAGAAGCATCAGCACCACCGTGAACAGGACGATCACGATGTGGTCGAGGTCAAGCAGATCTTCCAGAAGCATGACACCCATCAAGTAAGCAGCCAGGATCAAGCACACAATGTAGATGAACATAAAGCTAGACTGATCCGAAGGTCGCACTTGCCGGTGGCCTCCAACGGGCCTGACGATGAACGCCAGGGAGATGACCACCATGGATGGTCCGACGGCCACCATGAAAATGAGAGCAGCGTGATCAGGTGTGTGCATCATCGCAAAAATCTGCGTCAAGATCGCACCACTGAGCCCTGCAAACCCCTTCAGGATTCCCACTATCGGGCCTCTGCTCCTGGGGAAGTTTTGTACGCACGAAACCAGTGCAGCTGTGTTGAAGTAGGTCTCTCCGTTTGTCCCCACGAATATAAGAATGCACATCTGCGCAAAAGGATGAACACGACATAGAAGGTCACATATGGAATCCGTCTACTTCTCTGTTTCATGCAACGAGCAAACTGCGACTACATGATGAAAGAAATGATGGATGATGCTAAGAACAAATCATAGAAATGAAATGAAGTGTCAACTCACCGCCCACAGTGGCAGACGGGGCGCTCTCCCGGTGACGATGAGCCAAACCCAGCCATACCCGAAGAAGTTCTGCAGCACACCAATAAAAAGAGCAGCCCAGAGGGGCAGGATCTCGCAGAGGGTGCCGGCGAGGAAGCCGATGCTGTCACCGAGATCCTTGGCGACGCCGAGGCTGGCGATCTGCCGCTGGTTGTAGCCGAGGGAGCTCTTGATCACCGGCGAAAGGCTGCCGAAGAGGTACCCGATCCCAGCGACGGCTTGCACCCACATTCCGGCCACGAACACGAGCCATCTGTTGTTCAACAAGGATCCCAACCTTCCTTGAGGCTTGGCCATTGACTCCCGAACTCGAATCACGCGTTCTCCAGCAAAGATCCGATATTTTTTTTCTCCGTAGAAATCAGAATAGCGAATAGAATCGATACGAAAAATCGAACCTTTTCTTCCTCCACCGGCTTTGGAAGTTCTCCCTTACCACAACATGCCCAAAAGAATCAACAACAGCGACAAAAGACGAACAGAGGATCGATCATTCCGAATGAAACTTTCCTCCCAAGAGCCCGCATTTTTTATCTTGGGATGCGCTTCGCAGTAGGATTCAAAGCTGCAGCGGTGATTGAAGCATGACCATACGAATAAATTCGGAGAAAAACAACCAAAATTTCTGGGGGAGGAAGAACGAGTCTTCTGGCGGATCGAGGGGGGGAAGAAATCCTAGGGTCTTATTCGAAGCAGCTCGCGTAAAAGCGCCCACATTTGGTTGTAATTTCGCAATTGCCCCTGCCGTGTTCATAGTCACATTAGCCAGGTACTCCGAACATGGATTGTCGGTGCACACGGGGGCGTTTCTGATTTGATCGCCAGCCGAATGGGCTTCCCTGTGCGGGTTGAGACGAGGAACACGTAGATTCGATGATCGGCCCCACTTCATCGACCAATCCGACCTCGTCATCTACATCGCACCACCAAGTCAAATAATATACTGCTTACTTATATTCGGCTATCACAAGCAAAGCAAAGTCTCAGGCGACAACCGCGCCGCCACCCACGTTAAGCGTGCGACTAGTGTCTGTCAATATCCACCATAAACAACACTCTGTTTTATGAAGATTTTTTATGATCATATTTGGCTGTCATGCCATGGCCGATTCTTTTTTGGTTTCTGTTGCTGCTAGTTGATGAAGATCATGAAAGAAATAAATCACAAGTAATAACAATGGTAGATGGAGGCACAGATGTGATCGACAGAGATGGAAGCTCATGAAACTTGTTGTGGACAGCTCATGAAACTTGTTTATTTGGCCTTGGAAGGTCACCAGTTTTCCTTGTGCCTCCTTAGAACAACCCGAAATGGGATCTTGCTTTCGGCTACTTTGATCAGATCGAGTCACACTGAATATATTTTAAAGGCACCACATGAAACATGATAATAAAGAAAGATTTGCTCGTTGACTCTAATTGAATACCGGTACCAGCTCAAGAGAGTTTTTTTTATTCTTATGGTAGTACAATAGCCAATTTTATTTTCCTTTTCTAAGACTTGAGGAGAAGACTGGAATTGAATTGAGAAAAGATGAAGACAGAAGAGAAAAGAGAACGAAGAAATAGAAATGGAGGGTGAGAAGGACATCCAAATAACCAATAGACTGTCTCTTGATCAATGTGGACCATTCAACATGCAGGTGTCATCATATACACCAAGAAAGAAGGCCAAAGGTGCACAATTGGGGGGACATCTCCAAAGCAAAGCAAAGAGCCAACTGTACTGTCTTTGTTGGATGGACAATGAGTTCACCAACCACTATATCAACCATGTTTAATGGATCAGAGGAAAATGAAATGATTATAACCATAGACAAGAAGAGGGAACACCTTAAAAGTGTAGCGAAGGAACACTAACTGATAATAATGCCTTTTTCTTCTAAGAACAAGAATTAACACATTAATTCTTAGCTAGTCCTCTCAGTTCATGTCATTGAGACAATTTGAGCCTCCAAATGGTTTGAGACTGGAAGAAGGTTTCCATCAATAGAGTATCCGACGTACAAAGAGAACCTGGAAACCGGTTAGACCCACTGCAAGTGGACATCAAAAACGATGAAGATTCTGCACACCAAGATGTTGATATTTGTAACCAGGTGATAATGAAGATGTTGAGATACACGAAGATACCGCAGTGGTGGAGCAGAAGGCAGCACTGTGTGGATTCCTGCTGCGGTCTTGCTGACAATGTGGACAGGCAGAAACCTGCACAAGGAGCACAAAGAGATGCAATTTCACAGTCCTATCTGAAGTTAATACACTTGTTTTGTCAGTCGCTTCACATTGTCAATAGCACCAACAAAGGAATTGAAGAAAGAGGAAAAGAACTAACGAGCTCTCGTTGTAAATATGGAGCTTCGGCTACCATCAGTACATGCATGAAATGCAACTTACTGCGCCTTCACACTCTTCACAGACACTTGAAGAAAAGGTGTCATACAGGTGAGGCCGCACAAGTGCTTTACTGAACGGTTGGTGGCAAAGAGAAGGCGGATACTACTAACACACAAGCAACGACACCTTTCTGGTGGAAGATTCAGCAGGTATAATTTTCATGCATAGCTCTGAGCATTTATCAGCTTTCTGAACTCAGCAACAGAAATTTTCTTTTGCTACCTTGATCCACACACAACTCCACAATGTCTCTCAGCTTCTCCATCAGTTCTTCCAGACTATCCACTCCGTAGCTCCTGTAGTCGAGGTCTTTCTTGTATCGCTGTTTGTACAGAGCCTCAAATGTGCCAAGGGGAACCGGACAGGAATAACAAACAAGAAGCTCTTGTACTTCATGTCTTACATTTTCAAATTGGTCCTCGAATTCATCTGCTGCGCCTAGAGCAGGATCGTCATTTTTCCCATCATCAGAAAGCTCATCAGAGGAGCAACCTGAATGAGGAGAAATGCTGATATCCATGTTTTCCTCCAAAACTTGTTTTCCCTTCTTATCCTTCCTCACCAAGGCTGGTGTTCCAGGGTACTTTTTCGCATCAAAATAAGCAGCATTGCGAAGGCATAGCAGCTTTTTGTGCCCTTTGCCAACCACAACCAATGCATCAGCCATTTTCCTGATGAGGTTGACCAGCTTACAGACTCCATACTCGGCCACGTAAAGTGGTCGTCCAAAGAACTTTAGATACTCTGAAGGAACCCGTACAAGAGGCATACTTCCACCAGACATCTCAAGCAGCCTCACTATTTGGCCCTTCAAACCCTGAAGATCTCCTGGCCGAACCCACCATGCTTGTTCTTGTGTGACATTCTGATCCATCCCTACACCTTCACTTAAGCCAGATGGGAGGCTCTGAGATCTTGATGAAGTAAAATAAGGCCCATTTACTGAGTTACTGCCGCTGTACTCAGTCGTGGAATATGAACTTCTGTCAGGTCCTCTGCGCATGTAGTTAGAATTGTAGCAATAGCCTCGATCATTGTTTTCTCCACCATATTCATTTTGAGAAACTCCTTTGTAAACAATAGCCTCCTCCTCATTCTGAAAATCTAGGTTCGCTCCTATATTGCAATTTGAGAGACATCCAGCATGATCAGGTACGCGGGGCATATAAGCCTTTGCAGGAACAAAACCTTCACCACGGGCTACGCTAGGCCAGTCCCAAACAAATCGGCCAGCATTGCTGAGAGCTGAAGACACACCAACTCCAGCAGGGATTACAAGGATCACAGTGTACCCACGTTGGCCAAGTATATGCAAAGCAGGAGCAAAATCTACATCCCCTGAAATCAGCATGATAGATGATGGTGGTTGATTGTCTAGTGCAAACAGAAACATATCAACCAAGATAGCCTTGTCAGCAGCATCTTTTCTACCATTTGGGACATCTACCAGTTTAACCCCAGTTCTTTGGCAGCCCTCTCTCAGCCTTCGGGGAAAGGCATTGAAATCTCCATAAGCGGAGAACATGGTCACAGCTCCTTTAATGACAGGGTGAACTCGTAATGCCATTCGGATGTTGCCAGCAACATCTTCTGGGCGAACATCACTTGGGACTGGGCAATTTTCTATGTCCCAAAGGATTGCCACAGGTCCATGCAAGGTCCCACTTTGCTGGTTTTGTGTTTGAACTGGTTCAGTCTCTGAACTTGTGCAGATGGAGTTTGAGATATTTGGAGTAATGATTTTTGGTGAAGGGCTTCGACTGGCGATTGCTTTATCTTCGTAAGCCATATTCCTGTTTATGGATGATGATAGCAATGAGAAAAAGGTAATTTCCAACAGAACACAGTCATCCAGGAAGAATAAAGGAGCTGCACAACTAACATAGAGCATGAAGGCAAATTAACTAGAACATCCAGAACTAGTTATAGAAGTCCTCAAGATAGAGATGATGCAATCATAATCAGATGCTTGTCCAAAAATTAGAAATGATGTCTTACTATCAGATTTTCAATAATGCCATGTCTAAGCTTCTTGGTTGATTTGTCAATCAGAACAGAACACTTAAATTAAATGTATTTCTGCCAAAAATGGTTATGTTATAGAATAATATATAGCTGGCTCCGTGTTATACCTATTATTGGGTAACAAAAACTCATCTTTTGATGCACATCCAATTTACATGTCAAGTTTTAACTTCACCATATCAAAGAGCAAATGTGCTGAGAGCTCCAAGCTGATCTGTATCACTTGTACTAGTCATGAACCATTCCCATAATGCACATTATGGCAGCATTTAATAACACTAGGGAATATTTGACTCTTCTAAGATACCATAGTAGCTTAATCACATGTCATGATAACAAATTGATCCTTGCAATAACAAAATATGATATTCCCAAAATAACAAATTATGATACTTGCTGAATATTTACTTGCTCTACAGTAAAATGGCGATAAAGCTGGATTTGGTATTTTACAGTCTTTACATTGTTCTAATAAATCTCATCTCTGGTTTGTAGTTTATATGGTACTTCCATTAGGGAGCGGAGAAACAAATTTTTGTGGTTGCAAGATAATAAAATCAAGGGCATGAAGTGACATGATCAAAAGCCGGTCTAGCTAGACTATCAAATTTTAGCATTTTAAACATCTACTGTTGTTTAACTAAAGAATTTTATTTTATTAGGATTGTGTAACTAGAATATTTTATCACATGCCTTCCCCGCATAGCTTAGCAGGGGTTTTGAGCCTTTCTTTTTATCAGCATATATGATCTTAACTCAAACCAAAATTTCCAGATTATCAAATAGACAATCATCAATCTTTCCCTATCAGTACTACACGACACATGAATACTCTAGCACCACTAAGAAGAGTGATTGTTATCTCATCAGATATGTGAAATACTAATATCGCCGACCCGCTCAATATAGACTAGCATCAACGGATAACGAGCACAAGTCCAGATCTCCATGCCTGAAACAGTGTTTTGTGCAAAGATGGGAAGAAAAATCATACCTTTAAACCCTCGTGGAAACTGATTCCTCCGAAAGGATAGAAACCCTAACGAACCACCGAGCCAAACAAAGCCTAAACAGCGAACCCTTCCGAAATCAAGAACCCTAAACAGCAACCTCCCTCCGACCGATCACAGATCGTTCATCATACAGGACAAGGCAATTCCCCCGAACTCGCAGCAAAGAAAAGATGACCCTTCTGGAACAAAAAGGTGAAACGGGGATAAAAAAACATCAGATCATTCCAAAGGAATAATAGAATTTTCATCCAAATTACAGCGGTTTGAAGCTTACCGACGATCTGATTCAATCGAAGATCGGGCGACAAGGCGACGATTTCGACGGAGATCGCAGCCGAAAAGAGCTGCCGCCGAACCGACTTCGATACTTTGGACTTGGGGGAAGCAGGCACAACAAAAGCAAGAAGACTCGTCTCTCTCATCCTTACATAGCGGATACCATGTGAGTCCACTACACGAACAAATCCCACGAATCGAGCGCGGCACCCAGACCATCATACCGAGCACAGATCTTAACGCAGATCGAAACCGTCCGATCGAAGGAACCAAGAAAATGGTTATTGTATTAAAGAAAAGAAAGGCGGTGATATCAAAATAAGGAAATATAATTAAATTAAATTAAATTAAGATAGTTAATCAAATTCAGAAAAAACAAATGATTCGTTGGCAAAGAACAAAAATCTCATAATGTTTTTTGTTTTTCTGAAATTAATTTTTCTTCAAATTAAGCTGACCATTACAGTAATTAAAAATTTAAAAAAACATATAATACATTTTGTAACTCATTAAATTGATTATTTATTCCTAACATTTTCCACCACCAAAATAAAATATAGCAAACCTTCATGAAATTATTCATTCTTGTCTAATTCTTGCATTTATTGGCATTATTTTGCTTGTAGATCCGAAGGAGTCAACTATTCGAGATGATCATGAGGTCGGATTGACATGAAGATGGCAGCGTACAGCCGAAGACGATGCTCGTTGTCACCGAGCTCGGCTGGCTGATCCCTCGTCGCTCTTGTCTTGGTCTTGTAGCGCCGCCAAGCGAGCTGTATGTTCACGGCCGCCCATGTTCTCCAGTTGGTCGAGTAGTATCTCGCTGTTCTCTTGAGGCGATCGTTTGCGAACTTGTATCTGAAGTGCTCGGTGATGTATCGCAGGTCGTTGGCGTCTAATCCGAAGGCCTCGGTGTTAATCAAATTCAGAAAAAACAAATGATTCGTTGGCAAAGAACAATAAAATCTCATAATGTTTTTTTGTTTTTCTGAAATTAATTTTTCTTCAAATTAAGCTGACCATTACAGTAATTAAAATTTAAAAAACATATAATACATTTTGTAACTCATTAAATTGATTATTTATTCCTAACATTTTCCACCACCAAAATAAAATATAGCAAACCTTCATGAAATTATTCATTCTTGTCTAATTCTTGCATTTATTGGCATTATTTTGCTTGTAGATCCGAAGGAGTCAACTATTCGAGATGATCATGAGGTCGGATTGACATGAAGATGGCAATGGCAGCGTACAGCCGAAGACGATGCTCGTTGTCACCGAGCTCGGCTGGCTGATCCCTCGTCGCTCTTGTCTTGGTCTTGTAGCGCCGCCAAGCGAGCTGTATGTTCACGGCCGCCCATGTTCTCCAGTTGGTCGAGTAGTATCTCGCTGTTCTCTTGAGGCGATCGTTTGCGAACTTGTATCTGAAGTGCTCGGTGATGTATCGCAGGTCGTTGGCGTCTAATCCGAAGGCCTCGGTGTGGTCGACGCACGCAAAGGTGGCGGAGGAAGCAGGCAGGCGATCGGTGAAGGGGCGGCGAAGGCACCAGGAGAGGAGTTCATCGCCGAGGAAGTTTCCAGGGCCCAGCATGCACGTCGCCACCACCCCTTTGCTGAGCCGTTGGCTGCTCTGCAGGCGCCCTCGGACGACGAAGACCATGCACCGCACGGGGTCTCCTTCTCGGATCACCTGGCTCCGACGTTGGGATCAAGGTAAGCGAAACTGCGATGAAGAACACCAGGTTGGGATCACTTTGCAAGCGTACCTTTTCGTCCTTGGAGAACACCATGTGCTTAACTCTGTCGCAAATGTTGTCGAGGATGAGATCATCCAAGTTTTGGAACAAAGGCACCTGAAAGATAGATTCGTCACATATGGAATGACGCTGCTCGGATCCTCCAACATGTAGACCAAATGCCAGAGTTACCTGTTTGATGAGATCAAGGCAGAGATGGCGCCTGATGTCTCGCCGCAGCCCTTCCGGCAAGTCTTTAACCATGTCCACCTCGTCCTCCCCTCTCATTGCAGCCCATCTCTGGCGTTCGTACTGTCTCACTCTCTGCCGCAATCGCGAGGGAAGCTGCCTCCGCTTCATCCACCATTCCATGTCTCGGCACCTCAGCTGCATCTTCCTCTTCCTAGCCATGACTGCATGCAAGAACACCTAAAATTAACTCACAGCTGTTAGAACACTGATCGCCGAGTATTATCCTATGCATGTGTCGATCCAAAGAACCCATATCGAATGCATGTCATGAACTATATGCAGTAGTTACCTGAATGTTTCCAATCAGCAAGGTGAAGAGCATGAGGCCACCTAACACAGTTGCAATACCAAACATCACCTCAAGCGATTGACTTGTGGGTTCGAGATTGTTGCCGAATGTGCTGTATCAAAAACAAGCATTGCATCAAATTCTTTCAGCAGAATATGATTCATGATCTTTTGTTTTCTTTTCCCTTCCAAACTACTACCTGAGAGTCATGAGGCCCCAACATATAGGATAGAGAACCTTGACAGTGAGGGAGTTGCTGGAAATAACAGGGAGAGCTGCATCATAAATACCGTAAGCAAAGGGTCCATCGGCACTGAAGCATACACGATTCTGGTTTCTGATGGAGGTGACATTATTATAGCAGGACGCTCGATCCACCCCAGATGGCAATGGAAGCCGACCACAAGCTTCCTTGGAGCATGCCAGTGATGCAAAGCCACAGTTGTTCTTCTTCTGGCATTGCTGTTGGAGGCACGAGGAAACACGTTGGATTGCAAGAATGTACCAGCAACCCCCGGTAACCTAAGATTAGCAGCAAAGTGCACAACATCTACCCATTTTAGTAGCAGAATAATCTAGCAAATCACTAGTATCGATCAAACATGACTGCACAAAAAGAAAAAGGCAAAAGCCGTAGTATTTCTAGTTCATTGCTTACATGAGAGGCAATGAAATAAGCAATCAAATTGAGGGCGAAGCCCCACCAGATGGTTCCAAAGATGTAACCAGTGACCTGCTGCATGCTCCTCATCATGCATAAGCTGTGGCAAACCTTGGGAATAAACTGGAATAAGAGTATCAGCAACAAAATGTTTGCTATCGACTCCATCTCTTCTTCTCTAATCAATCTCGGCAGAACCAACCAGAAGAACACCTGCACGGACATGGAAGATCACACGAGTAGAATTTGTCCAGTCCTCATCTTTAGCATTGAACAGAAAAGATACATAGACATGGAAATATTCCATGTTTTGTGTCATGTGTTATCGTCATTGTAGTCATCAAACCAACATATAGAACTTACGAAAAGATCATCCCAAGAGAATGCATTTCTACTGCCTAAGTTGTGTCGACAGGTATCATTCGAGCCCCAGAAACGATGAGAGAGAGTCTTATAATTTACTAACTCTGGCGAGCGTGAGTTACATCCAAAGGAGAACGGAATCACGGCCGATGACAGCGAATCTACTCCGTACATGGCAGCGCTACATCAGAGCTGACGGTGTCAGATCGAACGTGACTCCGCGTGCCGTACGTGCATACGTCTGGGTGCGGGCATGATGTTCTCCCCAGCACTTAATCCGATACGTTTATTGGATATATATATATATATATATATATATATATATATGTATGTATGTATGCATGTATGTATTTTTGGCATGATATATATATATATATATATATATATATATATATATATATATATATATATATGATTCTGCTTTTGATTAATGTGTTTCTCCAAGCATGCGTATTATTTATGGAGCATTATATGCAGACTGCAGTTAATAGCTATCACGATAATTACAGCAGAGAAAATGTTGGAAGAAGATTGAGGCATAGGAATTTAATGGATGCGATGATGTTCGAGTACCTGAGGGATGGGGAGGATGACGAAGAGGTCGAACCAGAAGGCGGTGGCGGAGCGGAGGTAGTGAGCGGCGATGGCCTTGGGGTCCCAGACTAGTTTGCCGCACCCCACCACCAGCGACTCCCGCGACACGTACGCCAGCCGCAGCTGCACCCACGCGTGAACTACCTGCGCCGCGTCCGCGCAGGTGCGCACAGCCGCCACCGCTGCCGCGTACCTGCCGTCCACCTCGACGCACCCCCGGTTCCCCCGCACCCCCACAGCGTACAGGAACAGCGGGTCCGCCGCCAGCGCCACCGCCCGCGCCAGCAGCAGCCCACGGTTCCACCGTTGCACGCCCCCGCTCCGCGGATCCAGCACCGGCCCGAACACCCAGGCGGGCCGCCGTCGCCGCCGCCGTCCTGCACCCTCGGTCGGTCTCCTGGCGGCCACGTGGTGCTGGATGGGTATCATCGACGACCCCGCGTTCGCCTCCCACTCGAGCGGGTGGGCACGGTCGCAGCTGGTGGAATGGAAGGCCGGGACGCCGGCCTGGGTGCAGGCGTAGCATTCCACCGCAGCCGAACCGGCGCCGCCCCCGCCACTGCCAGAGGCGTCATCGTCGTCGGTCCTCCAGCAGCGGACAATCTTATGCACCCACCTGGAAACAGAGATGAAGGCTGAGATAAAGATTGCTTGGATTTCTTTAAGAGTAGAGGTTAAGATTACCGGGAACGCAACGTGTCATCGGCGGCGGAAACGCCCGGTAGGTTCATCAGCCCGGCGTGATCACGAAGAGAGAGATCCGAGAAACTCATCGTCGCCTCTCTTTTCGGCCTTCTCCTTTTCCTCTGAGTCGTGGGTTCATAAAGTATAGATGCCACTGCTATGTGCGATAGGCGCCGAACTCAAGTGGCCATGGCAGGAGAACGAGAGAGGCGCTTCGGACCCGACTTACTTCACGATGTAAGATCCGACAGGAGGACGTTCTCGCCGACTCCTTCGATAGGACCGAAGTCGTGAGTTATGTCGGAACCCAAGTGGGATCAAGCTCAGGTCCCATCGACCACGATCTTCACGTTCCACCGCCGCTTCCTTGTCATGCTGTTGATCTACGACCAGGGTTTGAATGTACGTAGACGGCCACGGCCGGAGTACGCGAAGGAAGCTATTGCACGCAATAAAGGTGGAGATCGCAAAGTAGTTATGCTGATGTCCGAGTATATGTACGTAACAAAGTATGTGAAGGGTTCTTGTCAGAATCTTATTTCTCTTCCATCCTGAGTTCCTTCTGCCTCATTCTACTGTTGCGAAATTGGGAAATCTACGGCGTTATATGCAGCAATGGGTAAGATGTCTATTGAAGGCCGCAGTGGTCACAGCCTTAGCGACTATATATATATATATATAGAGAGAGAGAGAGAGAGAGAGAGAGAGAGAGAGCATATATGCCGTATGCTATACGTAATCTTCTTTCGTAATGGGCATGTAAAATCCTTGTCGGGTAATCTACAATGGAATGGATTTTGTTCCCTTGTTCGAAACTTTACGTAACCACTTGTATGCATGGCTCGATCACTGTGGTGTCACAGAAGGAAGCAATAATCATTATATATAACTTGCACAGTCCTGTAAATGTATCATCAGGTTACAGTGATATGCGCATGCAGAAGTAGAACACCATCACCAGATTTGAGCATGTAAAATATTGAGTAATTCACAGACTATATTATGCCATCATCACCATTCTGAGATTAGGACAAACACTGATTCAGCCTTTTGCAGCAAATGCATATGGAAATGCAGAATACAACACCTTCCTTGATGTATATTGCTGTTCTAGATGCCAAACACTGCTTACTTCAGAATCTAATCCTCCATGGTTTCAGGTTAAGCTCTAAAGATTTACAGGAATGGCGGATGAGAAGAGAGGAAATCAACCAAACAGAATTCCACAATCTGAAACTATGCATCCTTTGATAAGGTCAAACAATTATGTTTTACTTGCAGCCATTGCAATGGGTAAATGATGACAAACATGTCCTCCAACATCATAAATCAAGAATCATAGGATGATCTGCAGCCACATCAAAACTCCTCTACGGTGATAGAATCGCGAGGCATCTCATACGCATCCTTGGGTCTTAGTTTCTTCACACCAGCCATGAAGCAGACCTTGTCGGACTTGTAGCTTTCTAGGCTCACCTGGGTAACTTTGACCCAGACCAGGACTTTCGTCTTCATGCCCTCTATTCCAGACAACTTGCCTCTTGACAAGGTCGCCTTGACCCGAGTCGCATACCTTAACACAGAAGAATCTTTGAAGCTGATCTCACAGGTGGAAGGAAGGTGAACGATCAACTTTGACTTTGATTCATCAAACTCGTAACAGATGATGTTCCTGGGAAAGAGGCCTTGTGGTAGCCCATATTCACGGAGGAGATCTGGTAGAGATTTCAATGGTTTGCCTGCATAAAAAGAAATAGATAACTCTCTTTACCACCATTAAGTTGATGAAAGAGTTAAACTCATTAAACTCAGTTTGCTTGGATATCAGGGACCTGTCTGTGAATGTAGTCTGATATGGAAGCAATTAGGAAACAGAGCTATGACATCAAAAGCATGATTTGCAACAGCAAATTGTGCATATGTAATATGGCAGAAGTAGCAAATCTATTTTTTCCATTAGAATGCAGAGTTCAGCATGGCACATTCATATTATGTTACCCTCGAGTAAATGTTTTATTGAAGGATCATCTACAATCAAAGACAAATTAGACATCACAAAATTTACAGGAACTCAACAAACAAACTTGCTCATGAACTATGAACAATATGATACCTTCTTAGGAGGTGGAAGAAAGTGCCAAGCAGCACAATTGAAATAATTTTGTGAATGCATGTTCATGATGTGAAGCAAAATCTACAATGACTATATGATAACTAAATGAAGTTGGAAGTGCATGATGACTGATTACACCAATGATTGAGCACCAAGTTGACACAACAAAAAATTAAGCTTAACCAACTTTTAAAAATCAACAAAAACTTGGTGAAATATCAAACATTCAGAAAGCAGCAAATTTCAAGTGAAATGCATGTTTAAGTTGATAATTTTAACAGCAAAATGAGGCTATATATCGGTGGTTGATAAGATCAATTACATAGAACTATGATCAATTACATAGCTCAGCCATCCAAGTAGTCATATAGTCATTCCATGGCATTGCTCTAATGTATGCACTGCTGGGATACTGGAACTGTGGTGGTGACAGTGGTCATGCACAGAAAGTAAAGTATCTGCTTGATATAACAATCCAAAAGAATCCATTGCTATTAATAACACAACAACCTGATTGTTGAGTAAAGCATATATGAGAAAATAGCTAGTGTAATCATCGAAGAAAAAGAAACTGTGAGAACATTGGGTCACTCCATCTCTAAAGCAAAAGAGAGTTGCCAAGAAGGGCCGTATGTTGATCAATAACAATACAGAAGAAACAAGATTTGTTTATAACCACAAATGTTGTAGGACAACAATCTTTGGTGATCAATTCCAAGAAAAATCAAGATAAGCCACTTGTAGAAACTAAAATTCCTGGATTAGATGTTACCAACATGGAAATGAGTGTTTCATGTTGGAGCACACAGAACTCCAATATAAATAACTCCCAAGCTCTAAATGCATAATACATGTGTGCACATAGGTATCAGATCTTAGCCAATGGATGATGTCATGCATTTATTACATAGAAAGAAGTTTCTGTGGGATTGTTGTGAGTAGGTATAGCATAACCGAGAAGTTTATGAAGCTTTACCAATTTTAGAAGTTCATAAACACTTTTAAATTATTCAACTCGAAGCTAAACAAATTAGCAAAAGAAGTTAAATATGTAAGGTTCCATCAACCTTAAGCGAAGTTTAGATGAGGCCCAATCCTTTGGTTAATAAGCTCCCTGCAGTGGATATTGCTTTAAAAGATTCTGAGCGATAAATTTTTCTTACTCCAAAGCAACTTAAAGAATTTCTTTAGACAATCAGTCTGGTTAAAAGCTTAAGCAATAAATGAACATATTTCAGAAGCCCACATAAAAGCTGAAGTATATTTATGAGGGATTTTGGTGGCAAGAAAAAAGGCTTGTGTGGTTGGTCACAGAAGTCGACAGTAAGAAACTCATATACTTCACATGCATACTAAATGACATGGATAATTAAAACAGTTTAATTGCTAGCGACAGATTTAAGCCATCAATAAGGCAGAGATTAAAGGAGATAAAGAGAGAAAATTATGTCAGAGGTGAAGAACTGTGTTTCTTAGAAGTAGCATGCGCAATAAGGAAACTGGAATTTCGTCAACAAAGTATACGGAAACAAGAGGACAAATCAAGTTATGAGCAAAGGGAATTAACAATTGATGACGAAAGTAATGGAATAGCAATTCACACCTTTCAGCTTTTCAAAGATCCACTTGGCCTTCTCCTCCACAGTGCTCGAAAAGCGCTGTCAGCCACCATAAGAAACTTATCAACAGAAGATCATAAACATAGTAATGTAGGCGGGCATGCAATTTTTCCATTGCCTATACGAAGAAAAGAAAAGGCAAAATTTGATGGGAGTCCAAATCGAACAGCATTTTAGATCTAGATTGCTTCACACTCGTATGATAACATGCTCATACACGAGATGACCTAAAAGTTCCAACTTTCCATCAACCAGACACTACTAGATTTGATCCACCGCGCAAAAAATGGATCAGTGGGGCTTAATAATGGCCTGGGTTTCATCACACTCCTCCCCTCCTTGCACATTACATCAATAAATCTGAATCAAAATGTCATCTTTATCATATCTTACAGTCCTAAACGAGTCTTGAAAGATCGCAGGAAACCGAAGAGTAAAGAATGAAACTCGAAGAGAAAATCCAAGGGGATCTGCTTACAGAGAGATCTTCGCCGATGGAGGAGATCTCCTCTTTGGCTTTCTTGGGTATGGAAAAGCTCGCAACTTTCTTGAGCGCTTTGTCCATTTCCTCCCCCCTCTCTTTCAGAGGAAATACAGAGACCGTTCCCTCTTCTCCGAGCCGCTGCGCAGAAGAACAGAGACGGAGCCACTCGCATGAGAGAGATAGGGACTATAAAGCGGCGCCTACCTCAAAAAAAGAAAAAGAAAAAGAGGGGAAAAGGAACAGGAATATTTCTTTCGAGGGGATTAGATGATGCATGCATTCGCTGGGCCAGAACAGCTGCCTCCAGCAAATGTATTGTCCTACACATGCAATGTCTTTTTCCTGATCAGTGAAGGAAATGTTTCTGCCACAACTTTAAGCCAGTCGGGCATTGTTTCTTTCTTTTTTGTTTCTCGAAACAAAAAATGGAAATCTTAATGAGGAAAAACCTCGTAAAAAAATGCTTTAATTTTCTGTATCTTTATAACTATGAGAAGCTAATGACTTGCTAAAGTTGTTCCAAAAAATCACAATTATCATTATATAGATTTTATAGATTTGATGTTATGATGCTATAATCTTAGGATATAAGCTCACTGCTCTTAAAGAAACACACTTTGCTTTTTCACTTTGAAACAAGGACAACAAATCCAAAAAGTGAACTCATATTCCATGTTTCTTTATTGTGTGTGTGTGTGTTTTCTCTTAGCAAATCGAGCACTTGATTCTTTTTTCTAAAATTTCTCTACTGAATCAACAAACAGAAAATAATGTATAACAAAAAAACTAAGAAGATCCAATGTTAACACTTGCAATTCAAACTGCTGTTGTAGTTAATGCACTGACAGCACACCTGACATTATTTTTCATGCGTCATGAGCTTTAACATACAAGAAGTAATGCTAGACAAAAGGAAATAATTAGCAAAAAAGGACTCTTATTATTATCCCAACCAAGATAAAGCATTTCCACAAACCAAGTGTAACTCAGATAGGTGGGTGTTCATCTATGTAGGCCTTCAGCTCTATTCATGTAATTTCCTCTAATTTAGATGCAAATAAAAGCAGAAAAAAGAGTAAACAATAAACTAATAAATGATGATGACAATGATGAGTTTGTACAACCACTACAAGTCATAACCATAATCATTTCGAGTCAAATATACACCACAAACTGTTTTACAAAGCAATATACCTACTTAAATATATAAAAGAAAAAGTTTTCAGATTTGTCACAGTATAATGAGTTTGTAAGCATAAAAACCAGCCTATTATATCTGGTGACTAATTCAGGAAGTGTCTAAAATGTCTAAAAATCTTGCAAATTCATGTTTTACATGGATGAAAATGCTGACATTTGGCATCAAAAAAGGGTTTTTTTTTTTTTTTTCTATACATCAACATAGCATGCCTTTTCGTGTGTTAATTCTTGCTTGGGAGGAGAAGAATGGAAACAAAAGAAACAGGTGGCGGTACTGCAATGAGGAGATATTAATGCAATGCAGAAGAGGGGTTGGCAGCCCGTCTCTTTCTCCACAAGTGGAAGCACAGATGCTCCATGAATGAGATGTTTCACCTAACCATAATCACAAGAAAGCAGAAACCCTAGGCCTGATTCCCAAGGGGGGAGGAGGGTGAGGAAGACTGGGATCTCTCACTAACCTTTCTCGCTTGCGAGCGCCTGTGCCAACCACTACCACATGTCCGACATGTGGAGCTGTCTGAATCCGGTGAGAGGCTGCCAACGAGCACCAGAGCAAACACCGACATGCCCAGCTCCATGGTGGCGAGCTCGAGCTTCTCATTCTCGCACAATGGTGTGCGTGTGTGTGTCTATATATATATATATATATAAGTACTAAATTTAAAATCATATTTGATCTAAACAAATGAGATGGAAATAAATTAGATTTTGGACGACACAATACAAACCAAGTATGAGATAGTGATAGATTATGATGAGGATGAATGCATGGTGAACTAAATTAAGTGATTGGTATATCACTAAAAGATACTATTAGGACATGTAATCAAACATAAAAGAAACAAGTTGAGGTGAAAGGTTGAGGGAATACTGAATTCAACTTTATGTTGCTTTTATGATGAGAAGTTCCAGTGGATTAGTGAGAATATGATCCTTCCATATGTTGGTTCCAGAACCTTCCGGAACCATCCATCCATGACCATCGATTTGGCTGAGAGAGAGAGAGAGAGAGAGAGAGAGAGAGAGAGAGAGAGAGGTGTTACCAACTCCTATTCCACCTCCATATCAATCATGTCTACCCTTCACGAAAGGGAAGGCGAGCAACGACAATCCCCCAAACACCTCCCTCTCTCACATTCCTTCTTCCTGTGAGGTGAGGTGATGTTGTGCCAACCACTTGCCCCATTCCTTGCACCTTCTCGCCGGCATGGAGCTCCCACGGACAGTCCAAAGAACAGGCTGTGGATTATGTTCGTAGCCTTTTGGGATAGGAAGCCTACACACATATCCTCTCTCTCTCTCTCTCTCTCTCTCTCTCTCTCTCTCTCTCTCTCTTCCCCTAAAACATGTAGCATCATCATCTGATGTCTCGTAAATTTCTATCAAGTTGAATACCATCTTTAACGAGTGACACTTTGAGAGCATCGCGAGGGAAGTATTGTCATGGGTTAGATTTTACTGTGTGTTGTCTCAAGAATTACCACTACAAACATCTACTTTATATTGGCCACAACTCATGAAACCAAATAAGAATTCGATCGGATTCATTGCTTGAGGAAATGTCTCGTTCAAGACACGACTATAACGCCAACAATTCACGAAGATTTTGGTGGTACATTTGCTCGAGGAAATGAGCAGATTTGTAGAGTGTATCGGTTTCAATCATCGAAAGAACCCATCGATCGACCAGTAAAGTTGGATTACCCCAACTCGGTATCCATCTCTCCTTTTGGCGTTTTCCTTCCACAAAACGCATCGATCGGTACGGGGAAAACACCTCCTCCTCTCGAAGTCACGTCCTTTTCACGTGACCCCATTGCCGACGACGAGGGGAATGTCTCCGACAGTACATAGCACAGGAGATGAGAGCATCTCATCGTCCTCGCGTGACTGACTCGTAATTACCGTAAAGTGTGAGGGGCATTCGTGGCATACAAAACCATTCGGCAGAGTCCGGTACTCGTTGGCGCAGATCGAGTTAGCGGCGCAAATCCCAACGGCGGCGGATTTGCCCCTGGTCTTGAACTTAATCACAGAAATGCCCCACAGAGAATTAATAGCGACATATTAAGATTCATTTCCCCTTCTTTGAGGAGTCATCGGAAGCAGTGGAATCAAATATCTGTAGATCATGTGATGATCGATTGAATCTGATATGGAAGGCAAGAAAAGATGCAGAAATGGAGATGATGAAGGGAGGACACAGAATGATTGAGATGTGTCCTGCAGGACTATTTGCATCCAGGGGAACTGAATCGTATGGTCCTGCAAGAAATGAACGAACACTGTTCGATGTGATCAAGCAAAGCACCAAAAGGAGTTAGTGCATCCCTTTCTTCAAGTATCCCATAAAGATGATGTTCCACCCAAGTCGGGGATCCAAAAAAGCAAGGTTTTGGGTCCCTACACACACCGCAACAAGCATGTCTTGGTATAGCAAGTGTGTTCATGGGAAGAAACCATGTGCATGTGAGGTTTGGGATTGCTTTGGGAGTAAGCCATCCACAGATGGGTTAATGGCAGTTCTGCTTCTTCTGTTCTGCAGTGGAGGAAAGCTTCTTGCAAGCTAAACATGGAGGTCTGAAGGGAAATCGAGCAGCTTGAATCCTAAATCAATGGGAAGAAATGTATGATGACATTGGAAATCAGTGCATCATTGATGCCTGTGAGCAAGACAAAAATGAGCTGTTCCGAAGAGAAAATCTGTTGGAATTGCAGAGAGAACTCGATATCCGAGCTAATCTTGTTGGTCCTCCGAGATGGAAAACTCCATTTGTATCTGCATCTGTACTTTTCTTTGAGGAAGAGCTGTGGATTGATTGCATATGGCCCCAAGGATATTGTAATAGTGCTACAGAATTGCAGGTATTTGCAGATTAGTATGCAATGAATTGACATAAAAGTTCTTTTCCTCAGTGATTGAATGGTGATGTTCTACATATTTGGCAAGCTTCAAATACAACAAGAAGATGCTTGATGTCACTGATGTTTATCCTCTTCTTTCTTGATGGCTTTTGGAAGCCTTGTCCTCTTGCGAACCTCAATCTTGAATCTCCACCTTCTCCAAGGATAATAGTGGTAGAGTGGGTGAGAGCTGGAAGTCCTCTTCCACCTGCAACAGCTAAAGAATGCCTGTCCAAAGTCTGGTTGCTTTCACCACAAGGGTGCCAGAGATAACACTTCAATGATCTGAGTCCTTCATGCACCAAAAGGAATGACAACTTGAGCTTTCCAAGCTGTCCCATGTAATCAAAGTTCTCTCTCTCTCTCTCTCTCTCTCTTGTGTGTGTGTGTGGGAGGGGTGGTGGTGGTGGTGGTGGCTAAATCTACCATATTTTCTACTTCCTCATAAAAGTTAATTCTGGCCAGTCCTTGAGCAGTAACACAGTAGTTTCAGAGCACCTTTAAATCCAACCATGATTCTCCTTGACCACACAATGGTTTGGAGAGAGAAAGGTTCATGCATTCTGCATGACTCTAACTGAGACATGAAGTGTGAAACATATTTTTAGTAGTTAAAGATCTATAATTATTAATCCATTCTTATCTGATCTACCATCTTATGCCATACAGGATCAAAAGATTGTAGTCAATCCCACTCACAATGCTTGGCTTTTCAGAGGATTTCAAGAATCTGAGATGATATATAAAGCATAATACTTTAGTTTCAGCAACATCATCAATTTCCATGAAAGGCCCACCAAACAGCTTTGTTCCTTTTATCTCTTGGCCAAGCAGCTTCCCATTCCAAGCAGACCTAACCCCTCACCCATCTGAACTTGTCATTAGGAGCAAAATCTTATTCCCCCCACCCCTTGTTTTTGTCTGCTATTCCCTCAAATCTTTTCGGATGAATCAAAGGTCTCCTCTCACCATGAGAGAGAGAGAGAGAGAGAGAGAGAGAGAGAGAGAGAGAGAGAGAGAGAGAGGGGCACATGAGTCAATCCAATTCCCATTCTGGTAATAATCCTCAAGTGGAGTGGCATTGCCACCAACTTTTGTTTAGTCCCATGACACCCCCCCTCCCCTTCTCCCTCATTGGCCCCCCACCCCACAGCTCAAATCTGTCCAAATCTGCATACCCATGAGAGTCATAAGATAGTACAATAAAATAAGCAATAAGAAGAAGGCTGGTTGTTTAGATTTGAGTTCTGGTGCTGTCCCTTTTTTGCAGCCAAACACAAAGACAAATAGCTTTGGCTGCATTTTTCTTGCTTTCTTTTTGATTCTTCCTCACTGTTCTCAGCAGCAGGAAACAACGATGATGGGAGAGAGAATGGAATCCAAACTCCGAAACTATTTATTACAAAGATATTGTGAGTTTCCACAAGAAAAAAAGAATATTTTGTAGGTGAGAAAATACAATATATATATATAATATATATATATATACACACACACATATAATATGAGAGAGAGAGAGAGAGAGAGAGAGAGAGTCAGTGAGACCAGAGGTTGACAAGTTTCCTGTCCCGGTGCCTGGAAGGTCGTTTATTCATGGTGGAGATTTCCTTATCTTGGATCTCTCTGTCCTCCCAAGTCTCAGACTTTTCTTCTCTCTCTCTCTCTCTCTGTTGTGCCTTCCACCTTGATGAAGATCTGTAGCCTCTTTTTTTTCAAATGGTCTTCACTACTGCTTCCTGATCTATTCCTTCGCTCCTCCCTCTCCTTCTCTCTCTTTCCTTTCCGGATTGACCGCCACTTTATCGGTTACACAGGTAAATTTGCGTCGCTTGGGCTGCATAACTTTTTGTTTGTGTGGATATTGGGTTTGGCTTTCTTGTCTGAGATTTTCCTATCGAATTGTTTCGTAAAGGCGAAAATTTTGGCTTTGGGGGGTTGTTTCGTGTGTCGCTCGCTTCTTATATGTCTGTTTTGGGAGCGAAAAGTTCATTCTTTTGGCATTCTTAGCTATCGATGTTCCTTTCTTTCGTAGTTCCCCGGATGCTTCGATGGATTGCGGACTTGCATTTTGTGATACATGTTCTGGCTTGAGATGGAGAGCTTTGATCTCCTCATCTGGGGATCTCGTTTCAGGTTTTGTTCGACTATCTTCTCATTATGGTAAATAAAGCACTTAGATTTTGACCAGAATCGTGGTTTCCAGCAGATTTTGTTTAGATCTGATAGCTTAAATTATGCCGTGTAAAGATTAACCCGATTTGTAAGATTACACATTTATTCTAGATTTCCTTAATTCCCTGTTTCCATGACAATATTCATGAGCAGTATTTTGCTGCTAACCTGTTGCTTAGGATACATCACCGCCATGGATAAATGGAGATTTCGGTTCCATGACAAAATTGAAGGCCTAGCATTCCCCAGCATGGTGGAAGTCCAAATTTTTTATTGCCGTATTGGTATTGGAAGGAGGTGTACCATTGAGTTGACCTTGTTCTGGTCTTCGTTTAGTTTGATGAATGATGAGAACCTGGTCAACGTTCTTGACTTTGTTAAATTTTGCAAGACAAATTCTTTTCTCTCACAAACAGTAAATTGTCTCAGGGCATTGTTGAAAGTTTGAAATTAATGCCGAAAGATGGAATTTTTCTTGCTGCTGTTGTTAATATGCTCATACGAAATCACCCCACATCCAAAGTTGATTGTTCTTTTCGACTGGCTTTGGACATGCATATGTGAATGTGCTTGTATTTTCATTGCTGAAATTAATCTCTGTGGTTGTATAAAACACAGTCATGGGCACAAGGTGTTGCCAATTCGGCAAAGCTTTAGCTGTCGTATAAACACTTGTGCTTGTTTGATAGAGTCAATTGGATTTTTGAGTTAGATAACTGTTTCATTTCATTTTTCGTCATCGAGAGACATGTCACTTGTTTCTCTTCTCCATGTAGATATTTTTAGCTATGATTATAATGAATCATAAATGAACTACCTTTAAACTGTTATTCCGTAGGATTTTATTAATTGTGTTTTCTTCTGATTCGACTCTTCAACAAATTATTACTCACCAAACTGTTTAGAACGATGATCTTTATTTGATTCATGAACCTGGGTAACCACTCAATGCTTATGTTGCAAGTTGGTATAGAATTTGATTGGCAAGCACGCTCTCAACTTCTATATAGCATTCCCGATTGTGTAAAATTAAACATCCATTTGTACATGATATACTTCTAACATGTGATTGCCTGGCAGCACTTTTGTAGGCAAAATAGCAAACAAACCAAGGTCATCTTCCCAGGCATGGAGCATATAAAAGTTCTAAGCTTTGCAGAAAATAGTTATAGGTGATGTGCAAGTTCTAGAAGTAGTGAAGCTACCGGTAGTTGCTTTGCTGGATACTTTCTACTGTGAGTGCCACTATTGCTGGTAATTTGAATTGTGTTCTAAGACAAAGTTCCCTTATCTGCTCTCTGACTTGATCTCACTTGTAGTAGCATTGCTAATAGACTAATAGTGCATGCTATTGTACCTGTCAATAGGAAGGCTTTATGTCCAAAGATCCATCCGGAGATGTCAAGAAGATATCATTTTAACCCATAAAATAGCATTTATCAGAAGGAGTATGCCAATCACAGAGCAATCCTGGATAGTCATAGTCCAAGTCTGTCGGTGGAACTTAACAACAATGACAACATCTTTCAGAACTTTTTCCTCCTGTAATATAATAGTGCAAAAGCTATTAAAAGGTTTAGACATGCTCTTCTACCAGAAAAGCTGTCAAGTGAAATACTGAAATGTAACTTGAACATTATGTGAGGTAGACTTCATCAACACACACTGATGTGAAGTTCATATTAATCAAATGAGTTGATTGAACACCAACTTCCTTTCACTAAAAGCTACGGTTCCTCATTTAATATTTCATTTGGGTGAGTTTATAAGAAATTTGCATGAATCAGTACCCTTCAATTAGTAGAGTTGTGAATCTGGTGCATTTTTAACGCAACAAGAAGGTTCGAGAACTGAGTTATATAGGATGCTTTTTGTTTAATCTACCAACTTCTGAAAATTAATATTATAGTCTTGGACGGGGACGTGTCACCAATCACATTATTTCATTCTTAGTTGCTGTTTCAGTAATTCCATATTCTGCATTCTGAAAGGAATATTTTGGACCATAAAGATGGTATCTTCTTGATCTATCACTATAATTCTTAAGCAACCAGGCTTTTTTTGTTCGAGAATGTGGCACTATGCTCCCTGTAACTGAAGATCTAGAAAAATGAGATTCTCACAATCTTGGTTTAGTGTCATATTTTTTTACATGAATACAACTATACAAGATGAAAATTTCACTCATGCGTCTTATCACTATGATACAAGCAATTTTGTTCTTGAAATTTGTAGATCTCCAGTGTATAGTCGGTAGGATCGAAGAATTAGTCCCTTTAGACTTTTCTTTTATAATTCCTGTTTCAACTCTTACACTTGGGATTTTCATAGGGAATGGGAACAAAGGTGCAGTGTAAAAGCTATCTTCCAGGATATCCAATAAGTGATCTACATGAGGATGCAAACTACAGTTGGTCTCATTTTTCTGAAGATAAAACATTCAGCAGGCAAATGCACAATAATTTCAAACTAAGGGGAGTTAGTAACTGGTTAGACTATGACAAAGAAATGTTGAAGCGGACAATGCTGGAACACGAAGCTATATTCCAGAGACAGGTTTGTTTTTACATCAAAATAAATCGTAGTTGCAACTCAGTATTAAAACTGAGGCATTATCTTTTTGGATGTGCATGTGCTGGGAGTACAATGCATTTGATGGATGCTACAACAATATGCAACCTTTTATCATCCAGTAGAGACCCTTTAAATAAAAAGGCTATCATTATAATAGTTTGAAGAATAGGGAGTATCAATTTTCTTTTTCTGTATAAGTTACTGCAACTCCTTCATTCCAGGACAAAATGATTTTTTTTTGGCCCATTCCCAGGACAAATTCTTTTTCAATTTAAATTACAGCATTGGCCCTTGTCAGGGCTGAAAATCCAACATTTACCATTGCTTTTCAGTGAAAATTTGGATCCATTATTTTAATACGCAAGTTGTATTCTATGATTCAGGTTTTTGAACTACATCGTCTTTATAGAACACAAAAGGAGTTGATGCATGACTTTAAGAAAAAACACCTGAATGAATTTTCTGGACCAATGGTGATATCTAAGTCAAATATGTTTGCATCTCAGATGCATACTGAATTTGGCGTAAGTGTATGGCATTTACCTCACCCACCTCTACTAAGCACTTGTCAGAGTACAGCAAATGTTACAGATGTTGATGACAGGATAAACTTCTTAAATTTTCTCGAAGAAGGTGCAACACAATGCAATTCAATTTCAGCTAAAAATGGAGGGTTTGTTAAGGATGACAGACCAAAGGAGGCTAAGCTCAGTAGATTTCCTAAAAGAATTCTGGACCTTCACCTTCCTGCTGATGCTTATATTGAAAATAAAGACACAGAACATACAGAGGGTAAAATTGATGTCGAGCCATGTGCTACAGCTACTGACACTATTAACGTGATTCATGGCATCGAGGCAGACGATGAGGTAAAGTTGTCTCTTGGCAGTATTGAGGTTCCTGGCTTTGGAAAAGGTGCTCTAAAATTAAATCTGCATTCAAGAAATGGTCTACCCATTCACAGTTTTGCTGATCTGAATGAGCCTACTGAAGGTTCATGTGAGAGAGGGACCGTAGGTTCAGGTAGTTGTAAATTCAGTGGTTTGAATGTGGACTCCAAACAACTTCAAAAGCCTTGGACAACAATGAGATCAAAAACTAGTTCTCCACATACAAATCCTTTCATGGACAAACATGGTGATCAAGTGGTTAGCTCGAGTTACCTCAATGTAGACAGAGTTGATAAAGGACAGGAACAGCAAGTGTTACACAACAATTGTGGTAAGATCAATGGTTGATATTCTTGAACTCATGAACCTTTTCTTTGTCTATAGAGATGCAATTCATTAACAGCAGAAAGTTCTTATATCTTAGATGACAACAATATTCATGGATTGGCTTAATATGTTATCTGAATGTTTCTTTGTTGATGATATTTCTTGAACATACTAGATTTATTTTTTGAACTCTTTACTATAGTCCACTCTACCAAGCATTCAAGTCATATACGTCTGTTTTTTTAATCAGTCAATTTTCTGCTGCATATCTACTTTTAGCTCTTTGCGACCTTTGTTTATGTGCTAGATCTCCTCATGATCTGATATATAACTCACTGTCTGGTTTTTCACAGGACAAAGTAAAATTGCTGTGAGTTCCTACAATTCTGGCCTATTTAATGAGAAGTTTCCATTGTCATGCGGATCAATAAAGTTGACACTTGATACAACTCAAGAAAGTCACATTCCCATTGCAGTTCAAGCACTTCCAGGTTCTAGTGCATCTTCAATGTTGAATGGACAGAGCAAGAGTTATAATGCAGTTAAACAAAGCAACAATGTCGGTTGTGAGAAAGTACCATGCAATGTGGATCTGCAACCACGGTTGAGACTTGATAATAAATTCTCATCCCATGTGAACGGCCTTCATCATGGTAGCCAAATGAATTATACTTCTTTAACTGGAACCCACCTTTTACCATGCAACCTAGGGATGCAAAGCCTTGGTAACAACAGTGATACTTCAGAATATGCAAACTCTGAAATCCATGAACCCCGGAAGTGCTTAAAGAGTTTGCACTTTGTAGATGTTAAGTGTGCTAAGGATGTGCAATCGAACAAGGCTATCCTTTGTGGCAGCCAAAGTGGTCTCAGTGATCAGCAAAATTTAATCAGGAAGCATCATGAATCATCCAAGGGCATAATTTGGCATAGAGAAAAGCCATCTCCCAGTGGTTCTACTGACATAAAAGAATGTGACACTCGATTAGATCTGCGATTCAGTAGGGATTATTCTCAGCTAATTTTTACTGAGTTTACAGAAGGAGTCAAGGCCGAAGGTCCTTCCATGTTTGCTGCAAAGCAACCTATGCCATCATTCGACATCAAGGAAAGCAGAATTCAAACAAGCCAGACATCTGACAGCTTGAATAGTAAAAGAATTTTTTGCCTACCTGAGAACTCCTGTAGGAATTTCAGCTACTCAAATTCTATTTCATACGATGTACACTCTCTAGTTGATGATGCAAAGGATTACGGAAAAGGAAGGGCAGGCAGAAATTTCAATCCAGGTTTAAGAAACGACATCAATCTGAACTCTGATCTAACGCCTATCATTGATCCTCAGTCATTTAGAATGTCAGCTGTAGGTGAGACACAGATTCCACCATCACTTCCTTGGCCAAGAGTTGCTGGCAAACCAACATGCAAAATTGATTTGGAAGCACCAGCTGATGAACTGGAAGAAGAAAATGCATTTTCCGGGGCCGAGCTTGTAGATATTAATCACTCAAAGACAACAGTTGAAATATCACAAGAGAAGATATCCTCTCAAGATCCTCATGTCATACTGGCAGCAGATGCTATTGTTTCCATGTCAATGGATGCACATAAAGATTCAGATAAGGTCGCATGTCACCCCTTTGCTCTGTCCTCATGTGATTCCTTGTACATGTTGGCAGAGTTGGTTACACACGATGCAGAGTCAAAAGGAAGTGGAGGAGGCAACTGTGATGCTTCAGAAGATGATGGATTGGATGTCTTCGAGTCAATGACATTAAAGCTTGAAGAACTCAAGGCAGACGAATATTGTTGCAAACCATGTCGACAAGAAAAGCCAGAAGATGAGGAGTCCATGGCCGCATTGCTTCTCACCAAGCCTCGTAGGGGCCAGGCAAGAAGAAGAAGGCAGAGGAGAGATTTCCAGAAAGATGTCCTACCAGCACTTGCATCCCTGTCAAGGCATGAAGTGACTGAGGATCTTCAGGCTCTTGGAGGGGTGACAAGATCAGGCAAGTCATGGCAAATTAGCTCCGCTAGGAGCACGTGCCAAAACAGTGCCAGTTTCCAAACAAGGGGGAGGAGGCGGCTGAGAGACTTGGCCATCACCGCCGTGGAGGTTACAGACAGTCCCCCTCGAACGCAGCCTATTCACTCCGAGTTAGAAAATGATGGGAGAAACATAATGGCATGGGGAAGGACAACAAGAAGGTGTCGCAGACAAAGAATGCCATCAGGCAATGCGGCTGCTCCTCAGGGATAGAGGAGTTAAAGAAGTATGGTAGTTGGGATCAAAGGAATGACAGTTTTTTTGGTTAATTGGTAGATTTAGACATGAGATGCACTGTAAATGTTGGTCTTTATTCAGGCTTAGTACTATGCACTTTAAATTGAAATAATTGGCGAACTATATCTCCAGAAATAGGACAGTAGAAATAGTTGGTTAAAAGAGCTGTATAACCTCTCAGTTTATGTCAATGATGTTTAACCTTTGAAATGAAATATATAGAGTGGATACTGAGGACAGATTCAGACAGGTTTCTTGTATTGGTGTCATTCAGACATGTTAATATCATCATATCCATCAGTATTGTCAGTTTGTGGATGGGGATTTATCTGCAGTTTAACTGGTGAAATAATGTCATTCATAAAAGTGATGAATCTAAGTGTTCTGTTTCATTCATTTTATTTGGTCTTTGGAGGAAACAAATCATACAAAATATTCATCTTTACTATTTCCGATAATGTTGATAATTTCTTCTATGTTTTCAACTTGCAGGTCGAGTGGCACAACTAAACTTCAAATAATGGACCAAAGGACGGCGTAGATTTGTCGGAACTACGAAGTCGAATCTATGAGAGCACAATCCATGTCGATGTTAACTAAATCGTATCAGTGTGATCTTATTATGATTCGGTTGGCTGTCGCTGGCCGTCCATCTCGTCTCCGCACGACAAATAACCCACCCTGTGTCAGACTTCGACAAGACCAGGATCTTGATGATGGCCCCAATTGGCGGCTGGCTCAGCTGTCTCGTCTCAGCCATCGCACAGGACTCTGATCCGACGTGGAATTTCTTCCTGGCCAGCGATTCAACTAGGACTGTGGGTCCCGCAGAGAAAAATGCCACGTCTCTGACATAACCTGTTCCCTGAAGACGCCAGGACAGCAGGATTCCACCCAAAAGCAGCGATCTCGGTAAAAAAAATGAAGAGTTCGATAGCCATTAATCACAATTATTAATGATCATTAAATCAAATACCATCAAGACATAAAGCCAAGTGGTATCGCTCACTGACGAAAGAAAAAGCAAAAAAAATAGTACATTGGAATTGTTCCAAGAAAACTTCATCTTGAATCCAGAGGCTAAATAGTAAACATTCCAAGATACTACAGATGGATGCATAAATAGCTTTTCCTCTCAATTGACAGCTTTAAGGACTGCACCTACATAATCTCCACCAAAAAAAAAAAAAGTTGTGACAAAAAAAAAAGACAAAAATTATATAACCTGCGAATGCTAGCAGATGTAGCATTAAGCCTCTACAAGCCCTTGCCGGCGCGAAGCTTTTTTCTTGTCTTTGTTCTTGTTTTGGACCACCTCATTTCCGTCGTCAATGTTTTCGATCCTTGCAAAAACTGGCTTAGGCTCTGCCATTATCTGACCTGCCTTCAGCCCTCCCCATTTGGTATCATCCTGCAGTGGCTAGAATAACAGGTTAAGTACACAAGACGAATTTAGAATTCATGAAACATAATAGAACTTATTAAAGTTGGATGAATGCTCAGCACACCAACAAGTTTTATTAAAGACACTAAGTAGCTCCTTTCAAGGATGTGATCAGCATGTTACTTTGGTTTGCTGTGGTAACAACTCAAATGATGGAGTCATATAAGGATTCTGTTTAGAAGGATGGAGCCCATCATAACAAAACAATACAACTCCTTTCAAGGATGTGATCAGCATGTTACTTAGGTTTGCTGTGGTGACAACTCAAATGATCGAGTCATATAACAATTCTGTTTCGAAGGATGGAGCCCATCGTAACAAAACAATACAAGGTAGAAAATAGCTGCTCATTGTGATTCCAGGACACACACGTCTTTGCCCAAGCAGTTAGAACTTAGGACTGTGTCATAAGAAGGAAAAAAAGAAGATCCTTAAAGATTTAGATCATACCCATGTCGCTGCTTCAAATTGTTCCTTTGAAAACCCAAGTTGGCTATATATTCTGGAACACAGGCTTGGAGTGATCGGAGATAGAGCAGTTGCTATTATTCTCATTACTTCCAGTATCATGACGAGATCCTGAGGTCAAAATAAATGCAACATGATTCCATAAATTGCATAAATACATAATCTAGTTCTTGAGAAAAATACTTAACAGGATTATAACATAATCTTGTTATAGTGATCCCAATTAAAGAAAACAAAATTAGCACGATTATGTATCTTTTGCGTTAATGATTTAGTGTTATCGAACAGATGAAAATATTTCAAGCAGGAAAGAACCTTTTTGTTTTTATTTTTACCAATGCTGTATCTCAAGAGTTTGAATTCTCAGTCATTGTTAGTGTAGCGGGTATGCGGTCTAGACATTAATAACATTTTCGCCAAACATAGGAGTAATTTCCATAAAGATATGCAGAAAATTCCCAAGTAAAAGTAGCATGTGATTATAACAAACTAATTGAATACAAAGATGAAAATAGCCAGTTTCAAAGCTTGCCTTTGCAGCCATTTCAGAACTTGCACCACCTTGCTTGAAAAGAGACCATGGAGCACGTTCATCCATATAAAGGTTACCAGCATTCGCAATATCTAAGACAGATTCGCATGCTGATGATAATGAAAGGTTCTCATAATGGTATTTGGCCTTCTCTACCTACACAAGCAAGCTATTCATGAGAAAGTGCAAACTAAAATAGAATATTTCAAATATGCCAGAATCCAGATGTAAAAATTCATATTGTCTTAAACTGGGATCTCTGTTTATTTGTTGTCTTTGAGATTATCACTGTTCTAAAAAAGCTCGCCATGTTGCCTGCTTAATCATGTCTAACATGGCACAATATTCTCCAGTTATCTGAGTTGCCATGTTTGAATGATATCCTTGGACTCGAGAAAAGACGAGCGGGTCAAACTAAATTCTGAGGTGTATTCAGACTTCAGAGTACAGAACAGTATAGACTCGATTAGAAGCCCTTGTGGAAGGATCCCACAACTCTCAAACAAATGGATGATGTCATAGAATGATGTCACATGTCATCCTCATGAAAGTTAAACAGGAGGAGAGAAACATATAAAGGACCTTAAGCAGCTACAGCTTAAGACTTTGATGCTAATTAATCGTTCTTTTTGTTTGTCAATAGAGTAAACAGCTATTACAACATACAAGAACAATACTTACTGTCTGCTATACTAACACCAAAATAAAACAAGAACACCATGTCAAATAAGATACAGAATACATATTGTCATGGAAAATCATTGGACGCTTTGACTGAATCATAAGCAGAGATCATATTAAAAAGGTTGTAAAGTACAATTCAAGAGAATGATAACATCAGGACATGAGTCGGACGATCAAGGACACGTTATTCAGACTTACCAATTGGTCTACAGAATCTTTAAACGAGTTTCCTTCAGCTGAAACAATGGAATCAAAGGCCAACATTGACTGGCAGTTTTTCTTTAAAAGCCCAAGGGTACGGTTCAGAAGGTTTCCTGTACGTAAATGATATTATTACATTCCAAGATTGCTTTGTAACAGAATTGATGTCCAGAGACAAGAAAAAGAAGATAAACTAAACTCAACCAAGAAAAAAAGATACCGAAATGGATATTACCAATTGTGTTAGCAAGATGTGCATTCACAATGTTGATGAACCGATCCTCTGAATAATCCCCATCATTACCAAATTCCACTTCCCGCAAGAAAAAATACCTAACAGCATCAGCTCCAAATCTTTGCACTAGATCCTTCGGTTCAAGTGTATTTCCTAGTGATTTCCCCATCTTCATACCATCCTAAAATTTCAAAATAAAAAGCATTGCTGCATGAAATGGAAATAAATATATGAGATAAATAATCAAGATCCATAATTTTTGAACAATTTATGCTGACAAATGAAGTACTAGAAGCAAGTCCTAGCATCAACGATTATAGAAAATGAACCTACACGGAAGGACTGACAAATTATTTCAACTATTTTGCTTATGATTACCAAAATAATCATTTCCTTTGGCATATTTGCCAATGATACTAACAATTTTGCTCAATATTCAAGGACAAAGCCTAGGAACCAACATTATGCAACACAAAACCTAATAATGGAAAGTTCAGGGAGACGATATGAAAGCATGAAGATAAAACTATAGCGACACTGAGCATCAAATAAGTTGCTACAGGCTATTGATGATTTATTAAGATAGATGTATCCTTGTTTCTTCATTCTTAATATATGAGGAGTTAGGTTTAGCCTGAGCACCCTTATAGGTTTTCTTCCATCACAGATCATAAGCAACAGTGCAGAAAACCAGAGTATAGGCAAGAAGTCCATTTCACATACAAAAAAGTAAACTAAGAGGAAGAATCATAAAAAAAATATCTACCTATCAAAATGGAAATTGAGTTCCTAGAAAACAAGGACAACAAGAGTCGTTCAAAATTTTATATATGCATGTGTATATATATGGAAGTTTTTTGGTGTTTTCACTAACTTAAGTCAAACTACAGTACATGTGTCAACCACAACCTGAATAGAAGCCAATGCTAAGAGCAACAGTCAGAGCAGCAATACCTTCGTCAAGAATCCATGCCCAAATACCATGTTTGGAACACTTAATCCTGCTGATAGTAGCATAGCAGGCCAGTAAACCGCATGAAACCGCAAGATATCCTTCAGATGTGCAGCACACAGTATTAGCAATGCATATACATGAAAAAGCCTGGAGGAGGGCTTATAAGTGAAAGTCATGTCCTCAGACATATTATGTTCTGTGAGGAGTTGAGACCATAAAGACAACAATGAGGTAACTATCACTCTGATGAGAAATGAAGATAACAATTCGTACCTTGCCTATTAAGTGCAGTGAAGCAGGCCAACCAGAACAAACAGCTTGTTCTAAATTTGTTTGCTCACCCTCCTCTAACAATGCAGAAACATACCTACACAATGAACTCAGTGTTCAAGAAGGCTCAGCAGTTTCATCTAAATAGTATTTATATGCACATATCCTGTAAACTATGGGATTTTCAACTGTAACAAAATGGAAACCGAATGATAACTTACCCCAATAAAGCATCAAACCAGACATATATAGTTTGTTTATCATCATTAGGCACAGGTATGCCCCACTCTACGGATGAGCGGGATATAGAGAAATCTCTCAGTCCACTTTTTATCCAACCTTGCACCTAAATAAGTATCATGGTGGGTAAATGCAGTAAGAATCCATATTTGTTTTAGGATACAGATGCCTGGGATCACATAAGCTAAAACAATGCTAACACAAGATATTATAATATTTGGATGAGTTAAACTATACAGTGCTCAAAGAAGGAAGCTTCAAAGGAATCTCTCAATGGCCTTCAAGGCTCATGACACATTTTCCTTAAAATTTTGCAAAGTATGACAATTGTTTTTAATTTTAATTTAAGCACTGTTGGTTACAAAATTCCAGCTCAGTGAATATATAGCTAAAGAAAATGGCAATGATCATGTTGCAAAATCATAGACATATCTTATAAAAACCGTATATTCTTGGTGGGTAGAAAGACATAAAACTCTCGCAATCAAGAAGTCCAACAAAAAAAGTATCTGAATTTGAGAGCTAATGAAAATGAAGCCAATTATACTGCACTCTAGTGCACATCTTGGATCTCATGACTGTGATCCAATTGTATCAACAATAGTAGTCTGCTCAATTTCCATGAGTAAATTCATAATGCACCAAAGGCGAGAACACATTTGAACCCTTACCTCATTCAGGCGGAATAAAGGCTTCACAAAATCTGGATTGGATGTTAAATAATCTTCCAGTGTTTTCTGATACTTTGATAATGCAAAAAAATAGTTATCTTCCTTCCGACGAACACAAGGCTTTAAATGCATTGGGCAACAGTTATTCTCAAGCAATTCTTTTTCATCCTGCATGTAGTACCAAAATGATAATACAAAGAATGGAACAACAGATCAACTTACTTGTAAAACATCAATATACTGGACGTGGATGCATAAATAATGATGTGCTGCTCATCAAGTTATCATTACAAAGATATATCCTAGCATATTACACAAAATCTCAAGAAAAATTGAGTATATGCCTAATCACCTATGACGACATAAGCATTTAATGATTCCAATTCAATCTATTCTGATCTGAAGCGAAAATTTGATATCATTATACCTATAAAACTTATTCTCTCCAATGTAGTTAGCTGACAACCAAATGTCAATCCTATTATCATCTCACTTAGAATCATTATAAGTAATTCTCTCTCAACAATAAATGTATGAAAACAGAACTCAGGATCATTTTGACACAAATAAAAACTTGTGACCCTGAAACTGCCTCATGGTTAACCAATCTTTTGGTCTTACTACATAACCGTAGTCCTATGTCAGCTCCCATGACCTATTCCATCATGACAGTCCTGAAACCACATGAACTTAAGCCCAAAAGGAGTACACAAAAGTAGCTCTGTAGGATTAGATAGTAAGTTATAAAGTTTATTAATTCATATTAGGTCAACCATGGGAGTACAGAGGCCATAACATATACAACACACGACCATTAAATCAGACTACTACATGGACCAGATTCTTGACTAGAGATTGCATCTAATTAGTATAATTCAAAAGGATCACAGAATAAGTGTGCATCTGCAGAAAGTTCCATTACAATCTGCACAGTAAAACACGGTACTTCACACTAGTATAAGTTGGAAGAAAATTTAACAGTTTAACCATACTTCTTGACAAAACTTTTATTATTGTAATCAGCTTAAGATAATTGTTTATAGTTGAAGAAGAGAGACAAAAAAGGTACAAGTGGTTTTAAACACCCAAGCCTAGAAAAGAAATGAAATGATTCTAGTGGACAATGACATGCTGACTTGACTTGTGCTTCTGCATAACAAATTTCACAGAAAACATCAGTTAGATCTTCAAGGGTAGAATAATCTCTTTTTCCCTCTTTTTCTGGAGAACCTGAAATTTTGGTTGCATGTCATAATTTTAAATCATTTTGACACATTGATATAATACAGGAATTTGAAATAACCTAATGAAAATTTGCAGATACCGAACCTTGTACTCCTCGCAATTCACACAGTAGAGACCCTCATAATCAGCCCTGTATATATCGCCATTGTTAAGCACTCTAGAGTAAAATTCTTTGACTATTGCTTCATGTTTCGAATCAGTAGTGCGGATAAACTTGTCATATGCTATATCTAGCTGCAACCAAACAATGAAGGAGGGTAATATTCTCTTTACTGGATACCAAGAATAATTAAATTCATCATGGACTCACATAATTTGAGCCATAACTTAAAGAAGCATCATAAAGAACTTGTTCTTTAATTAATACAACAATGGTAATGAACTTGACCTCTCTCCACAGAATCCTATAAGACTGGGAAATAGTATCACAATGTTCTCTGGGGCTCCTGCCACTAGCTTCTGCAGCAGCAGCAATTTTTTCTCCATGCTCATCGGTCCCTGTGATGAATATAACTTTCTTTCCTAGGAGCCTCTGCGTAAAAGAAGTAACAAAGACATTAAAGTTCAACTACATGGTATGAATATGATAATAAACTGAATTGCCAGTTTAAAATAAATAGATTTAAGTATTTGTGAACATGCATAACAATAAAAGAAAGCATCAGGGCTTCTTCTAACTAAATGTCTCATTCATTTTGTCATATGGATCCACTTCTGTTGTTTATTGAGTTAAGCTTAACAATACCCATTCTTGCGTAACCCCATAAATTTCAAATATTGTCGGACAAGCCTATGACATAATTGATTCTGTCTTTGACATTAATGGAATAAACAATATCATTTTACTGAAAGCATATTTTCAGGAATGAAAGAATGGGTCTTAAGTGTCTCAAAGTCAATCGTAGAAGATTCTTGAAATCCAGAAAATATACAAATTAGTAAGAACAGCTTTCTTTTTTCACAACGTTTACATAGTCTGCAAAGATAAAAAATACAAAAGCAACCACCTTTGTGTCATTCAAGCACAAGCTGATCACGTACAACAAAAAAGGCATGAATAAAACAGCAAAGCATATAGACATGGCTAATAAAGAGGGTTTACAAACACCTGGAATCGGGCAATGGCATCAGCGGCGATGGTGGTATAGGCGCTGCCCATATGGGGCGGCGCATTGACATAGTAAAGAGGGGTGGTGAGCACGAAAGCCTCCTCCTTTTCGGGTTTCATGACCCGTTCCCCAGCGCCCTCGCTATGCGGACGACTGCAGCAGCGCGCGGAAGACGAGACGAAAGCGGAGGGGCAGCGGCGGCGGAGGAGGGGAAGGGAGGAAGCGAGTCCTCTGGCTCGGTAACCTATGGAGGACAGGGGCGCAACAGCGGCGAGCCCGTTCTGGGACGATAACAGAGCTCGACCGGCGGCCATGGCGAGGGACGCAGGGGGAGCTATCGATCGACCTCACTGCGAGCGCTGTGCCCGCCTCCCTCCTCTCTCTCTCTCTCTCTCTCTCTCTCTCTCCCCTGCGGCCTAATCTTGAGGGAGATCGGATAACCCTCGGCGAACCGATCCACCATCCATTAGCGGGTAAAAGGGTTCGGATTTAGTCCGAACGTGGCTATTGGATTCGGGTTTGGATCAGCAAAGGGGAAGAAGAAAACTCTTACACCTTCGACACCCACGACTAGAACTGTGAAGTCACTTCGCTGCTCTGCTCTCTTCCTCGTGTACCGATCGCTTCTCTCTTCCCCTGCTGCGTGAAATTGAATCAACAACCAAATATACAAATCAATGAGAGAAAGATGTCAAATTCACAGTAACCAGTTGACCTTGTCGCACCATCTTGATCATTCTGTGTCCCGATCACTCCATCGCCATCGAGAAGAGATGCCTGCATGCATGGAAATGAATCGGCCTGTTGTTCTACGGTCTGAACCGAAGTTACTGCTTCAAGAACAGTACAAGAATCACGATAGAGGAAAGCTGAAGGCAGGTGATTGAATTATGTGGTGATTCCGTGCTGATCTGGAATGTCAATAGCCATTGCCGAGACTGGAGGCCACATCCGTGCCTGCTGAGAAAGCAAGCACGGATGAACAGACTAAAAATACCGAAGGTCATCAAACTGCTTGTTGGAAGCTCCAAGCCATGGATGGACTCTGGAATCGGTAACCAACCAAAACATGTAGGATGGAGAAAGCAAGCACAGATGAACAGACTAAAGTTATTGAAGGTTATCAAACTGCTCGTGGGAAGCTCCAAGCCATGGATGGACTCTGGAATCGGTAGCCAACCATAACACGTAGGATGGAGAAGATGAAGAGACAGTGAACTGACTGGGAGTCTGTGCTCCGTACAACTTGCCATGGTGAACAAGGCCCTCTTCTAACAATTTAGTCCTTTCTCTGGAGATGTATCAGTTGGATGCTAGTCATCCAACAAAATATCTTTCATCAAAAGCTTTGCATCAAAGATTTATCCTCAGAACTCACGAGTCTGTAGGCACTGTTACCATCCAATGTAGCTACCTTCTCCTCCTCGACTGTAGAAGATAGATTCAGGATATAAAAATGCTTCTTTGCTATATTCCACTTGCAGGAAAAGGGAAATAATGCTGATCTCCTGCATCCAGTTGTTTGCTTTCAAAGAAGCAGAAGAGGTCATCTTCTACAAGAGCAACTTGGACAAAGAATTATATGTCATGCATGCATAATTGCAGCATCAATGTCTAACTCAGCCAGTACTATCCTCTAATTACAAAGTGTCATTTGTTCATCAGTGTTAGCCCCACTTAAATCAAAGTACTTATTCTATGCTGTCTTGTTTGGCTAGCTCACAGGTGTCCATGATATCTTCATGGATGTTGACTACTCACAAGTGGAAATCTCAATACTCTTTAAGAATATAACAGGATTTGATTATTAGGATCTATGGAAAAGTTAATGACTCCTATTCAAGCAAGAAATTTTGATCTCCAAGTTATTATTTGAGATACAGTACTATCAGGTTTACATCAGATTTGGTCCTCAATCATACACTGTTGTGTTCTTCTTTCCTTCTTTTAATTTTTTGTAAAGTGGTCTTGTCCAATAGGACTGCAAGTCACAAAAAGAGGCATGAGAGTCTTGTTGTGGGGACAATTATGAAATGCCATTATTGTGGAGTAAGCAAGCTTTGTCAGATTGGAGAAACAAGAAGATGAAGGACAGGGATAATGGAGACAAAGGTGTGTTTCTTTGGGAGTACTCAATCTTTTACACAGGCAAGAAAGTCCAAAGATCACAGCTCACAAGGCCTAAACAACTCAGGACTGAGATAAGACTTGTACTGACCTGTTCTTCCTCCAAGCCAAAAACCAAAACCCATAATGTACTGTTTTCAGCAACACATTCTCTAAGAAGGCATCTCTATTTGAACTCAGAACATGGATAAAAGATTCCAAGATTCAGCTTGCAGCATAGATACATGTAGAACATCACATGTAGAAGGAGTCAGAAGCCATTGGCATACTCCACTATTTTAAGAGGAAGCAGTCTTGTCTGTGAATAAGCATTTTGCAGTGTTAGAGATGAAGCATTCCTCATGCATTTGTTCTCAAATGATTGAATAGTAGCCAACTAGCATTCAACACAAGAGGGCCATGCTAGTGGCAATCATTTTCCACAATTACAGGCTTTTGGTGTTGTCAACATGGCAGAGGAGATGACAACTACTGATTTATAGGGCATTTACTCTTCCCAGCATGGCTAAAGCTTGGACTCACATCAACTGCTTTTAGATGCTTTACCCTTCTCAAGAGAGTTACTACTGGTGGATACATTGCCATTTGAGATATTAGGACCCAACCACTAGGACTATATGTGCTCTAGATCTTCTCTGAGGGCACTCCTTTCTACAAAATGAGGGAATTTATATAATTTTTCTAGCAAAAGTCTTAGAGAGAGAGAGAGAGAGAGAGAGAGTAGATGGTAGTGATTGCCAAAGGGCTAAGGGCAATTGGGGAAGCACATCATCCTCCATGTGCTTTGACCTGAAACCCTAGCTCATCCCTGAAGAGAAGGACAAAATGGTAGGGAACATGTTGCTCCAGCGAGCCAAGGAGGTGTCTTGGTTATTATGTGATCAGCTTTAACAGTAGCATAATCTCAACTATCTATCTTGATGCTATCAGCCTCAAGCATAGATCTTTGGTGCATTGGGAAAAGGGTCACAAGACAATAGCAACGCAACAGCTCATTGCTTCTCCCAATAAGTCTGAACCTCACTACATTTATTGTCCCTGAAGCAAGAATTCCCTTTCCCTCTTCACTTCTCCAAATGCTCCTCCTCTTCAGCCTCTCTTCTTGGGCATTTGCTATCCCTGTTGAGGTTCCAGCATTGGGGACTTGTGGTTTCTATCTGTGGCCGCGTCCGTTTTCCTTCCCTGTTCCACGGAGAAAATAGATTTAAGGGCAAGAGAACACCTCTCTTTCTCTCTTGTGTGTATGTGGGCTCAAAGTTGGACTTGGGCTTCTTCAAATCTAAATCTTCAACCGTCTCAGCTTGGCACTTCTCCTTCCAACCAGGATCTGAAGAATGAGGAAGCATGGGTGGCAGCTTCCCTATCATCCTCTTCAGGTAATGTTACCTTTTCTTGTGTGCCTCTTCCCTTTGGTTTTCTGGATTGGCTATGATTTTTCCGCTTTACTGACTGCAGGTGGTAGCAATAGCGGTTTTTCTTGCGCTGGGGTTTGCTTTCTATGTGTTCTTTGTCCCATTTGTTGGGAAGAAGCTGTTTCAGTATGTAGTAATGGGGCTTTACACTCCCCTGGTAAGCCATTTTACTAGCACCACTCTAAAGTGTTTCTTCCTTTGCTTTTCTCTTCTATTTTGTAAAGATCTCAACTTGTGCATATCTCTGAGCGGTTCTTGCTGTTTTCTTCGTTCCATTAAAATCGTGGTTTCCCAATCAGTCTTGGCGCTATGTCAATCTTCATTTATTCAAGGATTTCTTGAACTTTTCCTAAGCTCATTAATGAGCACCTAGAATGCATCAGTACTATTGGACTCTGCAATGTCCATATGTTGTTCATAAGTTGAATCTGTCGGGTGAAAGTTGTTTTCTTTTTTTCTTTTTTTTGTTCCAAATAACTTGACTGAAAGAAAATGGCTAACCTGAAAGGAGAACTTAGGTAAGATTAAAAAGGATTTGGTTGAGGCAAGAGTTGGACTCTTTCTCCTTAAGACAAATTTGTAGGTTTAGTGGCAATCGTCTCCCAAGATACAACAATCACTTCTTGCAATAGTAGCACTCCAAATTGCGAACAACAACGAACTTTGGATGCTTTTGTACTCTCTCTTTGATCTATGTTAAATGAATGCAAGAATGGAATTCTATTTTTTCATTGAATGAATGCATGGGATGAGATCTATTTATATATGTTGGAGAGACTCATTAGGGTGAAAAAACATGTCCGTTCATATGAAAAGACATGTCTATTAGGGTGAAAAGTCATGCTTATTTGGGTGAAATGTTATGTTTGTTTGCTCGAAAGAATATGTCTATTCAAGTGAAAATTTTTCATTCATTTGAGAATAGCTTTATCCTACTATATACAACAGAATCTATACTTGATTAGGAAAGTAAATAGTGACTATCCTTGAAATTGTTTAATAAACTACATCTACAACACACCATTTCAACTTTAAAGGCTTCTAAAATTGCTCATGTTTTCGACTGATTAGGTGGTCTGATAGGAAGGAAAGGATTCATGCACCTGGCTCCAATAAGATGGGTTTTACTTTAATGTCTTTGGTTGAAATACCCACTGGAACAAGAGTTAGCCATGATTCATGGCATAAATTTTGGAAAGCTATTGATCACCAGTAAGCAAGTAGATGTAAATACCCCAGCTGATTAAATCTCACAAATATATACAATTTAACCTACATGGGAATCCTTTCTACATTTGAGAACCATTAGTTTGGCAGTATGTATTATGATTTTCATAGTAGAATCTTTAATGATCATAAAAGATGCTTTGTCTAGCATGATTCCTTCCGCAGCAAAATTCACTTTTTAGAGGATCTTAGTATTTCCTGTAAACTTGGTTGCAAGGTTCCTCAATTCTGTTATTCTTTCTTCCCTCTTCAACTTGTTTTCTTTGGCATTCAGTCATTGGGAGTTCAATCTAACATCTAAGTGTATACTATGAGAAATAGCCACTGGGGAGATCTTCTGACAAGGTACTTGGTCTGTAATCTGAAGAATTATAGAGGACAAACATAGAAATTGCCAAAGGTGCCAAGCAAACAGATAATAACCTCAATGAGAAGACTGGACATAATGCCATATGCAATCTGTGCATTTATCAGGACTGCTCTTGAATCATTATCAACATAAAAATTATTCAAAGTTGATTTTGTTTCTTTAACCACATTGCATTTTTTCAGTGATGTGAAACTTGTGCTACATTTCTCTCAATGCCAGAAATTTCCTAACTACCACCTATGGTTGATACGATTTGAAAACTTCATGGTGTATAATGTGTGAAAATGATAAATTTACATTCTTATATTACGAAAGTGCCATTATATTACAGCTGTTATATTCGAGATATCTATGAGTCCATATATACAATTTGAAAAAAAATATTGTGTGTCTTGTGAAGATCTGATTGCAAATAGAGTTACAGGTGGCTACTTACAGAGACTGATTTTTTGCTCTTTCTTCTTATCAGATTGCATGTGTTTTCTTCTTATATGTGTGGTGTGCGGCAACGGATCCTGGTGACCCTGGTATATTCAAATCAAAGAAGTATCTTAAAGTAGAGGACTACAAAGAACAGTTTCTTTCCAAACAGTGTAAGCAAGAAGGCTTAACAAAGGAGCTAAATGTTGAAACAACTGCCGAAAAGCAACTTGATGGGAGCATTGATTCAGATGCTGCTAGGGATGAGTTACATTCTAGAGTTGAAAGTGAGAGATTGCCTGGCAGCACTATAACTTGGTTGGTAGTACTTTTTAGCTGGTGTGGTCTGTCTTTTATGTGCAATTGGTGTCAGTCACATGAGCAGTCTTCTGAAGAGCAAATGAGTGAGGAAGGAATGTTTTACTGCAGTCTATGCGAAGTTGAGGTATGCCCAATGACCAAAATATTTAAGTTTTATAGCAGTCTCCTTTCTTTAGCAAATATATCTTTTCTGTCATCCTTCAGGTTGCATCGTATTCCCTGGACCCTCTCCTGAACTCAATTTACTAGTAATTCTGCTTCAGAAATTAACTAACTTGATTTTTTTTCCTGGAATAATTGCTAATAGCTATTTCCTTGAATAAAAAAGTGGCTATAATTCTAATTGCTAGTAGTTACAAACTAAGAACGATATGGTTTACTAGTTATGTTTTCACCTTGTGCTAAACAAAATGGTGTCTTTCGCAATATGCACCTTTAACCACATTGAGGCATGCGACGAGGTAACTGTTAAATAAGAATATCTCTGTTATAGTTGTTAAAAGAAATTTTATTTTGGATTGTTGTTCATTCCTTTTCTGTTGAAATGCTTAATAAACTTGGAAAACATTGAATAAAGCACACTCCAATTCTGTGTTCATGACTATTTGAGCAATCAAGTCTTGTCTCCACCCGAGGTCTGCCTATACATCCACTTTTAGTTGGATCTGTAGTTCTTAGTGTCAATCCTGATTTTATTTTCACAGTGCTTCTTGTGTCAATCAGAGTTGATTACAAGGAGAACCACGTGCTGTGTTCAATGCAGTCAACTATTGCTGACACATGTCCTCATCCCTGGTTTTACAGGAAGGCATTTAGTAATCTCTGACGATTTAAATTCATAATGTTTCGATTATGTGTAGTTGACATTAATGTCCAGTCTATTTATTGACTTTATTTCTATATCTTTTGCTATTTACTGTGGATTATGCATGAATTGAGATATTATATTGAAATTCAAAACTATTTGGTCTAAAGATGCAAGTTGCATATTTCTTGCAGCTGTTCCTAGCAAAATTTGACTAAAACAAATTTATAGTGTGGATTAAAGTTACACATCCCTCTCAAGAAAAATGATAATTTATCAACAATAATCTAATGTGCTCTCTGTTAACCTGGTTTTTCTCCCTTATCACATTTTGCAGGTATTGAAGTATAGTAAGCACTGTAGAGTTTGTGACAAATGCGTCGATGGCTTCGATCATCACTGCAGGGTAACTTTTCAAATTTAAACTGTTTCTTCTTTTCCTCTTGATGGCATGCAATGCTTAATATCCTCCCTTGATCTTCTAGTGGATCAACAACTGCATAGGAAGAAAAAACTATAAAAGGTTCTTCACCCTAATGGCGTCTGCTCTTCTCTTGGTAAGCGCAAGTCTTTTTCTCTATTAGGACGGTGGTCTGCATAGACATGTGATAGTATGATACTATTTTTATTGTGCCTGTTGACACCTCAGAAGACACTAACTTCGTAGTGCACCATGGACCTGATATGTAGCATGCATCTTGTTGGGTCCTTTTTGTTCTGATTGACTATTGACAGGTCTCCATGCTTTGTGCACCTTGGGCCAGCTTATTCTGCAGTGGTCAATTGGACTCCTTGTGTTGATACTCTGCTTCCTTGAGCGAAAGCGATTCTCTGCAGAAATCATCTCAAAGTTGGGAAGCAGCTTCTCTTTGGTGCCCTTTGTTATTGTGGTGGTGAGTACTTGAAGTAGGGGTTCACAGTTGAATAAATATAGCCTACGAAAACTAACAGTGATTATCATATGATGTGGCTCTACATCTGCAGGCTTCCTGTACTTTCTTAGCCATGGTTGCGACCCTACCAGTTGCACAACTTTTCTTCTTTCACATTCTTCTAATAAAAAAGGTAAATCTTGCTGAAATTCTCTTTCTACTAGATTTCATACTGCTTTCATGAAGATATATTCTTTTATGTTTTGACATCATTCACATGCATCCATGTGGACAAAGCATCCAACCATTCTTCTAACAACTTGTAATTTAAACAAAATAAATCTGATATAGAGGAATGGACTAGGCAGCTAACTGCATGATGTGGTGTTGTTGACTCATGAGAACTGGAAAGTTGTTGATTTGGACTACCTCGTTATGATTGATATCTGCATGAATGTTGGTGCAGGGAATTAGTACATATGATTACATCATAGCTTTAAGGGAGCAGGAGCAGGAGCAAGAACAACATGCTGTTGGAGAACAGCAAAGTCCACAAATGTCTCAAGTAAGCTCTTTTACTGGACTAAGCAGCACCAGTTCCTTCAACGTGATTCATAGAGGTGCATGGTGTACTCCACCAAGATTATTCCTCGAGGATCAGGTACTATGTATCTCTTTCTTCTGGCAGGACCCTTGTGCACAGAACATAACTTAATTGAATAAAATAAGAAAAACTTAAAGATGTATTTGTAGATAATAGTTAGTAGATACTATCTTTTCAACATTTGATGGAAACCAAATTTTTTGTCATTTATTGCTTACAAGATGACTGAAAATGTTGATTTTTTTCAGATGGAGAAAAAAAAACCACTCTTTGTCAAGTTATTTTAATTTCCTTTGATGTTTTAATTCAAAAATAAAATCACAGCTGACTTTATTTGCTGGTTGATAAATACTGTATTTCAAATCTTGTTTGTATGTTCCCTTTTCTCCATCTATGGAATTGTAAATCGCATGCAATTACATATTATAAGCCTCGTGTATGAAGAATTTTCTTAGGCTAATTAAGAGTAAGCATGGTTAACTCAGTTCCCAATCTCTAGAGTTGAGCTACTGTTGAATCCCGAGTCTGATTGTTCTCAATAGTAATTCCCTAAATTGCAAGTTTTAATCAGAAAAAAAGTGATGATATTATTTGATGGCTATCTTAGATTTTTAATTATTAACATTGATGTTCATTGAAAAGAGGTTTCATTCTTTTCCTAGTTTGATGTTGTGCCCCCAGAGATTGGCACATCTGCAAATCACACAAGCAAGAAGTTGATCGCAGAGGAACCAGTCAAGAGGAAAAATGCAGGACCTGTCAAGATCAGTCCATGGACCCTTGCAAGACTTAATGCCGAAGAGGTTTCAAAAGCTGCTGCACAGGCAAGGAAGAAGTCCAAAATCCTTCAGCCAATTGTTAGACAAGATAATCTGCAGGGACAAGGCACAGAGAGTAGTCTCGGCAGTGGCAGTGGCAGAACGGTTCTGAGATCTGATAACCGCAGGCGGATGAGCAAAAGAGGAAGAGTTCCATTGGACCTTCCTCTCGAATCTCTTGCGAAAATATCTGCTAGCGCAACTGAGAGTAATGCCAGCGATCTGGCTCCCGAGACATCCACCTGTTTGGCACCTCTGCAGCTTGAAGCCAGGAGTGCGTTTCGACCCAACAAGCCAATGCCATCAGCTAGAGTTGTTGCTTCTTCTCCTGATAGTAGTTTAGACTCACCTGATCTTCATCCATTTCGCGATTCTTCATCCGGAGCTGAGGAAGCACAAGGTCTCAATTCTATTTCTATCACAGGCATGATTCCACCGAACGGAATTCAGCGCTCAAGATCTGCCAGTGATGGGTATGAAGCATCTGGGGGCGAAGACAGTGACCGGATCCCATCTAGGATCGTGCACAGGTCATCCAATTGGGCTAGCATTGTCCTCAGCTCCGAACATATTCAGATTGCAGATGATATGAAGGCCTCATCCTCTGCAAGCTTGCTCTAGACCTGCAGAAATGCGGCATCCAGGTCGAAATTTACTTTGGTTTTCCTCTGACTGGATGTAAGGATTGAAAATGGTCGATGAACAATTGCTGACCATTTGAGTTTCTTAATCTACAAATGGCTGGAAACTGCAAAGCTAGAATTTGTTTCTCCACAAGAAATGTTTTGCTTGGATTGTAATGGTGCCACTTTGGCACGTACTTGTGTTACAGCACATACTAAATTTTGTAGTGCACGGTAGCAAAAAGCTTGTGCTACGAGAATTTGAGAAGCACAACTGCTCTCTCTCTCTCTCTCTCTCTCTCTCAGTCTCTCAGTCTTGTGACCAGAGGAAGTGGCCGATGGCGTCCTTCCTCTTCTCAGCAACATCTCCCCGGCAAGGCAGCCCGTACTCCTTGAGCAAGAAGTCCAGCTGCGCCTCTTCCATGGCCTCGTACTGAGCCTTGGTGTACCTGGGGTAGTGCAGCGGCATCTTGAACGACTCCTCGCCATCGTGCCACTGTACCCGGAACGCCGCCCATGGCTTCGCGGCCACCTCCGAGCAAGACGGCTTCTTCGTGGGCGAACTCATCTCTCTCTCTCTCTCTCTCTCTCTCTCTCTCTCTCTCTCAGTCTCTCAGTCTTGTGACCAGAGGAAGTGGCCGATGGCGTCCTTCCTCTTCTCAGCAACATCTCCCCGGCAAGGCAGCCCGTACTCCTTGAGCAAGAAGTCCAGCTGCGCCTCTTCCATGGCCTCGTACTGAGCCTTGGTGTACCTGGGGTAGTGCAGCGGCATCTTGAACGACTCCTCGCCATCGTGCCACTGTACCCGGAACGCCGCCCATGGCTTCGCGGCCACCTCCGAGCAAGACGGCTTCTTCGTGGGCGAACTCATCTCTTGACCAAGGAAGTGGCCGATGGATGCCTTCTCTTCTCAGCAACAGCCTCCCCGTCAAAGGCACCCGGTACGCATTGAGCAAGAAGTCCAGACTGCGCCTCTTTCCATGCCTCGTACTGAGCGCTTGGTGTACCTGGGGTAGTGCAGCCGGCATCTTGACGTAACTCCTCCGCCATCGTGCCACTGTACCCGGAACGGCGCCCATGCTTCGCGGCCAACCTCGCGACAAGACGGCTTCTTCGTGGGCGACTCATCTCGCTCATCGTCTCTCTCTCCTCTCCTCCGGCTAGGAGATGTAGGAGAAAGATGAAAGGTGTTAAACCCGATCGTGGAGTTTCGCCGGTCTTCACACATTTTTGGCGGGCGGCTTCAATGCGATTCCGAGGGCATGCAGGCATGGTAACCTTCCTTTAAGTACCGGACCACTTCGGATCTAAGTCTGGGTGACGTCCTCGTAACATATGATCTCATGCAATATATACTTCCTTCTTTTTCTCTCTCTTTTCCAAATATTGTGTGTCTCCCACCATCTTAACAAATCATTCTATCCTTATAAAATAAAAAAAGTATATATATATATATATATAATATACTTAATGTTGAAACAAAATAAAGATTCCATATGTCCTGGAAATGCTTTCATTAAAAAAAAAAGAAGAACCAAACCCCAATCAAATTTAAAATATTTATTAGTTCATCATGATGTCAACATTGCATGTGTTCTATCTAAAGTGCAGCATCTTATCATCTCTCTGGCCTACTCTGAAGAGATTCAATCATTGTACCAACTAAACCCGATCGATGGAGTTTCTCTCTTCACACATTTTTGGCGGCGGCTTCATGCGATTTCCGAGTGCATGCATGCATGTAACCTTCCTTTAGTACCGTACCACTTCGGATCCTAATCTGTGTGACTCCTCGTAACATATGATCTCATCAATATATACTTCCTTCTTTTCTCTCTCTTTTCCAAATATTGTGTGTCTCCCACCATCTTAACAAATCATTCTATCCTTATAAAATAAAAAAAGTATATATATATATATATATAATATACTTAATGTTGAAACAAAATAAAGATTCCATATGTCCTGGAAATGCTTTCATTAAAAAAAAAGAAGAACCAAACCCCAATCAAATTTAAAATATTTATTAGTTCATCATGATGTCAACATTGCATGTGTTCTATCTAAAGTGCAGCATCTTATCATCTCTCTGGCCTACTCTGAAGAGATTCAATCATTGTACCAACTAATCATGGTTGGGTCAACAAAACCGTGCAGATTCTAATCAATGAGTATAATTATTCTCAAAGAAATGTTCATTGGACCCAACAAAAATAAGGCCAAATTTCCAACATCCATGTGTTTCTTGTCCTCAAACCTTTGTTGTCTCCTCCCCATTGCCTTCTATTTTTCTTGTATTGACTAATCATCAGGCAACTGTAGACCTGGTCATGTTATTTGTTTGTTTTTTCCTCTGATGGCTATATGTCATCATCCAAATTGTAGGCCATTATTATCATATGTTGAGATGCAACTCATCTATCTCATTTCTGGCACATTCTCACCATCAAAAATAGATTAATAATAAAACAAAAAGGAAGAAAGAAGATCTCACTGAGACAAGCCCTCCACATCTCCAACTCATCATCATGCTTCACATCAGGAATAAGCTCTTATCCCTGTGAGCATGAGCATGAACATGAACATGATCTAATCCCTCTTTTCAGCCTTATCTAAAGTTTTAATATTGTTTAGTGTGACCTCAAGACTTGTTCTTAAGCTTTAGATGTTAATTAAGTAAAAAAAAAAAGAAAGAGATCATTTCTCGGAAAGTGTGGAATCATTCAATTTCCAAGACATCAATCATGCAAAAAAATATCTTTTATTGAGCAGCAATTTTGATCACGAGGTGATGACTTGTTTGAAGTTTTCTCTCGTTGTCATTACGATGGATTACCATTAGAGCTCGGATGGAGGATCGATATTGCTTCATAACTATCTTAAATATTTTAGGTCATGAAGTCTATTTATATTATGGTTGTCATCAACAACGCGATAATTATGTTGGATTAGAACAATTGCCGAGACTGATTGATTGAACAGATTAAGATGATGATGCTGTTGCCAATAATTTATATCTTGTCATGAATATAAAAACCACTCACTCTTACATTATTGTCTGATAAAGATACATATCCGGACTAATTATACATTACTGTAGTTAACTACTTTAATATCTCGATCTCTATCCTTTAAAATGTTATATTGACATCCTTTTAATTATGAAAGTGAAATATTTAGATTTATTTATCATAGCTTGATCGATTTTACTAACGAAAATAAGAAAATATAGGATAAAAATATAATTTTAATATTTTAATTGATGATGACAGATGATGACGTTGTTGGGGGCTACAGATGACTGTTGTCGATGAGAAAAACGATGACGAGAGGTGAAGGTCGCTCTATATCTACGTCGGCATTGATATAATTGCCGAGCGACAAAAGGACCATCAATACATATATTGAGTGATGTTGATGTAGATATAGAACGACTTTTACTTCTTGTTATCGCTCTCCTTATTTACAATAATCATTTACGATTCATGATATCGTCATTTATTACTATCAATTGGGATGTTAAAATTATTTTTCTATTTATTTTTATATTTTTATTGATAAAATCGATGACGTTAAGATAAGTGAATCTAGACGTACAAAGATGTTAATATAATTTTTTAAAACATAACGGCGGGGATAGTAAAGATAACTAACCATTAATATATATATTTTAATCTGCATATAAAATAATTTTAAGATGTTATAAAATGTGTGTTTTTGGAGGAAAGGGAAAATGACACGTCTGTCCTTCCCCTCTGCGGGGCCCAAAGCATCTGTTCCATCCCACAACCGAAAGCTTAAGAGTAACGCGCTCCCGCGCCTCCGGCTTCCGGAGCTCGACTTCTTCGTCGTGTCTCAAACCTCAGCCATGGCGTCCCTAGCGAAGGCTCCCCTCCTCGAGAACCGGCCGGGAACCGACGAGCAGCCCGAGGCGGCTTATGATTCTGACGAGAAGGTGGTCATCTCCGTCTCCGACGATGACGGCCCGTCAGCGGCTGCGGAGACGGAGGAAGTCGAAGGTTCCCTCCCGCCCTTCTCGTGGCGGAAGCTTTGGCGGTTCACCGGCCCGGGGTTCCTGATGTCCATCGCGTTCCTGGACCCCGGTAACCTCGAGGGCGACCTCCAGGCCGGCGCGGCCGCGGGGTACGCACTCCTCTGGTTGCTCCTCTGGTCCACCGCCATGGGGCTCCTCATCCAGATACTCTCCGCGAGGCTCGGAGTGGCGACGGGGCGCCACCTGGCGGAGCTCTGCCGCGACGAGTACCCGCGGTGGGCCACCGTCGCGCTCTGGCTCATGGCCGAGCTCGCCCTCATCGGGGCCGACATCCAGGAGGTGGTCGGGAGCGCCATCGCAATCAAAATCCTCAGCGGCGGGGTCATCCCCCTCTGGGCCGGGGTGGTCATCACGGCTTTGGACTGGTAAGCATCGATCTTCTAGGGTGGGTGTCCTCAATCCAAGAATCGGTTCTTTATGTTTGAATTCAGCTCTTGATTCTGTATTTTCCATTTTTATTGTTTTGTTTTCTTCAGGGAATCTTTTTCCTTTTGTTCTGGTTAAAAAGGAAAGAACTTTGTTGATTGTGAACACTTGGATGTTTCTCTTATAGTACTATCATCAAGAACTTCTGTTTGATGTCCACTATCTTCCATCTGATTGGCAGCCTCGTCTTCTTGTTTCTTGAGGACTATGGTGTGAGGAAATTAGAAGCTTTCTTTGGGGTTCTTATTGCAACCATGGCGGTCTCATTTGCTGTAATGTTTGGTGAAACCAAGCCTAGCTTCGAGGGACTGCTGATTGGTAGTTATTCCGAGAGCATTTTTCTTTAACTGGTTTTGTTCTTTGGTAAAGTTTTCTTCAGATTCTTGTACAGATAGCACTGATATACACTGATCTTCACAGGTTCTGTTGTTCCAAAACTAAGTTCGAGTACAATAAGACAGGCAGTGGGGATCGTTGGCTGCATTATTATGCCCCACAACCTGTTCTTGCATTCTGCTCTTGTGCAGTCAAGAAAAATCGACAATTACAAGAAAAGCCATGTTAGAGAAGCAATGAAGTACTATTCCATAGAATCCACTGTGGCTCTTGCGGTTTCCTTCTTTATCAATGTTTGCGTCACTACAATTTTTGCAAAGGGATTCTATGGTACAGAAGCAGCCAGTTCTATAGGGCTTGAGAACGCTGGGCACTTCTTACAAGAGAGATATGGAGGTGCATTTCCCATTCTGTATGTATGGGGTATTGGACTATTGGCTTCTGGACAGAGTAGCACAATTACTGGCACTTATGCTGGGCAATTCATCATGGGAGGCTTTTTGAATCTTCGACTGAAGAAGTGGGTCCGATCTGTGATCACAAGAAGCTTTGCAATTTTGCCAGCTATGGTGGTTGCTCTTTTGTTTGATACCAAGGGCTCAGCCATGGATAATCTGAATGAGTCACTTAATGTGCTTCAATCCATTCAGATACCATTTGCTCTTATCCCACTGCTTACTTTGGCATCAAAGGAACAGGTTATGGGAATTTTTAGGATTGGCACTATTACAAAGGTGAGTTCTTGACCAAGTCAAATGTCGGATTCATTTCGTGACATCATTTACTATACCATTTAATTCTTGTATTATCATTTTAGGTTATTTGATTTCTCTAACATATTTATTTCTTTTGTTCCATCTGTTTTATTTCCTCTCACCACATTGCACACACTCTTAGAAGAATGTACTGCATTTATGTAGTTTATAATAGATTTGATATAACGGCGCCAATGACACCATTTTTTTATTTTTACCTCTCTAACATTTGTTTTGTTGCACCTACTTTGTTTCCTCTTACCACACCACACACACACACACACACTTTTGGAAGAACCTGTCCCAAGTAGTTTAAATTTGATTCAGTGACCTCATTGTTTGAGAATTGAAGTATAAGCTGTCCGGCAATAGACAAAAGGAGTGAGAACACAGAAGAATGATATTTGGTTGCATACATATACCAGTAATCTGCTGAGCAGGGATTTTAGTTGTCTACTAAAACATTTGGAAAGGTTTCTGTTGTCCTTGTGTAGGTATCTCAAATTATAGATTAGTTATTTGACCAAAGTAAATCTGTGTATAGGTTAAGGAAGTGAGAAGCTGTGTGAAAATTATATTCCATAAAACATGGATAATTCAAATTGCTTGTCGTATATGTATCTTGCGCGTGGCAAATACGATACGATTAGGATTCTTCTTGGACATGTGTCAGATGCTTCTTCAAAGGATTCAGATTTTTAAACAATCCGATACTTGAGAACTATTTTCTATTAAACAGTAACCTTCTAATTATAGACAAGATGAATATATCTACTTGCTCCGTGAGTTCTTTTGGGATAATCAGTAATAAATATAGAAAAGCATTTTTTGGGAAAATAAATATGATAAATTTTGAATGACTAGGGGCAGGAATATTTGAATTCTGTTTTATGTTTAAACTGGAAGATAGTTTTAGCTTGATGATAGAGTACAAAACATGAGGAGGCTTTGGTAATTAGAGAAGTCAAAAGATCACAGAAGCTTAGGCCTCATGACAGGAATCATCTTAAGATGTTTGGTCAAAGGTTATTGGTGATATTATGGATCCCGGTGGTCATCTTCATTTTCATTTCCCGCTAGGGATCATTAACTTCTGATCTTTAACGATGCACTTCTCACTGTTGTTTGGGGTTCTTCCTGCATAGCTATTCTTGTAATGTTCTGTTTCCTCAGGATAGAAAGATTAGCTTAGTTGAAAACAAGTTCCGCATGCTGTCTTACACTACCAGGTTTTCTGATGCAGGTGGTAACCTGGATCGTGGCAGGTTTTCTAATAGTCATCAATGGTTACCTTTTGCTTGATTTCTTCTCTGCTGAAGTACATGGCGTGCTCTTTAATTCTCTTCTTTCTCTCATCTTAGCACTATATGTTATGTTCATCGTTTATCTTGTCTTGTGGGGTAGCACTTTGAATGCTTGGGTTACTATAGCAATCAGGAAGAGTTTCCGCAGTGGCAACTGACAGCACGGTTATTACAATTTGCAAGGAAGTCACTGAATACATGCCTCAGGAAAACTGCAAGACTGTGTGGAGCTCTGACATCAGTTTGGTGTCTTCTTGTTATGCATACTGTTTCCATTCTGCAACTTAATAATGGTGCACCCTATTGCTTTCCATACCACAACTCTAGCAATGAAGAAGCTGATGCTGCTGAGAGGGATGGATGTGTATTGCTCTTCCTCCCACAGCTGTTGCTTTGTAGGTTTTCTGCTATTTTCCAGAGGTGTCATCAGACAGTATTGACTCCACCACTATCATATAAACTCTTATATCAAACAAGAAAAATTGTCTGATGTACATAATGGAAAACATATGAAAAACATTGTTTATAAATTTGTATGGTGAAATATACCATGATGATATAGTTCCAATTTCAGTACAGTCCACATTATGCTGTGCATGTTACCTGGTGTATGATTTCTGTATAGTTTCTACCTGACTTGATGAATGTTATGTTCCATTTCAAATCTAAAAAGACACCACTGTGGAAAAAATAAAACATATTTTGGCATGCTTCTGAGCTTATTCTCTTGAACTTTTTGGACTGAATCTGATTTCTTACAGCACTTGAGCAGAGTAGTCACTTGTGTCATTCTAAACTTAAGGTCCAAAAAGTTTGCAGTGGCATGGAATAGACAAGAAGAATGTTTAAGCAGCTTGAGTGGTGGTGAATTGAGGTTTCTTTATGATGGTTCAAAATGATAATGGCCCAAAGTGTATCAAAGAATATAAGCTCCAAGAAGAAGAGTACCCTCTTGATCCTCTCCAGAAACGACTTGCTCAACTTGAACTGAGCAAGTTATGCTGCAAAGTTCCAATCTAACATTCAATGCATCCCTACAGCCTTTTTGATCATTGGGACCATATTGTGGTGCCATCTATGCTTGCTGCATATGGGCAAGAAGCAGATGCTGAGAGCGGCACATCACTATCAATATGACAGAGCCCCTTCTTCAGCATATGGGAGATACGGTAAAACCACATTCCATCATGGTCCTGCAGCTGTTCTAATTGTATGAACACCGGACTGCCATCTGCTTCATCAGCCTCTGAGAACTATTCTGGCAACAAGTTCCAGTCTTTACACCAATCAGGTATGTAAATGAGAGCAGGAGAAGCTTGGATGCACTTTGCTGCTAAGTTAGCATTTGATGGTAGGCAATGAAGATTTGGCAACAAGCGTGTGATTTAAAGTGTGTGATCTTGAATTCTTCCTTGAATCTTATGATTTCTCTGTTGCTTAGCTCTTGATCTAACCTCAGGTTTGGTGATCAATCTTCTTGTTCTTAGTTTTCCTGGATTGCAAATGACTTTATTCCAGACAAAGGATGACATCTTCTCGTACCAGTACATTCCCCACGGAAAAAAGAGAAGAGTTCAATGAGTTGAGTGCTATCGCTAAGAGAGACCAGTCACGGGCACTTGGACTTCTTCTTGTCGTCCTTGGTGACCTTATCCCTGTAGCAAGGGCACTGATCCTTGTTCCCGTAAGTCCCAGAAGGCACACACTTGCACTCCTCGCAGCACATTCCACAGTAGTACAGGCACCGGTCCATCACTCCGGCCTTGGCGCACCTCACCTTGCACTTGGATTTGCAAAAGGCTGACAGGGAAAAACGACATCCAAGAAACAACACACGTCAATGCCATCTTGATGACACATTACGAGGATCTTGACATGGCGACGGGTACAAGTGTTTACCTGAGTCTGCAGCCATGGAACCATGGAGGTAGGAGGAAGTCAAAACGAGCAGCAGGAGGAGGGTGGCGGCAGAGAAGAGCTTCATCTTCAAGCGAGACAGTAAGAAAGGTCGGAGGGGAAAACAGAGAGATAAGCGTGGATGGGGTGTCAGCGTGGAGAGGCTGTGTGCGTTTATAGGGTGACAAAGGAGGGTGGGAGTCGGTGGACGGACTTTATGGGCTGGCAGGCGTCCAAATAACAGGACAAAGCTAAGTGGCGTGAGCATCGCCAGCATGCATGCTTGGGGAATCAAAACGCGATGGATTGGTGGCGACTGGTGTTCTTTAATCAGAGTGAAGCTACCAGGAATCAGCACTGTGCAAGCTAATGGCATCAGGTACGGACACAGGATGTATCCCGAGCTTGAGAGAAGATGCATCACGTGATCGTGCAGAGAGCATGCCGCATGTTATTTCTGTAGTCCAGCAGCGAGTTTTAGGGCAGGAGAACAGACCAGAAGCGATTATTGTAGAGGGGGAAGAAGACAACAGATTAGCTTCAAGCAGCGGAAACGAAGTCGATACTACCATGAACACACAGAGATTAGCTTCAAGAAGCAGAGGATCATCGTTCTCTTATTCTCACAACGAGTGACCAAATTTTACCAGGCGGGATGTGGGTTAACAGGGATATCAGCCGTCCGATCAAGAAAGGACAGTCGAGATTGATGAGTTGAGCAACGGACGGTGGATAGGTTGCTCCCGCGTTGGGGCCGGTCGAGATTAAGGTTCTTAGTGGTGCTACAAAAGCTAAGCGCTACTCCTCGCCGGCCGAGCGGCGAGGGATTATGGATTCGTGCGATCGAGCTTGAGAGGGGCGAGCACGGAGAGATGGGGCACTCGAACGTGTGGAACTCGCATCCCAAGAATTACGGCCCTGGGTCTCGGTGTTTGTGAGCGATTTTGCCTATTTCTGCTTTTATTCTTCTCTTCGAGTTTGGTGCTCTTTTCTTGTTAGTTTTGTACTTCTTGTTAAGGGTTCTTGAGATCTTGTTAAAATATTCTGAGCTTTAAGCCCTTGCAACTTGAATTCGTATGATGCAGTTGCTTTAACCGATTTAATCAAAGATGAGAACTTTCGAAGGATATGCACTTCAAATTTGGTCTCCTGGACTTGTTAAGGGTTCTTGAGATTTTGTTGAAACATTTCGAGCTTTAAGCGCTTGCATTTTGAATCCATATATAGTTGCTTTAGCTGGTTTAGTCAAAGATGAGATCTTTGGAACAACCCTACATTGATCTTTTCCGCCATCGATATTGAGGGCAATACAATAGCAGTATTTTCTTTTATTTCGACTCCTAACTGACACATTAACTTTGTTGAACCCAAGTTAAGTAATATATCATCAAGCCCGTATAACCCAATTCCGTTCTTCTTCCGCTTCCAATGTGGAAGTTAACTAGGGGTGTTCCAATAAGCATTCTTATTTCATTTTTTTCTTCTATGTACCATGGACTTGCATTTGACTAATTAGGATCCGTTTGACCTTGTAAATGAGGTTACAAATTTTAGGTACAAACCCCTTGTGCATCATAGCGTTTAGTTTACGTTTTTGCATTGTAAACCCCTAATAATTTTAAATTCTGAATAATTTCCAAAATAATTAGGATCAGGGAACATTCCATCCCAACTGAAATATTTTATCAGCTTTAGATTTGATTTAGATGATTAGATTACCCCATAGGAGATTTAAACTTAATCCTAATTTTTTTAAATTAGGAAATAAATAACATTTGATTGATTAAGATTAATTTCAAAATTATGGACAAAGTCCTTCCTGTTCATCACCGATCTGAGCATAGAGTTGTGAGGTGATTGTTGGAGAGGTAGGCTCTCCAACTCTCTCCATTTTATTATCATGTAAATTTGTATTTTCATAGTTAAAAACTTACACAATCTGATTTGGAATTTTAGGGTTTTTTTTATAATTTTTAAAATGATTAATTATTGTGTTTAGATTAACTACCTGAAAATCTTGATTAATTGTTGTAAGAAATCTCGATTCTAATGATTATTTAATTTCATTCTGTCCTCCTTATTTTGTAAATATTTCACAGCTTTAAATTTGAATTTTTCATAAATTATAAAAAAATTTACATGAATTTATTGATTTATTACACTTCTTATAAAATTTTCAAAATTACAGAATTAACATATTAGAGTTCTAATCATGTAATACAATTTATCTAAAACAAAAACATGATAAAATAGGATTTTGAAGCTATTTTTATGAATTAAAAGTGTAATCAATCAATATATTTACATAAAAATTCTTATAATTCATAAAAAATCAGATTAAAAGCTTTGAAATATTTACAAAATAGGAAAAACAGAATGAAATTAAATAATCATTAGAATCAAAATTTCTAGTAATAGTTAATCATGATTTTCATGTGGTTAATCTAAATACAATAATTAATATGAAGATTATAGAAAAAAATTAAAATTTTAAATCAAATCATGTAGGTTTTTAACTATGAAAATACTAATTTATATGATAATAAAATGGGAAGAGTCGGAGAACGTGCCTTTCCGACGATCTTTTCGCGCCTCTTTGCATGGATCGGGGCCTCACTCGGTTGTGATGAATAGGGAGGGCATTACTCATCTTTCTATAGAAGAGGGGGAGGGGTTTCAATAAGTTTAAGACTCTAATAATGATAATTTCAAAATTGATCTTAATTAATCAAATCTTATCTATTTCCTAATTTAGAAGATTGAGTTTAGGTTTAAATATCCTTCAAGATAATCTAATCATCCAAATCAAATAAAAAAGGATAAAATATTCTAATTGGGATGAATATTTTTTATCCTAATTGTCTTCGGAATTGTTTCGAATTTAAAATTTTTAGGGGTTTACATTCTTCCCCTTAAGAGAAATTTGGTCCCAAATTTAATCATACCTTAGTGAAACATAGTGGGGTGTTGGTCCTAGATGTCATCTTATCTCTCCTAAGTGGCTTCGTGGTCGAAGTGGTGCTATCATTTGACCTTCACGAAGGGGTGTAACCTTATTTCTATAGACGTGCTCTTTCCTTTCTAATATCTGGCTCGATTTCTCCGAAGTAACAGCATTGTTCAGACCCAAATGTTGATATGAAATGACATGAGATGGTCCTGACATACCTCCGGAGCATAGAAACATAGAACACATCATGTATATCACTAGATGTAGGAGAAAAAGGGTGGATTCCAATAAGCACTCTTATTTCATTTTTTTGTATGTACTGTGGACTTGCATTAGACTGATTAGTCTCCATTTAACCTTGTAAATGATAGATGGGGTACAATTTTGAGATACAAACCCCTTATGCATGATAGTGGTTACGTTTTTGCATTGTTCTTCATTTGATGCTATCTAGTTGTGGTTTTCCTTCCATCTAGCGGAGTTTGTCGGAATCCTCATGGACCGATAAGGAAGCATGGACTTATGTGTTGCAGACAGTGCTTCTGCAGTAATGCCAAAGAAATTGGCTTCATTAAGGTAAATTTATACTATCTCTCCTACATCTAGTGGTATCTCGACCATATAATTAGTTATAGTGCTTCTAAATTGTCTTTTGTCCTTTTTGAATTTTTTTGTTTCCTTGGTGAATAGAAGACCCTTTCCTCAATGTATGGTTTATTGGAGGAAGATATTCTTTAGTTGGTGGAATTAGGTTTACTTACATAATATATATATATATATATAATATTTTTTGGAACAAAATATTGTTTAATCATTTCATATAAACATGTAATCATAGAGATATCTTGATCTACTTACGCAACCATCAGAAGATACCCCACAAGTTGATTTGAAGTTCATTTCTTTAGGGTATGCTAACTTTAAAGATTTATTAATTGGGTTGTATATGTTGACAATGAAATGAGAGGTCTTTTTTAGATCTTTCATCACATCAAAAAGCTGTAAAATGGAATTAATATGTTTTGATAATACAGCATTATAAGACTATGATCTGTTTATTTGAGGCTGTGCTCCTTTTAGTCATCATGTTTGGTTCTTCATGTTCATGTGTTGCATAGATTAATGACAAACATCTTCAGTTTTGTATAAATGGGTTATAACTGACTAATCTAGATTGAATGTGTTGATTTTGAAGTCAACTATCTTGATCGTTGAGGGCTGTATTCCAAAAAAGTGCTCCTTGTGGAGCTCCTGCCAATTGACGTATGCATATACTGATGATTTTTCTACAACATAAGAACCAAATATATCTCACTCATTCCAGGTTTGAGAATTGTGCAGATGACAAGATTAGTGGAAAAGAAAGTCATATTCATTGCCAACCATGCTTTTACTTTGGCTTTCATTGTTTACCTGAAATTGGAGTTTGTGATGTCATGTTCAAAGTATTCTAGTCCTACAATTCCAATTTTGAAGTTTCACTAATTAAAGTTTGAATATGCATTTTTGGCCTTTTCAGTGGATCCTGATTTGCTTGTCTTTCATATCTACAATTGCTGATTTTCTTCACTTTCTTTTGGTTAATGGAGGATTTGTTTGGCATAAACCTTCCTTTAACTTCTTTTGGTTTTGGATTGTGCAGTACCACTGAAGGTGTTTGTTTTCATTGAGATTGAGCCTCTGGAATGGTGCTCTTCTATGCATCAGAAGTAGCACTTATCTTTACCAAACTCTAGGTATGTGATCTGCTGGATTTTGTTCATCTATTGAACTTCAATTTACTTAAACTATATACTAAGCTGAATTTCATGCAATTACGATGTTTGTCAATGTGCCATTTTGCCACTTTTTTTCTTTCTTGTCATATGTGAAGTGCAGAAATTGGTTCATATGTTTCCATTGTTGTGATTGTAGCATTGACTAGTCCATCGTAGATCGTGCAGATTCATAATTTTGTATTAAAGACCTTGAGCATGCATATTTTCTATTATAATTGTTTTTCATCCACATTCATGCCATCAACAGTAGCAGCATATCTCAGAGCAGGCTCCAAGGTGTACTGTATATTCGTGTTGGCCATTGGTCACCAGTGGCTGTTCAGGTGAACAAAATGTTAGCTCCTGGACGATTATTTTGAATAGTCATTTTGGTCTGATAACACATTCATCGTTGACTTTGTTGCATGATGGTGATTCAAAATATCATGAAGTAATTTGAACTATGGTTTCATGTGCCATCTCTTGATTGGAAGAGATCTATGGTTTTGAGAATCTTTAATTTGGAAAGCTTTAGACTGCTTCATGATAATTTTCTGTTCATCAATCCATAGAGTTCAAAACAGTAAAATGTGTGGCTTGATGTGGTTTAAGATAATTAAAGTCAAGTATGTTTGCACTCTCGGTCTGATGGTTTTGCCTTGGCCTTCGTCTTTATATATATATATATATATATATATATATATATATATATATATATATAATGCTTGTTGGATTCAATGTTCATTTTTTAATCCTTCGATTTGGTTTACAGCTTCATCTACCTGGAACAGTATGTGGATCAGACTCATCAAGTCATTATTGGCATACTTGTTGTCCAAGCCTCGGATGTGATGGTTTGCGTTGCAACTTATTTTTCACCAATTCAGATTGAGCTCTGCCAAATTAATGGTTGATTAGAGTATTGATTCTTGATAATTTGAAATTTGATTATTATTTTTGTATATGTTTTAAATGAGTTTACAAAGTTGCACTGGACGATATGACATGTTGTAAGATGATATGAGCTGAAGAGCCTATTCTTGACCTTACCAAGGGCACTAAAAGATTAATATATTGGTAGGTGATTTCCTTTGCGAATGTTGGGATTATAAAATATGGTAATTAGATTATCTCTTTGTTTGTCGTTGAGGGGAATATGTTTTATTCATTAATATGAGTAAGGGGTAGTATAGTATTTGAAAATGTAGAGTGATTATATTTCCTTTGTAAAGAGTTAGCACGGTTTGGTCCACGAGTCGATCTTCGGAGTTTTCGATGATTGGGGGCACATCTCTTAATCGGTCGGAAGAAGCGTTGAGGTCGAGCTGGATTAGGGGTTGGGATAGCGGCGCCATCGTTTGGGAGCACGTCTTTCGGTCGGTTGGAAGAATCGCCGAGGTCGATTTGGATCAGGGGTTGGGATGGTTGTGTCCCTGGGGGTGGTCGCGTTCCTACACACTGGCCCTGATCGGGATGTTTTCGATTCGGGCCCCACGTAGATTGAGTTAGTGAGTTGTTTTCTTCGTCCGTTGGTCATGTGTCGGTTAGGGGCTTTTATACTGTTGCCCGAGGATCGATTGTATGCTGATTTGGCATGACGGTCGATTCCCCGAGCGACGAGATCGTACCTTTCGTACAATTGTCGCTCGGTATGCGCGTAACGGCACCATGCGATGTCGACTTGAGCTTTTCGGGACGGGACTTACCAAGGGGGTGCCTCCATGTACGGGCTTCAGTTTGGCATGGGGGTGGCAGTCCTCGTGTTGACTTGACGAGGGTGTGACGTGGCCTAGGTCGTGACGTGGTCGACATCCAAAATATGTCTTATCAAGTAGTGATCGTAAAATGTGATAATTCAATTATTATTATTTATTTATTATTATCAGGAGCATGTTTTCATATTAATGAGACTGTAGAGTGTCTTCATTTATTGAAAATATAAAGATATTATATTTCCTTTGCGAGAATGTAGGGATTGTGAAATATGATAATTAGATGATTCCTTAATCTATTTTTGAGAGGAATATAGTTTTATGTTAATGTGTGAGGGATGTTACAAGTGTCCTCATAAAAGTGTGATATAGGGAGAATATAGAAGAACATAGCGAGATAATAATAATAAATTAAATATTTTATCGATTAAATCAGCCTTAGATAACATATTTCTTAAATCTAAATAATTCAATTGTGAGAGAGGAGAGGGGGAGCCAAAAGAGAGACTCAGAACTGATACTAATCTCGGCAAATTAATCACTGCTTATTCGGAACAAATGCTAATCTAAGCAATATTAAATCAGCACTCACAGATGCTTTCTTCTCAAGCATGTTCTCTCAAGCAGGGCAACCAAGCTGCGGCAAACACCACATCGTGCCCCTTCCAAGTGAGCACCAACTCCTCCTCCTCCTTCTTCAACCCCCAGCCGGCTGCGTGCTCGTCGAGCATGCTCTTTACCTCGACGGCCACCTCCTCCGTGAACCCCGCCGACCGGAACCCCGCCGCCCTCATCCTTTGCGCCCACCTCCCCTTCGGCTCCACCCGTTCCACTCTCTGCAGCCCCTCCTGCGCGATCACGTTCCCGATCTTCCAGCGCACCCCGGCCTCGTACCACCGCCGCTGCTCGCTCCCCCTGGGGAGGAACGTGTCCACCGTGTCGTATGGTATCCATAGATAATTGAACGCCGACCGCAGTCTTCCTACCAGGTCACTCTCTGTGAAGTCGGCGTCCTCGTCCACCACCGTCACTAGTGTAGGCTCGAGACCCCGTAGAGCCTCGAGGAACATCTTCCGGAGGGATAGTGTTGGTGAGTTGACGCTCATGGTGGTGGCGATTGCTCCGACCGTCTCCTCCGGAATGTAATGCAGCAGCATCTGGCAGTTCACTATCACGGCCGCGTCTTCGGAGACTAATCGTTCGACTCTCAACTGCGCGATCAACGAATCAAACGCATCGCTGGGATCGGAAGGGATCACCCTGAACTCCATAGCTACGTTCCTGGAACGCGCGAAATTGACCAGCCGCGATCCAAGTTCGTCGTACGACATGTCCAGCATCGGCGGTGGTGGCGCAGTTGTCGTCAGGCTCGGCACGGTGAGCCTTATGAGCGGCGGACCTTCGGGACGATTGGCCAGCAGGTCGATCAGGGTTGGCATCTGCATGCAGTGCGTGGTGGTGAGATCAACGATGTGGATCGCAGGTACCCCCTCGACAGCCTCCGCGATGGCAGCGTTCGCCGCGGTGTAGCCGAAGCGGTACCAGGGAGTGAGATCGATAAAGCTCGCGAGGTCGATGGCAGAGAAACGGTGGACGTGGAGGGCGAGATCGGCGTCAGCACGGGCTGCGACAGCCGTGAGCATCTTGCAGGAGCCGGTCTTGGAGGCCCGGGCGATGAGGGCCCGGAGGAAGGCGGACGTCAGACGCTGGTTGGAGTCGCCGTCGGGGGGTGCGATGTTGTTGAGAACCCACAGGATCTGCTGGGCAAGGGTGGCGTCGTTGCTTTCGACGGCGTTGGCGCAGTTGACGAGCAGCTGCTCCATGCAGTTCACGGAGTTCAAGCTGCCGAGGGACTTGGAGGAGGAGACAGGGAGGCCGGGCCACGGCCGGGAACGGGACAAGGAGGGCTTCGATGCGTCCATGCCCAAGCACAGGCCTACCCCATTGGGGTGCAGAGGAGGAGGCGCCGGTGCACTTCTAGTGAATTGCGTCATATGTCAAGAGACAGAGACAAAGATCTAGAGAGGGTAAGCATGAGAACGAAGAAGCAAAGAGTGCAGAAGGCGCAGCAGAGGAGTTGAATTTGGTGCTTGCACAAGGAATATACAGAAGGTTGTGTACTTTGGTATCTCATGGCAAGAAGGTAGCAACTAGATCTGAAGATTCCAAGGAATGACCGACCCAGAAACACGAAACAGTAGGCGAAGAGAGAGAAGAAAGAGTCAGAAACCTGCAAGCTGACTCTTTTTCATGCTCGAGTGCAGCGCCTGAAAGAGATGAAGGTTAGAGACGGTGAGCTCATATAAGGCCGCTTTGGTGGCATGTGAAAAGGCCGGCTATGGATTGGCTGTACATGAGATGTGTCATTTGTCCTCTTGTCGGAGTGACGAAAGAGATGAGTGAGAGAGAGAGAGAGAGAGATGGTGCAAGTAGGGTGAACTTAGGAACCAATCTCTCCTTGTTGGCGTCGACAAGAACTCTTTGTAGGATCCATGCATCTTGCCAAGTTTGTCCGCCACTTTATCCCCCTCTCCATATAAAAGAATGACTCGATTCCAGACCTTTGTGTTTGTCCAAATGCATCTCCCTGATACCCTCCCTGATGTGCGCAAACCTAGATGTGCTCATCAACCACATCATTTTGCCCACTTCATTCATGCCAAGATTCAAAAGTGCTCAACGGTAGAAAGAGACCATATTCCTCCACACATGAGGTGATAAATTTGATCTTTCTGTTGCAGCAGCAGAGGACACTCCAGTTCTTGGTGTACTCTTCATGGTGGTCCATGGAGTCCACCATACTTGTCTTATATAAATGCTGTCTGTTCTTGTCCTGTTGTCATCCATGATCCAGCATTCTTTTTCTCCGCATTATCTGAGCATTTGAAGGCTTTGGTTTTGGCAGTCATTTATGATCATGCTTATTCTGATGAATATGAAAAGTACATAGAGATTTTACGATCTACCATGTGTTGTTTTGATTCCTAGTGGCAGAACTGATCCATTTCTTCTGCAACTTATCATCTTGTTTCATTTGGTGCCATGGAATGGGCCAAAATAGAGAGATTTCTCTATTAGATCTCATCTTGCATGGAAAGCTGACCACTTCATTATTTATATCTCTATGTTGCATGGAAAGATCTGCAGAATATCCATGGCACAGACAACGAAAACAGAGCAGGAGAACAATGTAGGTTAAACATGAGAGGATTGATAATAAATCCCCTTATGACAGTACTGCATGCGTGGATTAATCTTAAATCGAGGGAGAATTCTCTTGCTTTCCTGCATGCTTTGTTGACTTCCAAGAGGACATCACATAAGCCAAGGGTTCAGACATGAAAGTAAGGAATGCGAACATGTGCTCAAGGTGTCATTGTTAGCTCTCCGTGGGGTGCTTGCAGACGAGACTGGTTTGGCAGCACATAAGCTTAGGGTACACTGATGTGAGCGCAAACATGCCCATGACATGAGGAGGCCAAAGAGATGAAGACAGACTTCTGGGATGTCGAGCTGTGCAAAAAGCCCAGGTCCTACTCTAAAGATGCTACTCGAGTTATGCATGTTACTCTAGAATGGCTGCCCAATCATTGCAGAAGAACAGTTCATGCATGTGAGAAGGAGCGGAACAACAGTGAGGGATTCAACAGGAGAAAACAAAACGCATGAATCTTTTATCACCCTTGTGACATGGAAAATCAATGTTGATCGTTGTCACTGTATCTGCTCGGTTTCATCTTGTTTTTTCTTGGGAGTAGTGGGAACATTGGCTAATGCTCAGTGGTAGGAGACAGAAGAGGATTCATCTGGTAGTTTGAGTCCTGTGAGAAAGAAGATTGAAACTTGGAGAGGGAACTGATGGCACTGAAGCAGTAGTTTTTTGATGGGAAACAGCTTCACTCCATGTATCAATTGTCATTACCAGGAACAGTTGGTGGATATCTGGAAAGTCCTCTGCCTATTCTTCCAGATGTCAACAAGTTTGAGGATTGAAGCTTCAAATGGTCATCTGCAAGTGTTGGATTAGTCAGCCCAGCTGAGCTTGCACTACTCTCCATTGGGCCATCCAAAAACCTCTGCCTGTATCAAAGAATTTGATGGAGTGATTGAGAAAATAGACTAAAATTCCACTTGGAATTTCTTAATCTGAATAGAACAATCTGGTATGGCCATAGGATTATTTTCAGTTAAGGAGAAATTATCACTGATTAGGATATTGTAACAAATCATCATTGGAATCCATAACTTCCAACCAATAGAGACAGCTTACTAGTAGGAAATCTTTTAGCCTACTCCATTTCATGCCAATGGAAGAGCATCCTTCACTGTTCTTGTGATTCCTTAAGTAGTTAAGTGCCCATAAAGATACTTTGCGAGAAGGATGCTATCTGTCCCAAAAAGATCATCATTGGCCTTTGACATGATGGGTGGTGAGCCTTCACATCTAGAAACCTGCTTCTTCTTCTTCTTCTTCTTCTTTCTGAGGAGAAAGAAGAAGAACATGCATTGCCCAAGAACTGAAAGATGATTATGTTTGATCAAAGATGTTGCTTTTCTAGCCCTCTCACTTCATGAGCTTTTGAAAAGCAACTGTTCTTAATAATTTAATGGAGAGATACATATACCTGTGAGAGTTATCTGTCACCTACATATCTGATAAGTAGATTTTATTGCAATATGTCAGGTATAAGAAGCAATGGAATTTTCTTCTTTTTTTCCTGTAGATTTTTTGTACATGGTTCTTGAATGAAAGTTACAGAAACATATTTCAGGTAAATCTAATGGCAAAAGACAGTTTGACTACTTCTTGTAGTCTTCATTCTCTGGAGTAAAAATGAAGAAACAGCCACAGAGCAGTGCAATGGAAATGCAGGGGACTAGATGACTCTGGTGTTTGACAGGGAGCAGTCACATGATCCAGCAATGCAAATACTCAGAAACTGGGAGCACTGGGATCATGGCAATAAAAGCTCATATAAAGAAATAAGAATCTAAATCTCTATATTTCTTGAAAAAGAGAGGACCTCAGTAAAATAGGGTCAGCACACTGCATGTCATCATGGCTTCAGCCAACTGAACTGCCATACAAAGTACAAAAGCTCCACTTGGTGGGCTTGGTGCCACTGTTTGATGAACTGTGTCCAACTGTAAAAAGACAGGTGGTGGGACTCGGAATGCAGCATACAGTAGTGCTGTGAACAAAACCTCACTGAAAGCAAAAGAGGACAGGGGAGGAAGGAGAAAGATGCTTGACACCAACTCAGAAAGCTTAAGCTGCAAATTACAATGACTTTGGGCTAGAAGGCTAGTTGGTGGTGGTACAGATTTTATTTCTCCAGCCACACTGTTCGAGGGCTTAACATCTCTAAGGCCACATCTGTGATGTATGTATGGTTTGAAGTGGCTTTCTTGGCTTGCATGCTCTTCATCAAGGTAAGCAACTGCACCTGTAGCCTTATATCTTGGTTTTGAATTCATTATTCTTCTTAGCTTTGTCACAATGGGTTCCTTGTTCTTCATGAATTTATGTAATTGTTGATCTTGTCTCTTAAATGCAACTTGATTAATGACATAAAACATGAGGAAAAAGCTTGGCACAGTTGCTACAAGCTAAATTCTCCAATATTAGTGAAGCTGTCACAACAGCTCTCAAGTATCAGAGTTTACTCTGCAAAATGTTCAGTAATATAATTCAAGTGCAGGAAAAGTTGCAGATATTTATCCCTTTGAATTAGTGGTTTTTGCATTTATTCTTCTAGATATAAGTTTTACATATATAATTTCTAGAAACTCAAAATCTGTATGAAAATATCTTTTTGATTAATGTTTGTTACTTGAACCTTTGAAACTTCAATTAATATCATCATTACTCATTAGTTATGTGAGAAAGAAGAGGGGACTTCCCTTGTCAAAGTGAGAACATGCATGGCTTGCAGCAGGCCATCAGAATATGATGTCTTTCAAGCTTGTTTTGGCACATCTTGATGTGATCTTTTAACCCTCATCTTCTGCTATAAAAGAAAGTTAGGTTTCTGATTTGACTTTCCATGAGTTTTTATCCAATCTGGCACAGTATAGACACCTACATTTGCAGAATGTCAACAGGATTTGGTTGCTTCTTTTCTAAGTCAACCATCTATAACCTAATACCACTGCACATAGTTTGACCCAAATGCACTGCAATCAGAGTTCCATGGGTTTGCCACCAGTTAGACTCATCAACTGAAACCTTCTCATAAATCATATTCCTTTGTTGGAAGATATGTAGATGTGTTCTCAGTTCATTACCTTTTTGCATCACCAAATGTTCTTAGCTGTGGAAGATACTGATTCATTGCATCAAATCTTTTGGTTCAGTGATTCCAAATGTACCCATAAAATACACTATTAAAATGAGGTGCCCTCTTTGTTCTTCCAACACAAGTATGAAACAAGTCAAAGGGAATTACTAACAACAAACATTAAATGGGGCTCTCTCCTGACATCTTTACCATCACAAATTGTTTAGCTTGCAGATGCAGTCTCCAAGCACATGATTTTGACTCTCTAGCAAATAAAAATTCCTCTCTCTCTCTCTCTCTCTCTCTCTCTCTCTCTCTATACACACACACATGCATCAATCTGACACTGAAAGACTCCAATCTTAGCAAAACAGCAAAGCCTTGCATTACTTGGCAGCAACACTACACTGACTACAGCCATCAACAACAATACAACAGCAACAGAACCCAAGAAATCAAGAGAAAACAACAAGAGTGATGTAGAGAGGCAGTGCAAGAAAAAAAATACTTATATTAATAGAAGAAACAAAAACAAGAGAGCCAAGAAATCAACACAAAAAACAATAAGAGTGATGTAGTGAGGGAGTGGAAGAAAGAAATTGGAAGAGGAAACAAAAACAAATCTAAGAAACTTCTTCTCATGTCTCCCTCTTGTGTGTGTGATGCAAACTATTCACTCTTTTGCTTCACTTCCCTCCTCTCCTCTTCTGTTAGGGGAGAGTAAGTATTGGAGGAGCGTGAGTCCGGTGCTCCGCCAGGTAATGTAAACCCCCCAAGTGTTCTGGCGGAATTGGAGGGAGGGAAGACACGAGGCCCGAGATCGAGACGGCGCCGACGAGATCCATGGTGGCCACCACCCCGGCCAACACCGCCGCCGCCCGGAGCCGCCCTGCAAGCCCCAAGAACCCTCCTCCTCAGTACCGCGACGATGCCGAGAACCCCCACCGCCTGCCGCTGGTCCGCTCCGAGAAGTACAATGCCGCCCCCAGGCGGCCTCCCTCCAAGGAGATCTCATCGCGCTACCTCCCCTCGTACGCCCCCTCTCCCTCTCCCTCTTCGTCCACGGCCACTTCGTACTCCACTCCCACTACCTTCTCTTCTTCCAGCTCTTCCTCGAGTTCGCGGCGCCTCCCTTCCCCTCCCGTGCGGCCGCGGCCCTCGACGCCGCCGGCCTTGCTCCAGTCCGTAGCCCAGAGGCGATCTCATTCCGTCGATCGCGCACGGCCTTTGACGCCGCGACGTGATCCCCGGCCCGCTCCGGTTGAACCCTCCTCTGCCGCTCGAGCCCTAAGCACGACCACCCGAAGCCTCTCGGTCTCATTCCAGGGGGAATCCTTCTTCTACCAAACCAGCCGCGCCAAGACCGCCTCCCCCAGTCCAGCACGCAGGCCCAGCCCGGAACGCCGACGTGCCAGTGGCGTTTCCGCAACACCACCGAGGACAGGAGATCACTCGGAGAACACTGTGCCCTTGGACAACCACCGCCTGTGGCCCGCCGCAAGTACTCGAGCGCCAAATCCGTTGACGAGGAGCTTGGATTGCTCGTTGGAGCACAAAGACCCAATCTTGCTCACCGTCCGGTTGCTGCAGCAGTCGATGGTGTTCAATGATGGCCCGGGGAAGGCTTCATACGATGGGGGCGATCTCTCTGCTTCCTCTGACACTGATAGCGTGTCATCAGGGGGCAATTCGGGGACGCCGGAGATCGGCATGCCACCAAGGGCGAAGGTCACTCCTCAGGGAATCAGTGTGCCAGCGAGGTTTTGGCAGGAGACAAATAGCCGCCTTCACCAGCCGCCGGATTCGGGCTCGCTGCAGTCTTCAGGTACGAGGCACATGGTACATCCGAAGCTTGGTTCGCTGAAGAAATTGTCAGTGGAAAGGTCGTTATCGTCGTCTCCAAGGTCGATTTCTTCGCCTCTCCATGGACCCATGAGACCTTCTTCTCCTGGTAAGCTCATGGCTTCCCCATCAAGGGGAATGGCTAGTCCTTTGAGGGCAAGGATTGGCACAACTGTGACTGTCTCTCCAATCAGTCAGCCAGCTAATGCACCTTCAATCCTAAGCTTTGCTGCTGAAGTGAGGAGAGCAAAGAAAGGAGAGAACAGGATTGAAGAGGCACACATGTTGAGGCTATTTGATAATCGATGCTTGCAATGGCGATTTGCTAATGCGAGGGCCACTGCAGCATTCCTGTTGCAGAAGGTGACTGCAGAGGTAATGTTGATTTCATAAAATGCTTCCAAGTTTGCTTTTTTTCGCACAATCTTGTAGTAGCTTGTATTGGATTTCCAATTTGTATTTTCTGATTGGATAATTTCGCTTACAGTTGATATATCCAGTAAGTTGTTATCTCCATCAAGTAACAACTAAAATTTAAACACAAGCTTCGCCAATCATTTTGGTATATTATTTTCCTCAGTTCAATCTAACTTGTTTCTCTAGATCTTAAATTATGTCACCAAAGTTCCGTTTTGTTCACACAGCTGTCACCTTGCAAGATGGTTTAGACTGATTGATATATAATTACAAGCACTTTTTGATACTTGTACTAATTTATGAATGAAGAATAACTGCTCGAGAGAACTCTGGAACTTGTATAAGTTAAATGTTCTTGAATTTTAGCACTATTCATATTCTAAATGTACATCTTGCTTTAACTATTCTATCTAGATATTGCATTCCTTTTTAAATTTAGATCTTTTGCGGTAATGTGGAAAGATCTTGATAGGATGATGTTGTTTTTTATGCATTTAAGTACTAGATATAGTTTTAAAGGCCAGCAGAATGAACTTGGTGTAGTTTCCATAATGAGCTCTTTTGTCCTGTCCAGCTGACTCTTTAAGTTTAAGCCATATGCATATATGAAGGCTCAAAATAGAGAACTCATGTATTCTATTTTTTTCCTTTCAATGCCCTGTAGATTTAGGTCTGTACTAAAAGAAAGATGCCAGCTGCACTGATATCACCTGGACCTCCCTGTACAATTAATTTGATTCACCTCATTAATCAGATAGGATTCTGAACTAGCTACTTAATTCCATGTGCTAGAGTTGTCTGTAATCAGCTATAATGTGAGAAATATTGTTTGGATGATGTGGTTGGTATTCATTGATGCTGTAAGAGTCTCTAGTCAAGAAATCCCCTAAAACAGTGTTCCTTTCAAAATAATAATATTATTTTGAATAATATCATTTGTGAATAGCGATAGTGTTGCAAAGACTTCACAAAATCAAGTCAAGCGTTGATTTTGGCATGCTCAAATGTGTTTTTCAAGTAAATTGAATTTAGCAAGAAGCCAAAATTAAATGAGAGTAGATGTGTAGATAGAATCTCTTCTTCATGTAGAGTAAGAAACTAGTCATCCTTATTCTTATTTTTCTCTCTTCTCTTCCTGCTCACTGTTTTGATCTCATTTATAATGGTCAAGCCTCAGATACTTTTGCTAATGGTTTTCTTTTAATCTGTATCAGAAAACTATGTATGATGCATGGGTTACTACCTCAAAATTGCGTGATTCTGTTGCTTTTAAGAGGATCAAGCTACAACTTGTGACACAAAATTTAAAGCTAAATTCTGTTCTTGAGGGGCAAGTAAGTCGTCTCTCATCATTTCTTCTGTTCTCAATCAAATTTGTTAAGTTATTTAATCATTGGATTGATTTGGATCAGAATTATTTTTCATGTCACCGTCAAATATCAAGGACTGGAACCGTAAGGTTATATATTATTTGTTCTCGAATATACTGAAATGTTTCTCTGAAGTGATGCTGAGAAATAAAGGGACACTGCAAGACGTGAACATAAAATATTGAATATGTCTTTTTGTATTCTGCATTTGTTTATAATTGATAAATTTTTAGAAGTTCTTTTTAAGAGAATGAATTCTTTTACAGACATATTTGGACAACTTATGAGATATATGATGTTGAACAATGTAAAACTTGATTAATGCAGATGACCTATCTGGAAGAATGGTCTCTCATGGATAGGGACCATTCAAATGCATTATCTGGAGCTATTGAAGCACTAAAGGCTACAACACTCCGTCTTCCTGTTGTTGGTGGAGCCAAGGTTCGTGCTTCAAGATTTGCAGTATTACCATATGACTAATGATCTCTATACAAGTGTTTTTGGAATCACATAGCTGTGTTTTATATAAGTAGGCAGACATCCAGAAAGTGAAACATGCTGTTGGTTCGGCTGTGGAAATGATGCAAGCAATAGGATCCTCAGTATGCTCTCTGTTGTCGAAGGTGACATCCTTAATGACTTCCCATATTCAACCTGTCTCTTCTGTTGTTTTGTTTCTCAATTTAGCTTAATTGATTTTGATATTCTATGATGTGCTTATACTTGTTTTAAATCTCTCTTAGTGACATATAACTCACTTTATCAGTCTGTTTCATCATCTACCTTCTTGCAAGTATCAGCATCTTGAATAGTATAGGATAGAACAGAATTTTTATTGCATTAGTAATTAACACACAAAAGGAACTGTATTTGCTTAGAAGATCCCTTCTGATCTACCTTCTTGCAAGTATCAGCATTCTTGAATAGTATAGGATAGAACAGAATTTTTATTGCATTAGTAATTAACACACAAAAGGAACTGTATTTGCTTAGAAGATCCCTTCTTGATTAGCAAATATCTGTTTGCATGAGTGACATATAACTCACTTTATCAGTCTGTTTCATCATCTACCTTCTTGCAAGTATCAGCATTCTTGAATAGTATAGGATAGAACAGAATTTTTATTGCATTAGTAATTAACACACAAAAGGAACTGTATTTGCTTAGAAGATCCCTTCTTGATTAGCAAATATCTGTTTGCATGAGTGACATATAACTCACTTTATCAGTCTGTTTCATCATCTACCTTCTTGCAAGTATCAGCATTCTTGAATAGTATAGGATAGAACAGAATTTTTATTGCATTAGTAATTAACACACAAAAGGAACTGTATTTGCTTAGAAGATCCCTTCTTGATTAGCAAATATCTGTTTGCATGAGTGACATATAATGACAATTAAATATCAGTTCTCTTCACATTTCTCATTTTAACAATTCTATCATGAAAGCTTGATTTGTTTAAGAATTTGTTCTCTATATTCTTATTCAAGCTCTAAACCCATCATCATTTACAGGTACAAGAAATGAGTTCCATGATATCTGAAATTGCTAAAGTGGCTGCTGAAGAACACCTATTACTTGATCAATCCAGAGACCTCTTGTCCACAGTCGCAGCTATGCATGTAAGTGCTGTGATGGACCCTTTTTATTTTTTTCTCGTTTCCAGTTTCTTGAATTGTTTGTTAACACACAAAAGTTCATGACAGGTCAAACAATGTAGCCTACAAAGTCAAACGATACAAGTAAAACGAAAAGTCAGCCAAATGCAACTGTAGAGCAGATTTTCTTACAATCTTCTTTGATCACTAACATCAAAGTAACCTCCTCAGTTTCTAACTGGAGATTATGCAAAGGTAACAATAATGACATTTGGGTTTTGTTGGGTGCAAAGCAAATGCAGGCATTCATCTTTCTAGGGCAGTTGATTCATGTAGTCTTTTGTATGCATATCACCATGGTGTTGCCCTTTTTCCTTGCAGGAATTACCTTGCTGTGTATACAGATTATGTCTTCATATGCTAATCAAAGTGAAGCTTATGTATATATGTGTTTTTTTGGCACCTTCTTTTTTCTTTTTCTTTTCACAAAGTAAAAGAATCGCCTGTTTCTTCATTTAAGACATTAGAAGGATGTTTACCTGTCAGAGCTGTTTACTAACTGTGAAAAGGAGCAATAATTTTTTGGTATTAGAAGTATACCTATGAAAACTGTTTTCAGCTCAAGCAAAATGATGCTGGAATTCTAGGCCCTCTGTAGTCAAGAATATTTCTTGATGCAATGACCTTGGCTAATTTGTTCTCATATTGCATCAAAGCAAAATTTCCTTTGCTCATTCTTCAGTTTATTTCTTATTTATGTACAATCATTGGCAATAAATGTCATACATATGTTCTCTTGAGGATGAAGTTGGCGAACAACATTACTACTTCACGATCACGATCTGGCCACCGAGGCTAACAGGTGCAGCTTGTATGTCCTGATATTTGTTCTGATGTTGAATGTAACATGGAATTCTTTCGAGGCCATATGTCTCTACGAGGCCTATCTTTAGGAATCTATGCACTTTAAACATCTTGCTGCTTTCCCAAGACTGAGATTCTTGGACAGATTGTGATTCAGTTGTTCCATTTATCCTTTTTTCTGTTGACATGTTAGAATACTTTGGGAGGGTTCTTGCACATACTAATTCAGTTGCCTATGTGTTCTTTTTTTGTATAATCAACTAACAGTGCAGGAATATTTTGTGCATCATCATCGATGTTGATGAAATAGTTATTAGTCTTTAAACAATCTGATCTTTATGTTACCTACTTACTGATGCTTCTTTGGTGGCAAATTGTACCAAGATTTTAAGTGTTATGATTGAGTTACAATAAGCAGCTGTAGCTCAATTGCATCAGCAGATATCTAAGACATCATCTCTCTAGTTATTGTTGTCCATAGAACTTTTACTTTGTTGCAGAAATCACATGCGACCAAATCTGAGCAATTCTTCATGACATGTTATATTGTTTGTCTCTTAATTAATGCTGTGGTTAAACCTTTCCGTTTCAGTTTTATCTTTTAATTTTCCTGGACTAATTTTAGATAAGAAGTTTCTTGTGGCATGCATGACTTTCTAATGCTGGTAGTGAGTGCAATAGCATTCATAATGTCATAAAATGTGTCTGCTCATTAACAACAAGGTATATTCAACAGGATAAATCATAGTCATCAGTGGTGCAGTCAAAATCATGTATGCTTCCATGTACAGATCTTGTAAATGTGGTATGATTTTGGATTTGCATTACAATTTGAGATATCTGAACAGGTAATCAACTTGTTAGTCCAACAACTTCATAGAACATTCAACTGATATTTTTTTAATGTGAATGTTTTAATGGTTGTATTTATGTTGTCCTGAAAAAGACTGGAATGAATTATTGATATTTTTGAAGACCAAAGAAAAAAAGCTAATAAAAGTGTAATTATTAGGTTTGGTATGCAAAACATAGCATGCTATAGAGATCTTTTTCATAGACTGATAGATTTGGAGGTTTTGGACTGAAATCTTTCTATTGTTTTCTTAGTTTTATTGGAATTGGTAACTAAAACGACCTTTTTTTATTATCATTAATTTGGTAGCCGCCAAATGAATGCCACAATTTATTTATTTACTTACTTTATTAGACGAAAGTGGATTACACTGTACGAGGTGCGGTCACCACCGGTGCTCCCACCTCCCTCCCCATACGGAGGAGGGATCGACTCCATCCATCATACAACAGAATATATATATATATATATATATATTGGCGGGCGTGCGCGCGTGCGAGCGCACTCGTGAGGCGGAAGTCCTTCCGCTCAACCGAAGAGGTTGAGCAGCGTCGGTGCGCCGCTGGCCGTCGTCACGGACCCCTCCGAGTTCATATATGGCGTCTCTTCGCTGGCGCCAGCGGCCGGCGTCGGAAACAACCACAGGTCCATGTCTCGGGGGAAGAAAGCGGAGGAGGAAGACGGGGACGCCGCGCTGCGCCGCTTGGGGTCGGACACTGGGGTCGGCGGGAAGCTGCCGGCGGTGGGATGGCTGGGAAGGGGGGCGAGGGCGTGGCCGTTGAGGACGGCGTTGACGGCGGCCTGGCAGAGATGCCAGTTGCCGGTACAGAGCAGCCCGACGGCGCCGCTCACGGGGTTGATGGTCCGGCCACACGCCTCGAAGAGCAGCGACTGGAACAGGGCTGCGACCGATCAACCGGAAGGGGTTTTGAGGCAAGAAGAGGCGGGGGAGAAGGAAGGAGGAGAGGGTGCGGGAGCGGGAGCGGAGGACGTACGAACCGGGGCGTTGGGAGTCGGGGACAGCGGAGAGGAGGGACATGAAGGCGGCGCGGCCGAAGAACCTGGCGACGAAGGCGGTGGCGTGGCCCTGCGCCTCCGCCGTGTCGATCCATCGGAGGCACGGCCGCAGCACGCACGCGCGGCTGCACCCCTTGCGCAGCACCCTGCACCCGTTGCAGCTCATCTCCTCCTCGCCACTACCCCTCGCTTAACTCCGTGAGGGAGAATACGGCCGGCCATTTGTATCTAAGGCTGACATGCTCTGCTTTCCTCTGTCGGTATTATCGCATGGCTCCTTTGGAAGGGACAGCGATTTCCCATGAAAGTTGATCGCCACAGGGAACAAAGAACATTCACCTGTGAAAGGAGCCTCAGAGTTGACTTCGCCAAAGTAGATGATGACGCGGTCAACTGTGCACCTCATTTTTGATCCTCTGTGTTACTTTATTCTCTTGAATCGGGAATTTTGTTCCTAAAAGTCTGTATCCTTACAGCTTCATCAGACTAATGAAAACAATGTGCAGTTTATTGCTTTCATGGAAGTTTAGCTCCTCTCAAAGAAATAAATCTTTGTAATAATTGAATTCATTAACTTGGATTATGAACTTGCGATGAGATCACTATGCACACTCGAGATTGAAGGAGTGCACGAACATAAGGATTTATAGGAGTAAGAAATCAAACCAGGCACTGAGATCCCGGACACAGCTATCTTCGTGACCTCCAGAGCCCATCATGGCTCTATTCTTTTATTTCTTCTTCTTCCTCCTCCTCCTACCCACCCATCTCTCTCTCTCTCTCTCTCTCTCTCTCTCTCTCTCTCTCTAACAACGTAGAAATTAATTTGTCTTCTTCTCCTTTCTTTACTCTATGGATCCACATGTTAATCACTGCTGCAATGCCTGATTCACTGAACGATGGAAGGCTTTCATGGCGTGCAGCTTCTTTGCAGGACAAGGATCGGAATCTTTGATGCTTTGTCTCTCTCCCCCACAGCCTCGGTGTGTGGTGTTCTCGGGAATGTCGGGTGTCCCTCTCCACGACATGCCGACCTCTATCCGTATCTTCTCTTCCTCTCCTCTTTCTTTTTATTCTCTTCATCTCATCCTCCGGTCTACAATACTTCCCACACGTCCCCTCCATTTCCAGATGATGGACTTGTTAATGACTTTCCTTAAACCTCATCTAAACTAAACATCAGCTGATGACCCTTCAATCAATCATTCTCATCTTAAATCTCCTCTCCTGTTTTCTATTGCATCATTGCATCTACCTTAGCTGTATTGCCCGATCCCCGTGCTCTCGAGGCTGTTAAATGCCTTGAATTATATATACCATGGAACCTTGCTAATGTGTCAGCAAGCTGTTCCAACACTCCTCGTCTCCTCCGGATATGTTCATGGCGATGGAGGCTGAAGGAATGGCTTCGGAGCTGAACTGGAGCTCCTTCGATCCATCATTCTCCGTCGAGGACACCGAGGAACCCATGGCGCAACTCTTCGGTTCGCAGCAGATGTTTTGGTCTGACTCCGATTACGGTGGCTGCTACTCGAGCAACACCGACATGGCTGTTACCTCGACACCGATGAATTATAGCGTCGGGGGAGAGGGAACCGCCGCCCCATGGTTTCCTCTTGGTGCTTATGATCAACACGATCGACCGATCTCCGTGAACGAGGAAACCAGCAGAGATGAACTCGCCGATGCTGTCGTGAAACCTCTTCCTCCTCCTCCTGCTGATGCCTCACAAGGCACCAAGAGAAGGTTGCGTGGTGGTGATATCCAAATAGAAGTTCCTCGAAACAAGTGGAAGAAGGCACAGAAGAGTGCCGGCACTGCCGATGAGGAAGACAGCAGTGCTGACATTAATACTCGGAGCTCCTATTGCTACGGCTCTGAGGATGACTCGAATGGTTCCCGGGAGCTGAAGGGAGCAGTCTCCATGAGCTCAAGCTCCAAAGGATCTGCAGCTCTGAATCCAAATCCTCAGAGCCTCTATGCAAAGGTAAACATCCGACTCGCATTTAATGTAAAGACTAAATTAATGTTCCTTTTTTTCCCTTCACTTAATGCCGATCAACATGTTTCACAGAAGAGGAGAGAAAGGATCAATGAGAGGCTGAGAATTCTGCAAAACCTGGTGCCAAATGGAACAAAGGTAAGAAGAAACTGATCCTTTTTTGGCTTCGTTTCAATCAGCTTAATGCTGCTGACTAGAATCTCGTTACTCCCACAGGTAGACATCAGCACAATGCTTGAAGAGGCAGTTCAATATGTGAAGTTCTTGCAGCTCCAAATCAAGGTCAGGACTGATCTTCTACTGTTCTTAGGCTGTTTCATGAGATCTGAAACATTGATTTGTGCAGCTTTTGAGCTCTGATGAGACGTGGATGTATGCTCCCATTGCTTACAATGGCGTGAGTCTCGGGTTCGACCTAAAACATCCCTCCATCGTCTCAGCAGAGGAGAATGACTTTGGGATATGATGGTGTTCCTACTCTTTCGTTCTTGTCACAATTGTTTGATCTTTTCTTTCTTTGGCTCAGTTCTACATTGCAATGGCAATGTCTCGATAAGCAGTACCGAGAAGGATTAATGGTTCGAATGACAAATCTCATTCCAGTGATGAGCAAAAACCAGTGCTGATGGACTGCACTAATAAATCTCAGCAGGAAATAATCTCATTAAAAGCTGCATATTTGCAAAGCCAGCAGCTTCAGAATTGTACTCTGTGAGAAGCAATTCACAAATGAACAAAACAAGGAGGACAATTACAAAATCACAAAAGGATTATATTATCTTTTGGTCTCGTTTGATTTGAACATTCCACATAGTCCAACACTACAAAAAAGCAATAAGATTCATTCTAATGGAGATGAGTTTGTGGTGTGAGAGTAGAGTGTGTTGTTGCAGCAGGCAGCTTCATCTTACAGAGATGGAGATCCTCTACTTTTGTTGTGGTCAACTATGCCCAATGGCAAAGGAACTAAATCAAGATATTATAATCTCGTTAAAAGTATTTAGGTAGACTAAGTCGGGATATTATAATCTTGCTCAAACTATTTTATGATAGTATATCTATCTTAATTGTCATAAGCTCATTCAAATAATCTCTTAGAGACTAAATCAGGATATTACAGTTTGAGATAGACATAGCATATACTGCAAGTAGGTTGGCAATTCATCTTCATATTAAGACAGTAGTCTGCTGATATGGAATTTTTGACTTTCTCTGATACACTTTCTGCTGTTAAAAAGAGAAAAGTCAACAGAGCTTCACATCAAGTGTTTCACCAAGATTAGTGGATTTACCATCAATCATTGAGAGGGATGAAGAAACAAGAAAAATTAGTTATCAGATTTCCATTGACAAGAATGTCATTTACATGCTTCCCTCATGTATAAATGTCAAATTTTACACGATCATAACGACCAAAATAAAGATGGGAGGCCAGAGGGAGAAGAATTCTTCAAAGTGCTTTGCTCTTTATTCTTCTTGAAGGATGAAGTGGTCTCATTTCCATTGCTGCAGACATCACATGATTAACAAAGAATGACTTCTCATGTAATTCGGTGGCAAGTAAATTTATTAACAAATGATGGGCAACGAAATGCACGAAGCATGACTTCTCATGTAATTCAATGGCAAGGATGAAGTGGTCTGAGTTTCTATAAATATCAGGTAAATTTATTACTGGTTCCCCACATTGAAAGTGAGCAAGATTAAGATCAACTTATAAAGGTATGATAGGACTATTGCTATCAACTTTAGCTTAAGTATTTTGATCAGTGATTTAGGCCAAACAAAGTTGATAGACTAATTATCCTACCAAGTCGAATCATGACATTTGGTATCAGAATAGACTTAGCATTGTGAGAGAGCTCGAGTAGGAAAAAATTACTCGTGAATGGAGTCAAATGACTCATCACGACGTGGAGCCATCACTGAGTTATGTCTCACATGCACCATATTAGGATTTGATCTGAGCTACGCAAGGCCCTGACAAGGACATCAAGCTCTTAAGTGGAGGAGATCGTAACACCACAATTAATCCTACATCGAAAGTGAGAAATACTAAGATTGAATTATAAGAATCTAATGGGTGTCTTACTATTAACTTTAGCTTAAGCATTTTAACCAGTGGTTTGGGCAAACAAAGTTGATAGGTTAGTTATCCCATTTAGTCGACCTCTGCACTATGCTAGAGTTTGATCTGGACTATACTGGATCTTGATGAGGACATCAAGCCCTTAAGTGGAAGAGATTGTAACACCCCAATTGGTCCTGCATCGGGAGTGGGAAAAACTAAAATTGACTTATAAAGATTTGATAGATGTACTACTATTAATTTCAACTTAAGTATTTTGAATAGTGGTTTAGGTCAAACGAAGTTGATAAACTAATTATCCCATCAAGCCAAGTTGTGACATTATAGTATCAAAGCAATGGTTTTGGAAAACTCTGAGAACATAGTACCTTATGGATCTGATTAACCTCCGAGGACTTGAAATTTAGAAAGTCTTCAGTGACTCAAGAATGTATCTTGAAATAAAAGTAGAGGTGGACATTTAATGGAAATCCTAATTTCTTAATTATATTAGAAGTAAGAATCGAATAAAGTTAATTAAACTAGGACTCTCAAACAATCCTCCTTTGTAGAACCTCTCTTGATTGAGTTAATGTACTGCCGTATAACATAATAGATCTGCGGCAAACCATAAGCAAGCCAGAAATGTACATGCCTTAGCCAACTCGGAGATAACAACATTTTTATTACTTCACACAACCAGGCTAAACTACAAGCAGATAAGGTTAGCTTTATTATAATTATGCAAGAAGAAACAGCGCTTGAATGTCAAGCACCAGAATTCCATTTATAAGCTTGGTTTCAGAAGTTTATATAGCTGAAGAATTTGATTTGCCAAATCAATTGCATATGGGCTTAAAGAGGACAGCCGAATCTCAAAACCATTGGAAAATCCTATGATGTTACAACTAAGGTAAACTTCAGAATCGATAAAATATCAGAAAATAAAGCATATTTTGGTGCTATCATACAAGTAATCCTGCTAAATTGAACTCACTTGTATTTTAGGAGATCAAGCCCTTCAAATGCATCGATGGCCCCGGACAAAGCTTTCTCTCTCTCGTAGATCCCCTACATCATGACATCAACAAGTTTAATTCAGCTGAACTCTGACTTTGAGTATCACAACAACACCAACTATAATCATAAAATGAAATGCCAGTACAAATAAACAGAAACATGGTAGCAAATGTCATGAGATTTTTGTGTCTAGTTTTGACAGTCATTCTTGCAGACACTTCCGTTGAAAAGAAAAAAATATACATATATTAGACGCTAAATTTTGGACGCAGTGGGAATAGAAAAACCGTATTGTATAAAAGAAATTTATTTGAGCGCATTGACAGAGAAATTAAATTTGCGTCACAAGAGAACAAACAAAGGGAGCATAAAGAAGAGGAAAAGGATTCATTGTTGACCGTGAAAATTTCTTTAGGGTACCAAAAATATAAAAATAAAAAATACCTCATTTCGTAGAGAAATGCAATATACTTCTCTAGATCGAAGTCTTGCAAGTCCACGCATTCTGTCTCGTCATCATCCAGCGTTAGCTCCGAAGATCCCGTCGAGATGGAGCTCACGCTGCCAGTACAGCTGCTGTCAAACAGATGACTATCAGCCTTGCGCCGGTGACCTGCACGATCAATATCCCTATGAAACCCTTACTTTGTTCCGAGTATAACCTAATCCAAATTTAAGCAAATCAACATCCCAATTCGAATAAAAACCGCAGCTTTCACAAGCCCCTAGCACAAGAGAATTCGATCCTTTCACAAAGTGACATTCAACGAGGTGAAAACTGAGCATCTAACACGGAATTTGCCAGATTCGCTTACCGTTTGCCATGGCGAAAGCCCTGAAACGTCAAAACCAAGCTTTCCAATCGGAACAGAAGCCGGGACAAGGCCAACAAGACAGCGGGAATCGAATGCCGAAGATAGCCGGGAGGCGAGATTCGCAAGAAGCAGCTAAAGACGAAGGAGTCAGCTAGATCGTAAAGCTGCAGAGCCATGTGAGGATCGAAGTAGCCCTATAGAGCGCAGAGGCCCCTCGTTTCCTCCTCCCGTTCGACTTCAGTTTGGAGCGGCCAAAGAAGCCCTAATTCTACTAATAGAAGTCCAATTGAAGTCAGCGACAACTTTCCGAGTCAACCCACCGCGAAGCCGTCGCCCGGAGATTTGGACTCGAAACAAATAAAAACGATAACAGGGAGCTAAATGCATATTTACATCCAACACTAATATAACCAGCGCTTCAGATTTGTTGGATGCATATATAATTACGTATATGCCGAGGACTTATATAAAAATCTACATTTGTACTTGGGCTGAGCCCATACATGAGCCAGAACTCATTGAATACATTGGACTATGTTGGGCTCCACAAATGGGCCCATATTTAGTCGAACATTATATGATATTTCTTGAAGAACTAAAGCTTTTTATTTTTGTGTGTGGATAAATCACTCTTCATTGTTCGAAAGACAAAACATAACTTTTAGTTTTTGATCATTCTATATTCTTGAAGAAGTACTTATAATTCAAGAAATGAAGGTCATTTCTAAAATGTTTCAGTATATAGATAGGTGGCCTCTTGGAACCCTAACAAGCTTTAGCTGGCAAACAATAGATAGTGTGGGTAGAATAGATCCACCTAACAATGGCCTTCTTAAAGCCAGAAGATATGGAGTAGTCCTCCTCCATTTCAATCTTTAGAGAGGCACACAACAGCTCTTTTCCATGGCTTTATTGAGAGCTAAAGGAAACGATGCTACGTGCTACCTTTTCTGTTTCACAGAGACATGCACACCTTGCTCTTTTCCAAGGAGCAGAAAGGACCCATGACATGAGACCCTTTGAAATGTAAGCACTTGCACCTCCTTTATGGAATGGGAGTAGGAACCAGGAAGGTGAAGAAGAGGTAGGGTCTTCAAATCATCCATCTGTTCTTCTTTACTAGTAGCATTCAAGAGGGTGAAAGGTTCTTTTGGTAACCATGAAGAAAAGGAGAGTGGCATTTGATCTGACATCCTCCACATGCTTGTGCAAATGGCGCTCTCTCTCTCTCTCTCTCTCTCTCTCTCTCTCTCCCCTTGTGGAGGAACTGATTCCAAAGCAGACAATGACTGAAGGTCATTAATGCCAGCCTCATCATTAACACACATACACATACACAGATGGTTTGATGGTGTCATGGCACTCTGCTGCTGCTAGATGGAGAGGCTACAACTGTAAACATCTTTTTCAGATAAGCCCTGGCACAGCTTCATGACAATGGATTAGTTGGCCTCAGAAAGACTGTCCTGCTCAATGTGTGCTTCCTGAATCATGCTACTGTTAGAAAGCAAAAAAATCCAACTTTGTTATCTTAAAAAGTTCCCTGGTGGCCATTTTGACTCCTTTCTGGGATTTTAGGTCAGATGGAGAAGGCCAAGTACATTTGTGGTGTTCTCATCATGAACCTTTTTCAGAAGAACCTGTCTTTACTGTGCTTTTGTACCTCAGATTTTTCTTTATACAACACATCATGTGTGCCTACCAAAATATCCTCCATGGAAACTCTCTGCTGCTACCTTGCAATACACATGCTTTACAGGTGCAATGAAGTGACGAAATGAGGTATGTCTCTTGGGATTACTTCGTAGCGTAAGAAACATGAGAGATGAACAGTTCCACTTCACTTGTATGCTCAGGTCACTTGCAGCTTGCAACAGAAGCAGATGACAAAACAATGCTTCAACCAGGAGTTAACAAAGAACACTGCGGTCAGGGCAAACCCCCTCAGGGCTCAGGCCATGAGACAAAACTTGGATGGTTGGCAACTTGGTCAGGCTTTGGATCTTGTGTAGCTTTCTGTCAATTTTCAGATTACCAGTTTGACTGTGTGCATTTTAATCAAAACTCCATTGAGATTCTAAATCTATTCTTCCTAGGTTAATGCCATCAACTTGGAGACAATCCTATAAGCCTAGATCAGATGCCATATCAACCAGGGATACATGCTGAGAGCTACAACATTTACAGGATGATTGGGCTTCCTTCCTGCTCTCTTCCTCAAGAGATTACTTTTATACTAATGAGGTAGGAGAGAATTTTTGGGCCATGCAGACAGAGTCAGAAGGATCAAGTAATATATTTGGCTGTATTTCTCAACAGTAAGATCCAAAGCATTATAGAACATAGCTTGTGATTGATTCTGAGGATAAATGCTGCTCTATTTTCCATATCAAGAAACATAGATAGGGGAACAGATTTATGAGCATTAAAGAGTTGGTGATGGCAGTGGGTAGTCAGCAAAGTATTAGTAGCATCACTGGATGTAAGGAAAGAAAGAGATGTCACTCCTCCTTTAGATAATGTTCTGAGAAAAGAGTCAATGATGAACTCAAACTGTTCTTCCTGGATCATATGGAAGATAAACTCCAAGTTGAAACCCTGGTTTAGGACTTCAATCAACATTTTGATGCCAATTCCGACCATTACTTGGGTGATCTCTTCACCAATTACCATGTGTTTGACTTACCTGCAATGCCTACATATTCACCATCCCATTTTGGGAAGAAATATTATATGGTCAATGGTCCCATCAAGCAAGATGGTACTTTCCACACCTTGCATTTGCTTAATGATTCCTTTTCTCTAACCCTTTTTTTATCTTTTATTGGACTATTATTGCTTTTGCCTCACTCTAACAATCTAAATATCAATTATTATTATTATTAGTATTCATGGACAGTGAAGCTTTTAGAGAGAGACAGAGAGAGAATGAGTGAGGACTACAAGCAGGGAGAACAGAACAGCTTGCGGCCACCATATTCCACACTCCTGCACACATATGGGGGGATCCTTCAGAGGAGCCTTTGTCTCTTCTTGTGTAACCACGAGAGCTCCACAAAGGCACTGCTTCTACTAGGCCATCTTTTAGGCTCGAAACCTCCTCCTCTATATCCTCCATCCAGGAAACAACTCTGACCTCCGGCATGGCTGATTCGGGCTACATGGTTTCTCTGTCTACTCTCATCTGCAAGGAAGATGAAACATGCTTCGATGTGCAGGAAGCTGAGGAGGAGGAGGAGGAGGAGGAGGAGGAGGAGGAGAATGCAAAGGCGATGTTGTGTGAAGAGGACTCTGATGAATACGTAGAGATGCTGCTGAACAGAGAGAGCTGCTTCTGCAGCGCAACTCCTGATGCAGCATCTGGAAAGTCGGTTAACTCTGCTCGTTCTGATGCGGTTCGATGGATTCTCAGAGTTAGTCCGCGTTCCATCTGCGAAGCAAGTCATTTCGGTTTCTGTGTTCTTGATTCTTGTGTCTTTGCTGTGTGCTGACGCAGACGAAGGCCTTATTTGGATTCAGCATGAAAACGGCGTACGTGGCGGTGATCTACTTGGATCATTTCTTCATGCATCGAACCACCGATTCGATCGTAAGTGCTGCTTCGGATCTTCTTCCTCCTCTTTGTTTGCGTTGCCGATCCTTGTCGTTGATTAAGCTTGTTTGGGTGCATGGATTAGAAAGGCAAGAGCTGGGCCATTCGGTTGCTGTCGGTGGCTTGCTTATCACTGGCCGTGAAGATGGAAGAACGCAAGGTTCCGGCGTTGTCGGAGTTCCGAACAGAAGACTACCGATTCGATGCCGAAGCCATACAGAGGATGGAGCTGCTGGTTTTGGGTACATTGGAGTGGAGGATGAGCATGGTCACGCCTTTCTCCTATCTGAGCCACTTCGCATCCAAGCTCCAACAGCATGCATCGGAGGGCGTACTGTGGAAGGCCATTAAGCTCGTATTTGCAAGCATCGAAGGTCAGAGGCTGGCTAGACAGATTATTCATGTTCTTTCTGTAGATCTTTAATGCCAAAGGAGTTGGAACGTTCGATCTTTTAGTGTCTTGTCATTGCTGTCGATGAATGCAGTAATGAATTTGGTGGATTATCGAGCTTCAGTTATAGCTGCTGCTGCAGTTCTTGCTGCATCGGATGAAGGATTAACTCAGACGTCAGTGAAGTCCAAGATGAGTACCGTCTCATCATGCAGATCTTTGGACACCGTAAGTGCTAAAACCTTTTAGATTCTTTCGTCTCCAACCTTCAATATGAGGTGCCCAAATAATATTATGGACAATCTTGTGGCACAGGATCATGTCTTTTCCTGCTATAGTCTGTTGATTCAAGAGACACAAAAGGAGAAGCTGAAAACATCAAAGGGTTTGGCTCCTCCTGATCACTCAGTGGCTGATGGTTTGAGTGTCGACAGTTCGGTTGATACAGACGGAACCATCTCTTTTGTGGTTGCAAGCAGCAAGAGAAGAAGGTTGCAATAGTATTGGAATAGCAACTTGAGAACTCAGACTCAGGCAATGGTTTTTATGGTTGTCCATGGGGATTGATTTGATTCTCTTAGTAAACATATATATATCGTATAGTTGATTGATGGTTTCGTTTGAAAAGGTTTGGATGTGTGGTGTTGAGAGGGTGTTTCACACACTAGTTACTGGTGTAGAGAGAAGGGAAAGGAAGGAAAGAAGAGGTGTTAAAGCTATAGCTCAAAGTATAAAAGGACTGACCGAAGTTAAAACAAAGAAAACTGAAAACAACAAGAAGGGATGAGTGTTACTGTGAATAGGGTGGCAAGCAGTGGAGTTGGTTCTCAGCTTCTTGTTCTTGATTTGAGGATCACTTCCCCTTTATTCATTGTAATATGGCTTTTCATTTTTGTTCTTCCGAATGCAGAGGAGTGACTGGAGATGCTGATTCTTTCAGTGGAGGGAGTCTGGTGCTTTGATTGTTTTAAGAGATCCTGTAGCCATGCACTTTGGGTGGAGGTGCTTGGGATGCTTTCTTGATATTTTAAAGGCTGTGATCAGATGCACTTTTGCTGCATGCTGGCCAGATGAATGTGTAATGTGGGTGAAGGGTTTCTTTTTCTTTCCCTACTTTTTTGATCTTCTTTTGCAGTGAGCAAAGTATAATGTTGGATGAATTGTAATTGGGTTTGCTTGAATCATGGGAATGAATTTGGTACTGCATTCCATTGGTGCTCTGTGATGTTTCACAGGTCATATCTAAGTTTTGCTGTTGGAATCAGAATAATAAAACTGTTCAAAGATGGGATAATATTGCTGCTATTCATGGAGATTTGTCTGTTGTACTGATCAAGATGCCCACTTCAAAAGCTTCTTATCCAATATGATAAGTAAATTGATCCATGGAGCTCAACTTTGAGATCTAATGTTTCATATCATTCAGCAGCTGATAAGATAAAAGATTTGGGTGGGGGGGGTCAGTGATGAAGAAAGCCAAACTATATCCTCAGCTTCTACCACCTGCAGCTGTGGGTTTCTTTTCTTATGTAAGCATGCTGACCAGAGCAGCATGTGATGGTGCCATTATCTTTCACCTTCCTTCACTGAGGAACATGTGTGAGTCTCCCATCCTTGTCTCTCACCACTGTCTGATCTCAGATCAGATGGCTGGTGTTGCTGCAGTGGGGTTTCCTTGCTCCCTGATTGATGTAGATGCAGTCAAAAACAAAGCCTGGGACATGGTTTGGTAAAAATGAGTGGGCTGGCCCCTGTCACAGCAGCAGCAGCAGAAACAAAGGATTTAAAGAAATTGAAGTGTAGCTTGACCTGTGCAGCTGGAATTTACACAGCGAACTGCTTCCCTAATGGAGAGGCTGCTGCATATGGTGGCCTGCCCACCTTTGCAAGCCAAGGATCTCTCTCTCTCTCTCTCTCAGGAGCAGTAAGTAAACAAATCAATGTTTCCAAACTCGATGTGAAAACAATGGCACATCCATCTTGACTTGGTCAAGAGAACACTTCTCCAGGTCCTGATGAATGATGCAGAGACATTTTGAGAGTGCAGAGGAAAAGAAAGACAGCAGCTGATCAGTTTACCATGAGGTAGTAGAAAGTACATTAAGCCTTTGGTTTATCATTGTAAAAAAAAGGAGTAGATAGAAGTAAAGAATTTACTGGTGGCAGTGATGATTGTGGTGTATACAGTGGCTTAGGACTTCTAGTATATGCAGTGACGATGAGTCTTGTCCTTTCCAAACAATGAATTCAGTGATATCTACTAGAAGACTTGAGCAGAAAATTTACTGTCTTGTTTTACCAATGAACATCTTTGGCCAACTTCTGCTGCAACTAAAGAAACTTTCATGTAGCAAGATGCATAGGTACAAGGAAACCTCCTCTTCTTCTCGTGAACCTTGAACAAGACTAAAAGCATCTATCCTTCCAATATAGCTCTGCAGTGTTGTCACACACATCTTGTTCGTTTCTGTTTTCTGCCTCTGCAATTCCTCTGTCACATGGATCAGATTTGTCTAAGCATGAAACTGAGATCACATGAAAGAAGTAACATCAAATTGACCATGTAACCACCCAAAGAAAAAAGAACTGCACGAGCAAAATGTACTGACCTGTGTGTGGAGCAAACTGCAAGATCACCTCCTTGATCTTTGTTCTTTTTACTGCTTCCAACATGTGGGTAGCATAGAGGGAAGAACATAATAAAGAGTTCTGATCAAGAATATAATCATTCATTAGTATATTAATGTATTAGTTTTATTGGTAATGAATACAGGATCAAGTTGAAGTTAAGAGGAAATCACATTTGGAACTAATGTAGACTTGTTTGACCCATTATGGATCAGTGAACAAGAAGAGAGCAATCTACTGGTCATTTCTTGACCAATGAATAGGAATCTGCAGTTTAAAGATGGTTAGACCTCTGCATCTAGTCCTAGTGCAAATGATCTGAAAACTCCCACAAACCATCACCAGTGATTTAAAATCCAATTTGCCATAGAATATTCTCATGGCTGGCTTCATATGTCCTTTTTCACAAACACCTGTATCAAGTCATGTAAAGAAGCCATTAAACCATAAAATCAATACCTTCTGCACCAGTTTGGCTTTTGGATTTTCAGATTGGAATATATCGGAATCCTTTTAACTGTGGCAGAAATGGGTATACCAAGGAATCCAATCAACATGCATACCACTCACTACGAGAATGACTTGTATTTGTGAAATCTCCAAGAAATTTGACATTTATAGATTGTAATATGATGGTGCAATTAGTGACACACAATTACACAGATATTCGATTACTATGCCCTGGAATGCGTCTATCTTCTCCATCTCTCTAGAGCTCATCAAATTGACAACCTGCACAAGAAGCTCTAGATATTACTGGAATTATATGCCTTTGCAAATGCACTGAGAAAAGACTTGCTGACCTCTAATCAGCAATTGATGTATATGAGCAAAAATTAGAATAATTATTCATAAACTAGATAAGTTGTACCAATTAATGGTCAGTGCACAGTTGTGTAGACCGTACAATATCAGCGTGTGCAGTTAAATAAGTAATTGCAGCTAAATGAAACTAGCTTAACAACTATCCAGACAAACATCCATATTAGTCTTTCTGGGAAAAAGTCAAGGGTTTAAATAAGTTCATCCAGATTATGAAGTTATATGTGCCTTTCTAATCTGATCCTGAGAAAGTGACATCAGTTGCCCAGAAAGAATTCAGATAGATCTTTTTTCGCATATCCATATTATCCGCTAATGAAAAATCTCTGGGACAGTGTACGATAATATTCAAAGCACCTTGTACTCGCAGAGGAGTTTACATTACTTGTTACATAAATATAGTGCAATAAAGTTTTCAACTGAAAATAATCATAGAATTTCCTATGTCTAAAATATCCACAATCGTTAAAATATTAAGTTCTCTTAAAGAAACAGAAAAAAAAATAAGTGAAAATTGTTGAAAGTCAGATCGCATTCTATTAAACCTGCAAAGGCAGAGTGGGAAGGAGAACATGATTCTTTCCCCCCAAGCAATAGAATCCATCATTCTTGTGAAGACAAATGGAAAACAAATGATTTGAAACATTTCATTGAGTGGTTATATATAAACATTCTCCCTATTTATAAGCTATTGGAATGATTCAGAACATTTCTTAAAGCATTGATTTGTAAGACATCCGTACATGGATGTGCCTGTTCAATTATTTTAGTTTCACAATACTGCAGTAAATATATAATCCTTCATTAATCATTCATCATATCATTTACACAGTTAAAAAATAATGTGGAGCAATAAAGTTATAGGAGATCCGCATAAGCCATGAATTTATCTTTGAAAAGACAAAAGAATTGGGATATCATATCACAATTAACCAATTGAAGGCTTGTCCAGAAGTACCTCTACATTAAATTGCTTATATGATTGCCTTCCCTTCCAACTGGAGCTTGTTTCATTTACTCATCATTAGGAGGCCTAGTGGTTAATGCAAGTGCTCCAAGTTTGTCCATAACTAAGTTTACCCAACGCAGCTGAACCACTCCGATAGGAGCATGTTCTAACATGAATGCGGCAAACCAGAGAGACTAATGAGGGACCAAGCTTTGTAAAACACAAGCATATGAATTATTCAGTATCATTTGAGGAGTAAGCTTACCTGTTAACCATGCTGATAAAAAGTTTACAATTAGAGCAAAGTCAGCTGAAATTGTGCAAATTTCTGAATGCTAATATATATACAGAAAACCCCCCTTTTTCCAAAGTCAAAATAGTTGAGATTTTTTCATCCATGATGATGACAACAATGGTACTCTTTTCTCCAGCTGCATAATCACAGATTGATGAGAATAAGTTTCTTTCTGTGGTTTTCTGAAACACTGCAGACACAATAAAGCAATAGTGGAGAATCTGGCATAAACAGGCCTAAGTTTCATTTAGGATACGCCTGGACTATTATCTAACATGAAGTTACCACATGAATAGCTAGCTATATAGATGATTGTAAACATAGAATTAGCAAACCTCAGAGTAGCATCATGGAACCGATAACAATATCACTTGCATAGCTTCGTCATATTGATGTAAATGAGAGAATGCCAATCAAACTATGGAATATAAAGGCTAAATTTACAGAAAAAAATCTATGTTTCGGGAACACACATCAGTTAAATCATTTCATGACTTCTTTACGAGGCATTGAAGCCATCAGAAAGAGGCTACTATAGTTTATTTCCCCTTTCCATGCAGAAGTAAAATGCTTTGATATTACCATAAATCACCTCAGTTCCTGCAACACCTATTGCCAGTAATACAACGATAACTTCGTCACACATGGTGCGCGCAGATGCTTTGCCAAGGCATTCCCTGTTAATTTCACACACTGGAGAGTCAACCCGATGGAATGTCAACCGAAGCAGTGCAGTAGATACCAAAAACCAACACCCGGCGAGGACGCCGCACAGTTTCCGCCGTCGATGGAGGGCCTTCTCCCACTAGTGGTTCTCCTCCGCCCTACCGAAGGTACACTTCATATAGCTAGCCATTCCCCAACTCCTCTTACCAAAAGCCGAACTTTTCTATAGCCCCTACTTCAAAGAGCTACCTTTAAAGACGCGCTACCACCGCGGAGGAAGGACAGAGAGAAGAAGACAGATCCGGGAGAGGTCTCATCATCGTTAGCGACAGAGGGAAGAAGAACGGGGGAGGAAGACAGATCCGGGATAAATCGAGGAACATAGCAGATTGCCTCTCCGTGTGTTCGACAAATCGAACGAAAACAGAGGCCAAGTCAGCGCTGACCGGGTTCCTATTAAACGACACGGTACGGATTCGAGAACCTAATCGAACCGAACCGACGAATCCGGTTCAGGATCCGGTTCCGGTTCGATCTATAAATCCGGCTTGCAAAATTACCAAGGTAAAGGCATCTGATCTGCTTTGACCTTTCCTCTTCTTCTTGCAGAAGAGGCGAGGATCGAGCGTGGGGTTCCTCCGACGCAGGAAGAATCTGCCGCAGGGAGAGTGAGAGTCGCGGAGGACGCAGGACAAGTGACAGTTGACGACCTTAGGCTGCTGCGGCGGCGGAAGACACTAGCATAGCTGGCTTTAGTTTTGGACTGACCGATGGAGAAGTAGATGTGGAAGGCCGCGAGTACAGGTGAAGCGAAGCTCAATAATATGTCTAGCTGAGACCAGTATCCGTGGGAGGCGAGTGAGGCTTTACTGATCAGTGAAAGAGAGGACTCTTAAGCATCGTTCCATCGTTAGCTCAGCTCAGCTAGAATTGATTCTTTCTTTGGTTGCCTACATATATTATTCCTTCTCAGCTAGATTGATCCAAACATGATTCGAAGCTTTGGACCGAGTTTTCTCTGCTCAGGGCATCCAAAGCAAAGGCACGTGGACTTTGTATTGATCAGGTAAAATATGTATTTGCTCAAACACAGAGCAGTCATGGAGATTGCATACCAGACAGCTCAAGGTGTTTGATTAGAGGTGTGGCCGTATGCTCACTAAGTTTGTAGCTTGGAGAAGATGGCTCAGAGTGTAATTAACATGAACACACAGCGACTCAGCTCAGCTTGAGGGAAGAAACTGCCTGTGGCTCTTTCACCACAAACAGGGTCACCAATGTTAGATGGCTAAAAATCCACAGGTCCAAATCACTTGTTTCTTCTTCCTTTGAGGTTTCTGAAAGATTTGATGTTATCAGATCAACATGTGATCGATTTCGGATGATAGCTGTTTCATGTCCTGACCCGTACCTCGATTGACTTGTGCAAACAAAACTGGAGATGGGACTGAGTGCAATCAACATGTTCTGCTGGCTATGCCATTCAATACTATTCCATATTCTGCATTTGATAGCACGGTCTGTCTTCAGCACATCATTGCAGCTTCCTCTCCATTTCCTAAGTTCATGCACCCAATTCAGCAATCATTAACTGCATGGACTTAGATTTAGCCAAGGTTTCATAGATAGAGATTGTCAGCCTTGTTCCATGCTGGGGCCAGGACAGCAAAGCTTGGAGATTTCCTTATCATCCCACGACTTACAGAACCACGTTGCTTGCTCGTACTACTGAAAGATTTCTCTCGGTCCACATGCATATGGAGATGGTTAAAGTTCTTCAGACTTCATGATCTTTATGACTGCGTCACGGTTTCAGTGTGTTCATGAGACATAGGCCCAGTATCCTTGTTAAGGTGACTAGGAACCCATTATGAAAGAACAAGGAAAAGATATCTTACCATTTAGCCATTGGGGAAGAGACTTTTCCTCGAAGGATCCAACACTGGGACACTCGGAACCCATTGATGCTTACTTTTAGTTTTCGTAAAGGACGAAGCAAAGAGGAGCTTATGTGGAAGATAAGGTCAATGAGTCATCAAACATCCGGCAACCAATGGCTGGTAGATATCTCTTTCTCTAACAATGGGAGGGTGATGAATGGGACCCAGAGATCATGATCATGAGAATATCGGCATGGCTGTCCATTTCTTGAAGACTTGCAGAGATTGGAGTGCATTATCTTCAGGAACACCTCATTCAAATCAAATGAGACCGAACTTCGTTAATTTGACCTCGCTGTGGTCACTACAGTTCATCTGTCATTCTTCTGGGAATAAGAGCTGGAAAGATCTTATCTGACATGCCATACCATACCGATGAAAACATATTTGATCTAAAGATCTGGGCTAGATTCAAGAATGCCAAAGACAGTTGTCTCATGATCTAATGGAGTACACCGCTAAGATGCTATAAGAGGATGAAAACTATATCTGAACAAACAGAAATGTCCACTTGTCTCATGATCTGTTTGACCTTACTGCTTGTCATGTGTTGATTCAGAGGACATCTTACTATTTACTGCTCTGAGATGTATGCAAAACATGCTATGTGGATGGTACTTGATGTGATGACACAGCATGTTCTAGAAATTCCTCAATCAAACACTGCAGGGGTTACTTGTCATGCATTCAAGGTAGGAAAAGGATGTTTTCCTATCCCCTACACCCAACAGCTGAGTCACCAAGCACTGCTGCTATATAGTAATGGTTGTCTGTTGTAAGGAGAAGAAGAAAGAGTGCCGCTGGGGCCTGATACGAGTGAAACAGTTGCCCCGGGAATCTAGTCCATGTGACACACACCAACCAAAGTAGAAGAGGATAAGGACACAGACCAAAGAAGTACTAACTCTGTGGATGAAGATCTGAGTAGTTTTCAGATAAAAAGTTGGAGCAATTTATATATTGTTCAGGAAAACTGACATATGATATCTTCTGAAAATTTGAAGGGTGGATTCTAAACAAATGTGTCGTGATTGATGAGTCAGCATGATTTATTCTACGGATCGATGTCGGGAACCTTTTGTCGATTGAGCTGGATGCCGAGATGGCCGGGACCTCGAGAAGGGGTGCTGATTAGCGCTTGTCGATCTCCTGGTCGATCAGTAGCTCGCTCTCGTGCGCTGGATGACAACTTCTGGATTGAGACGCTCGCGGCTCGAGGGTGGTCGCTCGCCTGCAAAAATGGTCTTCGTCGGGTGATTCCCGACTTTGGCCCCTCCGACGAACAAGTCATTAGTAGGTTGAATTGTTTTGTTTGCCTCTCTCCTGACCGGAGACCGATCAGGGGCTTTTATACTATTGTACCAAGATTGATTGCACATGGGTTTTGCGTAGTGGTACGCGGGTTGAACAGCGTCTTGGTACGGATTCTGACTTGACGTGTGACATCAACTATGATATGTCTTGGACCCAAAATATGTTTTATCATATTCAAGTTTCAATCAAAATCCTCACTTATTTATGGTTATATTTTCAAAAGATAAAGTTCTCTTGTTCGGTTGTATGATTTGATACACGATTATTGTTCATCTGGGAATTTTCAGCTCCACTGTTCTTGAGATTATCAAGTTCTAAAGAATCCCATTGAGCTGCCCTATCCCAAGTGCAGGTTAGGCAAGATCTCAGTGAAATCTCGGCATGGGGGTATCTCACTATTGTGCGCTAAAAAAAGTAAAGGATGGATGTGAAAAGATCTCCTGCATGAAATATTACCATGAAAAAAAATGAAGATTTCATTGCAGCACTCTCAATGTTGTGAGTGTAAATATGAAAACTGTAGCACTGTAGGATGCATATGCTACTCTTGTCAAGAGATAAAGAGGAACAGGAAATCAGGTCCCGGTCAATCCCCATCAGTAGTTTGGGAGATAGATGAGGGAAGACACAATTGATCAAAGGTGAGGGTGGGGTTGGGTCTCCATTTTTTCATGGGGAGAATTAGGTGGATGCGGCTACAAGATAACGAGGGACCAAAAGCAGCAGCACCACTACAATGGAGAGAGCAGGGACAGGCAGTGAATCAGATTCTTTGCCAATTAATCCACTTCTGTGACCAAAGACTGTGCTCTTCTGGCTTTTGTCAGAAACTGCGATTAGACTAGCAACAGTACCATCATCCCACCCATGGCTACAGGATGATCAGTGAATGCAACTGCTAATGAGATGCAAAGCAGAAGAATGGTCTGTGAGTGAATTTGCCAGTTCGATGCATGGCAACAGCAAAATCTCTGACTGCATCTGCGAAGACGATGCAATGGGACTTGCTCTGCATCAGTTGCATCGAGAAAGAAGGTCCACTCTGTGCTTGATTGACAGCGGATGACAAAAGATTTCTAGGCACGAATATAGTGTCTTAATTCTCCAAACATGCCTGGGAATAGGCAGAGCATTGAAGAGGCAATTCAGATCCGATGGCGAAAGGAAGGATTTGGGTTTGAATTTTTGGTCCCCTTGCATGACCTTAATGTTAATCCTCCTTCGAAGCTTTTGGATCAAAGATCCACTTTTCTTCAGCATCTACGTAGACTACACCACCCAAAGCACGAGAACCATGCATTCGCTCCACCTTCCACAAGAACCACACGCAACCCTTCGAGGTCAAGGAACAGAGCCCCACCCGTTCCCCATCACAAATCGTCCTTTGACAGTGCTTGGAGGTGTCTGAATGTAACGTTTGTCGGATAGGGAGATGTGTTTCATGAGGTTAGCCATCGGTGAGAGAAAAGACCACACGACTCGCTTCACCCCACCAGGCTACAAGAGTTGGGAACGGGAACTGACTGCATCGACGTCTGAACACAGGGCAATAGGACGAAAGACACTGTGACGCTCACCGTTTCTGCAACGGGAACCTCAAATTACACACGAGAAGGAACTTGGATGTTCTATCACTAGATATAAATAGAAGAAGCAGAGAGAGAGAGAGAGAGAGAGAGAGAGAGGAAGGGTACGGTGTGCCGGTGGATGGCGCACAGTGGGAAGGACAAAGATAAAGAAAGATATTGCGGTGTGGATGACTCGTGGCCCCGCCTCCCCTCGGAAGGAAGATAGCAGTGCAAGAGACAACGGTGGGATGCAAAGGATTGGAAGGCCCAGGAAGCAGGGGTAGGAGAAGGTGGAACACCTCTTCCTCTCTCCACCTCGCAAGCCATGTGTATCTATATACATTTACATATCACGGCACTTGAGAAGCACATAGACATATCAACTCATACATATATATAGATATGCATATAGGAGCAAGTTCTCACCTTCTGCTCTCTAGTCTTTTTACTCTATTTAAGACGAGTAATATAGGGTGAGCGTGAGACATGGGGGGCAGCAGCATCGTTAACGCAGCGGCAGCAGCGGCGGCGGAGGCGGGAGGCGGTGGAAGAAGCAGCGGCAAGCTGCTGGAGTTGCTGAACGTGCGGGTGGTGGGTAGCGGGGAGCGGGTGGTGGTGCTGTCGCACGGCTTCGGCACGGATCAGTCGGCATGGAACCGCGTCCTCCCCTACTTCCAGCGCGACTACCGCGTCGTCCTCTACGACTTGGTCTGCGCCGGCAGCGTCAACCCGGACCACTTCGACTTCCGTCGCTACACCACCCTCGACGCCTACGTCGACGACCTCCTAGACATCCTCGACGCCCTCTGCATCGACCGCTGCTTCTTCGTCGGCCACTCCGTCTCCGCCATGATCGGCATCATCGCCGCCATCCGCCGCCCTGAGCTCTTCCTCAAGCTCATCCTCGTCGGCGCCTCCCCCAGGTATCTATATGAAGAACCACCCTGTCTCCAGGGGGCTGATCGACTTGGTACAGCAGTTTCTGGCGACTGATTTGGGTGAGGTGTTTGCTGTTCTTGTCTGGGATGCTGGGTAGGTTCCTGAATGATGGAGACTACCATGGGGGTTTCGAGAGGGAAGAGTTCGAGAAGGTATTCGCGGCGATGGAGGCGAACTACGAGGCGTGGGTGCAGGGGTTCGCGCCGCTGGCGGTGGGGGCGGACGTGCCGGCGGCGGTGCGGGAGTTCAGCCGGACGCTTTTCAACATGAGGCCGGACATCTCGCTGTTCGTGTCGCGGACTGTGGTCAACAGCGACCTGCGCGGGGTGCTGGGCCTCGTCCGCACCCCCTGCGTCGTCGTCCAGACCGCCAAGGACGTCTCCGTCCCCGCCTCCGTCGCCGCCTACCTCAAGGCCCACCTCGGCGGCCGCACCACCATCGAACTCCTCCCCATCGAGGGCCACCTCCCCCACCTCAGCTCCCCCGCCGTCCTCGTCCAGGTCCTCCGCCGCGCCATCGCCTCCCACCGCTGATCACCATCACCACCTGCCACAGCAGGGCCCACCACCTCCGCTTCCGAGTCAAACTGGGTATGGCTAATGATACGTGGAGAATAAAATTTGGTTGGTCGTCCCTTTCGTCTTAGATGTATCCACAAGAGACATCCACGTGGAGGTCACGTGATCTCATCATCTTCCTCCTCCTCCTCCTCCTCCTCTGCCCTTTGTTTTTTCCCCAGTGTATCGTCCAATAGTAAAAAAGCTTTGGCAAAACTGCTTGTTTGCTTTGGCGTATCCATTGTCTGTGAGCAAAATGGATGCGTGTTGGGTGCACGCGTCAGTAAGCGGGGTTGTGATATTGATAGATGCAAAGTGGGGGGTTGGATAGAACTGGAGTTATCTCTGGGTTTTTCTTCCCCGGCAAAGTAAAGCAAAAGCACCGACTGGAAAGCTACTCCAGGCTTCTATCAGTTCGTCATTGGTGCCTGTCGGAGGAGGATTAACTAGGGAGGAGGCAATCCAAGTGTGTGGGTTTGAGATAAGAAAGGGGACCAGAGACAGGTGTCACCCATATCCCGGTGGTAGGCCTGCTGTAGTGGTGCTTCTGCTGCTGTCTCGCACAAGTCAAGTCTTTAGTTGGATACATAAACAAATGATGGGTGGAAGAATTGGGGGCTTAAAGAGCACAAACGATCCTATTCGGATAAGAATGCAGAGGTTTATTAATAGTATAAATAAATGCTCTGTCTTTATAATGAAAATATTAATCGTTTAATCGAATGTCTCCTTGAATTTTGACTCGGTCAACTCTACGATCGTGCAATCTATTTTTCATCTATTAAAATCGATCACTGCCATCATTTGGCCGGTCGGGTACGATTGAAACACGAAGCCGGTCCGACTCAACCCAGTCGCAGATAAAAATTGACTCGAGCGCGGGATGTCGATATAAACGAAGACGAAGCCCGCGTCCGGCTTTCGGAGAAGCCGAGGCGAACGGGAGGGCGGCGCTGGAGGTCGCCGGATGCTTCCTTCCTGATGGCAGACGCCTCCACTTTCGGCACAGGTGCCACCTCATCTCCCTCTTAAGTTGTAGCTGCACGCTGCAACTGGAGTTCTTGAGCCCTATTTGACAAGAAATTCCACAGGTAGATGAATAAAATGCGTGATTAAGGAAGGAGAACCGATCTGGCATATATTGTAGCCCTCTTGTAGTTTCAGAACTTTGAACAAAGTTTTAGTGTTGTTCATGGGCATCCGAATTGGTGACCGATGAAAGAAATGGATTGGGTTCTTCAACTTTTTCTTCCGTGCTGGATTTTCATTTTAGGGTTACACTGGTAACAGATTCCTAAGCGTCTTACTGTGGGTGTTAATATATAGAGATTATTCATGGTTGAAGGAGGGGAATATTTGAGCTGATGTAATCTGCCATACTCAAAATATTGTAGAAATTTTAGATTTTTTTGAAAAAGAAAAAAAAAAAAAACTAAGAAGAAACTTTCATTACTTTATAGAGAGACCTCTCACTCGTGCAATAATGCACTGACCACTAGAGACGAAAGTTTGGATATTTGTTTTCTCTTCCTTTAGTAAAATTACATCTTTTGGAGCTTAGGAATTGACCTCCACCACTTTATTGTGTATGATGCTAACGCATTATGAGGTTCATTTATCTCATGCTTGTCATCTTGCAATTGGATTCCGGAGCATTGTTATATTAATTAGTGGATATCTTTCTACGGTTGGCCTTTTATTTTAGCTTTTCCAATCATCTCATTTTATTGTTCCTCTGAAAGCTATGTGGTGATGTTCACTTTTGATGATTGTCTGTATTTTTTTTTTTTCCTTTTGGGTAGTGATTGTTTTTGTTGGAGACTTTTGGTCAGACTGCACATATTTCCATTTGAAACTAAACCTTGTCTTCAATTTTCTTTTGTGTTCTATTTGATGCTACCGAGCGTTTTGCGTGATTAAAAGGTTACTAAGAATTATGTGCTATTTTTATTCTCTGTACTGTAGGATGGCCTCCAGGCCTAAAATTCTATATAATAAATGTCTCTTCTCTGGTAGCTTTAGTGCAGCAACATATAAACTTGGCTTTATATGAACGTGACCTTTCATTGATGTGTGTCTTAAAGAAGCCACTCCTTAAAGATTGTTATCTCCTTAAAAAAATATTAAAATATATAAAATATAATATAAAAATATTATATTATTAATCTAATAAATAAATATTATTTTGTATAGTAATTAATAATCTACTGTTAATAGTATATTTACTGTTAACACCAGTTAGAAGGGAAGAGTAGAAACTGATAGTGAGAAGTCACGGTGAGAAGTCAGTGGATAATAGTAGCGGCAAGAGCAATAGAGTCGCGGATAGCAGGAGGCAGCAGACAACAGTGGAAACTGTGGAGTCGCGGACAGTAGGAGGCAACATACAACAGCAGCGACGACAGCGAAATCGTGGATAACAAGAGGCAGCAGAGTCATGTCATGGACAGCAGCAGGCAGTGGACAACGGTAGCGAACAACAATAGAAGCTGAGGAGACTCGGTCGGCGATAGAGGAGGACTTAGAGGCAATAGGAGAAATTGTCGGTAATGAACGCAGAGGGAGAAATTGTCGGCAGCGAACGCAAAGGGAGAAAGCGTAGGGTTGAGAGTCGGGGTCACGTGTAGGTTTTGATATAACTGCGTGTGTTAGTTAGTTTAATCGAACCAACTAATGCAAATTTAATCGAACCATACTTAAAAAGTCTAGTTCGATTGCCTTATATGAATCGGGCGCTCGCCCTAAGCTCCCAAGTGGCACCTTGCACCGCCTGGCCCTTAAACGAGGTGCTCAGGCCTCGCCTTATCCAAGCGTCAAGGCGAGCACCCGAGCACCTTTTTAAATCACTGATGTCAACATATGTCAACATTTGTCTTCTTAATGGCCTGGCTCTTGACCACAGGGATAGGGCTTACGGTTTATGGCCCTCTTAACTTCTGAAGTCGGTTATTTTCCTTTGTATTACTATTTTCATAGGTGACTACATTATGTTGATATAAGTACTGTAGTCCTAGTGATCTGTAAAAGACAGTGTACCTTATTTGAAAGTTTTGGTGTTTGCTTACGGTGTAATGTATGTTTCTTTTGTTAAGGGCAATCAGTTAGTCCTACTTGTCCAGGTAAAATAAGCATGAGCAATTGTTACAGTAGCTTATCCCATGACTGGGCTCAACTTCTTACATGTTGCTTTAGCATGTGCTTTGTCTCCTCCACAGGACACATTTTGGAGACTGAACCCCATTCCTAATCCTATTGTGATCCACATGGGTGATGGGTTATACTGGTCTGAGTGGGCCAACTCAACCAACTCTTGCTGTATTGGAACAGCAGAAATACCTTCAACTCATTCATGCATGAGGCATGAGCAACATAAGCAGGTGATTTTTCTTATGTTTCTATTATTCATTTATTTTAGCACTGTCTCAGTCCTCAATCAGATGTTGCATACGATCAATGTCTGTATATGTCAGAAAAGAGCTGGGAGGAAAAGGAACGTGCATCTCATTATGTTTTGATGTTGTTGGTCCTACTTACATAGTTCATTGCATACAAATCCATTTTCCTCCTTGTGTAGCTGCATCCTTGTTCGGATCCCTTCCTTCCATCACGTAAATAATCTATATATCAATCAAGGCTATCTATGCAGCATGATGAATGTAGCAGTGCTGGGCATGGTGGTCGAAGCTCCAGTTGTAGAGCCACTGATAATTAAACTTTTGATGAGAGAGAAATAGTTGATGCTATATTTTGGAATGACTTCAGTTGTGCTTTGATAAACATAACAAGGGGGTAGATAGATATTTTCAAAGAAATTAAATGCATGATGGAAGCAACATGAGGGTCAGGGAAAGATACAGTGGAAGATATGGTCAGAAAAATGGAGGCAGATCGACAAAGTGGCTACCAAGTAGAAAAATGCTCGATCTTTTTTGATGAAGCAGATATGAGACGAACTCCAAAGAATGAAGAACTGAGAGCAAAGGTTTCATATGACATTTTTCTCAGCCTTGTGCTTCTGACTGGTAGATCTATAACCTGTTCTGCAGCTGCTGAACAAAAAATCTTTATAGATCTATGAGACTATATAAATTCATTACACAAAGAAGGATGATCAGATTTTCTCTTTTGGATCATCTAGATTTTGATGCTTTAGTTGATCTCTATAGGGCTTGTCTTTCATGTATTTTTGTTGTTTTGTTCATGAATGTTAGTGGGAAGTGATCTGCTTGGTACTAGGTTGATAATAATACTGCTGTATTGGCCTATTAGCTCAGTTGGTTAGAGCGTCGTGCTAATAACGCGAAGGTCGCAGGTTCGAAACCTGCATGGGCCATATATATTTTTTTATTTCTATATTAATTTATTTAATTTTTTTGATTCGAAAGTTAAGCCATAAATTCATTTTTTTTATTTAAATTAATGTAATTGAAAAATCAATCATTAATCTTAGTTAAATATTTACTGAATTTGTGCACTTGGCTGTTCAATTTAGCCTCGCTTTGTTTTAAGGTTTTTATATACTTAAATGCTAATTTTTCTTCTATGTTAATTAATTTAGCTTAAATTTATCTTCTTCTTCTTATTGTTTATCTTTTTGGTTTATTAGTTTCAGACACTATCTTGTTTAATTAGGAAAAAACAGACGCTTCAGAAATAAATGTAAGAAGCAAACTTCAACTTTCGTTTGTGACAAGACAAATTAATAGCACCAGCCATTATCTAATTAATACGACAATTTATTTACTGTTAACAACAGACTCATTGTTTGTTTCTCTTAATTAGCTTTTCCAGAGCTCATTCATTAGACGTACTTATCGAATCCTATCCTCCAATCACATTTCTCACATTAAATCCCCGCTATATGTATTCTCTAATTCCATACGACGCCCACACGAATTTAATCCCTCAGTAAACCACAACGTTGGCTGTTGGCGGCTGGCGGCTGGCGGCTGGCGAGCGCTCCGCTCAACGCCAATGATATACGCGGAACGATCGTTAAACGAAACTACGACAACGGATCGTAGGCATCCAAATCGAAGCACGCGAATCGATCCTCAACCAAACGCACTTCTCACGAAATCCATAGACAAAGAGCGCTCCGCTCAAATCCATATATATTTTTTTATTTCTATATTAATTTATTTAATTTTTTTGATTCGAAAGTTAAGCCATAAATTCATTTTTTTATTTAAATTAATGTAATTGAAAAATCAATCATTAATCTTAGTTAAATATTTACTGAATTTGTGCACTTGGCTGTTCAATTTAGCCTCGCTTTGTTTTAAGGTTTTTATATACTTAAATGCTAATTTTTCTTCTATGTTAATTAATTTAGCTTAAATTTATCTTCTTCTTCTTATTGTTTATCTTTTGGTTTATTAGTTTCAGACACTATCTTGTTTAATTAGGAAAAAACAGACGCTTCAGAAATAAATGTAAGAAGCAAACTTCAACTTTCGTTTGTGACAAGACAAATTAATAGCACCAGCCATTATCTAATTAATACGACAATTTATTTACTGTTAACAACAGACTCATTGTTTGTTTCTCTTAATTAGCTTTTCCAGAGCTCATTCATTAGACGTACTTATCGAATCCTATCCTCCAATCACATTTCTCACATTAAATCCCCGCTATATGTATTCTCTAATTCCATACGACGCCCACACGAATTTAATCCCTCAGTAAACCACAACGTTGGCTGTTGGCGGCTGGCGGCTGGCGGCTGGCGAGCGCTCCGCTCAACGCCAATGATATACGCGGAACGATCGTTAAACGAAACTACGACAACGGATCGTAGGCATCCAAATCGAAGCACGCGAATCGATCCTCAACCAAACGCACTTCTCACGAAATCCATAGACAAAGAGCGCTCCGCTCAAATCCATATATATTTTTTTATTTCTATATTAATTTATTTAATTTTTTTGATTCGAAAGTTAAGCCATAAATTCATTTTTTTTATTTAAATTAATGTAATTGAAAAATCAATCATTAATCTTAGTTAAATATTTACTGAATTTGTGCACTTGGCTGTTCAATTTAGCCTCGCTTTGTTTTAAGGTTTTTATATACTTAAATGCTAATTTTTCTTCTATGTTAATTAATTTAGCTTAAATTTATCTTCTTCTTCTTATTGTTTATCTTTTTGGTTTATTAGTTTCAGACACTATCTTGTTTAATTAGGAAAAAACAGACGCTTCAGAAATAAATGTAAGAAGCAAACTTCAACTTTCGTTTGTGACAAGACAAATTAATAGCACCAGCCATTATCTAATTAATACGACAATTTATTTACTGTTAACAACAGACTCATTGTTTGTTTCTCTTAATTAGCTTTTCCAGAGCTCATTCATTAGACGTACTTATCGAATCCTATCCTCCAATCACATTTCTCACATTAAATCCCCGCTATATGTATTCTCTAATTCCATACGACGCCCACACGAATTTAATCCCTCAGTAAACCACAACGTTGGCTGTTGGCGGCTGGCGGCTGGCGGCTGGCGAGCGCTCCGCTCAACGCCAATGATATACGCGGAACGATCGTTAAACGAAACTACGACAACGGATCGTAGGCATCCAAATCGAAGCACGCGAATCGATCCTCAACCAAACGCACTTCTCACGAAATCCATAGACAAAGAGCGCTCCGCTCAAATCCATATATATTTTTTTATTTCTATATTAATTTATTTAATTTTTTGATTCGAAAGTTAAGCCATAAATTCATTTTTTTTATTTAAATTAATGTAATTGAAAAATCAATCATTAATCTTAGTTAAATATTTACTGAATTTGTGCACTTGGCTGTTCAATTTAGCCTCGCTTGTTTTAAGGTTTTTATATACTTAAATGCTAATTTTTCTTCTATGTTAATTAATTTAGCTTAAATTTATCTTCTTCTTCTTATTGTTTATCTTTTTGGTTTATTAGTTTCAGACACTATCTTGTTTAATTAGGAAAAAACAGACGCTTCAGAAATAAATGTAAGAAGCAAACTTCAACTTTCGTTTGTGACAAGACAAATTAATAGCACCAGCCATTATCTAATTAATACGACAATTTATTTACTGTTAACAACAGACTCATTGTTTGTTTCTCTTAATTAGCTTTTCCAGAGCTCATTCATTAGACGTACTTATCGAATCCTATCCTCCAATCACATTCTCACATTAAAATCCCCGCTATATGTATTCTCTAATTCCATACGACGCCCACACGAATTTAATCCCTCAGTAAACCACAACGTTGGCTGTTGGCGGCTGGCGGCTGGCGGCTGGCGAGCGCTCCGCTCAACGCCAATGATATACGCGGAACGATCGTTAAACGAAACTACGACAACGGATCGTAGGCATCCAAATCGAAGCACGCGAATCGATCCTCAACCAAACGCACTTCTCACGAAATCCATAGACAAAGAGCGCTCCGCTCAAATCCATATATATTTTTTTATTTCTATATTTATTAAACTCTGAATTTGTGCACTTGGCTGTTCAATTTAGCCTCGCTTTGTTTTAAGGTTTTTATATACTTAAATGCTAATTTTCTTCTATGTTAATTAATTTAGCTTAAATTTATCTTCTTCTTCTTATTGTTTATCTTTTGGTTTATTAGTTTCAGACACTATCTTGTTTAATTAGGAAAAAACAGACGCTTCAGAAATAAATGTAAGAAGCAACTTCAACTTTCGTTGGTGACAAGACAAATTAATAGCACCAGCATTATCTAATTAATACGACAATTATTTACTGTTAACAACAGACTCATTGTTTGTTTCTCTTAATTAGCTTTTCCAGAGCTCATTCATTAGACGTACTTATCGAATCCTATCCTCCAATCACATTTCTCACATTAAATCCCGCTATATGTATTCTCTAATTCCATACGACGCCCACACGAATTTAATCCCTCAGTAAACCACAACGTTGGCTGTTGGCGGCTGGCGGCTGGCGGCTGGCGAGCGCTCCGCTCAACGCCAATGATATACGCGGAACGATCGTTAAACGAAACTACGACAACGGATCGTAGGCATCCAAATCGAAGCACGCGAATCGATCCTCAACCAAACGCACTTCTCACGAAATCCATAGACAAAGAGCGCTCCGCTCAAATCCATATATATTTTTTTATTTCTATATTAATTTATTTAATTTTTTTGATTCGAAAGTTAAGCCATAAATTCATTTTTTTTATTTAAATTAATGTAATTGAAAAATCAATCATTAATCTTAGTTAAATATTTACTGAATTTGTGCACTTGGCTGTTCAATTTAGCCTCGCTTTGTTTTAAGGTTTTTATATACTTAAATGCTAATTTTTCTTCTATGTTAATTAATTTAGCTTAAATTTATCTTCTTCTTCTTATTGTTTATCTTTTTGGTTTATTAGTTTCAGACACTATCTTGTTTAATTAGGAAAAAACAGACGCTTCAGAAATAAATGTAAGAAGCAAACTTCAACTTTCGTTTGTGACAAGACAAATTAATAGCACCAGCCATTATCTAATTAATACGACAATTTATTTACTGTTAACAACAGACTCATTGTTTGTTTCTCTTAATTAGCTTTTCCAGAGCTCATTCATTAGACGTACTTATCGAATCCTATCCTCCAATCACATTTCTCACATTAAATCCCCGCTATATGTATTCTCTAATTCCATACGACGCCCACACGAATTTAATCCCTCAGTAAACCACAACGTTGGCTGTTGGCGGCTGGCGGCTGGCGGCTGGCGAGCGCTCCGCTCAACGCCAATGATATACGCGGAACGATCGTTAAACGAAACTACGACAACGGATCGTAGGCATCCAAATCGAAGCACGCGAATCGATCCTCAACCAAACGCACTTCTCACGAAATCCATAGACAAAGAGCGCTCCGCTCAAATCCATATATATTTTTTTATTTCTATATTAATTTATTTAATTTTTTTGATTCGAAAGTTAAGCCATAAATTCATTTTTTTTATTTAAATTAATGTAATTGAAAAATCAATCATTAATCTTAGTTAAATATTTACTGAATTTGTGCACTTGGCTGTTCAATTTAGCCTCGCTTTGTTTTAAGGTTTTTATATACTTAAATGCTAATTTTTCTTCTATGTTAATTAATTTAGCTTAAATTTATCTTCTTCTTCTTATTGTTTATCTTTTTGGTTTATTAGTTTCAGACACTATCTTGTTTAATTAGGAAAAAACAGACGCTTCAGAAATAAATGTAAGAAGCAAACTTCAACTTTCGTTTGTGACAAGACAAATTAATAGCACCAGCCATTATCTAATTAATACGACAATTTATTTACTGTTAACAACAGACTCATTGTTTGTTTCTCTTAATTAGCTTTTCCAGAGCTCATTCATTAGACGTACTTATCGAATCCTATCCTCCAATCACATTTCTCACATTAAATCCCCGCTATATGTATTCTCTAATTCCATACGACGCCCACACGAATTTAATCCCTCAGTAAACCACAACGTTGGCTGTTGGCGGCTGGCGGCTGGCGGCTGGCGAGCGCTCCGCTCAACGCCAATGATATACGCGGAACGATCGTTAAACGAAACTACGACAACGGATCGTAGGCATCCAAATCGAAGCACGCGAATCGATCCTCAACCAAACGCACTTCTCACGAAATCCATAGACAAAGAGCGCTCCGCTCAAATCCATATATATTTTTTTATTTCTATATTAATTTATTTAATTTTTTTGATTCGAAAGTTAAGCCATAAATTCATTTTTTTTATTTAAATTAATGTAATTGAAAAATCAATCATTAATCTTAGTTAAATATTTACTGAATTTGTGCACTTGGCTGTTCAATTTAGCCTCGCTTTGTTTTAAGGTTTTTATATACTTAAATGCTAATTTTTCTTCTATGTTAATTAATTTAGCTTAAATTTATCTTCTTCTTCTTATTGTTTATCTTTTTGGTTTATTAGTTTCAGACACTATCTTGTTTAATTAGGAAAAAACAGACGCTTCAGAAATAAATGTAAGAAGCAAACTTCAACTTTCGTTTGTGACAAGACAAATTAATAGCACCAGCCATTATCTAATTAATACGACAATTTATTTACTGTTAACAACAGACTCATTGTTTGTTTCTCTTAATTAGCTTTTCCAGAGCTCATTCATTAGACGTACTTATCGAATCCTATCCTCCAATCACATTTCTCACATTAAATCCCCGCTATATGTATTCTCTAATTCCATACGACGCCCACACGAATTTAATCCCTCAGTAAACCACAACGTTGGCTGTTGGCGGCTGGCGGCTGGCGGCTGGCGAGCGCTCCGCTCAACGCCAATGATATACGCGGAACGATCGTTAAACGAAACTACGACAACGGATCGTAGGCATCCAAATCGAAGCACGCGAATCGATCCTCAACCAAACGCACTTCTCACGAAATCCATAGACAAAGAGCGCCGGCTGATGAGAAAAAAAATGATGTTTTTGTGATCTCGGATTGAAAAATGGGCACGCGCACGCATGCACATATCCTCCATCTGCGGAACCACACAAAATGACGTCTCTTCTGCCTCCTCGAAGGACAAGGAAGAGCCCACCATGTCGCCTCACATGACACAGATTCCATGGTCAATGAGATAAACAGTGGTGTCGGTTCTGTGTACATCATTACTGTGGCAATGGAAGCGGCCGCCATAAATTATTAATTTATTAATTTTTTTTAATACTGTTTACTAATTTTTTTATCATCACCAAAATAAACATAAAACACAAACACGGCTAAATTTGCTAAAAAAGCCCCTAACCGTAGCATCTTCCGGCAGAGTGACCTGAGTTTGAAAATATTTTATAGATTTTTTTTTTCAATATGAATTATCAATCATTATCTTTCGTCAACCACCCCCCTTCGCTTTACACCTTGCAATCCAGTCTATCAATCCTCGTTCACTCGTTGTGATCAATCGTAACCATTATCGATTGTCCCATCTCCTCGCTCGATCGCTTATACCTTCGCACAACAATATCGATCGCTCTCTATCTTTTTCTCTTTTCATCGTATCTTCATAAGTAAACTAGCTCCCTTGACCACCCCCCTCCTCTTCCTTAGTTGTTTGTGCCTCTACGTGGAAGCTACAAACACTAATCAATTATGCCTCTACACGAGAGTTATAATTGACCACAACGAGAATCGATGAACGAGTGAGAATCGAGGAACTAAGCAACCAAGTATGATAAAAAAATTTCAAAATTATAAAAACAAAATGATCTTTTTAGACAATCAAGGAATATTTACATGGACTTTCAAACTTCGGGATGCTACACAAGAAAAAAAAAACTAAAATTAAGAATTTTTTCTTGCCCAAGCAACAAAATAAAAAGCCTTTTTTTAAATCACTTTAAGAAATGTACACTCACTTGTAGCCACACACTTATATGAGGTCCACGACAGGCCTCGAGATCTCGCCACGTATCGACTAGTGGTGTGAGTTGCCGACCGTCCGTCGTTGGCGCAACAACTCGATCAACGCCTCCGCCTGCTTTGTTTGGATTTCTTTTAGTTATTATTCCAAATTTTAGGGGAATATATATACAATATTTGAATAAATAATGGGCGGGGCTGACGTCGGCGAGACACGCCGTCGTTGGAGGTGGGAGCGGGAGCACCAGGGTGAAAGGGAGCGGTGAGGTTACCTTCTCCTTGGCCTTCTTGGTGGCGGACTGGGAGAGGGCGATGAGAGGGGGGATGGCGCCTTCCTGGGCAACCATCTTGCGGTAGGCGGCGTTCTCCCGGCAGATCTCGAAGAGGGATCGGACGGCGATCTCCTTCTGCCGCGCCGTGCCCGTCTCCACCATCTCCACCAGCACCGGGATGCCGTACTCGTCCACCGCCGCGGCCCGGCCCTCCGGCACCTCCACCACCGCGTGCAGCACGTAGGCCGCCTTGTCCACCATGCTCGACTCGGGATCGGCCATCAGGTCCAGCAGCGGCCTTACGATGCCGGCCTCGACTGCCCGGATCTTGTTGTCGCGGGAGGCGAGAAGGGTGAAGAGGGCGGTAGCGGCGTCCTTTTTCCCGCGGGGGCCGCCGGTCTCGAGGAGGGTAACCAGTGGCGGGATGGCGCCGGAGCGACCGATGGCGGCGCGGAGGTCGTCGAGCTGGGCGAGGCGAAGGAGGGCGCAGGCGGCGTTCTCGCGGGCGGCGGGGGTGCCGGTGCGGAGGGCGTGGACGAGGGGGCGGATGGCGCCGGCGGCGGCGATCAGGGTCTTGTTCTCGTCGCAGAGGGAGATGTTCAGGATGGCGGTGACGCCGTGCTCCTGCAGCTGAGGGTCCGAGTGGTAGAGCAGCGCGACGAGGGGGCCGACCGCGCCGGCGGCGGCCATGCGCAGCCGGTTCTCCGGGTTGTGCTTCGCGAGGAGGCGAAGCTCCATGGCGGCGCGGCGCTGGGACTCGACGGGGGCGGAGGGCGACTCAAGGTCGGAGATGAGCCCGCGCACCACCTCGTCGGAGTAATCAGCGGAACAGGCGACGACAAGTCGCTGGAGGCCACCGCCCCCGGAGGAATAAGACGACGAGCTGGGTGATCCGAAGGAGGGGAACTCGCCGGAGCGGTCGCTGTTGCAGTCGCTGAAGGCGCCGGAAGAGTCGCCTCCGTCGCTGTAGCTCGGCTCCATGTACCGATAGCTCGACGGGATCTCCATTTCCATCTCGATCAGATTCGATTCGTCCTCTTCTCGATCCAATTCGATCGAAGGAACCCCCGGGGGTTTTCGTGGAAGGATGCCTTGCCTCGGAAAGAGGCAAGACGCGAAAGGGGGAGGCCACTAGCCAATGAAGACTCACGTGCTTCGCACGTGAGAGAGGGTAGGACAGACCGTACGCAGTAGCGGCTTTCCCTCTCGATGCCGCGTGTCGTCTGTTTACGGTCACCGATACGGTGAGATGACCGCAACAGAGAGCCCGGCCTCACAGTGAGAAGGTACTCTCACCCCCTCTCTTTCTTTCTGCTTTTGATGCATACCATTTCTTCTAGCGTCGATTCATGTTTCTTAATCCTTAGTGATGCCGATTTAAAGTTGGAATAGGCTTTTGCTGTTCATCTTATCAATCTCCATATGAAAATAGCTCTGTTGTTTCTGAAAGCAAGCCTTTTCTTTTCTTGTTTTAAGAAATGCTGCTCTCTGTCTCTCTCTCTCTCTCTATCTGTGACAAGAAGAGATTTAGCATGCTGGCTGTGACAAATTCTGCAGCATATCATATGCGCTTCACATGCACATCCAGTAAACTAATTGGTGAACATATGACATGTCTCAGGACACACCCAAGTCTCTGTCGAGAAGAAATGGATCACAAATCTCGAGAAATTATTGGGCGATGATTCGGGCTCGTCCACCCACACACGCATTTGGTGTGATGTCAACCGGTGGCATCGCCGTCGCATTTAAGCTCCGAAAGTGGAGTTTGTCAGCTTCTTCCTGACTCTGGCTCTCATGCTTGGTGGGAGGCCTCGGACAAGCCTCTGCCATGGTCCTTGCACTCGTGCAGTCACTGTAGAAGAAGCAAAGCAAGGGCATAGTTTAGATCTTGTGTTCGCCGTAGAAGGAACCAAGACACTGTGGTAGAATGTGATCGAGGCAAATGCTTTAGAGACAAGTGGCTGGTCTTGCGCTTACATGTCTCCTGGTTATGCATAGAATCCTTTACATGAGATGATTTAGAACAATGACTCGAGACTGGAACTGAAAGCTAAATTGCAGGTCCTGATGCAAAGATACAAGCTGGATTATGACATGAAATACCAGAGTTCTTCCAAATATCAAACACCAGAGTTCTTCCAAAGCAATTAAGAAGTGACATGTGATCCTAAATGCTCTATTATTGGATATTACTTTTTTTTATGAGTTTTTGATTTCCTAGAGGAATAAGAAACAAACCAATCATGCTCTCGCTGATACTCCAACAAAATTACTTTGGTTACATTGGTTATTTTAAGATTTAATGTTATCATTTCGATTTGTAATTCGACTTTATTATGACAATTCTTCTGTCATTCAAATTGTCGACGATGATGACTTCCATAAATGTATAAAACATATTGAGATTTATTATCATTTTCTGTGATATTATCTTCAACACAACAACATGCAACTTTGTTCTATTACCACTAACAATCGACGAGCAATCATATTTACACGATGGCGTATTTTTTTTAGTTTCCAAATTTAAGTAGACATTACAATATATCCTAAGTTTACAAGGGTGTGTTAAAATTACTATCTCTTGATTACGACGACTCTTGTCGTTAATAGGATATTTGATTTTGTGTAAATTTTATAATTTGTGAGATTGATCTTATTTACCATTTGATTATTTTTTATCCTCTAAAAAGAGTTAGAGATCAACAAAACAAACATACATACAAAATTCCTTTTACATCTCCATCTATCTTTTCGAATTGTTCTTTCGATTTTCTCAAAATCTTTTTTTCTAGTATCAGAGCATATCATGAGTTTGAATCTTATATCCGTCTCTCTTTCGAGTGTTTAATAAAATTATCGGGTTTCATCGACACATCAAACCTAACCGGTTTGTTCGTGATAGAAAATATCAAAACATATATCAGATGTTTTCCTAGCAGCCTAAAGGTCTGGAACGGTGAGACGAGGCAACAAACACTTTTAGTCCTTCACTGATTAGGGGTAGAAAGTCAGATCACGTTGTCTAAGAATTTCTAGCTTGCTGCATTGGCCCTTTTAACTCTTCATCACGACAAGTTCGATGGACTTCAGCAACAATTCCTGACGTACTCTGCAAGACACGATTAACTTGTCGTCCGGGTCGTATCAGTTGATAATGATGAGCGAGTGAATTGGAGAACGTCATCGAACCCAGTCACATCGTATGAGGGAGCGAAGAAGACAAAGAGGAGCAGCCAAGTCGTCACTCGCAACAGAGGGTGAAGTCTCGCACTCTTTTGCGACGCTGCACTCTATCTTCACCTAACTCGCCATCCGACGGGCTTTCTGTGGTTAAAAGCAATCACACGTCGTGACCGGCGACAGGCCAAAGGCGTTGTGTTGCCTGCTTTTGTTCTGTGCAGAGATGCACGCGAGCCATCGGTTTCCTAATGACTTGTGTTGGAAAAGTAGAGAGAATGTTAGGTGGCAATTCTTTGCATATCTTTTAATGTAATGCTGGACGTCGAGTCAAAAAAAAAAAAAATTAATTATTATTTTTGTTTATTCTCCTAAAGTGTATCTTAATTTCTAAAATATATCATGTCTTCTTCCTATCGATTATCGTTTCGTATTTTATTGTCGCTTGTTGCCTCTATCATATCGTGCTATGTTAAAGATTATCTCCGCTACCAGAAAGCCTTTATCACCATCCTCACCGTCTTCGTCTTGTCGCAAGGCCCCTAGCCTCACCTTAGTGAAGCCTCCATCCTCGACGTCAATTACTCCCTCTGGCATCACCCTTATGGATCCACGAAGGACCCTCAATAGGAAGCAAGGCGACCGCTATAAGGTTGGCAGATACCACCGGTTCACAACAATACCAAAGATGACCACAGCGGCTTACAACATAACGGGGGCAGAAGATAACTACTATATGCCCACCCAAGGAGATAACGGCAACGAGAGTGGAGGCGAACGATGGCAAGGGACAGAGGCGACTGACTATACACTCTTTGCTAAATCTTCCGAGCAACAAGTATTGAACATAGCCAAAAGTTATTGCCTTCAAAGTTTGGTCTTACCAACTCTCATGCCCAACAACCAATTATCGGAAGTTTGGAAGGCTGTGCCTTGTGGTTTAGGGTTTCCTCTTGGCTGCAATGATAACAATATCAAACTTGTAGGATGAAAAAGGCAGCAGTGTTCTTATGCACTCGGCGGAATGCGTTCTCCAAAAGCCTTATTTCTTTCTCTTTGTTCCCATACACACACAGCCTTCCCAAAAGAACCAGCACTCAGTGCATAAACTCAGAGCTTAAACCAATTAAACGTATCCTGAATTGGCTGCTACACAAGGCGACGCAGGGGCGATTGCAGCAGGAGTTGGGGTCCAAGATAACACACTCTATACCTCGCCAACCCATTGAAAGGGATCACCTTTGATCCCCTCACCTAAACCCTTCTCGATCATCATCATCATCATCATCGAATCCATCCTTGGTCTTCAAGCAATCACCCTTCGGTCATCTCAGCTTCATATATGTGCACTCGTAGCACACAGGAAGGCTTGATCCGACTGTGGTGAGGTAGGAGGGAAGCAGAGATGGGAAGGAAGCTGGACGCTCTGCTAGGAAGGAAGTCGAGGCAGATGTCGAAGCTGAAGACCCTGCTGGGCCTCACCGTCTCCCGCCTGGCCGTTCTCCGCAACCGCCGTCAGGTCCGGTGCAACCAGGCGCGCACCGACGTCGCCCAGCTCCTCCAGCTCGGCCACGTCGACCATGCCCTCCTCCGCGTACGTACCGACTCCTCCACGGCACCGCACCAGTGCTGGTTGCTTCCTTGTATGCGTGCGAGCGACCACTGACGCCGTTGCAGGTGGAGCATGTAATCAAGGAGCAGAACATGGTGGACGTGTTTGTGATGTCGGAGCACTACTGCCAACTGCTGATCGAGAGATTTGTGCTCTTGGATCACAAGTGACTGCTCTCATCTCTGGTCTCCTTAATTACTTTAGTGCAGCAGCTGCTCCTGTTCTTGTTACCCCGAGCCATCGAGTTCGATGCAGGGAGTGCCCGGAGGAGCTGCGGGAGGCGATCTCGAGTCTGAGCTTTGCGGCATCGAGATGCGCGGAATTGCCGGAGCTGGATAAGGCCCGAGGCATCTTCTCCTCCAGGTATGGCAAGGAACTCGTGTCGGCGGCCGTGGAGCTGCGGAACAATTGCCGTGTCAATCCCAAGGTATACAGTAATGCTTTGGTTTAGGGCAGTGTTGTCGTCTTCCATGTTCTGTAATGAGAGCGATCAACTCCTGCAGATGATTCAGAAGCTGTCGACCAGGCAGCCAAGCCTGGAAATCCGACAGCGGGTGACGAAGGAGATCGCTGCCGAGACGGGCATCGATCTTAAATTCTATGATCCTTCTTCTGAGGATGCAGGGGTACGTATAACCAATATCCCAATTCATCCTGCTTCGCGTCATACATGCCATTCCTAATCTGCAATGATTCAGGGAGATCCACCAGTAAATCTCGTCCAGGAGCAGCTCAAATCTGATGAGAACCTTTCGATGAGAGCGCCTCAGAAGTATGAAGATGTGGCCAGTGCAGCGAAGGATGCCTTCGAAGCAGCAGCCTTTGCTGCGGCAGCTGCAAGGGCCGCGGTGGAGCTCTGCCGATCGGAGTCCCAAGGAAGAGACTCTGATCCCGACAATGAATCCGGTGGCCAAAGCAGAATTGAGGAGGTGGAGGAGCCCAAGGCAGCTGCCAGCGTCGACAATTCTGGTGATCAGATCCATGGTTCAGATTCAGAAGAGGAAATAGAAGCAGAACAGCATGATTTGCTTGGGGAAGACGGGTTTAAGGAGAAGTTCGTCAAGCAGTTCCGGAGACCACCTTCTTCGAGCTCAGATTCCAACGACGAAGAAGATGATACGAAGAACGAAGAGCAGGGGCGGCTCCATGCATCCTTAGGAGGCGGCTCACCTGACGAGCATCCGGAATCTTACTTGGGTCCTTCCTACAGCAGAGGGAATGAGAGAAGCAATCCACCGCACGAAGCGAAGACACAATTAAAATCCGGAACTGAAGGTAACGATGCAACGTATGATAATGAAGCTAACCTTTCCAACTCCAGAAGATAAGTTTAGCAGTTGTGAGTTGTGCAGGAAAGAAAGCCATCTCCGTGAGGACCCGAAGAGGACCTTTCGAGTAGGAAAGGCTGAACGTGCGAGGAAGGAGCTTCAATGACAATGCCCAAATAACAGAAATCTTCCTTTCGCTCTTCTTTCCACTATCTGAGACACTGTGAATCGAGTCTTTGTAGGCGTGCAAACTTTGTACTCTGCTTTTTTGCTCGTGTGTTTTGTCGACGCAAAATGAGGGTGGCGAGGCTACTGTTCTGTGACATGAATAGGAACGAAACGTCCTCCCCGTATAAGGGAAAAAGGTTGTATGAAATGAATGGCATGCAGAATGTGGATGAAGACAACAAATGGAACTTACAGCGCACGTGTGATGTCTTGTACGGCGGAACTGCATCGCAATGACCAAGTTCAGGATTGGCCTATGATTATGCCACGTGACACCAGAAGTATCTCATCCGCTAGCTTCCATATTTCCCGGCGAGGGAGCGTTGTTTTCCAAGTGATAAGACCCCTGTCCAAAATACCACACGTCACAAACATCTCCGGCGAATCACCTACCATAGACGGCCCAACTCTTTTTACGTGCCATAGACGATACCCTCCTCCGTAGTATCGCCGACCCACCTAAGAATTAAAGCAGTCATGGAAATATGCCAAACTCTTGACATCGTCCGCTGTCGAGTGCTTTCCGAGCGACGACTCCTCCCCGGTCCAAATTTTTGGCCTTGTAATGGATAGTTGCCAGCCTTCGATCAACCGGGGCGGGGCCCATTCCTCCCCCACCCTCACTCCGACGCCTATAAAAAGCGTCCCCCCTCCTCCTCGGAGCTTCACAAACGAGATCTTCACCTCCACTGCACTTGTTCGGAAGAGTCGGTCTTGGCTTCTGAGCGTGGGGTTGTGATGGCTCAGGGAAGGGGCAGTGTCGTGGCTCTGGGGCTGGCCCTGCTGTGTCTCCTCATCCACAGTGAGGTGGCCGAGGCCGCCACCTACGTCGTCGGCGGCAACAGCGGATGGACCTTCAACGTCGCCAGCTGGCCCAGGGGGAAGAGCTTCAGGGCCGGCGATGTGCTCGGTAAGTGATGGCTGCCCTGCTGCGTGCATGCTTATTTTTGCATTATTACTAATAGTACCGACCGATCTGCGGCAGTGTTCAACTACAACCCGTCGGTTCACAACGTGGTGGCGGTGAGCGCGGCCGGCTACAATAGCTGCTCGGCTCCCAGGGGCTCCAGGGTCTACACTTCCGGCAAGGACCGCATCACGCTGGCCCGAGGCACCAACTACTTCATCTGCAGCTTCGCCGGCCACTGCCAGTCCGGCATGAAGATTGCGGTCACCGCAGCGTAGCATCGCTATTTGATCACAATCTGCATGAAGGCCGGAGAGCAACATGAATGAAGTATGAGAATAACCTGGTCATCGAATGAATAAATCAGCAGATTGTTAGTACTAGTTGATGAGCTTCTGCATGGCTTCTGCCAGCAGCGTCATCAGAATTGCTTCCTATAACAATAATACTTGATATTTTTCATCCTCCTCCTCCTCCTCCTCGGTGAGCTCCCACGACAAATTGTGGCCCCTATGGAGTTCGCTGTTTTGTCGAACATGTTATGTGCACTCGGGATGCATTCCACCTCCTTTCTCCACGAAAGATTCCTGAGGTGTTCCCCCCGAACGCTTTTCCAAGATAAAATTAAGTAGTCATTCTCGAACAAAACAAAACATAAATTGTAGCATGCACTAAGAAAAGATGGAGAAGAAAGAATTACCTCAGCCATTAACCGATACTGGATAGGGTTGATCAGATTGAGCCCTGTGTTCTTGAAGCTTCACCACGGTTTCATTGCGTGGAACAAAAGGCAGAAACCATCTTTGCCGACTGATAAATATGAAAAAGTTGGATCAGGCTTCCGTCTTTGATCAGACACAGTTATCTGCATCATTGTCATGACAGTTTGTTTATACAAATAGAAAAAATACATTTGCCAAGCCATCGTCATCCGGTGTCCAGATTTACAGTGGAATATGGGGGAAAGCTATTCGACTTGAGAAGGATGTCAGAAAACACTTCCAAGCGCCAAACCATACTTGATACTCAAAATAGTTATAGGCAGAAAGGAAAGGAAATTGTCGAACAGACTATACTCTTTACGATAATTTGGAAGAACATAACCAAAAAGATGATATGGATTCATTACTTCAGTTTCTAGTAGGGGTTAGTCTTCCTCTCAGACGGAGTTGCCCTTTCGATATAGGCAAGATGTCATCATCATTGTCATCAATTTCATCATTATTATCATCGGTATCTCCAAACTTCAAAGTGTTGTTCTTGGTGGACCTTTCCAGACCTCCATGAATGGTCATCAAACGAATTGCTCCCACCGTCAGGGCGGTCACAGTTGCACTTCTTGCACACCTTGTTTCTCCTTAAGTTCGAGTAATAGCATCTAGACAAAACAATTGTCAGTGTCAGGAAGGTAGGTCAGAAGACATTTGAAAGAAAAAGGTGAACAATCCTCGGGCAGAAGAGACTTTCGAGGGACACTCCCACTCTCCGGGATTTAACTCTCTTTGGTCGTGGTTCCTGACAGCGAAAGCACTTCCTATTGCGAGCAAAGTTCACAAACACACCTGTGGCCACACAAGAGAGTTAGTTAATTTCAGGCTCTCAGGGTGCTGACTCCTCGTAGAACTATGGGAGAGTTGAGAAAGGGAAATTTACCATGGACAAGTCCAGTGTCCCAACAACATTTCAGCAGCAGCACCTACGTTTACTCTCTTTGGTCCCATCTTCGTTGCACTCTAGACAGCAAAGATTTCGGGTGAAATAGAGAAAGTTGCAACAGCATGAGATATACACCAAAAAAATTTTATTGCTTGTATATACATATTTCTAACAAAAATATACTCCACAACTAATTTGTCATTGCAATCTTCCAATATTACCACCATCACAACACTTGTAAGCAAAAACAGTAAAAGTTCTATTCCCTATAATTTGGAACTGCACATGTTCCGTTTGCTTTCCATTAAGAATTGTAAAGCGACATCCTCATGTCTTCTTTCTCACTATTACTGTTGTACATGCCCTTGATTATAGCCAAACATGACATCACTAGGAAGCATAACACAAACTGGACATGCATTTATGTTCCATTTAGAACCGTAAAGCAACAACCTTTTGTATCCTTTCTCACTATTGTTGTTGGAGTACTTGACCCTAATTGTAGGACATGACTAGGAAACAGAACATAAAGTGGACATGCATTTACCAGGGTCTGGTTGAGCATACAAGACTATGGAAATCAACCATCCTATTTCAATAAAAGAGGTCTGGTTCGCTTTACGGTCATGACCAAGTTGAGCTGAGACAACTCAAAGAAGCAACAGGTTAGGATGACATAATTATCTGCCTTACCAATTTGCAAATGCCAACCGCATGTCCTTTTCAGAATATTAGCAGAAATGAGTGGAAACAATAAAAAACTGACTGGAAGCTCAGTTTCCAAAATTTCAGGTGTCCTCCATTCTCTGACAACCCTTACTCATAATTTTCATTAGTGATAATGATCTTCGTTGTATTACATTATTATCAACTCTCATTTTGTGAAAAACCTTTAACATTATCCACCCATATTCTTCCTGTTTCTGTTGTCAAATTATCTTGTTTGTTACAATTACTAGTTATTTCCATTAAAACAAACAAACATAAAAGAAGACAATGCACCACAGACAACTTCGTTGAGTATCTCCAGCACCATGAAATTTTGTCAACTAAACTCGTGGGACACCTAAAGAACCAAAGTTTCAATACCTAGTTTAAATGAACCAGAATATAAGATGAAATATGCCATAGAAATTGTAAGAATTGAAGCAACAAGAACTTACTTTGGACACAACCAATCACCTCTCTTCATCTCCACAGAAGCTGCCCTGTCGCCCTTACCAGTGGCCTTTTGAGATGGTTCTTTTGGAATAAAAGGCTTCACTGCAGGTTTTGGAACAGATGGATCAATGGCTGTATCACTAAGCTAAACAAGCTCCAATAATAGATGTCTAGCAGACTTTTGAACATGTTCTTTGATACAAGAAATTTCCTCTCCACAAAGATGCTTTGGATTTACCGCATAGCTCAATAAAATACGAAGCAGAGAGAGTTGCAAAATGAAGTGATCAAACAATATATTATAAGAAGCAGACAAGAAAAAGAACATGAACATCAAAATGAAGTTGATCTTATAGTAAATTGAGCATAATCAGTAATTAAAAGTATAAAAGCACCAATATACAAAGGTGCCAGCAAATCTTTGACCAATATTACACACAAATTAGGACAATGTAACAAATCTATGAACAACTATGACCTGATGGTTTGTGTAATGGTAAACGAACATTCAGATCAAGAAAGCGATGCACAGCAGATATTCATTGACAGGCACGCGTAGCATTCAATTAGGTGGAATACAAGTAGCTAAACCTCAGGGTTACCAATACATTTTAACTCAAAGATACCAACTAGTTACTAATCCAACCCTATCTCACATCCCAAGAAACTCAAAGATACCACTCCTGAGAAACAGAATCACTTTCAAGAACACCATCTTTGATGAAGGCATCTACTCGAGCACATTCATCTTGATTTGAATTCTTGACACTGCTCGGGGGTCAAATCTTCCCGCTTCTTAATCCGCCATTACCTGAACTTTTCTTACATGCTAATCTTCTGATCTTTTTGTTTCTCTTAAATTTTATGATTATTATATGGATTGGATTGTGTCTTCTGGCCTACCTTTCCTTTTCAAGAAAAGATATCAAGCAATCATCCAGTGAAAGGAAAATAAAAAGGAAAAAGGAATACTACTCTTGGAAAAAGAAAAGGGAGGACCTGAAGATGTTGAACCGCCCGCGAGCAAACTTGAGGCATGCATTCTTGACATGGCTCACCTCCACGGACGAGCCACCGTGCCCCGCCGAGACACTCGAGCCCTCATCCTCCACATCTCCTGACGGAGCCGCCGAAGTGGACACCTCGAAGTAACCTTTTCCCCTCAACTTGCCGAGGAACCGCTCCCATTCGGGCCAGTGGTGGGAGGAAGCGGAAGAAGAATCGTCGAAGCTTACGGAGGGAACGTCGACGGTGAAGGACGCCGCGGAGGGGGAGGAACGGAATCGGGGCCCTGGAAGAGGGTGTCCGGGGGCGAGGGATGGTGCGATGGGGAAGGAGAAGAGGAGGCGGCGGCGGGAAGGAGAAGAGGGGAGGAGCAGGGAAGGGAAGAAAATGGAGCGAGCGCCACGCTTGCAGGTGAAGAGGAAGAAGGAGGAGATCAGGTGGAGAAGCCTCGGCCGGGCGGCCATGGTGGAAATTAGGGAAGAGAAGGACTTCCACTTCCAGCGATCCTACCCACGTGCCCGGTGTCTAGGGATGACGGTCCCCGGACCGTCGGTTCGGGTTCGGCCCTGCCAAATTTGGGCTTGGAACCGAACCATGCGGTTCCAATTCCAGTTTAGATTTCGATTTCATCCGATTGCGATTGATAATAAATAAATCAAAAAATTATTCTATGAATATTAAAAAAATATTAAGTTTTGAGTTTAAAGTATTAATCAATAAATTATAAAATATACTTATATTTTCTTTTCTTTTTTTTCCTATTTGGTCTCTTCAAAATTATTAAACTAGAACCGAATCATATAGCTTTAATTTTGATTCAATTCACAATCATCGAATCCTTGACCTAGTTTGGTTTCAATTTGAATTGGACCATAATAGGGGCTAATTAGATATTATCCCCTATAGTTAATTATCCTTAATATTTTGATTTTGATATTTTAAAAAATTATATAGGCATCTCTAACCATTAAATATTTAAGTTCGTTTACCTTAATGTTATCAATTTTACTAATGAAAATATGAAAAAAATAATAATAATTTTAATATTTTAATTGATGGTGGCTAACAACGACACCACTAGGTCATAAGTGACTATTGTGGATGAGGAGAGCAACGGTAAAAGATTAGGGTTACTTGGTAATTACATCAACGACAAGTATGATAGAGTACTCAACGTCAAATTCTTATACCAATATTTTCCTATCGTTATCGGATACATCCATCGAGAGCCCAAAATCCATTTGCTTGCCAACCTTCTTGAACTTTTCTTCCCGACAACTGCAATGAACAAAACTTCTTCGACGAGCTCCCCATCTCCCCTTTTTCATGCCCATGTCAAAATTGACGTGGCAGCGAGGGGAGCAACAAGAGCTTCGGTAACCCCAACTTTGGTGAAGCAATCTACCCAATGAGTTAGTGATGAGGCGACGATCATCTTCGCTATAGACATCGCTTGGCATCTGCATTGGTGTTGATATAGATGTCAAGCAGCCCTTTGATCGCCTAGTAATTACGTCAATGTCAACGCATATGGTGGTGGCTATCGTGACATCTTCGGTGAAGATGATAGTTGTCTCGCTGTTGACCCGTTGGGTGGATCGCACAACCCGAAGCTAAGGTTGTCAAAGCTCTTGCCACTCCCACCATTGCTGCATCAATTCCAACATGGGCATGAAAAAGGGGAGATGGGGGGCTCATCGAAGGAGTTCTATTTGTCATGGTTATCGTCAATCAGGTAGGGAAGCTCTGGAAGGTTGGCAAACAAGCGGTCGTGGAGTTCTCGACGAATATGTGTGACGATATTAGAAAAATATGGGTTTCGAAATTCGATGCTAAGTATGTCATCGTACATGTCGTCGACATAGTTGCCAAGCAACGCTCACTTCTTACTATCATTCTCCTTATCCACAATAGATGCTCGTGGCTTCTAACCATCCGTCATCATCAGAAATATTAATGTAGCTAATATAATTAGCTCTCCCTATGTAGTCCGAAAGTTATGTTAGGTTTTGGGTATAATGGTAAAAGTGGATCTGATAATATTGATCCAAATATGTTGCCTTTTGTATGGTCGAAAGAGTTATATAAAGGGTATCCCTCGTGACTGCATCTATACATTGACTCGAATAGATTATCTGATTCCTCTTCTATTATTACCTTGCAAATCTAATACACGTTTTGGATCGATTACAATTCTATTCTTCGCAAAAGCTAGTACAGTATAGCGGATGGCTCGGATATTTGAGATGCCTGAATCAGAGCAACAAAGCTATTTATTTGTGTGGGTTGAACGCGTCACACCTGAAGTAGCAACTCATTCTACCACAATAGCATTTCCACAACTCTCAGCAACAAATGAGAAGCTGATTGCCTCGCCATTGACGGGATGGATCAAACAAATAAGTCAACGCGCTGCCAATCTAACAAACAGCTTTCTTTATCAGGTCAAAAGAATTTAGTCCCTACAACGAGCTATCAGTTTGCACATTGCTTCGATTCTGAGAACGAAGGAATACAAATCACATAATTTCTAAATGGTACAGAAAAAAGAAGGCATAGCTTAATTTGGCCCTCATGATTAACTCAACCCAATCCCCTCCCTCCCGTCTCTTCTCCCTCTCTTCCCAGTAACCTTGACCTTGTGCAGCACGGAAGGGAGCATAACTGGGATTCGATACCATCGGTATGCAGGGACAAGTAATACAAGCTCGAAAGTAGCTGCTAAGATCACAGAGATAGGAAGGAGAACTTCAATTCAGCAACTGGGCTACTCTGTACAGAAGGATGCTTCCCTGGTTCTGGGTCACCTCGAAGAAGAGCTGATCTTTTGGGATTGGAGAGCAGCAGCTGTTGCATATCCTTGGGAAGAACATTAAACACCACTCGAAGGTCTCCTTTCAGCTTCTGGCATACTAATGCAGAGTCCTCGCTAGCATCTCCCAATTGCTGCAAATGGGGAAAAAATGTTGAATATCAGCCAGCAGACCAAGTCCCTCTGAAGATTTAAATAATATCAGGGTCCAGTATTTATCAGATATGACAATCACATATCTAAATTATCTATGTTCGATGGTTGCACAGATATTAATGAATGAACAAGTACATACAGCATTATTAAAGAATAAAGAACCCTGAGAAAACATATGATCAGATTACCTCACATATTCTTAAGCATAATAAGTTGAACCAAGCTTTCTCCCACAGGTACAACTAGCTTGCTTCATTTAACATCTACATCAGGCTAAAATAGATTTTTTACAAAATGCTCATGAACTACTAGAACAATATAATAACCTTGTGGATGTTAGTGCAACGAACTAAAAATTTACATCAAGAATCATTGTTTAACCCCTAGATTCTGCTGTGAATGAGCTTTCGACAATCCAAAGCTAATCCAAGCAAGGCTCACCAAAGAATAATCCAGTCAAGATATCACGTCCAAACACATAGAGAAAGCTTTACTCAACATTCTTGTTTATTGATGTGTAACCACATAATCAGGCCACTAGATCATGGCTGCGGATTGCCGGGTCCTGATGTCTTTTTTATTTTTTGAATTTCCCTCTACTTCTGTAGTATATTTCACATACATATGCATGAATGTACTGTTGTTCACATCAAGTCCACCATGCCATCAGTGCAAAAGGGAAGTTGAATGGCTATGCATGTCTAAAATGATACTAGGGCACATTACTTTAACACGATCTATTATATTAGAGAATATGATTATATACTGTAGTCTACTTACAGACTTCTTTTTCTGTTTAGGCGAAGCCATAAAACACATTGCCTAAAGAAAGATGTTAAGAAAAAAACTCCTCTCTAGTCAGAGTACATACTGGAATACAGGCTTGTCAGGTTGTCATGAAGGTAGATAAGAATCTTCATACGTGTAAAAGCAACTATCGTCAGGCACTTCTTGCTACATTCAAAAGACACAGCATTTTGCAATAACCATACAAGAAAAATTAGACACTTCACATGTGTGCTAAAAGAAATTGCAGGGACAGTAAATTAGAAAGGGTAAACAAATAGAGGGACTTTAAAGGAAGCCTTGATGGTGAGCAAGGATAATAGAAATAACTTGGTGAAAAAAGAGCTTGCTAGAAAGCTTGAGCACTAGCGAAAACTCAAAAGAATGGTAGTTTTAGCAAAGGTACCAACCAGAAGTTAGAAAACGTATGTTATAAAATTATTAGGGTCCACCACCTCCGCCTTCCACCACCATTATCATCACTATCATCACCAACATCATTAATGGGAATCAAAAGAGACAGAGAGCGAACTACTTCACAACAAGATGACAAAGTGTGATCCATCTTCTCTTGGCTTCTCACCAAAACTAGTACTATGGCCATCACAACTGTTATCACCATACACAACCACCCTCTTGAATCAGAAAATAAAATGAGAAAAATGTTGCCCATAAGGCCATTTTACATAAAGTAAGTGTTTGTAAGTCTCAAAAATATATGTCTTTGATCATGCAGTTTTATGTTCCTGCAACTGGATTAAGACATAAGGTGTAATGTTCAGGACTAAGAGATGAGTCTGATTTCTGGAGTTTAGGAGATACAACCACAAAAAGTTGAAATGATAAACATTCTAGAATTTCTTGATTCAAAACAAATGCACCAACTTATGCAACAACTCATATGAAGAAAGCATTGGAAGTTCATACAAATCCACATTCATGAAGGATAACAAATTCGAATATTTACTGAATGTTTTATGATCAACTGAATAGTTGCATATATCATTTATTAAAAACTAAAATGCCTTTATTATTTCAAATTTGTAACTCCGAAAATTATGATATAAAAAATACAACATCAATAAAAAACACTTTAAAATTTCAATCATCCAATGTTAAATGATTGTTTATGATAATATATGTTATGCATACATTTCTTGTATACTTTTCTGCTTTTCTTTACTGCTTAATGGGAGTGGTGATGGTGGTAACAACTATGATGATTATGATGGGCAGTCAAGAAAAGAGACGAAAAATAAATAGGCTTTCAACTTTCTCAAAGCAGAAAAGGTTTCTTCTCTTTGTTAAGAGAAAAATGATGATCATGGTGCTAGTGGTGACAATAATGCTGTTGGCAAGTGATGGTAGACAACTAAGGGGGGATAAACAATCTGGTACAGATTATCTGATAAATATTCTTCCTCATTTTCAGTGAGGAGAATAAAATGGTAGCAACTATCATCATGAAAGGATAGGGAATGATTCCAGAAGTTAAACAGTGTAGTCAAGAAAAGAAATAGTATAGCTATGATAAACATGTTGAGACGAATATGTAAAAATGATACAATAAACAATAAATACATTCTAGAGAATCTAAAGGGTAAACTATTAATAAGCATAATTGATAGACTTGTATCAAGGTATTCGCCAATGCAATGAAGAGAATAGGTTTACAAGAGAACTTATTTTATTGCATATTTTATTTCATTGCATCTGCCTATCTGATCTACAGATTTTGTTGCCTAAAAGAAATAGTCTCATAATCATACCAAAAAAGGCTTATACCAATAGGACTTATGGGAATATTGTCAGTCTCCAAAAGCAACTCCTAATAGCTTTATTACTCTTGTAATCTATGCTAATAATCATTTTAGGACTCGGAAGCCAAATAGACTTAAACTTTGACTTTAAAGACTTCCAACAGATCAACTTAAAATAATAACGAAAATACATCCAAAAATAATAAAAATTATAAAAATCAGTAAGGCTATAATTACTAGAACTTAGTGAGAGAGCTTTACTAGACATCTCTCTTCCTAGGTTAAAAAGGAGTGGATTCAGAAAGCTCCAATCTTTGCATAATGAAGATAAGGAAAGTTCTCTTACCGACTCCCAACATATTCAAATGCCATGATATATATTGATAACTGACTTCCAATATATTCAGATGTCACGAAGTGTGTTGAAAAGAAGCCAACCACTTTAATTAAAGAAGGCACTGATCAGAAAGTGATCATGCTGAAAGCAGAGAAAAGTAGTGATAAGCTCTGTTGTTTTTTATTTTTCTTCTTGTTCTACTTCACACAAATTTATATGAAATTGTTATTATTGGTTGGTTAGTTTGTATTAATTGTTGTATCATATGCATCATGACTTAAGCAACTACCTTGACTTAATTATAAAGTTGGATAGCAATATGTTTAACTGTTTAAACAGCATCATCTATCCATGATACTCCTACAGCAACGGTAGATTCTATGGATTAAAACACAAGCACACACACACGTGCACCTACCAAGGACCAAAGGATACAACAACACATGGCCCATTATCAGCCTAGAGTCCATATCAAGGTATTAGTCAGAAAAGGAACCTAGCATCCAGATCGTATGCAGAAAGCACGGTTAGGATGGACGTCTATACATATTAAACGAAGGATTAGAATATTGCATGCTCCGTTTACATCTATACATTTGATTTCATATTCTTCATCAACTTAACATGTTAAGTTGAGGGCAGATGAGTTGCATTATTGCAGGTTTAACATTTAAATGGATGAAAACTGATACTGTAAAAACATTTCAAAGTAATTCTTGTCAGGTGTAATATGAAATGCATGAGATATTTTTTCACATCGTGTTAGTCATATCAAATGGAGCATAACATTTAGTATTCACCAACCATTATCAAACATCAAAAGAACAAACCTGTATCTCTGCAAGCAAATGTCTTTCAATAGCATTAAAAGAATCAACGATCTCCACTTCAGACATTTTAGATATAAGCTTATTCATGTCAGTGCTCATGCGAGCCTGCCTCCATAGCCTATGTTGCTCTTGCTCTGCAGCAGCACGCCTTCTATGGAACCAGGGCATGAAATTTTGTCCTTCCAAGAAGGACCTGATGTAAAACAAAATTAGTTGAAGTCAAATACAGAGTGATGATGATATCAAGTGGAAATATCCAATAAAAAATTAGTATACTAAACTTCATCAACAGCACTATCACCTGTACAATTCCAACCAATTGGACCTCATCCTCTTCGACAAGAACTTCCCTGGCCCTCTTGTGGCCAGCCCACTGAGAAACTCATCAGCATGAAACGGAGGCAAGGGTGGCGGGTCGACAAAAGGGGAAGTTCCCTTTGAAGGGGTGGTTGCCCTTAGATAGGGACCGAAGGGTGCAAGGAAATTGGTTGTTAGCTCCAGAAAGTGCCGCCGCAATATCTCATTGTTGGCAACAGACATGGACTCCTCAATCCTTGGAGAATCAATTAGCCTGTTCAAAATGGCGGTGTCTGGCTTCGTCGTCGCTGTATAGGTGCTCCAAACAGCTTCCTTGTGCTCCGTCATGAGGCAAAGAGGGCCCTCCCTCCTTAGCTTCATCGCATTCAACAAGCCCGAGGGGGAAAACTTGTTCAGCGAGAGCTGCTCTAGGTTGAGCTTTCCAGGCCGAGAGTTCCTTCCGGGAATCCCAGTCGAAGCCGAACGGCTGGCCACGGGAAGAGCACGGCCGGTATTAGGCCCGGGGCTGCCCACCGAGACGACGTGAGGGATGTTCCGCAGGGCCTTCAAGAAGAAGAGATTGGTCACTCCGAAGACCATAGGGGGGAACTCCTCGTCTTCGCCAAGCGAATTGAGCCGGGCAAAGTCGGGGTCGTGGATGGTAAAGTACGGCCGGAAGTCGACGGAAAACGGGAGCGGTGCAACGAGGCTGACGAGGGCGGTGACTGCTTCAGAGCATTGCGGGGGAGTTGGGGCGATCACCAGGAGAGGTTCGCCAGCGAGCATCAACTCCCACAGGGTCCAGAGGTGGAGGAGGAGGCCGCGGAAGCTTCCGAATAGGTCGGCGTCGTGAAAGAGGCCGTGGGGGACGGATGGGTTGGCGGGAGGGAAGGGGGCGGCGGCGTCATAGAGGGCCGGGGGAAGGTGCACGCGAAGGGCGGCGCTGCCGATCGGGAGGTCCATGGGGGCGCCCGGAGCGGGGGCCGGCCAGGCGGCGACGTGGGAGGCGACCAGGCCGAGGGCGGAGGGGCCGATGTCGAAGCAGAGGGGTCCGAGGATCTGAAGGAGCGGCCGGAAGACGGAGGAGTATGGGGAGCGGGAGAGGATGACGACCGACTTCTGCTCGCCACCGCGCGGGAGGCGCTCGTCCTGCCGCCGGCGATTGAAGACGTATCCGTAGATAAAGTCGCCGCCGTCGGCGGCGGCGGCAGGGAAGCGGAAGGAGAAGATGCAGTCGTGAATGGAGGAGGAGGAGGAGGGGCGGTGGGCGGTGTTGGGGTTGAGGTGGTGGTGGGACATGGAGTCGGGGAAGGAGGAGAAGGCGACGAGGAGGAGTTGGTGGTGAGGGAGGGAGTCCGGGGGGAAGCACTCCTCCACCAGCTGCCCCTGCTCCAGGTCGAAGCGGATGATACAGAAGGCCACCACCCATCGCCGCAGCGCCTCCGGGTCCGCGCTCGGCCGCGGCCCCGCGGGGTCGCGCCTCAGCGACACCGACGGTAACCGCTCCATACGGATCAGGCTCGGAGCCTCCTCCTTCTGCCACTCCCGATCTTATGTACAGTTCATCTGCTGCCGCTGCTAATTGAGAGATCGGGGTTGTGAATTGGCTGCATTCATCTGGATCGGAGTTGCGAGTTGGGGACGCGAGAGAGAGAGAGAGAGAGAGAGAGAGACGGAGGAGAAGAGGTGGTGGGTTTCAAGGGCAATCGGATCGGACTTGCCCCGTTTACTGCCTTTTAACATCTGTTAAAACATAGAGACGGTGGTGGTCGCATATTGGGTTCGGATACGACTGGATCCGAATCCGTAGTTAAATGGTATGGCGGAAGTTAAAAACGGAAAATTACACAAACAGCCTTCTAAAGTTAATTTTTATATTTATTCTTTAATTGTTAAGTTTCAGCATTCAATAAAAATAAATATCCTTAAATTGTAGCCATTGTTGGACTGTTAAAGCAATGATTGAATGAAACCCTACACTTGATAGGCGTTAATGATGTTTAGGTGAGCTCTGTTGGGTCTGTAATTTAGGTATGATTTTTTATTTATTAATAAAATTTTAGGAAAATAACTATTTAATATTTTAAGTATAATGATATTATTTTTGTTAATAAATTAAATAAATATAAATATAAAAATTTTCTTATACGAACGGCTTATCTCCTCTTGTTTAAGGGGAGAGATTCTCCTCTTCAACCTAAATCTAGTAACAAAAGAAATGAGGAATTATATATTATATGTAGTTCATTAAATATTTAAATTTTTCTTTGATTTCATTATATTATGTGTGATTCTAAAATATTTTTTATTTTCTTTAAATATTAAAATTTTATTATTGGATTATATTATATGAAGTTTCTAAAATCTTTAAGAATAAAATATTATTACCATGATAAGAATAAAATATTTAAAAAAATTATGTGATACGATAGATGTTAATGATGTTTAGATGAGCTCAACTCTATTGGGTCCCATGCTTAAAATGATTGATATAGTTAAAAAAAAATGGACAGTTCAAGGGTGTTTTAAGATCATATATGTTTGCTTGGCGAGTGGCATATACACGAAATCTAAGATCATATAGGTTTTTTTGATGTGATCTTAATCAATCGGGGCATAATTCTATAGTAAATTATTACTGATCTCAATTGATATGTTTTAAAAGGTTTTTATTATCAATTTAATTAAAAAAATTTGAGATATGAGTTGAATATTTTGTCAGTACTTATCCTCATCTTCCTTGTGTTATTGGACTATCATGTGTCAAGCCCTAATTAATTCAAATATTTATCTTATCATTATATAATATACGTTTCTAATATACTTTAATCTTAAGCTATCAAGTGGTATATGATTAATTTGAATATTATTAATAAAATAAAATGTATATGTTGTTTTAAAATTTAAAGAGATAAATGCATTATTTCCAAAAAATAATATGAAGAAAGCACTAAGGTAACATTTTAAAACTAAGTCGATTTATTAGATCTTAATGGAAAATTTTTTATGGTCAAATATTAGCTTTGGCTAAAATTTGGATTAAAACACATGAATGCATCCATGAAAATATAGTGATGATGACATCAAACTAATTGAAGTTGCTAATATAAATAGATAAAGAACATATCACTTGTTTGGTTGCCAGAATAAAATTGGGCCTTTGGGCTTTCTTAATTAATATCTCAATTTAATTGTGGGCTTTGGCTGATAGCTTTTGGTGGAGAGAAAAACCACCCAATCTACAAAAGCTCACAATGCCTTAACCCAAAACCAAACCCCTAATGAGAGGTTAGTGGAAATTTCGATCATCATTCTAAAATGAGATCAATTCTTTATTAAGGAACTATGGTTAGCATATGAGTTATCTCATGGACTCTCGAGAAGTTTTTGGTATGAATCCTAAGTTGAAGTCATCTACGAATATATCGGAAGCATCCGACGTCGTCGAAGAAGAAGATTCATTTAATGCTTAAATTATTATTATTATTATTTAAAATAAAAATTATATATTAGATTCTAAATCCGTTTAACTTTACATGACGGTAGAACTAAGTATCATGTGGATGAGTTCACATGAGGTAAAGTATCTATCATTTGAAACAATTTGTTTGTGTTTGTACAGATTCTTTGCTGCACGTCACGCGAAAAGAATCGTGATGATGATTGATGGTGGATGTGAAGCTGATCATCCACCACCAAAATAGCTATCGGGTCAACCATGTCCTTGAAATTATTTATATTTTTGAGTCATCAATGATCAATTCCAAAGCAAAACATGATTCATAAGGAGTCCAAACATGTAAGCATTCGGTATGCTAAAAGTGTTCCTTCTTAACACTTTAAACATGTGTCATTTTGTGGTCAAAATTGTGTCACTATGTGGGAACATATCATGCTATCAAATCTTCCCTTTTATTTCATTAATACATAAATCAAACTATTATATCACTATCTTCATTGGATAATACTTTATAAGTTTAATGTAGCACAAGCACATATATATATAATCTTTTTCTCTTTAAATTTATAGGCCTACTCTCTTACAAGCTTCTTTCCCAAACCCTAACAGTGAGTTTGGTGTGCACAACTCTGAAAGCAATGAGAAGACAACCCCAATGGCATTACCTATTCCTCTGCTGGGCCAACCATTAGATTAGGTAATAAGCAGCCAGGTTGTCAGTGGTCTTGATAGGAACAACTAGTGAGCATTATGGAGCATCATTTACTCACTAATCTGTGCTTACAATTAATTGCATGTGGAAAGTATCAAAAGACATTCTCAAGGACCACATCTTGTCCTTGAGGGACCATGCATGTAAAACATGTAATATATATTTCAAATCCTTCTTCAAACATCATCATACAACTACCACTTTCCCTCTCTAGGAAAGAAGTTAAAGAAAACAAAGAACAAATGCAACTCTCTCTCTCTCTCTCTCTCTCTTTTATGCTGCTGTATACCTGGACTTGGAGCTGGCACTGGAATATATATGTATATATATATATATATGATTTTGTACAGCTTTGGAAGCTATGATTTCTGCCACAATCACATTGTGAGTGGCTGCCCAACCACCCCTCTTTGCCTCATCCCCCTTTGCTCCACAGCAATGGTGATGGACCCCTACAACAAAAAAAATAGAAGGAAACAAAACAGAGAAATGGCCCACAAAAAACTTAGCCTGGAGAAGCAGCTTCCATCCATTGTCTGCTTCTATACACTTGCAAAGACACCAACAAAATACAGAAATCAGGAGCTCAGTTTCACCTGGTGTGACCATCTTCCTCGCTGGAACACACTCCAATAATGTAGCCTCCATCTGTCAAAGATATTAATTCAGATTTAATGCTGTAGTACAATGATTTCAAAGCTATTATAATCAATGTCGCCGTAATGATAATATCAGACAGATAGATGGCTTCGAGAAGGGGAACATTTTTTGTGTCTTTGTCCTTTGCGTTAGGTGTGAGTGTGAGTGAATGCATGTGGAACATCTATTAGGTGCACATTTCTTTATGTCAAATGGAGTGGAGAGTAAAATTGTTACAAGTAGCAAACCATAACTCAAGTCCGATGAATAAGCAGCTTATGGCTGTACCATAAAGAATGTGATGATTGAAGGTATGAGATGAACCAAATTACCTTCATCGTTTGCATTTTAAGCCATTCTAAGCCATCAATGAAACAAGAGCATTGCACGAGTTCCTCGCTCGGAGCTCCACACTCCTCAGATCACGAAGGTGCTCTAATATCTCTTGAAGAAGATGTATTCCCTTGTCTCCTTTCTTCAAGGAACCGATGCAATGTTTGATAAACTCTCTATCACCCTCGAGGGCATGCAGTCTCTCGTGGATGTTATCGAGCTCTTCCACAATTGCAAGCTTCTTTTGCTTCTCTGCAAGATTTGAATTTGTTTTAGTGGAAGCATCAACTGCCGCCTCGTTTTCCTCGCTTATGGCATCAAAGAGAGGAAGAAGCCTCTTCCCGTTACAACCCAAGGATCTTTGTTCACCATGTAGGTTCCTGCTAGCCTCTAGATCAACTGACAAACCATTTGCATCGTCATGTAAATCATCACCTGAAGGTCCATTATTTCCATTTGAAACATGACAATTTTCATCCGTAATATGCTCTATGGCATCTAAATTATGAGAGTCTTCATCATCCAATGTAAGAAGTTCACTCTCCAATGCTTTGAGTTGCTCAAGTATTGAGAGCCTCTCCTCCTCAAAATCATCCAACGATTCCCTAAGTGCGATTGTATGTGTTGCAGTGCCTTGATTTGCCCCTGAACTTAACGCATCATCAACAAGAGTATTTTGATTGTTTACATCAGGATCATATGCAAACCCGTTCCCTTCATGGACCTCGAAGGAGAGATCATCACTGTCTTCAGCACTTGATGAAGCAGAGAATGTTCCAGCAATACCATTGACCTTGTTCTTTGCGGTTTGTCTCCTCTGCTTGGCCTCGTATCGAAGAACTTTCTTTCTGTACACTTCTAGCTCCTTCTCCAAGTCTTGTTTCTCCTTCTCCCTCTTCATCATCAGCTCATTTAAAAGTTGCAATGCTTCCTGGTCATAATCCGACTGTTCTTCCATCATCCGCTGATATTGCAATGCTTCCATCTGCATAGCAGCTTTCTCTTGTTGAAGCCTGGTTATCATTGCCATTGTTTGGTTTGCAGCAATGGCAGAGGCACTTCTCTCTTCCTCAAGCTCAGTATATAATGCACTCAGAGCTTTTTGTTCTGCCTTCAAAGCAGCTTTAAGCTGATCTACGGTCAATGTATCACATCCTTCAAACTCACCGGCAACACTTCCGTCTAGAGACTCTGTTCCCGATTCTCTCCTTCCAAGAAAAAAACTTTTAATTAAACCATGAATACCGTCAAGATAAGTTGGTGTCTCAGGTACTCTCTCCTCCTCAATCTCATTATTGTCTGCAAACACAGCAACATGGCCTGGCCTTTGTGCAGCAGTCACCACCATTGGTTCAGTTTCAGTAACCAATATTTCTTCAACAAAGAGGACGCAATAATTAGCAAATAGGAGTTAAGCGTATGACCGTGCGGTCATACGTAAATGAAAATTTGATTATCTTGAAGATTCATAAAAGGGATGATCTGAAGCTGGTACCTTGGTCTATAGTAGTCATCTCATTATAGCTCTCTGAGAGTTGATCTTTTGATCTTTCTGACAATAAAATTGGCTCAAGAGGATGTGCATGATCGCTGTTTTCCTGGTCGCATATCTCACTTCCTGTAGATATTCCACAACCAGTGTCCACATCGATCATTATGTTGTCTTCTTCAAGATCTATAGTCATCAATAAAATGTATGTTTACAACAAGAAGATAGCAATATTGATAAGCACATAAAATATGATGAACTATATCAACAAAATAAGGACTAAAGTTGCTTTCCTAAAGTGAATCATCTTACCTTGTGTTTCAGGAAGATCTTCCGCACTCCTTAATGATTCCACTTGAACAACATCTTCAAGTGATCTAACTGATGTTACTTGAGGAGCAATGGTTTGATGATCAGATGAAGCATGAAGATATATGGAATTCTGTTTGACGATATCATCCCCTTCCATCCTAGACAATGGTATCTTTTCATCTTCTAAGACACTCCCTGTATCAAGAGTGATTTCACATTGTTGCGCTCCATTCATCACAGAAAAATTCTCTACAATGGTATCAGCCCTCTCTTCGGGAGAGGCCAATGCCTTTTCCTCTCCTGTTATGGTGAGTTGTTGGGCTCCATCCATCTCAGAGGAACTCTCTTCAATTGTATCAGCTCTCTGTTTAGAAGAGGGCAATGCCTTTTCCTCTGATATGCTTCTTTCATCAACAGTCATGGCACATTGTTGAGCTTCGTGAACGTCAAAAGAATTATCTGTAACAGTATCAGCTGCTTCTCCGGCAGAGACCGAGACCTCTGTCGCCATGCTTCTCATGTCAACATCATCAGCATGTTGGTCTGCTGCAACATCAACAGAACAATTCTCTCCAAAGATATCATCACTCCCTGCAGCTGAGGCCAATGGTTTCACCTCTTCCACAACGCATCCAACATCAAGAACTTTTGCTTCTTGTGCAGCTCCAACATTTCCCGAAGGATTCACTTCAACAATATCAGCCATCTTTGTAGCGGAATCCAATCCATTTTTCTCCGTAATGCTCCCGATATCAAGAGCCATGGCATCAGTCCTCTCTGCAGTGAAAGCCACCGGTTTCCTCTCCTCTGCGATGCTTCCGTTGTCGACTACCCTGCCATCTTTTTCCCCTCCAACAAGCCCAAGCTCTTGCTGGCGTTGTTTACTGAGCACAAACGAAGCAGGGATCTTCGTCATGGTTGCAGAGTCGATCAGCTGTACCGGAACCAACCGCTCCTCATCGTCATCGCATATGTTTCCCAGACGCCGAGTGAGGACTTCAAAGGAAGGGTCGTCTACCAAACAGCAGGCGTCGGAGAAGTGGATACGGGCCTCTTCTTCTTCTTCTTGTTCCTCCGCCGCCCTCTCTGAATCGGCAGCGCACGTTGCCTCCTTTCTTCCCATCTTCTCTTCATCATCCTCCTCCTTTTCAGGGCATCGATCAGATGGATCTGGAGGTACCAACTCCCACTTCTTCACCTTTTCTCGACCAAAGATGGCGTCTTCCTCGAAACCCTCCTCGCGATCGCCCACCGCAATCTCCTCAACCGAATTCCCCTTCTGGTCATTCTCCGACACGTCCCAATAAGGCTTGAAGAAGAGGTAGGGCGAGTAGAATCCGCTCTCGATGACGCCGTCGCAGCACGAGCACCGCAGATCCTTCGCCCCCTCCTCGCTCCGTTTCATCCAAGACAGCACCGCGGCCTCCACGGGCCGCGACGACGACGGGCAGCAGTCCTCGCACATATCCCCGGCCTCCGCGAGCAGCTGATGGCGGGCGCAGTAACCCATCCCTGCGACCTCGGCGGCGTGCTCGTCGCAGAGTAGGTCGCGGCAGGCGCCACGCTGGCGGCGTCCGCGACCATCGGCCCGGTGCTCGAAGAGGTGGTCCACCCGGGAGCAGAAGACGCAGGGGGGCTTGAGGCCGAAGAAGTCCGCGAACCGGGCGATGAGGTAGGCGAAGAGCCCGTTGAGCAGGAGCAGCAGGATGAGGGTCCATTCCAGGACGGCGTACGCGAGTACCACCGCCATCTTGTTGCCGTTCCTGTGCAAGACGGTCGCGAACTTGTTGGCCGCCATGGCTACACGGATCTTCCTCTTTCGTTTATATGGAGAGAGAAACAGAGGCAGAGTGGTGCTCCCGGATGCGTCGAGAACTGCTAATGTAGATGGGGATAGCGATCGCAGAGGACCGGGGAAACGAGGAGCCGCCCAAAGAAGACCGAAGGATCAAGAAAGAAATGTTCAAGTCAGACAGAGGAAGATGACACAGGAAAAGGAAAGAAGAAGATGAAAGCGCCCAATTTTATCTTTGCCATCCCCAAACCAAAGCGAGAACGAAGCTGCCGACCGGATTACTCGATCATCCAGCTTTGGATTCTAAACACATGGCGACGCCGTGATTCCGCGACAAAAATCCACCGCCTACGAATTGGATCTGACGGTGGGGAGGACCCACCGTGGCGAGTTCACCTCTCTGCTCTGGTCTGGCACAAGTAACCTGCAGTCGAAGTGGAGTTCTCAGTTCTGACGTCCTCCTCCTCCTCTCCTGGCCCACGAATTCCAAGGCGGGCTGTGGAATCGTCGAGCGACCGAGCACGCCGAGCTGGGTCGAAAACATGGCACGGATTCGCCCCTTCGTCAAAGGAGGGAGCGGGGTGGGGAATACCTCGAAAACTACACGCGAATTCACTCGTTTATTATTAGAACGAGAAAGCAGCACGGAAATGACTGCGCGACGAGATGGTCGCCGTCGACTTTCCGGACGTCTGTGAGACCCTTCGTTATGATCGGCTGACGTATCAGATGGGTTTGGCATCGCGAGACAGTGACGTACCGTATCGCCTCGTTCAAGAGAAGTCAAACGTACAAGATGGTAGACAATGTAGATAGAGTATTTGATGAAATGACTCGCTTAAAATTACAGTCATTGACCACATTGTCAACGACAGGTGATGAAGTTTATCTTCTTTTTTTTTTTTGGGTTAGTAATCGTGTATAAAAATGGATTAACCCGTTCAGCTCTAAATGGATTGATTACGGTATAAATTATCTTAAAATTATTACGAAACTAATAAAAACTTAAGTTGCGCTTTAAAATATATTAATTTTTATATAAAATTATTCTTCATAAAAGTAATCATAAAATCTGAAATCATATTTTTTTTATGTTGGCTTAGTGGCACTTCAAAGTGAATTAACTTAAACTAAATCATATATCCTTTTTTTATTTTTTAAATAATTCTATTTTTTTTAAATATGATTCTAAAAAAAATTTTAGAATAATTTTATTAAAATAATATTTTTTTTAATAAGTTAGTGAATGAATATTACTTAATTATAATTCGAGTGTAACTCAATTATAATAAATTTTATAGATAAATCGTGCTCGAGGAAACGATAAAGGATTAGAAGATAAAAAAGAATGAGAAGATGAGAGAAAGAGAGTAAGAACTCGAAGGCGAGTTGATCTAACTTAGATCAAGATAACTCGATCAAACCGAACTAACCCGTAAATTGATTCAAGTATATTATCTATATATTAACTAAAAGAGATATCGATGGTAAAAATTAAACATAAGAATATGATTTGGATTACTAAGGGATTTTTTGATAAATTGATTAATTTTTTTTGTTATTTGTGAATTATACTATCCGATTCTATTTATGCCACGTCAGCTGCCAGCGAGGAGACAGCTTTCAAGTAACAGAAACTAATAGAACGAGAACTTAAGCGAGGAAAAGGAAAAAAGAAAGGGCTTTTTCGGAAATTTCCCAAAGAATTTGTATCGAACACACAGCGGGCGTATCTCCTTGGAAGCGCACCTGAGTCAGTGGGCTCTGACCTCGCGTTTCCTCGCTCTTCCCGTGATCGACGTGTCGAACACGATGGAGGACTCCGGCGCCATTCTTCGCGAGATATCCTCTTTTAAGGACATGCTCGACCAGGTGATGAGTCTCTCTCTCTCTCTCTCCTGTCAAGTCAATTCAACAAACATCTATCGCCTTGTCACTTTGTCGCTTTATCTCTCCATCCAGGACGATTTAGGTCTTCCATATCCTAGACAAACCTACCAAGCCAGAACCTGAACAGGTTTCCTGATTATTGTTTGGTGGATTACTGGTTCAATTTCTGATGTTAAACAGTATCATGAATTGTTATTGGAGAAATCCTCGCATCGTACGATATTAGGTAACTGATATGCTTTGGTCATTCACCATATTTATGAGGCAGCTTTACGGATGCAAGCAACCTGATATAGCATTTTCGTTTGTGTTCCTTTCGTTTACGTTTGATTGGAAAAGTTGTTCTAGGACTCACAAATCTAGCAAGCTTAATGCAAGAAATCAAGTGACTTGAGTGGTAGGTTGAATTACTAAAACTTACTAGGAGGTAAAGGCACTCTTGGATTCAATAGACCAGCCATGTCTAACAGATCTTAACCAACCTAAATATGTAAACGGCCTCAATATTTCAGCAATCCTGGATGTCAAATTAACCCATTATGTTAGTGATGTTTTATGATATTGTTTCTAACTAGGCGCGACATTTAGTTGGTTAGATCTCATTGTTTGCCGATTGTAACTCAACTAGTTATTCGTTGTTACCACCGGATGACTCGGTGCGATGTCATGTTAAATTTAAGAATACTAATTTGATAATTGTAGCATCCAGATTTGCCAAATTCCTTGCTTTTTTCGACTTTCCTTCTCTTGCAAACTTGCTTTTGTAATATTTCTTATAAACCATGATATTTTGTCTCAGAATCTTTGTTTTCCTGGACAGGAAGCAAAACTGACAAGCTATTTTCAAGATAGTAATGGATTGTTCTGAATGGTGTTCGGCAGGTCAATGAAGAGATTGAGAAGACTATTCAGAGGACAAGAGAAATTGAGTCAGAAATTTTAAAGCTTTCTGAAATTGAAGATGGTCATATCATGAGGGAATGTGAGTTGTCAAAGATCATAACAATTAGGGGTTTTGAGCTTGAAGCTTCAATCCAAGTAGCTGGTAATGGTTTGTGCTTATGATGTTTTCCTCATATTCTTATTTGTAGTTAGTCTGACTAATTTAGACTAATGTCTCTTTTAATTCAAACTTTCCGGGTACTCTTGCCTAGAGTTGTTGTTTGACAACGAATAGAGTAGCATGCTTGTGCCATTCAGGGGCTGAAACAAAAATGTATATCTCAGTACGGTGCCCAGCACACTTGCTGAGACTCCTTGGGTATAACTATCTTTCACATCCAAATTCTGACATCCTTTTTATATTGCCACATGCAGCCCAGTACACTCTTGGATGTCATGGTGGATCAAGTCTGGATAGTCTTCCACCATGCTCATTTTATTTTACTGGTTCCGGTCCCCCCTCATTGGCACAAGACTGAAGTCAATTGAATGTCAGCTGTTACCTATCGCATGGGGCACAACAACGGGCCATTTTTAGTTACTCATGATACTATTTTTTATTTTTTTAACTAGTTAAGTTTGTTGTCTTTTAACTTGTCCTAAATTTTGCTTGTTCGTGATTTGCTATTGTCAAAACCTGAAATATGAATACTATAGTAAGCATAAGAAAAATTATAAAATATGCATTTGCTTACACCTGATATTCCTCTCTGAACAGCCATTTCAAGGGCCTCTGCTGAATCAATGGAAAGGGAATCAGGATCTCTAAAGATTAACCGTGATATCATTGAGAAAAGAATTTATGATAAAAGGTATTTCCTGGAATCTTCATTTGCAACTTATATATGTTCTTAGGTATGGATATTGTTAATCGATTATTCTTAGTTCATCTCTGTTGCCATTTATTTGCTTTTTTATTATCTTGAAACTGCATGATCTTTTCTCTTCAGTCGGAAAACAGACAGTGAGCCATAATTACAGAATGAGCTCAAGGTTATAAAATGTCTTCAGTATTAATTACGTAGATGAAATAGAACATTAGTTTTACCTCATTGAAAAACTGACGATACATGTCTATATTCATGTTTCTACTCGAATTCTTGGATTTGCCATTTGGAGTGTCTAGGATTTTGGAAACCCAAGAAATGACACAGACACTGCAAGCTGAGGTTGTTCAGAATGTTACCTTTTTGTGTTTAGGTGTTCAACAGAATTCCCTTGTCATGATTCCTATGAAACCTGAAATATTTTCAACTTAGTGCTTGCAATGGTAAATTTTTTAGTGGTTCACTTCTCTCTTCACTGAAGCATCTTAAACATGAGAGTAGTCCTTAATCATTCAGCATATTGTTAGCATTTTCTTATCTAAGCATTTATGATACATATTCTTATTTTGTCCACTTTTGACATATTCCTTAAATAATTATGATGACTATGTCTGTACCTTTACTGTTGATTTCAAATTTCATAGATTTTTATGTCCCTAACGCCATATTTGTTCATCCTAGTATCGTATATTTGATTGATAAGCCATCTTAAGAATGTGTTCCTTGTGTTGCCTTTTCCAGATGATCGAATAATATTAGTTCCAAATGCATGTAAATTTTTTTGTTCGTATTATCAGAATTGTATCTTTATTTTGATCCCTCAAGAATGTGATCAGTGAATAATCTTGTAAGGTCAAATTTTGATTTATATATTTTTTTTATTAGGGAAAAGTTCATTCTTCAATGTTGTGAATTTCAAGATGATATGACAATTGTGAAAAATAACGAATTAAGTCTCCTTTTATCAGAAAAAGAGGCACTTGAAAATGAGAAACAAAGTGTGACTAAGAAAATGACTGCCCTAGAAAATTCTACTGAGGAACTTATTGAAGAGATTCTTCTAGAAATTCACAAGTCTAATTCAGGTAATTAGTTAATCATTTCTTGTCATAGAATATTTCTTTCTTAAATCCTACCTGTGATAGGTGTAAAAGTTCTACACTATTTGTTCTTATGTTTTTTCTCTTTATGGTAATATATGTTTCTTGTGACTCCCAGTTCTTGCCTTTTGCTACAGAAAATCATTAATCAAGACTGTCGCTAATCAAACTAAGACTCAAATACATATTGGTTAAAGCTAAAGACGGTTCACACTGCACGAGCCACAAGATAAGACTACTGGATCCTTATTCTGGTTCATTCGCAAGCTTACAGCTTATTTGGGCTGTGAGTCATACGATGGGTGATGGTTTTTGCCCACCATAGAGATGAGATTGGTCTCTTCATTGGCCCACAACTTGAAAACACAACATTACATGACATAGGTACCATGGGACCGTGGTGAAAGTTGGCTATACATTGTGTTGAGTTTTGCGGTGGAGGAAAGATAACTTTTATATATGGAATAACTTAAAAATTTTGTGTTCAGTGTTGCTGAGAGGCTAATATGAAGATGACAGAGACTAGTAATTTGGTCATGCCATAATGGAAATAAAGGTTAATGATAATTGATGGAATGTTAAAGCTGGAAAACAGTGTTTTAAGTTGTTTGATACTGCCACATGGTACTGCTAGCCATTTGGAAGTGCAAAGAAGTGGAAATGAAACATGATAGGGGCTGTTTAAGAGCTAATGTAATTGAACCAAAGATACTTGCTCGCAAAGCTGAATTTTTAAAGAGCATCAATAATTCATAAGGACTTTATTTGATTTCCTTTATCAACAGTGTATTTGATGGAAATCCCTGAAGGTGTATTATTTGATAGTTTATGCTGTCAACTTTCTGTGTTTAGATGAATTTCTGGTACATTGGCCTTTAAAAGTTAAAATTATGATTTTGTAATTAATATCTTAGTATAAGGCAGACATGCAACTCACTTTGTCATGTGCTAATACAAACATTAATTTCTGCATGATTGCAGCATTGGATGCTGAGATACACAATGGAAGATCAGAATACATGGGAGTGATTGGTGACATCAATGATTTGAGGATTCTGTTAGGATCCATCAGTTCGTTTGAAGATTCTTAAATTTCAGCAACCATGTTTCCCCTCAAGTCACATGCTTTGAGCAAAATTTAATGCACAAGGAAAGCTGCAAGATTCTTTTTGTTCTTCAAAGAAATGGTTCAATTTGAAGATTTTTTTCTTCCAGTGCTTCTTTCTTCGACAAGCTAGTTTTTTCTTCAGCGGCATTGTACCGAGGGGCAGCCATGGTCTATTATATTTTTCAGAAGATGGTACTCTTTGCTTACAGAAAACAATTGATCTACAGATATTGTCACTAAACCAATAACATGCTCTATGAGGGATAAATGCATCTCTGTATGTGGTTCCTATTCTAAAAATTGAACAATTAGCACTGATCAAGTATTTTTGTGCCGCCATGAGTTTGCATTGATTTAAAGATGTCATTGGCTTTTCTTCCAATTATCTCATATTTTCATGGACCAGCAATTGCTTCATGATGAACAAAATACCCCATGGCTTTAAGCATGATAAATAGATTTTTCATAATTTTCTTCTCTTCTTTTACGTCGGATGTCTGCAACTTATCAGGCTATTCATTATTGTTCATGGCAATTTTTGTGAAGATTCATTTATATACTGTTAGAATGTTTCAAGTTGAACTGTATTTTTTTTGGTTTTCAGAATTTGAAAGTGGAAATTGAAGGGGAGTGAACTGTAGGAAGAACTTGGATATTGTATATTGAGATTTAGACATACTGTTGTATTACATTTATTACTTCCTGTGCTATAATTTTTTTATTATTGTACAGATTGGAAGAACTGTTGTATGAAGCATCATAACGTGCGTTGCAGTAGTATTCTTTTTTGCTGGCACGTTGCTGCCACCTCCTTTGTTTCGTTCTCTTCCTCTATACGAGCAGCTCGACTCTTGCGGTGGTGGGAGACGGATAGCGGCTTGGGAGGAGGAGGAGGCGCGTGATGGTGGAGCACTTGCTGGGGCTGCTGAGAGTGCGGGTGGCGAGAGGCGTAAACCTCGCCGTGCGAGATGTCACCACCAGCGACCCTTACGTCGTCCTCCGGATGGGCAAACAGGTTCTCCTCCCCAATCTCTTCTCTCCTGTTCCTGTGAGTTCTGCTAGCTTTGGCGTTTCAAGTTCTTGACAACCTTACTATGATGGTTATTGCATGATACTGATCAAAGTCTGGCATCAGTCTTTGCCGCCGAGCCATCCAGAACATATGATGCATCTAGTGGTTTTCTCTTCGGTTGTTCTTCTCATTCTTCTTCGTTTTGCTGCAGAAATTGAAGACCAGAGTAATAAAAAAGAATACTAATCCTGTTTGGAACGAAGACTTGACACTATGCATCGAGGATCCTTCACTTCCAGTCAGGCTTGTATGTTCCAAACTAGAATTCGAGCAATACTATATTTCATCTTCCTAGTCACTAATGCTTCATCATCTTCCACCGGTGATTGCGTGCAGCAAGTGTTCGACAAGGACCGGTTCAGCAAGGATGACGCCATGGGCCATGCCGAGTTCGACATCCGCCCATTTCTGGAGGCCGTGAAGATGAACCCGCAAGGCGTTCCCGAGGGCACCATAATACGGAAGGTGGTGCCCTGCAGACAGAACTGCTTGGCGGAAGAGAGCGTTGTGCGCTGGTGCCATGGGCAGGTGACTCAAGACCTCGCTCTCAGGCTCAAAGATGTAGAACGAGGTGAAGTCGAGCTGCAGCTGCAGTGGGTCAACATTCCAGGTGCTAAGGGCTTGTAGAACCCTTCCTCTGCTCCGTAGAGCACTTGCCATCCGATGGCCACCACACCTACGTTCTGTTGTTCTGCCTTACTATGTATCTCCTTGATTTCTCCTACAGATCCTTCTCCAGACTTTGCCTTGTTGATCTGCTACTGAGGTAAATGTACAGATTTCTGGGTGAAACAATGCTCAGCCTGAGCAATGAAGTCTCCTCCTTGTGTACCACATCCATATTCCATACTTGATTTTATCTTAAATCTATATAAATAGTGAGAGCAAATTAGAGATACATAAATTGAATCTATTATCATTAGTTGATGCATTTTGATTCGGTGATTTAGACTCAAAAAATTAAATGAGTTCGTTCATTTAATTGGGTCACATCGTAGTTGGACTGGGGGAGTTAAATCTTAAGCTGTGTTAGGTAATTGATGATTTCAGTAATGGGCAATAAAAATGTTTTTTACTATTAATGATTTCAGTAAGAAGATGATTTATTTTTAGGGATATTTTCAACAAAATGGAACAAATTCCACATCAGTAAACTATTAATTTTATTACGGAATATGATGACTCTTTCTCATATAAATTTGATTTTAGAGGGAAGGAGATCCAATTCTCCTCCTCCTTGTCATCTCTGTATTCTCTCATCTTAGATATAGTTTGAGCTATCAATGTCGTCATAATGTCGTCACGTGTAGTTAGTTATATTTCTAGATAGGAAAGGGTTGTGTGTCGACGACACTTCGTTAGAAGTATAATGTTTCGGTCATTTGAATGCACCCATAAAGTCAGAATTCTCCTTTTTTTTTTTCTTTGGCATCTGCATGCAACGACAAGCTAGACTTCAGCATCAAACTATGCCGTCCATTCCGACTGTTTCTTCAATGTCCATGGCAGCAACGAATCCCATGTTGGAAGTCTCTTTTCCAGGTTTCAATTTGTCTTCCAACTCTGGTGTGATGAAAGCATGATTCATGCAAGAAAGGATTACCAACACGTCCATTGAAGTGGGAGGATTTATGATTCGAGACCAGAACAGGATGGACGTCTCTCTCTCTCTCTCTCTCTCTCTCTCTCTCTCTCAGAGTCAAGCTAATGGCGCTCACGAGAAGGGCGCGGCTTGCGGTCTCCAGTCCACGACTCGCCTTCGTGGCCGCCCGTGAGCGCGCCTCGCCTGCGGTCAAACCACCGCCTCTCCATCATCTCTCTCTCTCTCTCTCTCTACACATACACAAATTCTTCCGCACGGTCTTTGAGTCTGAAGAGAGAGAGAAGGACGATGGGGGAGAGATGGAAGGGTAGAGTGGGTCCAGTCAAAGGTGTTGACAACTTCTCCAACATGAAGCTCGCCGGGGTTATCGGAGACGGCATTCATGGCATCGTTTTTATTGTTCGCACTCTTTTGACTCGCCAAACCCAACACCCTCTGCTCGCTCTTCACCCCTCCCCCATCCTTCCTTCTTTACCTTCGTCGATCGTGACTCTTTCGTTCTTTCTTTCTGTCCGTATAATAATCCTCGACGGGGACTTCATCTTCTTCTTTCTTCGTTCTTGTTCGGTCTCCGGTGGCCCCCACTGACGCATCATCTCCCGTCACGCACAAGCCGGCCTTTCTTTATTGCCTGCCCCGTCCCCTCGGTCAGCGACTTCCGTCTTCCATATATCCCTTCCCTTCGTAGTCGCTGCATATGGATGGTCGAGGTGGTGCGGCAGCAGGGCTCACGTTGGCGACCGCCTCCTCCCTTTTACTCACCTCTCCTTCACACCAGAATCAGCCCATGAACTCCGACCATCACCGCTCCGGCGTCGGCTTCAAGGATGCTTCCGTGGCGGAGGCATCGACGCCGCCACCAAGAGAGAACCGGGCCGTCGTCATCAGCGAGATGGATTTCTTCTCGAACGAGAAGAAGAAGATGACGATGACGAGCGGTGCCGCGACGGATCTCGACCTCAAGGTTCCGAGCCTTTGTATCAAGAGAGAAGACCTTTCCGTCAACGTTAGTCGGAACTCGATCCCCTCAGGTTTCTATTTTGCATGCATGTAAGAGAAGGTATTGATCGCCAGGTTTTGGATTTACGTGTTCTGTAGACTGGGCTGCACTTGTCCAACACGCGCAGCGACCTGTCGACGGTGGACGACGGGATGTCACCACCTGAGGACGATAAAGAAGGCAAGAGCGAGGTAAGAACGATAAGGCTAATTGTGCATCCGAACCATGGCGTTCGAGTGAAAGTGATTTGGGTTCCGCGCTTGATTGTCTCAGTTGACCGCCGTCCAAGCAGAGCTGGCACGCATGAACCAAGAGAACAACAAACTGAGGTTGATGCTGAACCAGTTGACCACCAACTACAACGCCCTTCAGATGCAGCTCGTCGCGCTGACGCAACAGCGACGCACTTCCGGAAACCCACAGGGACCAGAGAACAAGAAGACGGAAGAGAAGAGCCATGATGAGCATGAAGGAGCTGTGGTCCCGAGGCGCCAGTTCATGGATCTTGGACCGGGCGGGGACATCGATGAGCCATCCCACTCTTCTTCCACGAGCAGGGACCCGTGTTTGTCGCTGCGAAGCCACACAGAAGTTCCACTCGATCATGAGAAGCATGTCAGGGAAGATGATAGAGCAGAACATGGCTGGAACAGTAACAAAACACCCAGATTATCTCCTTCCAAGTCCGCCGAGCGACCCGAGGACGCCACCATGAGAAAAGCCCGTGTGTCCGTTCGAGCAAGGTCTGAAGCTCCCACGGTAAGGCTCTCCGCGCTGTAGGTGTGATGCATCTGCACAAAAAATCTAGATTGGTGATGGATGTTCTCTCTCGTAAGGTAGATCACCGATGGATGCCAATGGAGGAAGTATGGACAGAAGATGGCCAAAGGAAACCCCTGCCCTCGGGCTTACTACCGGTGCACGATGGCCACCGGGTGTCCGGTCCGCAAGCAGGTGATTTCCGCTTTCTTCGTCGGTGCAATTGTATGTCATGTCAATCGGACAACCAATTGTGCGGAGCTGAACATAGAGAGTCCATGAACAGGTACAGAGGTGCGCCGACGACCGTTCGATCTTGATCACAACGTACGAAGGCACTCACAGCCATCCGCTCCCGCCGGCAGCCATACCGATGGCGTCGACCACTTCCGCCGCGGCGTCGATGCTCGTATCGGGGTCGATGCCGAGCGCCGACGGGCCGATGAGTTCCAACTTCCTTGCAAGAACCGTTCTCCCGTGCTCGTCGAGCATGGCGAGCATATCAGCCTCGGCGCCGTTCCCCACCGTGACGTTGGACCTCACCCAAAGTCCCAGCCCTCTGCCGTTCCAATTGCCATTTCCGACCGCCGCTCCGCCGCTGCCGCAGGTCTTCGGGCAGCCGCTACAAAACCAGTCCAGATTCTCGGGCCTTCAGATGTCACCGGAGATGGATCCCGCCCAACTGGCGCGCCCAAAGGCCCAGTCCGTCGCGCCACCTTCTCTAGCCGATACAGTGAGCGCGGTCATAACGGCGGACCCCAACTTCACAGCAGCGGTTGCGGCGGCCATATCTTCGATCATTGGCGGCGCCGGCAATCATCGAACAGGAAACGATGACAATAGCCACAGTAGTGCCAACACAACCAGCTGCAGCAAGCAACGACGAGAACCGGATCGGTACCAATAACAGTTGACAATCTCAAGCTTTGACTTCTTTTGTTTCGTGGAGATAAACAGAACGAGATCATACTTTCTTTCCTTTTTTTTGTCTGTCGTTGCTTACTATTTTAGAGGATTGAAGGCCAAACTGTATCCCCACTCTTGTCACCATTTCGTTCACGCATCAGCTTTGGATCAATAAAGACCATACACGTCCACATCTCCTTTTTCTTTCCATCTAATCCTCAATGTTCTCTTGATGGGGTGGGTCAAAGGATGGCCGCCTCCGTGGAGCACACGAGGAGAGGAAGCGAAGACAGATGCGACGACCGACCACATCAATGTGACGCGGCATTGAATGATGCCTCGGACCGGATCCGGTGCCGCATCGTCTACGGAATAGCGAATACCAACAGGTGTAGTAGTCATGGATGGAAGACTCGCTCGCTATGTGGTTGTTCCAATCAGCTTCCTTTTGCTCCTTCACGAGTCATTGGATTCGGCATGGACGAAGCTTTATTCTTGTTTCTGCGAGTCGACACACGTTCTTCTTGGACTGCTTTGCGGTGCAAACAAGGTCTTAGTCATGGTGGGACTTCTACCGAATACATCCAACATCATATCATATCCAAAAAAGAAGTGGCCCGTCTGATCTCTTACAGTTCTGACACTGCCGTAGCACTGACATGGTGCACTCTCCCTTCCGCACATTGGCTTCACTGCATTTCACTGTCATACATGGACTTGGTATCCCACACCACTTCATGCCACAGATGTTCCTAGTCTTTCCAAGCCGTTCCAAGCTGTATATATACATATTAGAGAGAGAGAGAAGAGTCGCTTTGTGGCTATTGGATTTCGAGAGAAAGAGAAAGAATAGATATATTAGGCATTCATATAAATGAAGAAGATTACATAAAGAAGACTAGATTTGCACAGTTTATATAGATGTATACGTGTGTTCTTGCAGCATAGGGTGGGCAGATCAAGAGGAAGATAAACTCCCGGTTCATTGCATGTTGTTGAATGAGCACATAAAGGGGTCGTCATGGGGCAGTAGGTCGTTGGTCTTTATAGCCGTAAAGACCATGAGCACAAGGGTGACCACCACGGAGAGCACCGAGAGGACAAGCATGAGCACGTTGGCCACCGCGCCCTTCGCCTCCTGGGCGTACTCGGTGGCGGCCAGCGCGAGCACCGACAGCGGGAAGGAGTACGCCCACCACGCCACGCTAAACCTTCTCATAGATCTCCGGAACAGCGCTGGCCTACACACCTGAACCACCACCACCACTATTAGGCACCTCGAATTAGAAACTCGAGCTAAGATGCTGGAAGAGATCATACAAGATGTACGTGTGAGATTAAATGATAAGATATTCCATCTCTAGCTAAGAACAACTCTGTTTCTATCTCTCGATTATATTCCATGGATGCTGTTCTTTTTTGGTGGTGCCATCAAAGAGTAGAGAAAGGTAGCAAGTGGAATTAGTTCGACGACAACTAAATATTGGTCAGTGAGGTGGTGATATGTTTTAGAGCTATCGAGGCATTATGGAATCATCAACATGGTTGATGATTTGCCACATAAGAAGCGAAGTAAATTTGACTACCTGTTTGTTAGTTGACTTTGTATAGTAAAGTTGACAACGTAGAATGAAAACCAAGCTAAGAAAATTACGTAAGAATTCAGTAGTGGGGGCTCTGCGAAGAGTATTGGAGCAAAGAAACTAGTGGAAGGAAGCTTAAGTATGCTGCTGGTTGAGTTACCAGAGAAGCAAAGAGGAAGAGGGAGAGGAAGAAGAGCATCTTGCAAGGGGTGTCAAACGTGGAGGAGATGGAGTCCCATGCCAAGCTGGCCATGCTCGGCGCCGCGAAGAAGAGGAAGAACACCGGCCGCAACATGGCTGGCAGTGAGTTGCTGCCCAGGAGCCGCTGGTATAGCGTCACGAAGAGCACGAGGTAGTGCACGATGCCCAGGGAGAACATGCATAGGGCACTCTCCCTCCACCCCATCTGGGCCGCAGCCCGCGCCCCCACCAGGTTGCCGATCACCGAGATCTGGCTGGTGGGGTTGGCCACCGTGGACAGGAACTTCTTCCCCTGGGTGAACCACTGCCCGTAGATCTTGACGTCGAGGGCAAGGATGGGGAGGGAGAAGAACCACCAGAGCAGGAGGTAACCGTTGGTGTTGGGGCGGAGGAAGGGCGCGGACTGGAGGAGGAGCAGCCAGGAGATCCATGGGGCGAAGAGGTAGTTCATGCCGACGTGGTGCGCGAACTCGGCGCGGACGCTGCGGAAGCGGAGGACGCAGCGGGCCACGTAGAGGAAACAGAGCGCGAGGAGGGTGAGGAAGGCGAGGGACCAGAGGAGGACGAAGGCGAAGGAGGGGAGGCGGCTGACCACCGCGCGGAGGGCGCGCGCGTCCGTGGACGGCTCGATGAGCGTCTTCCACAGCAGCGCCTGGCCGCAGAGGGAGAGGCTGATGCGGAAGTAGCCGGCATGGAAACGAGTGAGCATGGAGAACTTGGACAGGGCCTTCCCGGTGGCGGCGGCGGCCACGGGTTTAAGGACTCGGAGTTCGATTTGGTGGAGCTCGACGGCGGCTTCCATGCATATATGTGAAAGTGCGACTGGTGAGGATGAGATGTTCGTCTTTGCGTCCTTCATGGGGAAGTGGCGGTCGTAGTATTTATAGAGGAGGTGGTGAATAGCGGTCGACGGCGCTGGCCATCGATGTTGGATCCCTCTTATCATCTTTCTTATAGGCCAAACCACTTATGAACGGCTGGCTATTCATCACATATCTCCACTAGAATATGAAGCAAGTGGGAACTGCAACTGCGGCTCACCCAACCAACCCACCATCTTCACCTTCGGCTTCCTCACCTTCCCAATATCGTGTGAGATGAATGTATGTTTCACATATTCCCCTCGAATTTCCTTCTTCTTCCTTACTGTCTTTTTCTTATACCAACGTGACAACTTGGATGGAGAAGATAACCAGAGGGAGCAGGAGGTCGAGCATGACTGAAAGAGAAACAAGCAGTGTTTGTATCATCTACTTGTTATTTACATGGTTTTGGAGTGCGTCACGGCTTTTATTGTGGGCATTGCTCGGAGGGCATTAACGAGCTAATGCGCAATAAGAAGAGTGAGATGGATCACATCCATTTGCAAACTTGCTCGCCCAAGAGCGATGGTAGTGCGTCACTAGCGATCTTTTTCGTCACCGGTTGAGAATCGTAAAAGAATTTTTCTTAATTTGGTGACCAAATCCCACGGTGAGAGCTTGCGATCAGCTGGTAGAAGAAGCATCGAAGAAGGCAAAGAATCAAACTGCAGTTGGCTTGTTGAGCTGGTCAGTCTGCATGCGAACTCTTCCCAGCTGCTTCGACAGCAACGTATAGACGTCTTGTAGCACTCCGACACAGTTTGGAGGATGAGGGGCGTATCTATCCAAAAATCTATCTGTCTTTTTCCAGCCACGCAGATGCTACTTAATCTGTTCGCCGCATGCGACGCCAGCGAGCGGGAGCTGTCAAGCTTTCTTGCTTGAGGATGATTCTTGATGCACGATCCGATCGAGCTTACGTTGAGGATGACTGGTTCAAGGAATCAGGAACCCTAGGAATAATAACTTTACAGTGGTGTGCAGATGGTACCAATCGGTCGGTAGGCATATATGCCTGAGTTCACTCTCCTTAGCATCTCACCTTAGCCTATGCCGATACAATCAAGATTAATTAGCCTGTCAAATCAGATGCTCATCATAATTCTTTCCTTTATATAATGATGACAGTTAGATCATCTGGTCGATCCTCCCTCCCACCATAAATCTCAGGAGGTGGAAGTCGCTCTCATTAGAAAAAGATGACAACTAATGCCTTATACACCAATCCGCAAAGAATCTGAAAGATTGCATGTCAAGCTTAGCAAATCCCAGACGGATTAATGTGGATTATTGGGGTGTCATTTGGAAGAAGCACAGCTAGCTTTACCTCATCTTTGGATCACCTTTCCTAAGTGGTGCGGGCATTAGCTTCTCCGGTGGTGAAACTTATTTGAACTGCGGGGAACTTTGGTAAGTTCCTATCATGCCTCTAAATGCCTTAGGTAGGTAATATTAGGTCTGCCATGGAACATCCATCCCTTGTGTCGAGGATGAGAGCTCTATTTATATCCCTAGGCATTCAGCTCGTGTCTTGTTCTTCTTCTCTTTATCTCTTTTAACTCGGATAAAGAGAATTGGAAGTGGTAGCTCACTGCATGAATTGGAAACAAAGCAATCATTCTTGAGTGCCCAATCATTCTCCAAAAAGAATTGGAAACAAAGCAAAGATTCTCGAGTGCCGAACACAAGAAGACGTGGAAATGGTAGCTCACTGCATGAATCACAGGGCAGGAAGTGACCAAAAGATTGGTGAGAGTGCTGTGATTTTGGCCTTCTGTAGTTGTTAATGTGATCATGCAGACGTGCATGCTTCCTTTTCGTACGATTTCAGGCAGTGCAAGCTCCTGCACCAACTAAAAGTTCCAAAAGATCACACATCTCTTGATCGGACTACGCCTCTCATCTTTTCTACATTACAAGGTGGTGGCAATCGTGGATCGTTAGCGCTCGCACATATGGCAGACCTAATCATATTAACATTCAATCTTCTTCTCCTTGTCGCTTAAACTTTCTCCTAGTAATGGCCGATTTGATCCACAGTACCGTATCCTAAATTTGTTCTTCTTCGAGAACAATTGCAAGACTACCAAATCAACATGGCATGAGTAATTGGGTTTCCTGTTTTATTGGAATTTTATGCATGAAAATTTCATGTCGAGATATAATAGTACTGGTGGAATCATCATAACCTGTGAATCATGAGATGTGGTTAAGATGAGTCAGAACTGATCATCCTCCACTGGAGGGGTCTGATGGCTTTGTCTGGGCTCACAAGATTGTCCATGAACACTAATGGGTCTTAGACTTATATGTGATGTGGTTGTTCATCAGACATAAAGATCAACTATCTGAATTACGAGCAATGAAGTCGATCATATTCGTTTCACCAAATCCATCTATGCCATGAGCCCAATCAAGTTTATCGAGCCTATTGGATCCACAACGATCCCTTTAATGCGTCAAGATAGATCTGTCTCTGCAATCTTCCTACAATGATGTTGATATCTCGAAACGATGGACAACCCAATCAATAAATGTGATATTTATGACGTCTTCGGCCCCGCATGGGGCCCCTCCCAGATCTAATCCCAGGCCAGGTAAGAGATACGGGTAAACTTAGACACTCGGTTCTACTAGTCTTTAACTACTAATGCTAAGTTGGTACGGAGATCCCTGACGACATCTGTTCACCGTTACCTTGCTGCGATGACGAACGAATTCTACGTCATCAAACGTCAGCCCACGACAGGCGGTCATAATATATATAATACAATGTTTTGCGGTGGTCTATTAGATTCGGAGCTCCAAAGATTGGCACGAATCATGTGCCGAGCGCCGTGCATTGAAAGCAAGGCCAGACTGTGTGACTTGGATTGCTCAACGCCATCTTCTTCTGTAGTCTGCTACGCTGTGACACCGACAGATTTGTAGTACCCACCGCTGTTTCTCCCATCCGACTATTCCTCCTGTGAAAGTGATCGCCGTTCTATGCGTGGTAGCCTACAGTACCAGTTTTTGTTTTCTAGTGACTAAGGAAGCTGTAGCGGCGGATTAATCCAAAGATACGAATTGGACATCGTAGACGGAAAGAATGGAGTATGAGTGCGTTCCTTGTTGTTCATCAAGTAAAAGTTGGCATTCTCGAAGTTACAGGTCTCTGTTTTACATGTGAGGATGAGTCCCTCTGCTATTGGAACAACACTTGTTTCAGATAAGTTATGGTCACTTGAACTGTTGTCACGGACATGCCCTGTCTCCATGGGGTTCGTGCTGAGCATGAGCTGTTCGCTGCTATCCGTGATTGGATTTGTTGATCTCCCGTCTTCGGTGATGGATTCGGTCACCGGAAAGCCGCCATTACTTCGCACCGTCGCCCAGTTCTCATCCCACGTCCAGTTGGGAGCAGCGTCTCCGATTAGGCTCTGCATCCTCTCGAATGGGTCCTCCTCTGTTTGGTCCAGCACCTGGTCGTCGACGTCGTCGTCGTCGTCGTCGGAGAGCGACTGCAAGAAGGCCTGATCGAGAGTGCTTTTAGGAGAAATCCAGTCGGATTTCGATGGAGGATTGGCGACACGAGACGCGGCGACGAACGGGTGTTGGAGCAGCTGCTCCGCCGTCCACCGCTCCAGAGGATCCCTCCTCAAGCACCTGCTCAAGAAGCCCCTTCCCTCCTCGGAGATCCAGCTCGGGAACTCAGGCACGTCGGTGGAGAAGGCTATCTGGTGGAGAGCGCTAAGGGCGTCCGAGACGAGCGGCCATGGGGGTCGTCCGGTGGCCATCTCGATGACGGTGCATCCCAGGGCCCAGATATCAGCTGGCGCGCTCTGCTCTTCCCCCCGCGCGACCTCCGGCGCCATGAACATTGGCGTGCCCCTCATCCATCCCCTCTCGTCCTCGTCCTCCTCCTCTGCGCTCCGCGCGCACCCAAAGTCCGCAACCTTGGCCCGCCCACCGGAGCAGATCAAGACGTTCTGGCTCTTCAGATCGCAATGGACGACGCCGTTGGAGTGCAAGTAAGCCAGTCCGCCGAGGATGTCGCATGCGTAGGATCGGATGGCGAGCTCGTCAAGCCGACCTTCCTGCTTCCTGATCTCGTCGGACAGCGAGCCCCGGGGAGCGTACTCCATGAAAAGATTATAGCAGAGACCTGCTCCTGGCGTCTGGGCGGCGATGTCGAAACCAAAATAAGAGACGACGAACGGCGAATCTAGCGCGGAGAGGATCCTCTGCTCCCTCTGCAGGAGGCAAGAGCGAGAGAGCTCCGACGACTTGACCGCGAAGACCTCCCCCGATGGCACCGAAGTGGCGAGCGAGACGGTAGCGGAGGTCCCCCGGCCAATGATCCGCCCACGGCGCCACCCGCTGATCCCCATCGTTAGAACTCCAACACGAGAGAGAGAGAGAGAGAGAGAGAGGAGGTAGCCGATAAAAAAAAGCAAGGAAGAGAGCGTCCTCCTTGGCTTCTCCAAAAGTCAACGCTCCTCCGAGGCGGCCGTCCACGCTCGCGTTGAAAGAAGGCCGCGTCCGCGTTCACCGGTCCACGTGTCGAAAAACGAAGCGATTCCTGCCACATTGCATCCATTATTAGCAGCCATTGATCTACGATGCCGTGACCGAGCATTGTTTTCTCACCACAAATGAAGACGATATATATATACGACAAGAATAGCAGCAGTTACAAGTCATCAAGTAACCGTGGAAGTACGACTACCGCAGATTTTTCCTACACTGAGCTGGGAGTGGGGCCCAATCGGCAACTGGTGACAGTGTCGGAACGCATGGCGCACGTTTCCGAGCCATCCGGTGTGAAACGGGAGCGGATGGAAGTCGCGGCCGACACTTCGTGGTCTTTTCCACGTGCTCCAAATCCGACAACCAAATCAACGTGCCGTTGACTTGTGAGAAGTCTCCCCGTGGCGTTGAGAGCCAGACCAACCGATCCTTGGATGGAGCAAAGGCTGTTAGGTCGCCCAGCTAAGTCGTCTTTGACTCGCGTAGATTCGGTGATATTTATTTTTCTTTTATGTTTTATTGTTTGAATGCCACATGTCGATGCAATCAGCTCAGGTCAAATGAAGCAACATTGCTGGCCAAAAATGAAACGACTAATCTTTGGAAGCCACTTGTATTTGCTGTAGACTGTGGGAAATATGAAGATAGAAGTGTAGAATGCAAAGCCACTTTGGACAAGACATGGTTGGGATGGTTCCTCAATTTATAACCTAAAAGACGCTCGTGGATTCGTTGCATCTGTGTTAGGGGAGCGGCCATATCATGAATCGGACATGCAGCTGTGTGCATGCATGAACATAAACAAGGCTTGCGTATCTAATTTGGATCACGAGTGCACTTTCCCAATATTTGTAAATATATATATCTTTTACTTTTCGAATAAGAAATAATTGGTGATTAATAAATAATATTTGTAAACATAAACAATGCTGATTATACTCGGTGGTATAATAATAGACTCGAACTAACTCCATCCATTATAGATTTGGACGGATGATATACTTGCAGTGATCAATCCCATTAATAAATGTTTTATCATTTAGTTTATAAATTATGGTTCACTCTTTCAAAACCAATAGTAAAAATTTTAAAAATGAAATAATATTCTTCTAAAATTATTTTTATCATTCTATAGATATTATTGATTGTATGTCATTATTCAAAAGCTATAAAAAGCAATAATTCATTTTTGCATTGTCTAATCCCTTCCAATCTGATGACAATTGATTCTTATGTAGGAGTGCATTTGCCATTGATCATCCTAAATATCAATATAAATAGAAACATATCGATCAAAAGCTTAGTTTTTACTCATATATCTTTTTTTAATTAAAATTATATAAATATTCAACAAAATCAATATGCTTTCGGAAAGTTTTATAGATGACTACAGTAATTCTATCTTTCTTTTTTGAATTTGAAAGTTGACACAAAGATTTTTAGCTCGATATATATATATATATATATATATATATATATATATATATATATATATATATATATATATATATATATATATATATATATATATATATTGAATTGCTATAGTCAAATATTTAAAAGCTTTCTTTGTGATAAAAGTGGTGAGTTCCACTTACCATCCGAATCAAGGAGAGAGCTTAAGAGCTTAAAGTGATAAAGTGGTGGGTTCCGAAAAGGGATCGAGTTAAATTATTCTTATTGAATCAGCTTTCATCGAAATAAGGTTTTTAAAATCGTAAAAAATTTTCACCGCACTAATTCACCTCCCCCTCTTAGCGCTCTTGATCCTAATAAAAAGCTTAGAGAGAATTTAAAAGGACTTAACGATATTTAAAGAGTGATTATGCTTAATCAAGGGTGCGAGTAAGAACGAAGAGGTTTGAGGTGGTGCTGCTTATAAAGGTTTCAAATCTTTTTCTTTCCTAAAATACCTAAAGACTTGATGTTATTGGGCTGTTGGTAGGGAGCAATTTTCTTTCCATATTTTTTTATACTTTTAATTATAAAAAGTATAATTGAATAATCTAATCAACCGTTTCGATTTTTCAAAACTAGAAATTAATTTTAATTTAAGCTCATTTCATTTCGGTTTGAATTGAATCGTGAAAGGAAGGTTAGGTAACGTTATCTTATACCTTTCAAGACTCTTAGCAACTATTATTATTATTTTATGTTGATATACAGATCCCTGACGTCATCCTGTACACTATTACCTGCCTGCCATGACGAACGAATTCTACGTCATCAAGCGTCAGCCCATCGCCGAAGGGACCACGGGGACCCAATACGGCTGCCGGTCTAATTATAATTCTAATTTACTTGTGGGTGGTCTATTAGATTCGTGGCTCAAAAGAGTGGCACGAATCATGTGCCGAGAGTCGTGCATTGAAGCTCCACGCCGCCATCTTCTGTAGTTTCCTACACCATGACACCGACAGATTTGTAGCACCCACCGCCGTTTCCCCCATCTACTCCGTTCCTGTCGACGTGACTGTCGTTCTATGTGTGGCAACCTACCGTTCCAGTTTTTGTTTCATAGTGGTCGGTGAGCTGTAGCTGCGCATTAATCCGTAGCTCGGAATTGGACATCACAGATGGAAAGATTGGAGTTCGATGGCCAAAAGGAGCTCGAGTGCGTTCCTTGTTGTTCATCAAGGAAAAGTTGGCATTCTCGAGTGTACAATTCTCTGTTTTACATGTGAGGATGCGTCCCTCCGGAATTGGAAGAACACTTGTTTCAGGTAAGTTATGGTCGCTTGATCTGTTGCCACCGACATGCCCTGTTTCCACGGGGTTCGTGCTGAGCATGAGTTGTTCGCTGCTATCCGTGATTGGATTTGTTGATCTCCCGTCTTCGGTGATGGATTCGGTCACCGGAAAGCCGCCGTTACTTCGCACCGTCGCCCAGTTCTCATCCCACGTCCAGTTGGGAGCAGCGTCTCCGATTAGGCTCTGCATCCTCTCGAATGGGTCCTCCTCTGTTTGGTCCAGGACCTGGTCGTCGTCGTCGTCGGAGAGCGACTGCAAGAAGGCCTGATCGAGAGTGCTTTTAGGAGAAATCCAGTCGGATTTCGGTGGAGGATTGGCGACATGAGACGCGGCAACGAACGGGTGTTGGAGCAGCTGCTCCGCCGTCCACCGCTTCAGAGGATCCCTCCTCAAGCACCTGCTCAAGAAGTCCCTTCCCTCCTCGGAGATCCAGCTCGGGAACTCAGGCACGTCGGTGGAGAAGGCGATCTGGTGGAGAGCGCTAAGGGCGTCCGAGACTAGCGGCCATGGGGGTCGTCCGGTGGCCATCTCGATGACGGTGCATCCCAGGGCCCAGATATCAGCTGGCGCGCTCTGCTCTACCCCCCGCGCGACCTCCGGCGCCATGAACATTGGCGTGCCCCTCATCCATCCCCTCTCGTCCTCGTCCTCCTCCTCTGCGCTCCGCGCGCACCCAAAGTCCGCAACCTTGGCCCGCCCACCGGAGCAGATCAAGACGTTCTGGCTCTTCAGATCGCAATGGAAGACGCCGTTGGAATGCAGGTAGGCCAGCCCGCCGAGGATGTCGCATGCGTAGGATCGGATGGCGAGCTCGTCAAGCCGACCGCCCTGCTTCCTGATCTCGTCGGACAGCGAGCCCCGGGGAGCGTACTCCATGAAAAGATTATAGCAGAGACCTGCTCCTGGCGTCTGGGCGGCGATGTCGAAACCAAAATAAGAGACGACGAACGGCGAATCGAGCGCGGAGAGGATCCTCTGCTCCCTCTGCAGGAGCCAAGAGCGAGAGAGCTCCGACGACTTGACCGCGAAGACGTCGCCCGAGGACACCGAGGTGGCGAGCGAGACGGTAGCGGAGGTCCCCCGGCCAATGATCCGCCCACGGCGCCACCCGCTGATCCCCATCGTTAGAACTCCAACACAAGCCCCTGAGAGGAAGAGAGAGATATAGAAGAGGCAGGTGGATGACTTGGAACGCGGGGAGGTGGTTGATATAGGAAGCAAGGAAGGATCTCGGCCATGGTTGCCCCGAAGTCGACGCTACCCCGACGCGGCCGTCTTCCCCGCTCCACGTGTCGAAGCTGAAGTCAATCGGTGCTCCCCTGGCCCCATCTTCCCCGAGCAAACGTGGAAACGCAAAGGCTCGAGCAGAGTCGACCTGTTTCATGTCGTTAGGTACCCGCAGACGACAATAGTTTTCTGGGCTCAATCCTCTCCCTCTCCTTGTCGCCTTTGTTTCGATGATGCTTACTTTTAGGTAGCTGAAGACCAGATGAATTCTTTCCTTCTTTGTCATCTTCCCCTGCGACCTTTTGGTTTTCCTGAGCTTATCCACCGTAATCTTTTAATGCCAGGGAATATACTTTCCAAGTGTAGTCCATACGCTAAAGGCAGAGATGGGGTGTGCTGTTGTTGGCGTAGCTCGTGAGTAAGAAGAGTTGGAGAAGACGAAGGTGGGTGGATTTGACTTTTACGTCTCACGGCTTCGACAGGAGCAGCTATAGGTGGCTCCAATCATTAGGTCGTACCAGTAAAGCAGTACATGAAAGCCCTCCTCATTTTAATTATATGTGTTATGTCAAGTCATTTGTGCCACGTATCATTGATCCATAGCAGCCAGCAGTACACAAGTCTGTGACCGATCATCTCGTTCTTAATAGCTATAAATGAAGATGACACACACGACAAGAAGAGCAGCAGTAACAATTCATGCACTCCTATTACAGATTTGTTTCTACAGTGAGCTGGCGACCGGCGTGAATGAGGAGGTGGCAGTGTGGGAACGCATGAGGCAGCACGTTTTTATTCTGCGGCATGAAACGGAGGAGGATGGAAGGCTGCGTTCCACGTGCTCCAAATCCGTTGACCAAATCAACGTGTCGCGTTGGGGGAGCCAACCCTTTCGTTCTCGGATCGATTCGTCGTCAACTGTGGCTTCAGCACGTATGGGAAGTACTCCATCTCCCTCTCTCGATCGCTCGCTCGCTCGCTCGCTCGCCATGGCGGCTCCGGCTCCGAGCACCGCCGAAGAGAACTTCAAGGACTGCCCGTTGGACTTGATCGATGATCTGCCTACGATCTTCGAAGGCTCCTGCAACAATTGCAGGGAAGAAGAAGATGGCCGCAGTCGGCATCGCAGATGCACAGCTCCGGTAGGACCAGTCCCTCCAAGTGCGGCGACCATGAACATTCGCTCCAAGTGCTACAAGGAGACGACTTTGGAGCACAAACAGAAGGTGGACGGGGAGTGGAACCACAGTCTGCATGCATGGAAACAAAGAAGTTGATTTAACGTTCAATCAACATATTCGTGTTATCACTTAATAAGAATTTTTGATCTCACTTGACATGAGGAGTGTTAGGCCATAATTCACCCCCGGTTATGAGTTGGAGAGCTCGGAGCGAATCCAAGATCTGTTCTTTTCTTTATCTCCTCTCTTGAAGCTCATCGAATCGAGTTAAGAATTCTACGAATTGGGTTCTTTTCTCCTCTCTCTCTCTCTCTAGATTATTTTTTATTATTTATTTCTCGTCTAAATATCTCATCACATTTCCTTTAGTTGTCCAACACTAAGACTATTGGTTTTGGTAATGTCGACGTAGTTGTTGTTCAAGATCAAGTTGATTTTTTCTTTGAAATTTTATCAATTAACTTACGTCCACGAACGGAGAAAGAGCAAAACTCTACTATAAAAGGGACAATTATAAATGCCTTAGGAAAATATTCCTAAGCCATAAAACATCTGAAACTACTAAACAAGAAAAGTCCAAAATAAACAATTAGATTTTATTATGGTACATTTGGTTTTAAAGCCGAGGTCTCTATTTATAGTTGTAATAGGAGATAACAAGTTTGATTTTTCCGATGTGAGATTATGTGAGACTTATCAAACTAACAAACTGTACTATATGTTGACTAGTTTGACTAAAACTCATTATCGATTTTTAATATATTCTTGAAGCTAGATTTATTAATAGAGTTTCGCTTATATTTCTCTCTCTAATAAAAATATTTGTGCAATACTCGTTCTTCACTGCATCGTATACTCGGATTTTGTTTATACATTGGCTTGTTCGTGAGAAAGGATGTTAAAGCATATATTAAGTTTTTCCTAACATCTTAGGTTTTTGGGTATAGTGATGGCACAATCATCAGAGCAAAGGGTCGGAACTTAAAATCTTCATCAAGCCACTTAGAAATGCCTTTTATAAAATATATACCTGATTAATATTTTTTTATGCTTATTAAAAATATGCTATAGATAGTCATCAAGAGATAGAACGGAATTCAAAGTAAAATTTATACTTACGTTGCCTCGCAGGGTGATGGGTAAGATGGGATCAAACTCTAAACCTCAAAACTAAAATAGGAAAACTCATATTCCATGATTGTTATCATTGTCCTATGGACTATGGGAGATGGAGATGAAGAAAGAAGCACCAACAGTTGAGATAATTAGGACCCGACTTGATTCATATGTTGCTCCAATTTATAACCCAAAAGCAACTCATGGATTCATGCATTCGTATTAATGGAGGGACCTTATCAGATATCACGACGATGATGCGAGTGAATGCACGCATGCATGAACGTGGTCGAGGCTTGCGTATCTTTGCATCCGTCTCACGTGGAAAGTTACGATCACAAGTGCATGCACGCGTGATAGGAGCGTGTACATTACATAGATGTATTCCAATCGATTAAGTAGAAAGAATATTGTTACATCATATTTTGATTACACATCACTCAGGATTTAGAACCATTCATCTTTCAAGTTCATCCACGACTAAATCGAGGGCGTACTCTATAAGAGATCCTTTTGATACTTAAGTTAGTACTAAATTTTGAGAATTCTATAAAATAATTAAAGTAAAAAAATGAGAGAGAGAGAGGGAGACTCGTACCCTTTTACTTAATCTTTATCTTATTTTACTTAAATACTTGAAATGAATGTTCTTTTCTTGGATAAACTTATGTTACCACGTATTTGGTATCCTTGAAAACTAGTTTATGATGTTTATAGCCAGTAACGATATATCTTTAACCTTAACAAACATATATTAAACATCTTTAGAATCGATAAGTTTGTATGCCCAAAATTAACATGTAATGACAAATGCATCTTATTATAAAATTTGTATATATATATATATATCCAAATATATTTGTACGTACAAATACATCCAAAATCTTTTGAGTAGAGCCAAAGTTTCAATAGACCCCATAATATAACTCAATGATTTTGTGTGTGTGTGTGTCTTAATGGGATACTAAAGACTTTTATTTATCGACTATAATGTGTGGCTAAATTCTCAACTTAAGCCGCCCATTAATAAATCTCCACCTTAGCTTTAATTTATGCCAATGTCTTCAAATAGAAATTCTTTCTAACATCTTCTCCTATCAAATTGACTTCTTGATCATTATATATATCATATTTCGATTATACCAATTTTCTTAATCGCAATAGCAACGTGTGATATAATATCTTGAATAAAATGATATCTGATGTCTATATGTTTAGTTCTCACATGATATCTTTAATTTTTGATCGAATGTATGATACTTTGACTATCAAACTGAAGAACAAAAGTAGAACTTTGTTATAGTGCTAAATCACAATCAAACTTCTTTTCCTTCTCAAATTATGACGATAAAGTTATCGAAAGATCGAATTGTTTCACAAATAAAGTACTCGTAGATTTAGTAGACTCTCTAGCTTGCAATTTAGCTAACTTTGATATGATGAATAGCTCTCTCTCTCTCTCTCTCTCTCTCTCTCTCTCTCTCTCTCTATATATATATATATATATATATATATATATATATATATATATATATATATATATATATATATATATATATATATATATATATATATATATATATATATTTGCGAGGTGACCCACCTCTTAACATCTTGTATGATGACTGTTTAAGTTAAATGCTTTTTTCTTCTCAAAATAAGAGAAAAAAAAGCCCTTCTTTAATTATGAGTTTGAGTGATTTTGGTTCAACACATCACAAATGATGACCCTTCACTCTAGATTGAAATCCCAAGAACACATATTTTTGTCGTCTTCTTCGTCCAAGTTTACCATCATTCACATGACCGTACGCAGGACAATCAAATATATTTAAATCAAAATAATTAGAAAGAGAATCAGATCATACCTCAGTTGGAGTCTTGTAGCCGATAGAGACCTATTCACTAAGCAGCGGTTACAAGTAAGAACTTCAATCCAAATGTTCTCCGCTAAATTAGACTGGAAAAGCATACAAAGTTCTCTCTCCAAAAATATTTTGTTCATACATTTTGTTACGGTGTTTGTATGGTGTCCTAAATATAATATTCTCAATTAGTCTTACATCGAAAATGTGTTAAGATTAAGATTAACTTATAAAGATCTGATTAGTATATCATAATAATTTTAACTTAAATATTTTGATCAATGATTTTGACCAAACAAAAATTATTGACCAGTTAGCTCATGAGACTCGGGTCGTGACACACAATGTCATCATTTACGTAGTACTCTTTATACAAACTCTTATCGAATTCCATATTAATATTTTTTTAAATCTTTAATTTTTTTATTTATTTGGTTCTCTATATGAATTCTCTAACTTCTTAAGAGTATGAAAAACCTCATTCTTAATAAATCACATTTGAACGGTACGTCACTAATACGATCCGTAGGCTCGTAAGAAATTATTCGTTTTGGACATATGGACTATGCTTTTTAGTTACATCGACATTATTTCTTACTTACGAGCTACGCCCAACGCCCATCATATATATATATATATATATATATATATATATATATATATATATATATATATATATATATATTAATTGAGTGTGTCAAATTAAAATAATTGTTTCCATGTTTGTCATGGCATAGATGCATACAGGTACGCAAGTGATGACACACGTACGTGCATGCATGAACATGATCAAGGCTTGTCGATCTTCCTTTCTGGCATCATTGTCATTAGCTCAGCCATATCTCAATTAACCTATACACATTTGCTGTATAGCTCGGCTTAAAAAGCAGCTGGATATATATAGCTTGTAGAATTGCTAGTCCTGCGGGCCATCCTCGTCCATCATGGTGGAGCAAAAGCTGCGAATCTATCGCAGGATTATGAGGCTAAGTAAAGCAGTGGCAAAGCCGAGGCTCAAGTTACACTGTGTGAAGGCTGCCCGGCCTAATCAGTGCCCTGCACACCCCACCATGATGAGGACGCACTTGAAAGACCTCATCCAACGAAGTTTGTCGGAGTCAATGCACTGTTCCCGTTTACAAGAAAGATAACCTCGCAATATCATTCTTTTCAAGAGAGAAATCTTTGAACAAAGTAGTTTTTGAGAATGGAGAGAAGATGACAGAGAGGAGGTGGAGAGGTTTCACGTGAGAATGGATGGATGCGTGGGGAACTGAGGCCCTTCTTGACCCCGTTTTCGAGTTCTACATCTTTGACAACTCGTGTACTGCTGGTGGCCTTGGCAGAAGAGCCATAAAGCCGGCGACGAGGTGGTGGAGAAATAGAATGGATCTTTGACGACAATGAATAAGCTTCCCACCCGAGGACAGGCCACGCCTAGCTATTAAAGAACCCAATGCACTTGCGATAAAGACCTCTTCCTACCGCTGCTGCTATTTCTGCGACTTCTGCTCCCCTCTCACTTCCGTCTCCACTAGTTTTTGCATCCTCCGCTCCTATATATGTCTGTATATGCACATGCCAACACCGATCCCAGATTTCCTTGAACCCACTTCGCACGGTTCTGCTACTTATTTGCCATACGATAGACGATGGAGGTAATTCTTTGTTGTCGGAGGGAGGACGAAGTGTAGCTTCGCAGTCGATGTTTAATTGTGTGTAGCTATGGTTGCAGGGCTCGACGAGGGGTCACCAGGTTCCACCGTTTGGGTACTGGGATCACCGTGATGAACTCCCCATCACCCGGTGCTTTGAGCTTGCAGTGCAGGCTGAGTGGATCCGAGGCCATTGTCGTAGCGAAGATGGTGATCTCTTCAAGGTGGCAGCCCCTGCGGAGACACCAGCTTGTTGTGATCACCACCACAGCAAGGTTGTCATCATCTGATCGATCTAATGGTACTCAACTAGAGAAGTTAGATCTCACTAGTTATCACGCGCATTTGGTTGTAGGTGAAGAAGGGTGGCTGCATAGCAAGAGAGAAGGAAGAGCTGCAGAAGAAGCAAGGGAGGGCTACAGCTCCCAAGGCCGTGGACGAGGACTTGTACAAGATCCCACCTGAGCTCCTCCACCAAAAGCCCAAGCGGGTATTCATCACTCTTAACGCGTTCCGAAATCTCTCTCGGCCAAAACTTGGGTGTTCATGTGACTGTTTGCAGGCGAGGATGTTCAAGAATCTGTGGTCGGGATGCATGGGACTCGACAGCGTTGCCTGAGAGGATGCGAGGGTGCATTCCATTGCCTCGCTTGCGGAAAAGCTTCAGCACCGAAAGGGATCTATTAATCCTCGATGTTTCACTTGCTACTGTTGTCTCTTTCTCCTTTAGATCACTGTGATAGATATGATGTATCTTATCTTCTCAGTAAGAAGCATTTGTTTGCGACTCCGTTGACCGGGTTTTGTTTTCTTCTTCAACCTTCTCGTCACGGGCGCTGCTCTCACGAGTTCAGCAGAGCAGGTACAGCCTCCTCTCGGTCAAGCACGCTGAGCCAACTCAATAATTTTGGTCTCTGCAAAACTTATAGGTTGCCACTTATAAACGACTGCACTCTCTGTTCTACTACACAAGCATACATGTCCACCGAGTCAGGAACTGAGGCGGCTGTTTGGTGGTGCAGCTTTGAGCTCCTTCAAATGTTTTCCACAGCTTGCGGTGTGGCAGCCTTTGACGGTCAAAGATATCGAGCTGCATGCAGCTTTTAGTTGGAGCTTAATAGTGGCTATCTTAGCTTTAGAAGAAGAAAAGTGTCCCTCAGTAATCTCACTTTAGAAGAAGAAAGTGCACATTTGGATTTAATGATATATATATATATATTCAAATCGTATTTGACCTGAGGTATTGTAAATGTCTAAATACCGATTTCAGTATTTATCTAAAATCATAAAATTATTGACATGATTTAACAGAAACTAACATGATTTATATCATAAACTAACATAATTTTATTTATGAAATTTATTTATTTATTTATATATTAAAATTATATTATATATCTAGGTCATATAAATCTTTTGTAAGATTATATAACTTCATTAAAATAAAATAAAAAATATATAATTTTGAATAAATATTAAAAAAATATTAAAATGATAAATTTATTATATAATATTTAATAAATTTAAATTAATTGTTATCCTGGTTTAATTAGATTTTAATTAATGGGTGAATGTTGTGAAATAAATGGAGGATATATATGTCATTTCAAAATCACACCTCACAATAACATCCCGCTTCTCCGGCACTGCTTGCTCGCGATACGCCCGTGTCCGCCGCTCAGGAACCCTCCCCTGCATTCCTTTTCTTTGTTTCGCTTCGCCCGCTGCTTCGATCGTTTCCCGTTCTTGTTCCGTCTTCTGACGCAGATTCCTTTTCGTGTTCTTTCTTTGTTCCATGTTCTTGTTTGATCTTGTGACGCAGGGTCGTTGGTCTGTTTTTTATTGTTCTTTTTCGAATCTTTTCTTGTTCCGACGCGGATTCCTTTTCGTGTTCTTTCTTTGCTCCATGTACTCGTTCGATCTTGTGACGTAGGGTCGTTGGCCCGATTTTTCTTGTTCTTGTTCGAATCTTTTGGCGCAGATTTCTCTTCGTGTTCTTTCTTCTTCTTGTTCGATCTTTGACGCAGGTCCTTCTCGTGATTTATTCCTGTTGTATTCTAAGGCCCCGCAGATCGGAAGAGGCGGCGAGGTTCTTGAGGGATTCAGATGGCGGTGGCGTCGAGGCTGGTTCTTGATGGGAACCCGATCAGGCCAGCCACGATCTGTTTGATCGGGGCCGGGAGTTCATCGGATCCCACCTATGCGAGAAACTGATGGCGGTGACGCTCCACAGCGACAAGATCAAGCACCTCCTCGGTTCGCCGCCAGAGGGGTAGCTGGAGGCGCGCACCACCCTAGTGACTTCCAGATCCACTTCCACCGCCTCATCATCAAGCACGTCTCCATCTGGTTTTCCTTCCCCATTTCGAGATCCTGTTTCGGATACCCTGCATTGCCTCCATGTCCCGCTCTACCATTTGATCTCTTCTTTAGTGAACTATTCTCTTTCTCGACGCGTCGTCTAATTCTTTGAGCGGATCCGCATTCCTGTCACCGCGTTTTCTTTGTTGCACAAGAGATCCAAATCTTGAATTAGTTCTTGTGCACAACTTCTTTTCCCATATAGATGACCAACGTAACTAACTGCATTGACGCTCGTCCGGTTGGAAGCTGTGGGATTTCTTGGTCCCTTCTCTTACATTTAGGTTTTACCGTGGCTTATTTATTTTGTGATTGCTTGATGTTTGGTGGTTGTTCTTTCAGGTCATGTATTGCTTAGATAGCGACAAGCGCCTGATTCGCTTCACCACTCGTGAAGTCTATGGGACAGAAACTGGAAGCCTCCTTTCCAAGGATCACCCTCTAAGAAAGGTACCCGTTTCACTCCTTCGATTTAAACGTCTCTAAATAGATTAAGAGATCATGCTTGACAACTACTATTTTTCCGTATCGTAATGGTAATGGTTTTCTGTTCAATCTGAAACTTGGTAACTTGTCATACGTAAATAATTGCCTATTTAAGTGAGACATATGCTAATTCTGCCACTATTAGAAGAAGTGATAGCCAAGACTTGACTTGTTGCATATAAATGACTTAATGAGTAGCCTTCTTTTCTGATGCATAAATAGTATCAATTTGTGATAATATATGTCTGTTCTCAATACAAAACTTTTGCATGTGGTAACCAGTTTGGATACAGTTAGACAAATTGTATTAGTGTCAGTGTGCTTTCGTTAACATGAACTTCATATTGTATAGGTTTGGGAATGGCAGAAAAAGATGATTTGATGGTTGGAATCGGAACTGGAACCATTCTTGGGTGGTTCCGGTTTCAGTTCGGAACTGGTCTTAGATGGTTCAGTTCCGGTTCTTGATTTTGGGATATCCAAACCGTCAGTTTTGAAATCAAAATCAATGGTTCAGAACTGTAACGGGGGCTATATTCAATCATAATTTTGATCTTAAATATATTTTTGAATATAATATATGCTAATTCTTTCGATTTCTTGTAGAGAAAGTGGCCGCCTTGAATTTCCTTAACGTAAACCTCATATATGTTTAGCCTCATTACTTGTGTCCGTTGTCCATCATGAACAGTGTAATATATGCTAATTTCTTTGATTTCATGCGGCGAAAGTGGTGGTCTTGAATTTTCTAAAATTAAATCTCATATTTGTTTGGCCTCATTACTTGTGTCCGTTCTCCATTACGAATGGTATAATCTATGTTAATTTCTTTAATCTCATACGGAGAAAGTGGTGGCCTTGGATTTTTCTAAACTTTAACTTTCTTATATGTTAGTGTTTAGCCTCATTTCTCGTGTCCATTCTCCATTATGAATTCACGCTAACTATATGATGTATATTCCTACGAGCTGTTCCGACCTTCTTCCTCTTCCACTGTGAATGGTTACCAGCCGTTTCTTGTTTTCAAAGAATGGCATGTACTTCCGAGGTAACAATGAACTAGGCAGCAAACAGTGGGTAACATTCTATGATATATGTGCACCAAATGAAATATAATTTTCTTAATGTCGAGCTGGGGTTCAGAATGTGGGTGGGCGTTTAAAGCCTATCTTGGATTTCATGTGATTAAAGATACAAAAGCTTTTCTGTGGAATGAAATCAACCTTTTTTGATGACTTGGGCAGTATTTCATGTCCTTATCGCTTGTCTTGCCCTCTTTAAGGAGATGAATGATTTGTCATTGTAAAGGACATGGATATTCTAGGACTTTCAGTTTGATGATGTGAACTCTATTCCTTTGTTGTTTCCTTCTAAATAATAAATTGTCTATCTCTACCATCCAGCGTTCAGTCCTGATGATTTTGCAACTTTTCAAGTGCCCTTTGGATAATTTGTATGTTTTCCCGTGACACTAACAAGAACATATATGATTAAATAGGGACAACAATTCTATGTACTTCACGGAGATGCTTCCTGATCCATTTCTAGGTCTATTGAGAAGCAGAGATGATCTTATGCATGTGAAAATCAACTAAGTCTGATATATGGTGGGTTTCCTTACTAGTTTTATTATTATTATCATCGTTTAAAAGCAATATTACAACCATTGTTTCTTGTTGCATATTTTTAGACCATCTAAAGCTGAGGGTGCAGAGCATTCTCTGGAGTTCACCATTGTGAGCCATGGCGAGGGATTTCGTAGAATTTGGCATGATTCAGCAATGTACGTATCAAAGCTTTTCTTTGTTCAAAGAGAGAATATAGTTATACTGTCTGGAGTTAATGGTTTTAATGGTGATCAGTATAAAGAAACATTCATCTTCATCAAGGATGCCATAGAAACTGTTGTCCTTGTGATCATTGTGTGTATTTTTCTGTTTCCTTCTTATTGTCTGGTTGTAATGACATAAACAATGCTGTTCTCGTATCTCTTGGGAATACCACATCCATGGCGTGGAAAATGCCGACAATGAAGTCACTGTAGAGCAACTTGCTGAATCATGACATAGGTTTATGATGGTACGCCTTTGCCATGGGGGGCCTAATGCAGCTGCTTGTCAATCTTTCTTATGTAATGACGTCAACTCTGCAGGTGCCTGTGAGGGACGTGCGAGCCCCAATGAATTCTGTGGTAAAGGATATGTGGACAGTGACAAGCAGATTGCCAACGTGATCGTAATCATCAAGCAACTTTGGTAATGCCCCAATTAAATCAAGCATGTTGTTCGTTTCCTAGATACAAGTGGAGTTGATGATGGCTCTGTATGTATGTATATAGGTTGGAACGCGCGAGACATACCTGTGGGACATTCTACAAATTGACACTGATCTATTGGCAGCCAACAAGAGAGGGTGCGTCGGTCCGCAAAAAGCATTCTGTTCTCTTTTCCGTTGATTAGTCTTGATGATTGAAATCCTGTTGACTCGTTGTTGTGTCCTCTGGAACTGGTTTTATATGCCATGATACCGGTGTGGTTATTACCCATGGCCCGCCACACATAGAGAACATTTTGTTCCTTGTTCTATTATCCATCCATCTGCTAATTCATGAACTTAGTCATGCACAAGAGTGATTAACCCTTCCTGCTAACCAGCTTGTATTCACTGTGCCAACTCGAGGTCTTTATAAAATATTGCTAGATGGCTGTCAGGTACGACCAAAAAAAAAAATTGTATATGTAACGATAGTGCAGATCATATAACTTCAAACATGCGTCTATTCCCATATAGTAATTCGTAAAATTAATTAGATAAAATATTGATTTGACGAGAATATTTGATGTTCTCTATCAGATCGTTAAGGATCATAATCTCCTCATTCATTCTTTGATTAAGAAAAATATCATGGTTATCTGGTAAAACTTTGGAGTCGGCCCCCTTCCCCCACGAGTTGATCAATTAAGTATTTAGATGCCAACCTGGACTTCTTGTTTGGTGGATGGTCGGGAGCTGAAACGATAAGAGAGGAAAGGCGAGAGACGGGAGCGAGTCGCCATGGAAGAGGTTGAATCGGGACATCTAGCCGTCGCCGCGCTCCCGGCGAGGGAAGAGGAGAGGCACGGGACGATGAATCCTTCGCCGACGATGATAGTGACTTTTCCGGATGCCGCCCGCCGCAGAGCCCAGAGCTTCCCACCGCCTCTCAGACTGGAAGGCGAAGAGTCTACCGAGGACATGAACCATCACAATATGTGGCAGGTATTCCTCCCCTCCCGTTCTCTCCGCCTGCCATTTCAAATGGTTGAAGCCATGCAGACGGACGGAGTACAAACCCTAACGCGTGGGTCGGACCTGAAGGAGGGCGACTCTCAGAAACTTATTCTATGCAATCTGTAGAACTCAGTCAGTGTCTGGAGAGCCTTTGGTGAGTTAATTGGAAACAACGTAGGAATGAAAGGGGCAAAAGAATGGGAGTAGGATTGCGGATGATAAGTTGGTGTTTGATGGGTGTTTCATCATTTTGCTAGGCTCAGAGTACAAGGGGGACGATAAAGAGAAATGCACGTATTAGAATTAGAAGAAAAATATGGTAGAGGTAGAATTATCTGCTTATTCTGGTTAGTTATATATATATATATATATATATATATATATATATATATATATATATATATATATATATATATATATATATATATATATATATATATATATATATATATATATATATATATATATATATATATATATATATAAATTAATATTCTTTTGAACCATGCTTTTGCCTATATTTCTCAGAAGGAACACCACGTTTTTCTATCTATGCATTAAGAGATACTGATGGGAGAATAAAAGCATTTATTATGGTCTACATAAAGTTGTGATGGCAGGTCTTGGGCGATAATCATTGATTAGTTTGCTCTGTTAACAGAAACATAAAAATCAACTCTCCATTCATGAAGGTAAGGCTGTTCATATTAGCCCCTCCCTGGACACTATGGTGGTAGGTGCCTCATGCAATGGGATGCCCTTTTGGTCATCTATTTGTGTTTTAAGATGTCAAAGTAAAGACCGATGACTTGGAATTGCAACTTGTGTGCTGTGAAATATACTCCGATGCATATAATTTATTTGGTTTCCCCAGTTGTATGGATAAGTTGGTCCATGAGTTCGACTTTGGTGGAGCACCGTTTCAGATTAGTAACAACAATTCTTTAATTCACATACACCATCTTTAAAGTGTGAAATTAAAGGTTTACTGATTTTCATAGTATCCGATCTGTTCTACATATGTAGTTAGGTACATGTAGTGCTTTGCACTGATTTTCCTTTGTTTAATTGTTCCCTACTGTTCCATTATCAGATCAATTCTCATAAGCCATATGTCAGTGGCAGTGGAATCACATCTTTTATCAGGAGACAGACACTTCATTGTGTTAATATGGATGACTACTGAAGCATTGTATAATATTTTACTATAGATATGGACTTGCAAACTTTGATCTTAGTTCCATTTTGTAAATGTATAATTTGGTTAACTAAAAAGTTGTGGCATGTGAAAAATCAACAAATTATTGCAAGACCCAATTTTGACATGAGGATGTTCTTTTAGTTTACTTTTACTTTCTTCTTTGAGAATCCAAAAACGAAAAATCAAGCTTCAAGTATTGATAAGACCCTTACTCTGTTGTAAAGATAGAAACATACAATTCCAGGCACTTGGCCAATTTAGGTCCACGAGTTGTCGAGCTTGCATGCTAATTTCGTGCGAAGTTAGCAAGCAGTGACAATCTTTGAACACCTCCATCACTTTCTTCTCCAGCAAATAAGAGGGTACAAGGTGGTTAGAATGAAAAAAGAGTACCTTGCCTGCTTTCTATCTAATTGAGTTATCAACATAATGCAATTGTGGTACTTGCTCTTTTCCTGATCTTTGCTTTCTGAAAGCTAATTGGCATTTTTATTCAGGTGTATGCCCTTGGAGGCTTCATGATTCTGAGGTGGATTTGGGCTCGTTGGAGGGAGAGGAGGGACAGAGGGAACTCAAATGAAGAGGGATAGAGGGAAATCAAATGAAGATTTATAGAATTGTGAACGTAGGTAGGTGGAGGTTTCTTTCTGAAACACTTGTTGAGAGCTTATTGAATTATAGTACCACACATTCGCCAGCATACTGCTTGTGAATCCTTATAAACAGCATCTGGCACTTGCCTCTAGTATTTTACAGCATAAAGCTGCTATACTAGCTTAAAGATGCCAATGTTCATACTTGAACCACTGCTTGCTAGTTGTACTAATCACTTTGTTCATGGTTGAAGCCCTGCAGTCTGAGAAAAACATTGGCAAGCATCCTTTGGTAACATTTTGAAATCATTATGTTTTATGTGTCTTGGACCTCTTGCTTGATATTAATGATGTAGACTGCTCTAACATACCTAAACGACAGTCATATCATCTCGTAAACATCAAAGAAGCCAGATTAATGAATTCTTTGCTCCACATGTTGTAGAAAAGTAATCTTGTCTAGGTTTAATATCGCAGTGTATAATACATGTTATATCTGGCAATTTATATATGAACTTATATTACTTTGTTTATTTAAAAAATTACAAATTGCTAAAATCATAAAATGCTTTGTTTAAATCTTTGTAATCCTATTTTGCATTCATAATTATAAAATTACAAATCTTTGTTGATTCCTTTGTTTGCGCTCTTCAACAAAGAAGCGTATGTATATGTTCTCGTGAGGGTGGCACAATTAAGTGGTTGTTGGCATCTTCTATAGTTTCTTTTGAGCTAACCAAGAATTTGAACCCTTTGTACGGTTAGTTGATTCTAGTATTTCAAGAAGCAAGTTTCTAAAATATTTCACATTTTCATGCAGTTTTTGTTAGAACATCTGTTGCATATTTTGCCATAAATACAGGTCAGAACATGTCCAGACAACAATATGAACTATCTATTGGATTTTGTAGTGGTTGTTGCCAGTAATCCTTTTGGAAAAACAAGTACTACTGAGGCTGCCAAAGTTCAAAGTTAATATAAGTACATCTCATGGAACAGAATGTAATACTTAGCATAGCTTTTTCCTTCTGCTCTGTTGACTATCCCTGATATGGACTTCTTGAGGATTAAACCCATGAGCATGCACCACCATGAGGAACATTTCCCCCAATTCCTGTGATGGGAATTCCAGAAATCGTCGGTGCCAGGAGCTTCAAGAATTGTGGTTATAAATCAAGGTCAGTGAGCAGCAATAGGTTTTTAATACATCTAATGCATTAATTTATTGGTACAGATCAATACATTTAGACTAAGATATCAGCAAATTGTAATATGAAATCTGAAGGTACCAGAATCACAATACTGGAATGACATCTTGCAAGAAACACTCTTACATTAAATTATTGGGTTCTTAAGATGATGTCTGCTTCCACACATCATCTTCTTCAAGCTAGAACCACTCTCTACTACAGTTGCAGCTGCTGTTGGGGAGATTGAAACAGACTTATCTACTACATTATGTAAACCATCATACTTGTACTCATTCAACTTAGTATTCACACAAGAATCCTTTTCTGCAGGATTATGCTTCTCTTCTCTTCAAGCATCCATGACTGCTTAAGTTTTAAGTATGCTACCCGGGTAAAAGATACAGCACCGCCAGAAGGTACACGAAAAAGTTTTGGCAGCATATCGAACTATGCCCATTAGGATTGCGGAATGTAGGTGCCGACATAACCAAATCCAACAATGAAGAAGGTGATCGACTGGAGGAAGAGGTAGAGGAAGTAATGGTTCTTCCCATACTTGAGATCATAGCATGCACAGAAGAAGAGATAGGCCCCAGTAAAGAGCTCCATTTTATGTAACCTGATTCCAAAAACAACACAGAGAGCACATCAATACCATTACAGGTATTTACAGCTAAACTTTTGTCTTCTGTGCAGTAGTAGCCTTTGTAGTTTTGATGCTGTTATATTCTCAAGTAAAAAGTCAGTAGGTTTGGGATTACCTATCGCCAATCCTGACTTTTGGCTTCTTAGCTGCTTTGGTAGGCAATTTTGTCTTCATAATATCCCCGAGCTTCTCAGTGACCACCCATTCATTAACTCTCCCTAAATCCAGGAGGCCACTCAAGGTTGCTTTTGTTCTATGCAGAGACATGACATTCTCGAAAAGGACCCAGAACACCAGCAAGTGAAGCGACCTACGAGGAAGCATCAAGTGAGTGGGTTATCTTCGAAGCTTAACCAGAGAGATGAGCTTAAGTCTCATGGTTGAATAGCCAGCTAAGATTCAATTGAAATGAAACAGTGGTACCTCGGCGTTCCAACAGAATTCAGCATTGTAATGACCGAAGGTAGGTAGACTAAACCCCACATTGGTATTTCCACTTCAGGAACAAAGACAGTGGCAGGGATCACCAAGCAGTAAAATATAAAGGTCACTATATGACCCACAATCTTGCGGATGAAGAAGAAGCTGTATATCACATAAACTTTGGTCCACAGGGATACTTTCTGCATTGTCAAGGAGGCATCACAAAGCCAATCAGAATCTATGGAAAAGTTGTGGGTGTTTCTAACACAAGAGGGAACAGACCTTGTTCTTGGAGATCTCCACCACCATTTTCCTGAACAAGTTCGCTGGTCCACACGACCATCTGTGTTGCTGATGGCGAAAGGCCTTGAAAGTACTTGGTAGCTCGCTTTTCACCTGAGCTCAGAGATGTAGGCAATCTAATCAACTACTGCGTCCTAATGAATCGCTTCAATCATTTGAAGATCAAGATGCGAGTTTGTAGCAGGTATACAAATAATTGTTCTGCCTCATCATTTATTTGTTCTGACTTTGCAGAGTTATCATAGTTAATGCTTACCCCGAGGTCGTTGAGGAATATAAATTTCCAGCCCTTGAGGCTTGCTCGAACAGCCAAGTCCATGTCCTCTACAGTGGTCCGATCCTTCCAACCTCCAGCTTCATTGATAGCTGCAATCCGCCATACCCCAGCAGTCCCTGCGAAGCGACTCCACTCCATTTTAGCAACTCACCTTGACAATGTCAGACAGGTATTCTTCTCATCCTTCCATTTCTTACTTAATTCTGAGGTGCACTAATAACTCACCATTGAATCCGAAGAAAGCATAGGTGGAGGATCCCACTTCCTGCTCGATAGCAAAATGGTAATCCAAGGACATCTCCTGCATCCTTGTCATCAAACATTCATCCGCGTTCACTGCGATACATGCATTGCAAGCACTGCTAAGGAAATCCAGCATCGACAACGTTTCAAATGCCTATTCTAGGTTAATTATCGCCATGTTCATGCACGTAGGATTGGTCCGTAAAGAAGATTATGCGGTAAAGCGAGGATGGCTGAATGGACTACTAATGAGTTGGATAGTGACAGCCGACAAGATAACTTCTTTATCACGCAGCAAGTAAAAGATTAGAAAAGATAAAGATAAAGATAAAGGGTGATTCCTTCGGTGTCGGTGCTTGTGAACAGTGTATGAGGAGACAGCTTTGGGCTGTAATATCACGAGTATAATTGCACATGGGAAGGCAAAACGTACAGTTGTACCAGAGTAAAAAACACAGATTGGATCTATCTACATTAATCTGCAGCTACCACATTTGTTATTTTAGCTACTGCACCATTGAGAGAAACATAGCAATTTAGCTGGTCCTGATAATAAACTTAAGGATGCCTCTTTCTCTCTCTCTCTCTCAGGAGGGCAAGTCTTCTTTAGGGACAGAAGCAAAGGAATTCCCATCACAAGCTTCTGTCCCCGCAAATCTAGGCATGTGATGTGAGTGTCAGGGAGGACCTGACAGCATCAGAATCTTTTTTTTTTCCCTTGCCATAAGTGAAAGAAAATTTGGACACTGTTCTCTGGTTGACTTGACTCGCTTCGGTTCTACTGCAGCCATAATCCTCACCATTTCACTTTTTACCCGTTCTATACTAAGATCTACCGAAGGTGTCCCCACATCAAGTCCAATCAGCACACAAGTCAGGGACCAGGTAACCAGTGGACCGGGACAGACTCACAAGGCTTTATTCTTTTCTTTGACTCCGTGATTAGTTGGCTGGCCGAGTCCTATAGGTCTTGCCCGGTGGGCTCCCACGATCCGAAACCTCTGCCCTGCATGCTAACAAAATCAAATCGAATTCGAATGCCAGACTACACCGACACTCTCTTCCTCGATCCGAAACCTCTGCACTGCATGCTACAAAATCAAAATCGAATGCCAGACTACACCGACACTCTCTTCCTCGATCCGAAACCTCTGCACTGCATGCTACAAAATCAAAATCGAATGCCAGACTACACCGACACTCTCTTCCTCGATCCGAAACCTCTGCACTGCATGCTACAAAATCAAAATCGAATGCCAGACTACACCGACACTCTCTTCCTCGATCCGAAACCTCTGCACTGCATGCTACAAAATCAAAATCGAATGCCAGACTACACCGACACTCTCTTCCTCGATCCGAAACCTCTGCACTGCATGCTACAAAATCAAAATCGAATGCCAGACTACACCGACACTCTCTTCCTCGATCCGAAACCTCTGCACTGCATGCTACAAAATCAAAATCGAATGCCAGACTACACCGACACTCTCTTCCTCGATCCGAAACCTCTGCACTGCATGCTACAAAATCAAAATCGAATGCCAGACTACACCGACACTCTCTTCCTCGATCCGAACCTGCTCTCAATAATGGCCGGTTCTGGGACTACGGTCATCCTCATTATCAAACAAGATCATTCACGCAAAGGGGTCACTCCCCATCTCTGCGCCCCGTCTGTCTTATTAGCTAGAAGAAACAAAAGAAAGACGTACGTGGGTTCTTCCTCTCTCGGACTTGCAGTTATTGCTCGCTTAGAGCGGAGCAGGATAGTGTTGACGACACTGAATTTGCAGCTAAAACAAGCACCAAGGAGAGAGAAAGAGGTGGAACAGCATGACCACGAGCATGCAGTGTCGGAAGGGAGAGGAATGAGAAGAGGGATTGCGTTACCGAATCTCCAGCGGCCCTGGACGAGGCCGATCTGGGGGTTGTGAATGAGGAACGGGATGGTGCGACAGAGGAAGTCGGGATCCGGCTGGAAGTCGGCGTCGAAGATGGCGACGTAGTCGCAGTCCTTGACGTATCTGTGCTTCATCCCCATCTTGAGCGCCCCGGCCTTGTAGCCTACCCTGTTGTCCCTGATCTCGTACCGTATGTTCACCCCCTTGCTCGCCCACCTCCGGCACTCTATCTGCACCATCTCCTGCCATATACGCACACACTCTGTGCTTCAGATACAATATAAAACCATATCATATTTTGTTTTCTGATTCTTTAATGGGGAGTTGTGCACTTGCAGAATGAGTCCAAGTGTTGGCGACTATGCATTATTGTTAATGATCACCGGTGTTTTACTCTTCTTGCTCGACAGCTGCGTGTGTAAGTGCAAGCGAGACGCTATCTATCTTAAACTATGCTCGAGGGCATCGGGAATCGCCTACCTTAATGGCGGGATCGGTGGAGTCGTCGAGCACTTGGATTATGAGACGATCTGACGGCCATGAAAGCCCACATGCAGCTCCGATGGAGAGCTGGTATACCTGTAGCACCACATGCCATTAGATTAGAGGCGAGAGAACTTTAATGCCTGCACGTTGCGGAACGAGGTGGTGAATGGCGTCAAGGCGCGCGACCTCCTTTTCGTTGAACATGGGGATTTGGATGAGGACCATGGGGTACGCTGCACTGCCTCGCTCCATGTCGTCCTCCATGGGCTCCCACTTGTAGCTCGTCTCCGGCCGCCTCCGGAGGAGCTTGACGGCGAGGATGACGGTGGCCATGTACACCTTCTCCACGAAAAGCATGACCGACATGGCCAGGCACAGGAACACCGCGATGCGCAGCAGGGGGACGATCACCGGCGCCTTGACCTGCTCCCACACCATCCCCAACTGCGTGACGTCGCCATTCCTCCCCGGCAGAACAGGCGTCGAAGAAAGCCTATCCATCTCCTCTCCTCCTCCTTCCTCGCCTTCTCTCCCTGCCTCGCTCCTGTAAAGTAGCTCGGAGAACAGAGAACGTGGAAGTGGAAGGATCTGCCAAGGACAGAGCTTAAAAGTCACAAAGGCAAATGGGGTGGAGCAGCACTGTCGGTCCCTTTGGGCTGGAGTACTTGCAAGCTTTTTCCTCCGCTACGGATCCAAGAATAAGAAAGGAAGGGAAACAGAGAAGTGAAACAGGGGACACAGAGACGTTGTTCAGGCGCAGATCCCACTCTCTTCCACCCACTCCACACGAGAGAAACGAGGAACAGAGGAGCTCTGTCTCCTCCTAAACCAATACGACAGCAGATGAACGGTGGGCAGAAATGTAGAACTCGGGGGGCTTCTCTTCTCCTCCTCCGCTGGAGATCTGATCCCAGCGAGGCGAGAGAGAGAGAGAGAGAGAGAAGAACGAAGGGGAAGAAGAGAGGGAGAGGGTGGGATGCAGAGACTTGAGGTTGTCAGCACATCCTTTAAATAAACAACAGCAGAGAAGAGCAGCTAAAAGAAACAAAGAATATGGCTTCCTTTGGTTCTCCTATTCTCTTAGCATTTTTAATTCATTACTATCCATATGGTTTGTTTCTATTATTTACATCGGCAAATTCTATTACCCAAACTCATGCATTCTATTGGTGAATTCATATCTAAATTAAAACAATTAAAGCATTAATCACTAAATAACTGTTGTAGTTTAATATTAATATCAATGCTCCGAACAATCTTAAATCAATCGTAGAATAAGGGCGAAGTGGGAACCCGAAAATAGGAATCCACCGACCAAAAACCTAAAGCCGAGGCAGTGCAGTGAAGGCGGCGGCGGCAACGACAGCGCCACCACCATTAGCCATCAACTCCAAGTACTTCCCGGCGCAAATCATGGCGTGGCGGAGCTCTAACGTCACATCTCCAGAATGAAATCCTTTTCCTTCCACCACACAACTAAGAATTGTTATCCACTTACTAAACCAATGGTTACGCTAATTTATCTCATACTTCAAAGTTTCATGTGAGAGATTGTTCGAAAGTCAAAGTTGGAACTAAAGAATCATAAAATGTCTAAAATTTGGAGAGGTATATTTATTTACCTATAGGTATTAAAAAGTATTTCTTTTATTTTTTGGGTCTGAATCTCTGATATGTTGTTGTCCAAATGGTTGTCCTGAAAATAAATATCAAGATATAAAATAATTCATCAATCATGTTTAATAGAAATCTCAAAAATTAAAATTTTAGAAATATAAATCATCGTTCAACACATAAAATTATAATGTAAATTACTTAATCATATTGTCTGACTTGACTTGCTTGCTTAACATTGGATGAAGAGACTTACTTCAGATGAAGAAACTCAGGCATTGAACATTCATCCAAGTGTATATATCTTTTTTTTCATAATGAATATAGGGATTATATAGTCATCACATTTGATACTCTGTTAATCCCTAAATGGAATTGGCATACTCGTATTTACCTATCTAGGAAATAATATCCTCTTAAAAATCATAATTTAATTTTATTATAGCTAACACATCATCAAATATGATTTATTAGGTCATGATATAAAGTTTCAAAACAATTAATTAAAATTTTTAATACTAAATTTGAAGGACATTTATCACTTATTTTATTTAAAATATAAATTTACTTAATATTATTCTTATGAAATATTAAATAACCAAAAATTGGCTAATAATTTTAACACCTAAACTAAAAGTAAAATTAGTGAACTTATAATTTGTCGAAGGCTATGACTTTCGCTTCTCCCTAGTAATCGAATATTTCCAGCACTAAATTTTAAGATGAAAATGAAGGGGTGTCTGTCCGCCTTTATATAGATAACAAGAAGATATTATTCATATTAGTTTTTATTTATTAAATAATTAATTAAATAAATTATTTCTTATTAGGATACGTAAAATTAGGAATTAAAACAATACGCTATAACATTAGTTGTATACAAAGGTAAAATAATTAGGAAGTTAATAATGATGATTAGGTGTGTCCTAAGTATAGTTTTTCATATTAAGAAGAAGATGAAGATGATTGCATTTTGTATCCCATTGGAATTTCGTACCCAATTTTGATTTATTTTGATGAAATAATACAAATACTTTTTTTAAATTTTATCTCGATTAGAATAATTTTCTATATGATTTTGATAGCTAAAATTTCACAAAATGTATTACCTTATTTCTTAAAATATGCTTCTTTCTTCCCAAAATCAAGATAGATTAGTTCAGACGAATTATATATTTTTACAACTATAAAGATTGGTATAACGTGAAAATTATCAGATAGTATTTACTAGTTATTACATCATGATCTAAAATTTCAAAACAATTAATTAAAATTAATAATACTAAAATCTAAGGGTATGCATAAGCTTTTTTAACCTAAAATGTAATATTAATTAATATCATTTTTTTTGAAATATTAAGTAACTATAAAACTAAACAATAATTTAAGCCCTTAAAAAGTAAAAGGGAAGAGCCTACAATCTCCCAAATGATTTCTCTTCATTCTACTCTCGTATAGGGGTTAATTACAAATCACCTTTTGACTCTATTAGTATCGCGGTCTCTATACAGAATTTATATTAGAATACCTATAATTTTAAAAATCAAATAGATAATTGTCCTAACATTATTAGTTGCATTGATGGAAAACATAACACGTGACACCACATGTTGAATTGACATGAAAGTGATGAACAAATTTTTAATATTTTTTTTATTTTTGATAATTTTATTGATAAAAAATAATTTTAATATCCCAAATGAGATTTTATGTTTGTATTAGTGCTAAGCAAATGGCTCAATGTTATGCACACTCATCTATGAACTATATTTTCTAATAACATTAATTTGCACGTAATGTTACATGTTATATTTTCTATTAATGTAACTGAAGACTAACGTTAGGACAAACGAGATTATTTATTTGATTTTCAAAACTAAAAGGATCTTAATATAATTTTTTTAAATATAAGGACTGCGATGCTAATAGAGTCAAAATATAAGGGGTAATGTGTAATTAGCTTCTCGTGTTGTCCTAAGTTTAAATTTTAATTGATGTGAAGAGATTTATTTCACATTAGTTATTATTAATAAATTAAATTTGAATAATTTATTCCTTAGAGTAAAATTTGGAAGTAAATTATAATTGTGATTTTTTAATGTATACCATTTATGAATTATTTTTTAAAATTTAGGAACAAAATTATGATGGTTACACCTCCCAAGTCCAAAGGAGAAAAACTCGAAATCTAAATAGAATCTTAGATATTAACAATAAAAAATAAATCAGAAAATCAAGATATTCGAGTCATATACTTTCAAATGATTCATAAATTTGGTTTCGTCCTTTGTAGACACAGAGAGAAATCCAAGGGCTTCAAAATATTTTCTTATATTTTATTCTCCTCCGTCAAAATCTAGCGATAAATAAATGAGATATTTATAGAAAAATCAAACTCTATTTTTATTTATCACAAGGATTACTTCTTGTATTAAGATTCTTTATTCTAAATTTAAAAATCTTAAAATACATATAGATTCCAAAAATATTATCTTAACGATCAGAAATTGCGGGGATTGCCGAGTGATAACATGACAATGACAAGGTGTTCTCTTTGTGCCATTGTCGTGCCAATGAGAAATTGTGGGGGGGGGGGTTGTTGAGTGATTACATGACACGACATGGGCAAGAGATGATGTTGTTTTGTGCCATTGTCGTGCCAATGAGAATTTGCAGCTACCGGTGAGTGTTCATTGGCTATCCCATCACCAGCTGAAAGATTGCTGCAGCCAATCCTGCCATACCTCATCATTGGATCTCGATGGAGTTAGGGTTATCAGGGCAAATGAAGAAAGGGTCGAAAGGATATTTCTTCCAACGACGAAGTGCCTCATGTATGGCTGGCTCTTCGTAATCAGTCACATGCTCTTCTTCTTCTTCTTCTTCTTCTTCTTTTTCCTCGGCAGGAAGGCAGGAGGGGATGGCGGAAGAGAGCGATGCAAGGTTGAATGGGCAGCCTGCGGTCGATCCCACCACCAAATAATTGAAGCTGCCGCGAGCGCAGACCGAGGCGCATCTCCGGAACTGCCGACACCGCGCTTGGTAGGTGGGAGAAGCTGTTCGTGGCTTCCCCTAGTCACATGCACGGCGTCACGTCCGTCAGATCTCACAGGCTTCGCTCTCCGCTGTTGCAGCACAAGAGACCCACCACCTCCTTTTTACCTTGTCCGTTCCTGTACTTTTGCTCTTCCTTTCTGCCTCAAGATTTGACCCCATCATCATTATCGTGTAGCTTCCAAAAGCACGTCGCCATTCGCATCTCCGTCGACAACATGGCATTACTCTACAGTAGTCGATGAGCAAAACGACAGCCTGAATCTTGGAGCTCCATTCATCACCACCAGGGATTTATTTGTTCGCCATCTAAAAGAGATTAGCGATGATGTATAGATGAGTAGAAGACACACGATGAATGAATGAATACTATACCATCAACACGAACATGACAATGATGTTTGCCTGTACAACATACTGAACGTGACTTTGATAATTGTACCCATCATGTGATGCAACAGAGAATTCCCAGCTTTGAAGACAAAAGTTTCTTATACAGGAATCTGCATTATGATGTAATGATTCGTTCCACGAGATGTTATGCCGATCCAACGTCGTTTCTTAGCTCCGAAAGCAAGTTAGATCCAGTCACGTAAAGCAAAATCTGGATGCCTGTTGCCTTGCTCTTTCTTCGGAACAGGACTGTGAGCACAGCAGGTATGTGGGTGGAGAGCATCGGTAGAGAGGAACACGAAGGAGATGCATGGCGATGATGCAGAAACATATATAGTACTGCTGCTGTAGGATTATGCATGTGCATGGCCCATGATGCAGATCATGAATGCAGACACAACACTCGTGATCCATGTTTTTGTCACGAGGCATGAATCTGCTACCAACTCAGTTCTCCATAAGACAAATCAGCCTTAATCAATGATTGACACGAAGCGAGGTGGGGAGGATTATAACATGCAGATCCGATGCTATAATTATTTTGCAGAACACTGCACGAGTTACTACCGACTGTTTACTGACAGCCTCATATAAGTCGACAAAATATCAGATAAAGAGCACTGCTATGTGCTACAAAGAAGAGAAATCAAACATAGGATGTGTGATCGCAAGTGCTGCTCGCTCGGTCTTTGAAGCTTGGCAGAGCTGTGTCATCACCACACACACACACAACACACACACACACACACACACACACCGTGTTTAATCTTTGCTTCAGAATCGAGCTCAGAACAAACTAATTTTCTGAATTATTTAAGGGGTCCTACATCATGTGAATGCCCATCGGAACTAATTTGAGCATCCAATGTTAGTTAAGGTGAAAACATGGCTTCTTTACCCCCTTCCTTACTACTCGAATGACGCAAGAAAAGCAGAAGTCAAACGAAGGTGCGGCGAGGACGGGGACTAATGCCATCCTTTTTGTCGTCGTCTTCGAAATCAAGTTGCTGGTTTCTCGGTCTATTGCGTCTCTTTTTTGTTATTTCACTGTGGGTCTTGGATGAAATCTTTGACCATAAATTAATGCTGAGACGCAATAGATCTGTCTAGCGACGAAGAGACGAACCCCGTCTTCTGCGAGTCAACGGTGAGGGAGCCTAAAAGGGGAGGAAAGCCACATTAGGTGGCACAAATCAAGGGTAGAGTATGGGAAGACTTCGCGAGGTGTGTTTGTCCTTTAGTTTGCATGATTCGTGTGCGTTTAGTTTTCCGTTTACCGACAAAGTTTGGCGAAACAAAGCCTTGATGGAGAACTAATCCATCCATCTATCTATCTATCTATCTATCCATCCGTCATGTGTCTTCTTTCTTGATTCGTCGGCCGAAGAGTGTTAAATTAACATGGAAGAGGATTCAAAAGGAAGTCAAAGTGCGACCTAATCTATGCCTCTGCTCCCACTAGGGCAAGCTTCCTGCAGCCTATCGGTGGGTAGCGTAATAAGATATGAGGAAGAAGAGGAGATGGCAGCGGTGGACATGTAATCAACTCCTCAATCGATGGGGGGGGGGGGGGGGGGGAGCAGAGGCGTACGACGCTCGCCGTGGCTGTCATGTCACATGGCCTGCTGATGGAGTCGATGATGAGGAGCACGAAGCACTGTCCGCCTGCGAGTGTGACACGAGGGATGCTAATGTTCACCACCGACGACATGGAGGTGGAAAGAGTTGCACTAAGCACGAGGGTTTGTAGGCAAACTACGGTGCCATGTCGACTCGACTCTTTGACGGGAATTAAGGTCAAACCCAACTCGAGCTCAAAACTATGGAGCCATTTTTGCCCATTTGGGCTCCTCAACCTCAAAAAGCAGTCGTGATAGATACCCCTCCCCACAAATATCACATATCAAATTAGCATCGAGATATATGTCCACACGATTAAAATAAAGAACATTTTAAAATAAATAGAAATAGAAATAGAAATAGAGTGAAAAAAAAGGGGAATATTCTTAATAAAGAACATTTAAAATACGTTCTCTTTTTTTATTAGCACAAACGTATTTATTTAATTCTTAAACGTATAGCATTTTTATCTCCCTCTAACATTTTTACAATTTTCTACCTAGCAAATATATACCTATTATTATTTTTATCTCCACACTACATGTGGGAAGAACTCCTCAAACTTGCTGACAACTTTTCGATATCTTAAAAACATGAGATAATTTCCTCAAATAAGAACGTTCTGTCCACACACGCAAAGAATTACCTGAACCTGTGAAAATCTCACCAACAATCAGATGTAATTTCGTAATAAAATTTAAGAAGGAGAATTTTCGAATAAAGACAAAAGATAGATAGATAGATAGATAGAAAGGAAATTGTAACTGTTGCAGGATCATGACATTGTAGCCGGTGGTGTCTGCGATAAACCTGTAAAGTATGGCAAAACTGATATCCATATCAACATCTGATCTTGGGAAACTGTAAAAGTATGGCAGCACAATTTCCACCCAACAAAGAGAACACATTTAATATGAACCTTTCCCTCCATAACAAAGAGAGAACATTAAGAGAGAGAGGTAACAGAGAACTGCTTTCTGCATGCATGTGCTGTGTTTACCTTTATTCTGTGCAGATAGAAAAAGAGAATGCAAGCCCCACACAGGCAAATCCTTTCACTAACTTGAAAGGAAAAAAAAAAAAAAGGTTTGGGTGGGGGGGGGGAGGGAGGACGGGAAGGGACACCCCAACTTGAGGCACAAAGCGAAGGGAATACAGTTAACAGAATCAACCCAAAGTCACTGAGCCCTAATCAGTAAGGTTGGCTTCATGAACATCAAAAACTGATGTGGCATTTAAGCTCCAACATGAGATGCAGGAGATAACCAAGAGCATGACCACAATTGTGTTTTTCACTGTGACAGTTTGCATCAACTGAAAAAAGAAACCAAATGATTTCATCTGGCTTTTCTTGTGCGAATGCACAACCCAGCAATCTTCAGTCAGTCCACAGAAAGAGCATAAACCACTACAGTTCTACTAGGTGCATAAACTAGGAAAGAGCGAGGCCTGTTATCATACGAACCATCCTGCATGATCACCAAAGATATTGAAGGTTATTTCTGATATTAGATATTCATAAAAATAGAACATAAGCGGGGCCTTACAGTGCTGAAGTACTCTGCTGTATGATCAATTCGATTGAATCCGCCAAATAATTTATCATCAGAATCCAAAACCACCTGAAAAAGAATTACTAGTGTCACTAATAGAATCACTCGACCAACAAAACACTACTTGCACCAAGCATGTTCATAGAAGAGAAGAAATAATCCAGCAAAACATGTTTCGACTAACCGTATAACCAACCATATGATTACAACTTAGCATCAAGGATGACAAATGACTGCCAAACCATGCCATAGCACAAGGCTTCTTGTTGCCAGGGCCCAAGGTGTAGCATTTGCATGCACAAGGCCTGTACCAACCAACATAGCTCTAGTGCAGCACCATGCTAGCTGGCATATTACTGGCACACTACATGCTAGCCAAATACATGCATATGGATAAGGAGATTGATTAGCTTTTATCAACCTGGAGAATAGAGAAGTTTAATCCTTTGTGAGTCCTGAATTTGAGCCTATTCTAAATAAGTTAATTTCGAATGAAATCTTTAATGAGAACCACATTAAATGGTAGAACAATTATATAAACAAACTTGCTCTAACATATTCCATGCACTGAAGCAAAGATGCTTTAATAGATTTTGACACAACTTTTAAATAATCAAACTTGCTCTAACATATTCCTACACATAGAGAGGATGTTTCCTCAATGAAGTCATGAATGTCACATTTCATTGATTATGACAACATCGAGTAGTTTCTAATAAGCAAGTTTAACTTGAAGCTAAAAGGGCATAATTCGGTGTCAGATCTACATGGACAGAAATGCTACCATGGACAACCAGGAAGCCATATTGTAAAGGTTTACGCACCTTGTATTTTCCAGGCTTTAAGCAACCAACTCGGTAGTCAAAGTAGCTATTTGTCCAATGGAAATTGAAAACAAATACCAAGTCACCTCGTTCAAAAACAATCATCTTATCCCCCTCATCCATTCGGGAGATGTATTGGTGATCTGATGTCATGAACTGCAATACACATCATATAAACATGACCATACAATGAAGAAAAAGATCTTATGCAATAGTCTGCTGGCAAATAATCTTGAAACAAAATGCTCAAGAATTCTCATTGGTGAATTAGCACTTGGAAACAATGAGTCAAGGAAACTTCAATGTAGTATTGAAAAAAGTTTAGAACATCCATATGGAAATTTATCTTTAATTAACTATCTAAGAGAATTATTGTTCTTTAAAACCCACAAAATTATGCAGTTCCAACTTCCAAATTTGTTGCTCAACTAAAATACACCATGGATTATACTTTTATATTCTCTCCCGATTTAGTGATCATATGTTATTCAATCATCATGAGATTTGGAATAGAAAAGTGTGAAACAGATTAATTTTGCAATGTATTTGTAAATCAGATTGGTCCTTCAACAATATCCAAATAGGGGTACAAAAAAGTATTTGTGGCCTTTTATTTTGATGTCTCAGAATATATTTTCATATTCTCTCCCAATTTAGTGGTCATATATCATTCAATCATTGCGAGATTAGAAATAGATTAATTTTGCAATGTATTTGTAAATCAGATTGTTTCTTCAACAACATACAAATACTCTCAGAATCTTGATGAGGAGCAAGATCAGCTTATAGTTAAACAAAATTGATCCCTGAACCTTTTAATAATTTCCACAGAAAATGTAAAGCTGCTAGGAGAAATAATACATACGCCATATTTGTCCTCGAGATGCTGCATTGCTTGATCGAATTCTTGCATTCCACGATATCTGAGGTAATCTGCATCTCCCTAGATTTAAAAAGTGATGGTTAATAAGTGATTATATACTAAGATGGTACACTATGGCAAAAATCATATATATAAGCTAGATGAGTATTTTAGGTAAAAAAAAAAAGTGAATTTACATAAAATTGATAAATACATGCTGTTATAAAGTCTAGGCAACAATAACAAATGTGCAGGTAAGAAACTAGTGTTTAATCTAAATTCACATGATGATCTAAAAAGCAGAACTACTAGCTGCCTATGCTAAGCAACAAGACCTGTCCTTTGAAGTTAAGAATGTAAACCCATGTGATTTGACAGCAGTAGCCAACTGGACAATTTTGGTGACATCTAGACCATCACATTTTTGACCTGACATATGGATAAACCTTTACAAACATCCATCAAATTGATATTTATGGCAAAACTTTAAAAGCATATAAATTTCTTTAGATCTAAGACAGTAGTTTGAATTTGAACCTAATTCATAATGTTCAGTATGCATTTTCTCTCAAAGTTGATTAAGGTTTCATCAGCTTGTAACGAGTTTCTCCCAACTGCTATATATTTCAGAAAGTTTGTAAAAGCAATTACAGGCATCAGAACAAAGTTTGTTTGTCCCGATAAACACAAGAGGATAACAAACTATTAAGATTTGACATTTCAATTAATGAGTCCAGTGATATTTCAGTTAATGAGCCAGCAACAGCTTGACACAACTTTTAAAGAATAGCTTCATGCATAGATGTGACAACATACTAGTATTTCCATTTATGATTCAAGTTACATAATGGTTATGAACTGCGTGATTCATTAATGAGCGAGCAACAGCTTGTGTATAACAAACATACCTAGGTTCCAACTGCCGACAAAATGGCATAGCATGGTTTAATGCCTTAATTAAGTTTAACATTTATTAATTATTTTCTAGGCACTTGTCTATAACTAGTCACAATAAATTAATATCTTGAATAGAAATGTTTAACATCTGTTCTTATTCTCTAGGCACTTAAATAAATGAAATACCATGAATAGAAATGCAAAATAAATGATACCACCTTCCTAACTTACTAGATCAAACATTCGACGGCATTTATCATAACTATTATTGTTTCCTGGTATAACCATTCCATTTGGAAGATGTTGAACGCCTCTTGGAAAATCTATCCATTCTGCAAGAAAAGTAAAATTGAAGAAAAAAATCATGTCAATCAGTGTTATGCCTAAAGTTTCTAACACATAATGTCACATAAGCTCGATTTTAAGCATCAGTTACCCAATGTGGCGTGTTTTACCTGGGTGCCCAAATTCATTTCCCATGAAGTTAAGATATCCTTCACCACCTAAACCCATTGTGACTAGTCTAATCATTTTGTGAAGTGCTATTCCACGATCAATCCTGGGAGTTGATGGTCTATCCAGTGCCATGAAGTCATACATATCCTACATGAGTTATAGCAGGGAAAACTCAGTGCACAGAATTCCACTGTAGCCTTTTTTTTTTGCCAAACACAAGATAATTTCAGACAATTTTCATGTACAGCACATCAAGTAACAACAGAGCATAACAAAAATAAATGATGCACCCATTGACAAATGGAAGAACAAGAACAAACGAAAGGATTATACACTATAGAAGCTCAAAGTTAACAAGTATAGAAAACAGAATATACATAAACACACACACAATATATATATATATATATACATATACATTATGTACATAAATATATATACATATACATATATATATATATATATATATTTCCATATATACTTGTGGCCAGAACAATATTTTATGAATCTTTTACATTAGTTAATAATTATCCTCTTGCAAGGATTTAAATCTTATTCAATACCGTCTCTAGTAACAAGTTAGACTGGTACAATACTGGAATAACAGAAGCAATGCCAACTCATAGCGCTCAGTATCACTGGGGATATAATAGAAATTTGAATGTTTACCAGTACCAACTACATGGTCCAGAAACGATCCTTGGACGGACCAATGTATACCAAGAAGTACGTACTGCTTCAATGATTCTTTGTCATCTTTTGTTCTTTGATATTTCAGGACAAAGTATTGCTTCATCATATTTGATAAAAGCAAAATGGCTTTAGAATATCTAAGGATCAATCTTCAGTGATGAATGAACTTAGACTTAGCATCCACATGAAATGTTTTCCAAATCAACTATGAACCACTCAAAGTCTTGGACTGGGATAATGACAGTATGACACAATTGAAAAATAATAACATTATACCAGAGATTATTACTCAACAACCACATACAAACACACATGAAGAGTTTAACAAATATAAACAATAACTGCTAAGAACAGTCTTTGTTTACCACCTGCATGATAACTGTGAAAGCCAGGAGCAACTCAGTCAACAATCCACAATAATGGAATCAACTTTATCAAAAATAGGTCCAATCATACATAATCATGGACTACCTTTGATTTTTAAGAAATTTTGCATGCCATAAAGAACACATGAAACCATGATATGTGTATGATTGGGCTTCTTATTAAATAGTTGTAACAAATATCAAGGTAACACCATATAGAGTGACAAATTAATATTTAATAATATATTCAAAAACACAACGTTGGCCAAGTTTTAGTAACATCCAATACCAAGGAACAACATTGATTAAGTACTGGGGAAAAGATAATTTTATACGAAGGATGATCTCCATAATTTTAAATAACACTCATGTTGATACAAAGAACAAATAATTTCTCTAAACTATCTGAAGGCTGAAGTTGGCCAATTTTTGGTAAGGCTGCTCCTACTTTACTATCAGAAAAATGTACAATGCTCACCATCAGTGATATCTTGTCATAAAAAATGTAAAAAGTTGCTCAGTCTGCTTACCACCACACTTGTTCCACTTCCAATGTTTGCAGCTTTAAGGATGATGAAATCTCAATAAATAATTAACTTGCTATACAGTAAATTAATTGTAATTAAGCACAGTTGGGACAATCGTGTAAGTAGATTTCTAAATGAACTGGAGTTAGTTCATCTATATCTGCACACAACCTAGAAACCAGAAGCACACCATATTGCAGACAGAAAAGATATTCTTGTTATGCCTTAGTTTTAAATCCCATAATAGACATGCCACAATGCTGTTAAGGAAATTTTTTAAGAACCTTGTCCATTAGCCAAAATGCAATTGTCTTGTCACCAACAAGAGCTTGGTCATGGCTCTCAGCATAAGCCACACATTTTTCTAGCCACCTCCTGTTGGTGAGAGTGCTAACAATTTCGCCCATCTTCCAGTCTTCATCCTTTAACCTGAACAAATCACAACAGAAGTCACTTTCCGCCCTCAAATACGTTACTTAAACTTGTTAAAATATCTTAATAATAAAAAAATAAGTTCCGTTGTGATATAGGAGTAGGACAACCCAAAGTTGCATACTAAAAGCCACAGCATGGGGCAGTAAAATTGATATAGGACTTCTAACCACGAGAATTAATTGAATTGTTAAAGTTTGTCTTTCTCATGTAAGTAGCATATTAAAATAAAACAGAAAAATTAGAGATTGCTTCAAAGCTGGCCCTAGTAACTAGTGCACATAGGTACAGTAAAAACTAAGTCAACAACAAAAGTAATATCCTTGGACAGATACAACAATAACAAATGCCCCAACTATTTAAGTTCAGTTACATGGATCTTTTGCTTTCATGAGAGCTTGGACAAATACTCGAGCAATTTGTGGTGCAATAACTCAAAATAGTTGAGCTTAGTCTCAAATTTTGTTTAAGATGTGTTAGAAAACTATTCAGGTGCAATGAAAATTGACCAACAATGTTAAAAATGTGATTGACATAAACTAGACAAAGAAAAGTCCCATTCCTTCCATAAATTTGTTTTGCAGAATATGTGTGTCATGGTCAGTGGACCTTGCCTATTTTTTATTTCAAAAATTATATGGACTTAGTATAATGTATCATCTGATCTTTTAGGATGCATCACAAATTAACTTATTGCTTGGACTATAAGGTAAGCCACCACTGTAGCCTGACAGTATCTACTATCAGTTTCCTAATGAACAGCATAGTGCAACTAGACATGAAATAACAAAAGCAAAGAAATTATATTTGAATGTGAATTTCAAAAACAAAATAAATAGAGATTTCCAAAGTAACATACTTCATAATTTCAATCCATTTATCCGGAATAGCCATATGAAGGCGATAGTCAAACCCAATACCACCATCTCGAATAGGGATGCAGAAAGTCGGCATACCACTTACCTATTTAAGTAAATTGTTAGAGTTAATGCAGACATTATGCAATGGCAATGAAAGTAACACATGTAGTCACTTAGTCGTGAATAGAAAAATATCTGAATCACTTAAAACATTATGGATGATCTTAAATCAAAATTTCATTATGTCCCAGGATATCCAAAGTTCCAAACAATTTTCCAAGTAACATTAAAGAAAATATAACAGAAGAAAACAGAAGTGTTTATGTTGTTCAAGTAACTGGTTGAACAACCATGATTTGAACAGGTCCAACAGATGTAGCTAACGCAACTAGAGTACAATTGATGGGAATACAGAACTACTGCAATCAGTTTGTTATTTGAGGCAGAATATGTCTGCTGTGGCATAGAAGAAGCATTAAACCACTTGCTGTGGCATAGAGGGAAACGACAAATACTTTGATGCAGATACAATATGCTATAGAGAAGTAGCAAAATAAAGCTCATAAGAAAGAAAGGAAGAAAAATGAGATATTAGAGAGAGAGAGAGAGTTGAGTAGAGTAGAGAAAGAGGTAAGGACAACCAGCCAAAGACAAGTAGAGTTTTTTCATCATAAGACAATGTACAACCTAGTTCTCACATCTGGCAGTCATCTTTAAATGAACAAAATGGAAGACCATCGTCTTATACCTAAACTAGAACCACAGCCCCTAGGACGCCTAAGATTAATTCAGATAACAACCTGTTTCTCTAACAGTAGGAGTTCTATTAGGGTTATAAAGGAAATTCAAATACAGTGCTGTAGGCATGTCAGTACAGAGTATAAAAGTTAGTACAAAGATCTGTTGATCCATGAAATGTAGAAAAACTCACCTTATCATTAAACTCAAATTGACTAAAAATGGTCTTAGGGCTGCTCAGCTGTATCAGTTCAAAGCCTAGAGAACCATGACATCATAAGGTGTTTCCAGTGAAATAAGACTCAAATTCCTTCAGCGAGAAGGTTTGGTGATGAAGGTCCATTACAGGCTTACTTGGATTATATTTTTCATAACCAGATTTCTTGAATTTTTAACTAAAATATCTTGACCAATAATTGTACTAGTAACCATTACATTTTGTTGATCGAGGGACCTGCAAAAGTAATTAAAAATTCATGTAAATTGCTTCATTAACTGCTCTACAATAACCCTTGCACAATGGTGAACTTTGGAACATCCAAATTCTTCATTTGTCACCAGATCCCCTTAATTTATTAATTCTTCAGCCTTCACCTTCATTATCATCATCCTATTCCTCTTCAGAATCCTATTCTTCAAGAGCTTCTCCATTTTCAGCAACATCATCTTGGGATTCTAGGCATATCACTCTAACATTGTGACTATTCTGTCTTTTGAGGGCACCCTGCATCCATATTCTTCTCCAATCTAGCACATTGGGTATTGAAATTAATGCACTAAAGGCCTAAACTATTATACTCTTCTAGTTGTTTTTATAGATCTAGATAAGACATCAAATTGTGCATTTGCAAATGTTGTCTCTTGTAGGATCAATGAGTTCCAATCCCATAATTAATAGAGATGTTGCAAAAATATAATGCAGCAGTGTAGGACTGCTCATGTGAAAACAAAATAAAGCTGACTGTCCAAAAGGGAATGTTAACAGAAAGGGGTAAAAGAGCAAATGATCTGCATATTCTAAGCTTACAAAAAAAAAGGAAATAATCTGCAGTGCAGAATGTAATATAAGCTTCTAAAAAAAGAAAAGGAAGATTTTAAAAGGTGGAAAAGATATTGAAAAAGGAATATAAAGAAGTAAGAACCAAGGCAAAAGACCATTGCTAAAATAAAAAAATCCACACTCGCATGCACATTTTAATTCCAAACACCACCATTCTTCGTATATTTTAACCTATGATTATCCTTCTACATATACTAACCAGAAGACCCTTGTCTCCTACCAACCTAAGACTTTAAAACCCCATGGAACCCAAAAATAATCCAGATAATAAAATATTGTTTTTCTAACAACTGAACTTCCACTAGGATTAGGGCACATCAAACAAACATTTCAGATCATCTAGAAAAGCAATGAAAAACTGACACGACTGTATGAGAATGCCTCAAAGTAGGAAAATATTAATATATCTAATGAAACTCAAGCCTGATTAAGTGTACACTTAAACAACTCCATGCCAAGAAAAATGTGTGGTACTTTGCTGTCACAAAATATGTGATAAAACAGAATTACTAATTTTTTTTCTTCTTCCAACAATTGCCATGTAAGAGTAAGGTTAAGTTTCTCAATATTCATTACATTCTAAAACAACTTGGGTTTCCAAATAATGAAAGATATATATATGTATATGTAATTATTATGGGGTCCTTTGCCTCAACAATAAGAGCTCAATGCTACAGTGAAATTTTACAAATAAAATTTACTGCATTCATTGCCAGAAGTTACTTCAATTCATCTTCCCATGTTATTATTTTGTAGGCCTATTAAACGAATAAGATTAGGATGGATATAAATGACACCCCAACTTCAATAAACTTCTCATGTAACAGTATTAGTATTATTTTTTTCATTTCTTATGCTTGATTATCTATAACATTTTGGCCCTTGAGTCAACCTTAATTTAGTCAATGCTGCAGATGTATTGTGAGGTTAGGCCTTCATAGGGCAGTAAGAATGCTTTATTGAGACCTAAACATCCTAAGTTTAGATCATGGAAAAAAAACCACAGTGGTAGCAGCTTCATGCACTCAGTGCACTTAATGAAAAAAACTGCTCACATAGCCACATAAGAACCTATAAACCTTTGTGCACTTATCTTTCATCTGACATACTGAAGCAGGTCTTGAGAACTGCAGATAATATTAAGATTTATTGTCACTTAGATCTCACATCATAGAGGTTTAGAAAACCCAGAAGTAAAGAACATAACATCTCACTTTCCACTTTCTTCTGCAACACTAAAACACTATGTCTATAAGCATATACTACAACCTTGTTCAATCAAATTAGAACACTGAAAATAATTGCAAGTTTCTTATTATGTAGTGTCCAAATTTTCCGACTTTACAGTAAGCAACTATTAGAATATTTAAAGACATCTATTTTTCAATGAAACATATACAAGAAAAGGCTTCTCATGCAGATGCCGTTTTTCTATTATGATAAAAGTGGGCTCCAATTCAGTGCCTCCATATCAATTTTCACATTCAAATGTTAGCCAATGAAATTTAGGTTTTATCTGTGTTTTCCTGATTATATTTCATTAATTTTTTCAGTGCAGAAACACTAAAACAAATAAACAGATGTTCCACTTACATCTTCACCGATAGTAACAGCCTCTGGATAAAGCCCATGGATCATATCATTTACAAGCATCAAGTAGACCACTGCATCCACATCAGTAGCATACCCAAAGTATTCATTGTAATTCCCAGTAAAACCCACCTGAATTAAGCAAAGAACAAAAGATCAACATAAAAGATCATTAAATGTTAAAATAATTCAATATCAGAGAATTCCTAGATAGAGCTTCTCTTCAACAGAGCAATGTAGATAAAAATGGTTAGTTGCTAAGCAGCTTCAGCAACATTTACAAGGCTGTAAAACCATAACCCCTGAATTATGAACATATTTGTAATGCAAGCTTTAAACATCAACAACAAGAATCATAAAGCCATAATATCCCACCTATTCGGGATCACCTACATGGATCTTTATAGCCATTGAACCCTGTAAAAGATCACATTCTTAATTAAATTAAAAATATCAAAATCTTTAATTATAGTTTCTAATAAGGTCTTTAGGTCTACCTCTACCTTTTTATTGTATGAGTAACATTAATTGTTTTACATCTTTACATCTATAGGTCTCTTGGGTACAAGTTCATATCATCTTAAACAATTCCCGTTCATGAATGAAACATTTTTTCCTATCTTTCCTAATAACTCCCTACATCCACATTAATATTTTACGACATAAACTTTTTTATATGTTATTTCTTAACCATCTAAATCTAATATTCATATCCATTGAAGTCTTGATGCTGCTCTTTATTTTAATTTTTAACCATCTAGATTTTACTCTACTTCATCTATCTATTTATCTTGTTGAATAATTGATCTAAGATACATAGAGCTTTTACTTAATAGAACTTTATTATTAAAATTACATCTCATATATCTAGTCTCATTCCTACTCAATTTAAAACTTCTAGTTTTTAACGTTTGTCTATGTAACCCAAGTTTAGAATTAATTCTATCTAAATTCTCATCAACTAAGACAATATCATTAACAAATAAAATACACCAATAATGTATATCGAGGCCATGACCGATCAATTTATCCATTACTAATATGAAAAGACAAGGATTTAATGCGGATTCTTGATGTAGTCCTATACTAAAAATAGTAAACTCATTAGACACTCTTTGTATTTTTAACCTTTTGAGACTTAATAGTCATACATGTCTTTTTATAATATCAATATAATTAGTAGATATACCTTTATTTTCTAAAACCCACCATGATAATCATTAGTCCATGATGAGTATTCATCATTGTGGTCAAACCATCAAATCTAAACCTATCAAACTTGTACATCATTGAGGAACCATCATATGACTTTAAACATCAACAAGGTCCCAAAAGGTTGTAGCAGCACCGCATATTAAAGAAAATCAACCAGAATCATATTTTATAAAAATAAGTATTTTCCAAGGTTGACAAAGAATCAACAAACCGCAAGTCCGTGATGGATGTACATCATTGAGGTCACACCATCAAATCTAAACCCATCAAACTTGTACTCCTCCAGCCACCATCTTGCATTTGATAATAGAAACCTTAAAACCTAGATTAAGGAAGACAAGAAGGTGAAAATTATTAATTTTAAAGAAGCAACATAAGTGTATGGAATTGAAATTTTTCATACTTCCCAACTTCCATAGTTGAAAAGGCGAGAATCCCACATCCAGTGATGGCCCCGTGGGCCAGGATGGAAATAGTGTGAGTCAGTACCATCAAACTGATTCAGTCCATCAAGTACATTGTTTGATGCATGACTGGATAAAAGAAATAACAAGTTTAGAACAAATGGTGTATTTCTCAAATTGTATTACAAACAAAGATACAAAGATACAAAAAAGTAAGTTGTGCTTATACCAGATGTTGACAAATATATTTATGCTTACAGAGATAGACAAGTGAAGAATAGGTTGCAAACACATGAATGTGTACATATAATCACTATGTATCATGTATCAGATACTTCTAGTCCTTTTAGACATAATAGTATAGGCATACCAAGCATCAACATGTCTAGCCAAGAACATAACAGACAGAAAGGTTCAAGCACCAAAGTACCAAACAACTCCATAACAACCATCAGAAGGCAGTCCACATTTCTCTTCTGCACACCATATTTCAAGTGCAAGGATTGGATAACTTAAACAACTTTCCTGTGCCATATGAAAATGACTCCAGTGGAACAAAAAGCAGAAAGCAATTTCCTCAAATGACTAAATTTAGAATCTTGTTTAATATCAAAGTATATTTTCTCCATCTGGTGAGACTCTAACTTAAATAAACAAAAAAATTCATTTGTAGGAGTAAAATTCCAATCACCAGGAAGAACAGCTTGTAAAAAGCAAAAGGTCCTTGGAAAGCCACTTATACATGACAATCTCCTGCACTCATGGATGAACTTCCAGAATCCAGATAAAACTCAACAGAAACCAAGAACAAAAAGGGACATATCTATTATCATAAGGCCTTCTGTGCAACCATTTTAAAATTGTGACATTTCTTTTAAGTCAGGTAACTTTTATAATATTGTTGATAAGGAAATATATGCAATTTGACAATTACATTTTTTCAGCCTTCTTCAAGACGTTAGATATCATCAATCTAAGCATTCAAGGTTATATAACATGATACGATAATATGCTTTAAAAGTTGCCTAAGCTAATAATTGGAAAATTGGCATAACTTTCTCTTGCTCTATTTTCAACCTCAACTGACCTTTTTTTTCTCTTTAGATGCAATTGGAGTTAGAATGATATAACCACTGGACTAGTATGAAAACCAACACTGACAACGGCTTTACAAGGGATAACACATTACACGTCGTTTGTAAAGGTGCTTAATTTTCAAATCATCAGTTGTAAAGCATCAATTTCATGTAATTGACAAAATTCTGACCAAATTGGGATTTTCCTTATTGCAGTATGCATTCATATTTCAAGGTGCATGTGTTTGCCGGCCATGCCATAACACTAACTACTAAACTCTTTTTGTAGAACAACCTCACTCATAAAAGAATCCACTATTAGGAAAAATTCTGGCAAGGACTTCTCAGATGACTTTGATCCAAATGTTGCTTCAAGATCTTTACTTTATTTCAATTACTTAACCAGTCCTATCAGAGGTTTGTTAAGATTGACTCTCAACTAGCAACTACATTTATTTAACCTTCGTCAGTGTTATCATTCTGCCAACACAATGATACATGACAATCTAATTTTAACTAATTAGCAATAATGTGATTCTTGTGGACATAATGAGCTTTAGAAATCCAATAGCCTAAAGAACTCTAAGAAAAACTCAAATAAAGCTAAGACATAAATACGGAAGCATATGTATATGAAAACTCAGAACTAACATTATACACAAGTGTAAATCTTAACCAGAAAAGGAAATACACCAAAAAACCAAAAATAATGGGTTCCCATATTTTTATTTATAGTATACTAATTACCATTGCTATATACTTCAATAGTCACCTGTGAACAATATCCATGAGAACAAGAAGACCTAGCTCATGAGCTCTGTCAATCATGGACTTCAGTTCATCTGGGGTTCCAAAACGGCTGCTGGGTGCAAAAAAGTTGGTAACATGATACCTGAAACCAGTATTAAAGCCAATTTGTGGTTGTTAGAAATAAAGAAGCAAGTAACATAGGTGTTACAAAGTGACAATGAACAAGAATTAAATGTTTCTATAAAAGGTTCCCCTAATAATGGTATGAACTACGAATAAAGCATCATTGGTGTAGAACTTCTAAAGAATGGTTCGAAATACCAACCCTACCAGTCCCTACAAACCAATACATATTTTTCCGATAGCTGACATGTATACAGGGCAATTTCACCTGGTCCAGGTCCAGTACAAGGTGTACTAGCCAGTACATATTCCATGCGAGCGGTCAAGTCAATATTTGACTGGTTCACTGACCTAATTAAACCACTTTCTTCTACCCTCCCTACCGAACTTCCTTTGTTCTCTTTAACTCAATCCCTTAAAATCTCTTGATTTCAATTCTAAAACTCTCAGCATTCCTCATATCTTAGCAAATCAAGAATCAAACTCCTGAAAATAGAAGTGTTACGGTTTAAACCAAGGCAATTCTGAAAATAAATTTCAATTTTTATATTATTTTTTGTTGATTGAAGCTTTGTTTTAAGGTTTCCTCATCTTAAGGTCATGGTTGCATGCATCAATCATAGCCTTACTTCTAAACCTATGCATTTCCACTATGTTAGTTTCTACCATAGATATATCTCACTCCAACTCGAATCTACACAAATCTAATATAGATTTATCTCATCCAAGCCAGGGAAGTTCAGATCTGAAGGATATCACTTTGGATCCGTCTGACATCCTCATGAATCCAGCCTAAATTTGCTTAAGTCTAGGCTAACAGGTTCCGGCTAGATCAGTGCAAATTTGACCTATAACTGTGCAGATCTAAGGAAGATCATCATAGATCCAGCCTAGATCTGCCATTTTGGTTGCTAGAGTACCAAAACATATAGACTTAACATCCAGTTAGTGTCAGGATAATTCAGTTGATAGGTAAATGCCATCATGTCAATTTTAGCAAACACTAACTTCACAACTATTTCTTTTTTACCCTTAATCAAGATACACACACATCTAAAGAAACATGTTTTTCCCTTAATCAAGATACGCAACCATCTAAAGAAACATTCTGACAGAAAAGGCAACAGGGCATAAAAATCATACCCAAAGCTTCCGTAATAAGAGTGCTCCTGGATGGCCATTATCTGAACAGCATTGTACCCAAGCTTTTTGATTCGAGGCAGAACATCATCCCTAAAATTAGCATATGTGTTAATCTTTGGTTCCTGCATATGTCCATATATTAGTGACTTCGTAAAAATTTTTCACGTCATAACTAAAACTTTATCGCACAAGGATTTCTCACATCCTAACTAACTAAAAATCTCATAATCCAAGTGCTACTTTCACATCCTATCTTACATGGAAGTGGCTTCATTTGAACACTTACAATGAATGCCCACTTTGGTGACCAGAATAAAAGCAAACAAGCATAAAATATGGACCTAGACACAGAACTATTGGTATTCTATAATGCTTTTTTCACTTCAAAACATCTGATAGTAATCAACGAATGAAAGAAATTCTGGAATTAAGCCTTCGATAGTTGTCTACATTCTTTAGAAGCAAAAAGCAACCAAAGCAAAAGCAACATCTCGGTTTTTAGTACTGCAAGTCACTACCAAGCTGAGAGAAACTTGGCACATGGTTTGGGAGTAAAGTGAACACACAAAGTGTCAGCAAGAGGTCAGTAAAATATGGCTTGCTCTTGCTCTGAACTTCAGTAAAATATTTGAAGTTTTAAACAAAATATTTGAGTATTGTCAGCAAGAGGTCACCACACCTCTCTTTCTCACTCCTCTTTCTTCTGTTTCTTTTTTTATTTTGATTTGTGCTTGTACACCCTGTGATGGCATGATGGCTCATCATGTATGCCAATGACACTTGTTGTGCCAAGTGCCAACCACCAGCCAATACAATGTTTCCTTTAATAGTCTTTCCAGCCTGAATAAATTCACATCAATGAGTTGATATATAAAGAGGCACCTTTGTATCTAGTATAGAGTCTATAGACTATAAGATTATGAATAAAAAAATAAAAAGATCCCGATAGAGTTAAAGTAGTTTTAAAACACAGACATTCTAGTGGGAGGCCTGTTATTCCAAAGCATGAAAAACTCATTCCTGTTTTTTTTTTTTTGTGTTTCCTTGCAAATGAAAATGAAATTATTGTGGCAGCACTAAGGATGGTGACGCAATTAAGATATTGGCACTACAAATAGACTGCACATACACAGGTGTCACAGACACAGGAGTGCTAATATTGATTATCAAATATGACAAGAACCACCACCCTTTGGGAAATTTGGTGTATTGTATATGCACCGACATACTATAACTGAAAGAGATTAGATTTGGTTTTGAAATATAAGGATCATAGATCCAAATTTTTTAAGAGGATGACTCTTAGTACAATGGTAAGATTGCTCCTTTGCAATATGCAAGTACCATGGTTTGAGTCTGCACAGTTGCGTGTATTATCCCTTCTCAAATCCCATACTGGCAAGAGCTTTATGTACTGTGTTCACCTGCTTTTATTAATGATCCAAAGTTTTAGAAAATGGCTTGTAAGGCAAATAAAACTAAAAGACTCTGAAAACACAAGATGACAATGTTGTATGCAACATAACTTGCCTTTCAAATCAAGAATGATTATAATAATAATCCTCCAATTAAAACTATAAGAACATTAGAAATGCAATTTAATTAAAACATATGTAAATCTTCATTCATTCACCTATGCGCATGTCACCTTTTTTGACATCCTTACTAAATTTACAGAATTCAAAAGAAAAGCCATATATAGAACAATCTATTGAATACACTTTTGCATTTTATTATTTTAAAAGTTCGGTACTAGTCATAAATTCTAGAGATAAGAAGCTTTGAGATGCCAAATTTCATGGAGATTAGGACGAGAGGGGATATCATTAAATAGGTGACTGTCAAGTACAAGAGAAACTTGGTATTTACAGAAAGAGGAAAAAAGATGGTAAAAAACCAAAATAGCAAATAATCATTATTTTCATGTACATCCAATGCAACTTGAAATGTCTTCTGTAGATCATTGATGGAAATAAAAGACAAAAGTACAAAATTCAATAGTAACAATTAAAAGGAGGTGTTCATACCGGACTACTCATTCCAACATGTGACTCATAAATACGCAATGATTTTGGAGCCTTTGGTTGAGGATGTTGGAACACATACTTTTCCTGCGGATGCATTTAAAATTATTTAAAAAAATAAGCAGATGCACGATTGACCTTTATCTAACCAAGCAAGAGTTTATCAATCCCATGAGATAGAAGCAACTATAGAAGTAATCACATTAGTGTAAAGAGAATTGAACATGTAAACAGAAATACCAGTTATTTTTGAAAAATGCTAATGATCAAGCACAGCAGAAAATAACATGCCATACCTCTTCAGGTGGATCATAGTATATTCCATTATATGGTATTTCACCCGGAGCCTGTACAGAATATTTGATCCAAGCAGGAATGGAATCTTTGATGCCAGATGGAGTGTCCATGCGTATCTATCATGTATTTTAACTTTTAATTACTGACAATTCATAAATGTGTTCCACATATTTGTGAATTCAATATACTGGCAAGAACTTAACATATAGCATGATCAAGAAGCACATAAAAGAAAGAACAGGATACTTATCTTTCTGACATTTCAGTACATGAAATTAAAACAATTGCAAAAGATGCTCTAAGAGAAGAAACTATCTCTATCATGACATTATGTGCTCTCATCTTGTTCTTCTTAATAATCTAAAAACTAAGGACACAACAATGCTTTTTCTTAATATAGGCTCAAATATGGTTCTGCATTTATTGATAAACTGTAATAACTTTGAATAGTAAAGCATAAATATCCCAGATTTCTTATAATCAAATCATGGTTTAAATGATAAAAGTTTGTCGAAGGAAATCATAAATAATATATCACATTTTGCTGAGCCATTAGAGTTCAGCCTTTTGAGTTCTAAAATTTTATACATTAAGATTTGAAGGTAGCTGAGAGAGGAAGATTTACTGTGAAGAATAAGATCACTAATTTGTTATGGGACCAATGTGCAAACTGAATATATTATCTGCGAAGCCAGCAAGTGTTTCAAGGTTTTCAATTATAACTATCTAGCAAAGATCTATAATGCCATGGCAAATTCAATTGTCAGTACTGCTGTACAAAGAAGTAATATGCCACGGTGGGGCATTAAAGACTTTTACCATTGGGTCTGTTGTAAACAGAGATTCTGCCTTGTTTGCAGCTGAAATTGAATTGCTGTTTTGGCAGTCATCTTTAGATAAAGTCAACTTCAACACCCAGGAGACCTTTAACTTGTGATTCATGAACGAACTCAGCTAACTAAACTTAGATGTGGTGATTCAATAGCAATTTAAATAGCCAATAGGTTGCCAGACATGTTAACAAAACAGTATTGATGAACAAGTAGAACTAAGTAAATTCATCTCCTAGCAAATGCCCAATGCTGCTAAGATCAATGTGGAGTCCTTTAAAACATCACCTGAACTGACCTTTAAAGGGTTCCTTAAAGAATTTTCTTATTCGAGCTAGAATGATATTAAGACTTGAACACGACACAGTCCTACAGTCCTGAAGAAGATAGAAGACATGACAAGGACAGAATAATAGGAATAAATAGCCTCCTCAATGTAGCACTAGCATGTTTATAAACTTGCCAAATTTAGAAAATAATGAAGGTGTCTTATCAAGTGGAACCTAAATATGTTTCTGGTAAACCTCTTAACTGTCAAAATTGAAGTTGAGGATTTAATGTCTGTGTTTAATTGTCTGCCATATTTAGAAAATAACGAAGGAGCCCCGGAGTCCAAGGCACCACCTAGAAAAATGGAATTCCATTTGCTAGAATAAGAATTTTCAAGTGGATCCTAAGTATATTATTGGTGAACCCTCTAATTGCCAAAATTGAAGTTAAGGATTCGACATCTGTGCATGATATGCTCCTTGACGTAGCTTAGGGTGAGGAAAGCCTCAATATTAGCCATAAGGCCTCCACAAAGTGTAAAGTTACTTATCAGTTACCAGATGCTTGAAAAGTTAATAACCAATATCAAAAGCAAGGTCTGCCATACCGAAGCATACCGCCTGGTACGGGCGGTACGTACCGGTCCAACAGGTTACCGGTACATGGACCGTCCCGTACCGCTATAGTGCTACAGTATTATACTGTAGCACTTCTACAGTGTCACAGTACTATACTGTAGCACTGCTACAGTGTGAAAAAAAATAAAATCGTTTGGTACACCAGGGTGTACCGCTCGGTACGCCCTGATGTACCGCTCCATACACCGGTACCGTACCGAGCCCGGGTCGAAACGCCGATACGGTACGATATGGCGAACCTTGATCAAAAGATCCATATTGTATGAATGCTTTTTAACGTAATCTAGATTTTACTTTTCACAAAAGAAAAACTAATATCAAAAGCTCCAATAAGCAAACATCCTTTTTAAATCCATTAGGGAAATGATAATTCCTAAATTTGGCATCATTAGCACATATTGGATGATATTTCCAGTTGATCTCAATCCATATCAACGACCAAGGAAATCTGTTATGCCTAGACCGGTACGAAACGGGTGGTATGTATTGGTTCGGGCATAGACCTATACATGGACTGCCCCGTTTTGGGTAATCTGATCCAAATCAGTATAAAAACAAAAAAAACTAAAAAAGGGTGCATGGAACACTGTCGTTCACGACCGCCTATCTCCCAGGTATGCTCTCTCCTATTCTTCTCCTCCTCCTCTTCTTCCTTCTTGTTGCTTCTCTTCCTCCACTACCTTCCCTTCTTCCTTCTTCTTCCTCCTTCCTCCTTTTCTTCCACCAACTCTCTTTATTTTCTTTCTCCTTCCTCCTCCATTGTGCCTTCCTCTTCTCCTTCTTCACTCTCGAAACACCAATATGTACCAGTGTACTGGTACCGACCGCTACATACCGGTCCAGCTAACGACTGGTATGGGTCTGGTACACAATACGACAGTCCTTGACAATGACCACCCCATTTCTCGTGGTTCCAATCCAGTATAGTACTTACTGTCTAGTAAATCTATTGAGCCAGGCTTACCACTCAGTTTCTCCCCATTATAAGGCCTCAACAGGGAGGTAAGCCCAGTTAATTTTTTTTTGTTTAGGAACACCATTGTCTCTCCCTCCCTCTCTCATACTCGCCTCACTCATGCAGTTTGCTACCAACCACCCTCTCGCCAACCCACGGCACTCGCTGATCCACCAGTTTGTCTGATACTTCTCCTTCTCCTCTCCTCTTATTCTCCTCAAACTCCTACCTTCCTAATACTACAATATGTCGCAGCATACCAGACCCATACTTGTCCACACATGGACTGATATGGATCTGGTACCAAAACTTCAAACCATGCTGGAAACATCCCATCTCACAGTTGTGTTCCTAACCTTAACATCCATCTCCATTCCCAACCGTCCTTCCTGTTGTTACACACCCACTCCCCTTGATTAGACCTACTGAGTACTGAATTTTAAGCATTGGTTCATTTTTCATTTTAAACATGCCTTCAAATACCCCCTCCCCCCAACAACATACATGCACACTCTTCTCCTTTTCTTCTTCTCGCTCTGTGAATCAACTCGTAGTTGAGTGCTTTAAAAGGGATTTTTTACTTTGGAAGTCTGAAGTTTCCTATGACCTACTAGGTAACAATCTGTAGAAACTCAGTAACCTAGTATACAACAGTGAAGTAATATTATTATATAATAAAAGCTAACAGGAACATCAAGTTCATACTGAATTTCTTTTTTTACTTTATAATAGCATACTTTAGTAGACAAATATAAGCCTATTGTATTGACAGATAAAGGTGCATGAAAGGAAAAGCCACTAGTCCAGGGAGCCAAGAGCATGTGAAAGTCCAAGGATTCAAATGTCATCTTCATGCCATGTATATTGGCTGATATTTACCATGCCAAGGCAAACGTGCATAGGCCATGGCCATGCCAGCAGAACAGGAGGCACAATAGGATCAGCATACTGTGGCTCATGCCTGTTTCATGGTGTGTAAGTCATGGATGAGTCATGTGTCCACAAACAACTTATTGGCACACTCTTGGCATAGTGCACGAACATGCCAGAACATGAATTCCTTGATATTAGTGTTTGTAAAAATGAAGAGAAAAGAACTCGTCACATATTAATTAACACATCCAACCAAAGTTTGAAGGAACAAACCTTTACATGTGAGCCATGAGGAATAGGTGGTGAGCCATCTGCATGATTAGGTAGAAAGACCTCCCAAACACCATACTCATTCTAAACATAATTAATAAATATTAGTCACCAGATAAAACTAGATAAATGTTGTACATGTGTGAACAAACATCTAAACTGTATTCAGCAAGAAAGTGCCATGAAATTACTGTTCATATGGAACGTGCATATAATCCAGATAATGGGTATTAATGTTCATCAATCAACAGAGGGGGAAAGACATCTAAAATGCTATCCCTAAAATTTCAAACAAATGAGATGTTACAGGTATCAGCAGAACATCAATGATAAGCTCTAACTCTCTAGTATGATTTAGCCGGTTTCAGCATTTGAAGAACCAGTATAGATAACTTTTTAGTACAAATTAGGTGCTGTTTGCCATTTTCAACCATGATAAAAGACCTGAACGATAAAGAAGGTAAAGTATCTCACATATCATCTCTTAGCAGATTTCTCAGCTACATCAAAAATTAGCTTTAAACACAAAAACATGAACAAAAAGACTGCATAGTACTTCACATGAAGTTTTAAAGTGTTATAAATCAATATACAACAGACAGCACAATTTCAACCCAAACAGAAAAGAAATATCAGGACAGATGATCATACCCGGGTCATGACATTTGTGTTGGGGTTCCAATTGTTGAAGTCACCAATGAGCGTCGCCCACTGAAAACCAAAACCAAGCATTTAATTCTTGAAGACACTGAGGTGTACAGAAAATTTAATGACAGCTGAAGTACTTAGTTTAACTGTTTAAGTATGCAGTGGTGAGACAGCTAGCTAACAACCAGCAAGAAAGTTTGTTACTTTGTTTATTCAATTTGATCATTGAAATATGATCCGATGGAAAAAGAAATAGTGAGAATCTTTCTTCCAGCTTTTACGTTATGGAACACGAAATAGAAACTTCTGGTATTACAAAGAATTCCCAAGAATTACAAAGACTTTGCCTGTTAGTTACGTTTACTCGCGATGTGTAAGGCATAAACATTAGCTAGACACAGATAGGGTCATACCTCAAGCACAAACAATCATTGTAGTAGAAAAAAAAAACTAGGGCTTCTGTTATTTTTATAAATAATAAAATTTACTTTCATTATAAATATAGACTTTATCTACAAAGTTCAGTATCAAAAGCAAAAGGTACACTATAGACTATAGAAAAGACATTAGAATTGAATTTACACTAATTCAATGGCTTCCATACTCTCTTCCACCAACATATGCCTGAAATAGGACTTGAACAGCTCGACTTAGAATGCAAACCAGAAACCTAATGGAGAAACACCATAGATGATCAACCCAAAAGTTGCACAAAGCTTGAAAATTAGATGACCAATTCCTGGACATATTTAACACTAATAAAAAGGACTAGCATGTCATGATTGCTCTTGCATCAGTAGTCTTCACAAATGCATCTAATCTTAATATGGCATACTACGTAAATACAAGTGCCATAATTTATCTAACAAATCTGAGCAAGCAATTTTCTGACAGTTGATTGTATGTATAAAGGCAGAATGGCACCAATGTGCAAAACCTAGAAGATGGATATAACCAAAAAAGTTACCAACCTTTGCTCCTGGGGCCCATTCTCGATAAGTGACACCACTAGCACTGGAAATTGAACAAGTGCAATTTCACTATCATAGACAAAATATTTAGATATTTCTAGTTTGAAAAAGACCAAAATATTAAATCAATATAACAATATGAATATCAACTCAAATAACGATACCATGAGATATTCAAAGATAAACCAATATGTCCCTATTGAGACATCTGATTAATTAGTACATTATGGCACAAGTAGTCGGTCTCAGATTCGAGTCCATGTCCACGTGTGAGCGTCTTATATGTTAGTTGATGTAATGAAAATTTCTTCCAATTAAAAAAAAACACCAACATAACTTTGGTACAGGATCTTCCACTAGGGTGTCAAAAGAAGGAAAAGAAGTATATACAAACAATTACAGAAAGTCTTTTGGTTTTTGTTATAATTTCCTGTGGCATAGAGAGTTTTATGACTTCATAACAGAGTCGAAAGTTACAAGGGCATAAATGTGCACTTGCAATTAAAGAGAATAAATCATCCATTTTTCTTCTTTGATCATTAAGTCAACTTTTGGGATGTACAACCTACAGTCATCGTGTGCATGGGACTATTGATATGTACCTATACTGAGCAACCGAGAAAGGAGTGCACGAGGATTCAAATCATGTGCATGAAACCATCAACTAGAATAACATCATCAAGAAATAACATCCTCCATATAGATCTATCCTGTATATGTCTAGTATGTTCATCCAATGCAGATGTGAAAAGATAAAGGCTTAAATTGGACTACTGATATATACCTATACTGATAGAAAACTCAGGAAATGCACTTCTTACTTTTCTACAACAAGTGAATACATTATCATACATACCTTTGGTGACATTAATATAATTAGTAGATGTATCTTTTTTGTATAAAATCCATCATAATAAATCTCTAGCGACTCCATCATATGCACTTTCATAAATAAAAATCCTATGTAAATTTTTCTTGTAAATATGTGTATAACAAGATGCAAGCAAATCGTAATTTTCCTTTATTAAAGAACTGAACCAGTCTGAAATATTAATGTGCCATTAGATGCCAAACACGACTGTTTTCTTTTAACACTATTAATCACAAAATTGACTTTGTTGATATGTACAATCAACAAAAAAAAATGATTTTTCTCTTAATTACTTCCGAGGAATATTTTCTCCATGTGTTTTCACTGGAATTTATAATTAGTATGATCTTAGTGTCTGGATATTCTGTTTGAACCTATAGCCATAGTCATGTACCATGTTTATTCTGGTTTTATGATTTATATAGGGTATGTTTCTTTTAATACTATTAATCACAACTTTGACTTTGTTGTTATTTATAATCAACAAAAGATAATAGGATGTTTCTCTTAATTCCTTCCGAAGAATATTTTCTCCATATGTTTTCACTGGGATTTATAATTAGTATGAACTTAATGTATGGATATTCTGTTTTGAACATATAGCTCCATTAGTATGATCTATATACACTAAAGTTATCTCAAAATGAGCAAGGACACCTCCAATGTGTTAATTGATTAATTAAAAGAAATCTCCAAATAAAAGTGTTTTCGATAAAGTTCAAATAAACAACATATTATATCCACTTATTATTACATGAAATGAATCCCATATACATATATATAGAAGAATACAATGTAATATGTGTGCCAAGTCATGGAAATGGCATGATATCAGAAAGATATCTATCTATATAGAAGAACAGACTTTAATATGTGTGCCAAGCCATCTATCTATGTACATGTCCAAACAGCGAATAGATACCAGAAAGGTAAAAGGACCAAGCAAGCTTAGCAAGAACCTAGTGATATTGTTTAATCATGATAACAAAACAAGGATTACAAAATCTAAACACAAAAAAAATCAACAAGTGACAGAATGGGCAAAAAAGTGAAAGTGCCAAAATAGATAACCTCCATTTCTAAGTTATAATTCTCCAAGTCCAAGGCATGAACCATCTAATAGAAGCCTTTAGTAAGTCTCAAGGAATTTACTATCCAAAAACTTTTGTTACATACATAAATATCTATTATATAAACAAAATCTATATTAATATTTCTCTCCAAATACACTAAATCTATTCCAGATGAATCTCTTTCCCTATAAGCCTCTATTCTAAGAGTTCCAAACCATGGATCTTAGTCAATTAGTGCCTTAAAAGTGGATCAAGTAGAGGCCTCCTTTCCTTATAGTACTAGGGATCCAGAACTCAATTTAGCTGCAACTCACAAATAAAGGATCCCATTTGGTGCCATCTCATAATGTAATAATCGATCAATAATTTCTTCAAGTTTTTGGATTGTAGATAACAAAGTAATAGAGTAAAGGATAAAGAATGAGGGCAGATAAAAAATACCACAATAGAAACAGATGAGAAATAGGAGGATGTTCACACTCAAGACAAGACTCTAAGACAAAGAAAAGATGCACAAGACTATTATTTATAGCAAGGTATGCAATACCGTACCGTACCGATGTTTCGAGGTTGGCTTGGTACGGTACGATACCGACGTACCGAGCGGTACACCAGGGTGTACCGAATAGTTTTATATATTTTCTTCCTTACCGTATCACTGTAGCACTGCTAAAATATAGTACTATATCACTGTAGCACGGCTACAGTGTAATACTGTAGCACTGTACCAGTACCGAGCGATCCACATATCGATATGTCGTCAGACCGGTACATACCGCCCGTACCGGACGGTACCATTTGGTATTGCATACCATGATTTATAGACAGACTTTTGATTATTTTGTCATTTGCCAAACTAGAAATTTGAGCCCAGGGAAGATACGGCAACCCAATGCACAAGGCACACCAATGCCGGGACAAAGGAGAGCCAATGTCACAGCCTTATTCCTGTGAGAAAAGAGACTGCTCTCATTGATCGATAAGACTCCTAACAAATATTTGGTTGCTGCATTTTAAAGCCTAATTTGTCGCATAGTTTGAGTAACTAATCAATTTCAGGCTCTCATTTTTGGGTCCAGATGTCTTAGGCCTTAGTGATCCAATTGTAAATTGATTCAGAGTTCAAAATAGGCCTTAGCAACTGATGGCAAGATGAATTGGGTGAAGGTCATAGGGTCTTCACTCTTCGGATCATCATAGGACCTACATTTGAGCCCAAGTTATTTATATGGTTTGCTTGGTTTATTAAAAGGTGAGAAGCATGCTGACTTTTGCCTTAGCCAAGTTTAAGTAGGAGGTGACTGTAGTACATTTCTTACATGCAAACCTAGCTGTTCAAATCTTTGACTCCCAACTCTTCCACCCCAAATATAATCCCACAACGTACCTATGTGATTCTACTAATGCCAAGTAGAGAAACACCAGTGTAGCATTGTCACATAGGGAAAGTACAAGTAGAGAAACCCACCCCTTGATCCTTGCTTTTTATCTAGATTGCAGCCACTATCCACACCACCTTGACCACATCACTTATCAATGCTCCTTGAACTCTGAGCCTTCATTTCACCTAGATTTGTATGCCCTTACACTCCAGTTCTACTCGTGGGCTCGCCTTGTTATTGAGAATCTTCATTTTGGCACATCCACCATGTCATTGATATCCTGCAAATCAACTAACCCATCATGCAATCCTCATCCCCTATGGTCCAACTTATCAGCCCACCCACCACACCATTTTCACTGGCCAAGATCCTACTCCATGCTAGCCCCTTTTCACTATGTTGCATTCAGCCCAAAAATTGTCACATAAAAAAAATTATAAATATAAGATGAGCATGTTTATCAAGTGGAAGAAGTTAACCACTTTGGGATTAGAAAGATAGTGGTGATGAAAGAGGAACAGGATATAAATGACTTTATCATATCTTGGTTTGGTTGCTGTCAATGAAAGAAAATTACGAAATAAGCTGTCACCCATATCGAGCGGTACATGTCAGTCCGTCAGCAGACAGGTACACGAACCGCCCGCTACCGAGCGGTATATATATATATATTAGCTTTACGTGGGGGAGGCGAAATTTTTTTTTTACTTTATATATATATGTGTATATATATATATATATGTATATATCGAGTGGTATATCACTCGGTATATAATACCGTACCGTACCGAGCGAATCTCGAAACTCCAGTACGGTACAATATATTTCAATCCTTGCTATAAACTAGATATTAGACTTATGAAGATAAGAACATAGATACAAATGAGAAGTTCAAATCAGAATGATAACTTTGTAGCACAGCGAGATGAGGGACAAGGGAACATAGCTTTTGTAGGAATATATAAAGCCAGATGCATACCTGCGTTCAAAGCCAAACTTCTCATAACCACGAGAAAATGCATCCAAACTACCTTCATACTGATCAATCATCTTGCGCATTTTCTTGTACTGTGGCTATATCTGCAATCAAATATTAGAACAGATTCCTTTCCAAACTTAAGTTCTTAAATTTAACAGTGACATAGATAGGCAGGAAGAAAAAGGAAGAAGCATAATTCACTTGTGTAAAGACATGTGACATAATTTTATGAAAACAAAAGGAAAACATCAACCACATTTTAGCTGAAAAATTTTTAAAGCAGACAAGTGATTGGTCAATCTTGTACATTACTCAACATACCTAACTTGTCATGCTTAAGTTATCCAATATATTTATCACCATTAAAAAATTCAATCTATAATTCATTTCAGCATTCATTTTGCAAAATATCATAAGTATTATTTTTTTGTCTTCAGAAAAATCTGTGCCAAAGATCTAATGCCAGAAAAAGTTATGCTCTAAATCTAAGTTTCCTGTTTAAGATAAAAGCATGTAAATTCTCACTCAACATGTAAAGTTGATTTTCTAAAAGTTGGCACTAAGAAATACACAGTAACACTGAAAGAAGAGCTATGAAAAAATATGTTTCCCGAAACAATTGTACTCATAAAATATTATTCCATCATTAAAAATAACTAAAAAAAGTGACATATAGAAACCTACCGGTAATCAAGATGTGATCGGTGACCCTTTAACAATGGGTCGATGTCATAAATTCTTTGTCCGCTACCAGGTGAAGGAACACATCGTGGTTTTTCCTCAACATCCTCAACTCTTTCTTTGGCTTGAGAAGAATTTGAGCCTTTGTCGCCTTCACTTGTACTTTCTGTACCAGTAAGTTCGGAGGCGGTGGATGTCTGCCCTGCATCTGGCTCAACCTTGTCCTCAAAGGACTTATAGATCAGGTTATTAATTGCTAAATTAGGTTTATTGCTTAGGCTATTTAGGCGCCCATTCCAGGCACAAAAATAGATAAGGAAAAAAAATCATGTTAAACTTAGTGGCTTTATTGTTTGTAAACAATTCAACCTACAACTAAATGAGAAGGTTGAGCCAGATGTAAAATGAATGAAGATAAATTGAAAATTATGATATAAAATTTTTGAAGAGCTTAAAAAGAGATTCCATGTGACTATGTGAGACATAAGCTTTCTCAACATAGTGATTTTGGGGTCACAAAACCAGCTAAATGAATGAAGATAAGCCTATTCTATGATACCTGCAGATTACTTGATGCAGCTTCAGTGTTCGAGGTCGGAAGAGTAGAAGATGGCACATCATCACTTTCAGTACCTGGAACTAGCACTTTGCCAGTTGCAGAAACAGTTGTATATGCAGGGTCAGCATCAGAAGAACTTCCTGCGGTTATTTTCCCAAAAAGAGACACCTGATAAGCATTAAAAGAAAGAAAAATAACCACTTAAGGTGGCAAAAGCTTAGATGAGAACCAATGATCCAGCAAAACACAATCTGTCTGGAGATGATAGATGGATCAATAAGAGACTAAATTAAATCCTATGTAAGATTAAGCTAAATCATTTAATTTGATCACACCATTAAACCTTCAAATGAGAAAAAATACAACTGTAGCTGCAATGCTCTAACATAATGCTACAATTTACAAAGATTCTTCAAGACTGAACTTTTTTATGAAATCAATCCCAAATGATGGATTCAATATTCATTTCCAATTTGGCACTAAATATAACTAATTGGATAACCATCTTCCAGAAGATAGTCTTATTTCAATTGTCATCAAAACTATCTACCATGGGGAGCCAGAAAAGATGGAGGAGTACTAGCATTCCTCTCCTTCAATCCTGGATAAAAGAAGACAAAGTTACTTTCTTGCAGGCAATACTCATCAACTTCTCTTCCTATAGAGACATTAATGCAGAATTGGTAGTGCAAAAAGGGCATTTTTACTAGTCTTGAATTTTTGTACCATGCAGTTCCATGGAACCATCAATTTCAACATAATTGATCTTGTTTGGTACTTTGGTTGCAAAAGCCATAGCCCAAGAATCAATCAGAAATGATATAATTCTCTGCAAACTCGATGCTCTACAAGCCCTTACATCATACAACAAAACAAAAATTTAATAATCTTTTCCACATAGCTTCATCATTCCTCTTATTTCAAACTTAATCTAAACCATCAGAACAGATATGTGCTTCCATCCTCAAGTATCTTTCTGCAGAAAGTTATCCAAATTCCCACGTTAGCACAAGTTGTAGCCACGTGAGGAATACTCTGGGTCCTTTAAGGTCACTCTTATTTCATATTTTCTAATCATCGGAGTAGTTCTTTTGTTTCCATCCTCAAGTATATTTCCACCAAAAATTATCGAGATTCCCTGCATCAGAACAAGTTGTAGCCACTGTCATGAGGAATATCTTGGACCTATCAAGGTGTTTCTATCTATGTTATTCACTAAAACTTTGTTGCTTCCCTGCAGATCAGATACCCCAAAATTGAGATGTTTCTGTGCCATCTTTAAGAATTTAAATTTTGCCTAAAATGTGTAGGAAAAAAGTATTTTTCACCCAGTCCATTTGGGGGAGCTCTCCAAAATGCCACAATGAAACTTCTGCAGCTTTCTGACCAATCATTTGCCAGGAGGAGAAGTGATCTGTGCTTTCTGCTATCTGCAACAACATGGCCATAAAGCTCCCACTTGATATAATTTCTTAGATGAAACCATCAAAATCTAGATCAAAACAACTAACTCAAAAGCTGGAACATGCTACCTCTTCTTTTCTGTAAAACATCTTAATTGTTATCTGTATCCACTGATATCATACTAGGAAAAAAAGAACGGATGCACTTGGTAATTCCACTAAGGTCACATAATCCTCCATGCAAGAACCAAACTTGTTGTCACAAGTCAATTCTCAAACCTCCGAAAGAGACTCTCACATCTAATGATATTGTAACATGAGGCATCAATGGCCAAAGAAAGCTGAAAAAAAGGGAACGAAAATGTCAAAACTGTCACAATATACTCCCCAAAACTGTCAAAATGCCTCGCCAACTTGGATTCCGTACATGTTGCCTAGAAACACAAATTCGCAGTCCTTGTACTATTACTACCTATATCGACGGACCTCCTCATTCTTGCATAGAACGTAGTAACAACAACAAATATGGAAATTCTCAGTACACCTATCAAATGTGATCTAAATCAAGGAGAAACTGCAAATACAATGTACATATGGAACTTCATAATTAGAAAGCTACCAGAAAAATGCGATCAAGATCGAAGCAGAACAGCCGCGAAAGCGAGAGAGAACGAGAAGTGAACAGAGGAAAGGATCGAACAGAAACGCACTATAGAGGACCAGAACAATCTTTGCATCATCAGAGTCGAAATCAAAAGATCGTACGCCGGTGATAACACGAAGCAAGCACACACCAAAAAAACGGAGAAAGAGCTCACCAAGAAACGGCACCTTGATCGGCTTTCTTGACAGGAAAGCGAGATCGGCGGCCCTCCTCCCCTGCTCGGCCTGGAATCCCGATCGCGCAGACAGCCGCGACGTCCGCACGGTGGGGAGCCGGATCCCCGCGAGGGCGAAGGCCATCGCCCAAGAACCCTTTCACGTCAAGAGGGATTTCACGAGAGAGGATGCCAGTTTGGGGTAGATGTGACGGAGATGAGAGAGTCGAGCAGGGCGTGAGCAGTGAACAAGAGAGAGAGAGAGAGCAGTGTGGCGGATCCCAATGCGGTGCAGGGAAAGGGGGGCTTCTTGTTATGGTTTGTTTGGTTGTTTTCGTATGGAGCTGAGGCGGGTGATCCGCGTGGCGCGGAGCGGTGCATGGAGATGGGAACTGGGCCCCGGCGGCCGTGTCGTTTAATACAGGTGGGGAACGACGCCGCGTCAGCGAAACTGGCGAAGGCGGGGGCTGAGGAATGAACGGTTTTGCTTGCGTTCTCCAGATTCAGCTGCCCCACACTGTAAAGGGCGTTCACTTTTTTCTCATTTTATTTATTTATTTTCGAAAATACGTTAATGTCACATTCTATATATTTTCTTATGAAAAATATCTTATTATATCAAATATTAAAAAAATAAAATTTGAAGAGTATTAAGTAAAAACACTTTTTTTTTTGTGGTGGTGCCTTTTGGTCCGTTCGAATACCGCACGTACCTCATGAACAAAAAGCTGGTCGATTCGTCTCATCTCGACCGTTCATCGATCGCCCATGGGCCCAATCGCACCTCAATCTGTGTGAACCGAAATCGTTGAAGGCCGTCCGTTCGTGCTTTGAGATTCTCACTTTGGTGGATGGTTGACGTCCCTCCAACGAAGTTGCGATGTGACTGATCCCTCCATCCTAGTTGCCAATCAGTGAGGTAAGGTGGTAGATTGATCTGCATCCGACATGTAGTCACCATATGATCGTCCGACGTTGATGTATTCGTCATCATCTGCAACAATCAATATGACTAGGCAACAGGCATGGCTCGAACTTAACAAGGCAACAGGCATGCTAAAACATAAACTGCGTATACAAAGATAGGACCACTGATATCTATCGACAAGTTTGTCGACTTGAGTGAAGCAGAAATATAACCGAGCAATATGTTGAAGAACAAAATTCGAGATCACGATGGAATTTTTTTTGGGAAAATAAACAACAAACATCAAAGCTGAGGCTTCGATGCAGATTGATTTTTCCCTAATTACTGCTCCAAAAACAGCGGCTTCTGCTGGACTACAGTAGACCAATCAGTCGAACAAGCTAAAGCCCATGTCCTGCACAAATGCGATTAGAGCACAATCAGCCAATCAAATAATAAGAGGTTGGTAAGGAAAGGTTTGTCAAAAAAAATAAAGGTTTCATCCAGAGATAAGTCGATTACAACATCTATAGCCAATGTGTTTCCAGCAAAAGGACTGAACATTAGAAACTCTGCAGTTAAATCATAAAAAGTAACTTACATCGTCTGATTCTTCCTTCTCTTCTACTTTTTCCTCTTTCTTTGGTTCAGCAGCTGCAGGGGCTGCAGAAGCACCACCACCGCCTCCAGCAATTGCAGCAACTGCAACAGCACCGCCACCACCACAAGGCACTGAGGCGAGCTTCTCTCTCCCAGTGGCAATAAGTTCCGTCAAGTCATTACCATGGACTTGGGATCAGAGAAGCTCATTCTTTTTTTCATCTACATCAGCACCAACTGGAATCAAATAAGTTGTATTTACTGCATTTAATATATGAATTTCTGAACCCTTAAATTTTATCACTGAAGTTTATTCCTCAAGCTCGATGGATACAGCTAGTTAAACACCTCGTATGTTATTGGTAGCCAAGTGGTGAAGGAGAGGGACCCCTTCGAAAAAAATTACCTGTTCAATTTTTCTATCAAAAAAATTATCTTCGAAAACACAACAGGTCTATGGCATCTCAAGACCCACGTGGACCCAAGCCATTTGGTAATATATTCAAGTTTGAGAGTAATTAAGCATATAGTGTCACATCCCAGATTTATAAAAAAAAAATAAATCAGTCTTTTATTATTCATAATTTATATAATAAACTTCCTTATTTTCTTTTTATTCGTTTTTTGAATTCAAATCTTTGTTAGTAGTAAATATTCTATTAAACTAAAAAAATGACAACATATTCTTGGTAGGGTCACAAGTCTCTTCCACCCAAGCTTCAGATCTATTACACAATAGTAGATTACTTTGAAAATAATTATAAAATAAAACATATCAGCAACCACACATGTTGGTAGGAACCTAAAAAACATCATAAAAATAATCCCCGAAGGAAATTGCCATACCTGCCCTCGGTAGAGATACATAAACATCCATAATCATTCATTACACTCATTTATTCACTAACACATACATCAAGAAATCGATATGATTAAATATTATGAGAGACCATACTTGATGTAAATATGCTAGACTGTGTTCGTGGCTTTGCATCGTGATGGGCCCGTAGCTCCTTTCACAGGTTACACTCCTAATATGAACTACTAATCTAGTCACATCTACTACATGATACTCATCATATCAATATCATAAATATAAAAAAAATAGAAAACCAATAATCATTTTCAAATTTAGATTTGATTGATCTCGATTAGTTCAAATAGATTTGAACTAGTCAAATTAGTTTAGAATCACCTTAAACCGGCTTTAACTAATCAAACATGTCTAATTTAGTCAATTAATGAGCTCAAACCAATAGAAAGGGAGGAAATTGGACTATATCGTACAATGCTAACCCAAACCGAACCAACCCACCTGAGTCTTGGACGGGTCATATGTTGGGAAATCTTAGGGCGACATCACATACGCAACGAAAGAACAAGAAAACAAAATCCCACATATACATCGATAGTGACATATATACAGATGCAAAGCGCAGCTTAATTTCTACATTGGTATCGATGCAAATGCAGATGTAGAGCAGTGTCGCTCTGTATCTACATTGACGCCGACAATAATGCAAGGGTGGCACCACTTAGCATATGCATCAATATCATCATTGACGCAAATACAGATACAGAGCAATGCCGGTCTGCATCTATGTCAGTGCCAACAATGATGCAGGGAAGGGTGACACCACTCTGCATCTATGTCGATATTGATGTAAATGTCGAGCTTGTGTCGGCATTAATGTAATTGTCGAGCGATTTCAATATAAATTTTTTAAGTTTAAAAACTGGAATACTAAAACGATCTAACATACATGAATAATCTATAATTAACCCCTAATGATTGAATTATAAACAATTTACATAGGAAAATTTTCATGTTCCTTAATAATCAAATCAAACTCCGAACTCATTAAGTCTTGCATCAACCAAATATGATCTCATGGACGCTCAATAAGACATTCTAAAACGTATTTTAACTAGTTAACGACACTTTTGTGAATACACATCCCATGCCAATAGAATTTTTTGGCCTATACTTCAGCAAACTTGGCAAGAAAACATTCTGCAAATGTTTTTTGGAGAGGTAATTCGCCTCTAAACACCCTCTACTAACATTTGATAATCTAAAGTAATCTTTTTTTCCAAAAAAAAACACTCCATCGGATATGTCACAATTGATCCGATAACACTCGGATGCATTAAGAACCAACCTAGGTAACACAGCATGCAATTGATCATAGTCGCACAAGAGTCAACATTATAACAGATCACACCATATAAGAAAACAAAGAGTTCTTTAAAGAGGCAAACATTTAGCGTCATGCAGTGTTGGTAGCGGCAGAGGCAGTAGATTCCTTGGTTTCAGGTTCAGCCTCCCAAAAGGAAGTCTTTTTGCCTGTTTTTGAAACAGTTTGAAGAACAGCTTCAGGTTTTACATTGCCTTTGACGGTCACTTTCTGCTCCTTCAGATCCACGTCGAAGGATTCAACACCTGAAATTAACAACGAAGATGCATATGTATCCATCAAGTTCGTTCAAGGAATGCTCAAAGCATATGTAGATTGGAGACATTGTCATAAATGATCTTTGTTGAACCAAATGAAAGACTTGCAACAGGAAATTAACTTTCGTGGATCATGGAAATTTACATCATAGCAGCACTAGTTGCAATTAGGATTGTTCCTCCATGGTGTTGAACATTGCAGTTAATCAGAAAGCGCTCAGTTTTTCCTTTTAGTCAACACCATGATCTCCTAAAAAAGTCCAAGATATTGAAATAGCATAAAGTAAAAAAGAGCATTAAGGTGACCTTCCATTTTGGTGAGAACTCTTTTGACAGCCCCAACGCAACCTTCACATGACATACCAACCTTGAGCACAACAGTCTGTAAAATAGTATCGCAACAATTTTGCTATCGTTAGATATATTAGACATCAACTAAAAGAGACACTAGAGATTTACATTTTACATTTCAAAACAGCTATCTTCTGCCTAATGAAACTGTAAAATACAGATAGTATGAAGATTTGAGGGCCAAATTCGAAGGAGAAAAAGAAGAAGAAAGTCAGACATATCATGACAAACAGATGCAACCGATGAAATATGTAGAAGAGATTATAAACAATTTCTTCATTTCAATGGCAATTTTGCTTATACAAAAGATATTTACAAACTCTTCTATTTTTTCAAAGGCATAGACTTAAGAAGCAAGTAAAAAGTATCAAACTTGATTCATAAGGATCTAATCCTCGGCACAAATTTTTGATAAATGTGTTGTTCAAATGGCTAGAGTTTCAAAGTTTAAGCGACACATAAGTGCATTTTTCAAAGATACTAAGGTTAGGTCTCACATAAACAATCCTAAAGTGTGATACCACAAAATAGTATCACTTGCATTCAATTCACAAGACTATGCTATTGTCTGTGGCAGCAATCTACAGAATAAAATTTAGATTCTCCAAATGTCAACTTTTGAAATGCAGCAAGATAATATGGCATGGTATCATCATTCATAAGAATGGGCTTACAGAAAAAATAAACAAAAGAATAAGAATATAATCGGAACATTAGAGAAATTGCTCATCATGATCAAAGCTTATCCTAGCTTATTATGGAACAGTTATTCCTGGAACAAGGAGCTCAACATCAGAATTGTAAGTATCTTCTTATTCGTGCTAGAGTGGCCTTCCAAGATATCGAAAATATTTCTTGAAGCTAAATCTATTTAACCTCTTCTACAATACAAGAACTGCATTATCCTATCCACATGTTTTCTAATGGTAAAGAAGAACACAAAGTAATCTCAATCAACCTATAGTTAGACAACACTCTCAAACACAGTTGCGGATGAACCAATAATATTCATGTATTTCATCCCTTTATTCCCTGCATGAACCTGATAGATTTTCCTCTTCATTGTCTGCAACATTTCATGTTCTTTGCATTAAGCCCGTCATCGAAGAGGGATCCAAGTGAAACACAGATACAAGTCATGTCAATCATAACCTAATAAATCGTTTCAACCATACCAACTGTTTCATGCCTAAACCATTAGATCCAGGAAGCATAAAAATAGAACACTGTCATAAGCAGACGTAGGGATTCAATTGAACCCATCCACGAAGAGATCGCTATGCAAGGAGAAGGATTCTCCCAAACATATCATCTCAGCAACAGAGCGAAAGATAGAAAGCAATTCATACAAGGTCTATGAAATCGATCGCAGAGAAATCCATCATCCTAAGCGTATTCTATTCTTTAATTCAGAGGTCAGATCAATACCTCGGCCATGGGCGCAGAGGGGGAGGAGATCTCTGAGGCGACGCAGAAGTCCACGGATTCGGTCGGAGACTTCGGGCTTCCCGAGGACATTATATTCAACGAGGAAAAAGGAGCAATTTTGTAGCGTAAGGCTGAGCGATTTGGGGGAGGGTGGGACCAGGGTAGGTCGCAAGGGCGGTGCGGCATTCCTGCAAATACGAAGTCTCTTTAATGGCATTTTCGTAAATATAATAGCCTTAAAATTTATGTACCGGTCCTTCTAATTAATCTTTATCAAATCACTATTATCACTAATAATAATTAATATATAATTTAAATAATATTTTTTTCTATTTTCTTATAATAAATTATGAATTTTAAAAAATTATAGTATTAACTCTGAACTAAACTAAACATATATCTTAATAACAACAAAAAAATCCATAATTAAAATTTATAATTTTATTATTATCATCATTATTATTATAGTAATAGTATTACATTTCAGATTAAGTACTATCCTCGTGTGTAGAGATTCGTGCTCTCTCGGCGTGCAAGCTAAGTCGGCATAGAGGAACACCCAAGAGTCGACCAATCAGATCCATCGTTGATTCGATTAACTGGATTCATAACAACCGTTGGAACCAGTAGACGATGAAAAGAAATGACTGTAAAATTCCACCTTTGATTAACATAATTAACATCAAAGTTGACTTTGACTTGCATTCATTTTGACTACTTCGAATCCACTCCGCATTGTTTACTAATGTTTTCGATTGAAATCAAAAGGTAAAGTAATGAAGCTTGGCTTCCCCTTCGATTGCCGAGATCTAATCTCCCAGTCGGCATCTAATTAATGGATCGAGAACATGAGCCCTTGTCTTCTGGTGCCGATGCTTTTGTTGCTATTGCTTTCTTCTTCCTTGATCTGTGCTTGTCCCAACCCGATAACGAAGGGTCAAGCTTCATGGATCCAAAGAAGTTGACGTGAATTATTGCATGGCGCAGAGTGTGCCTGCCAAAGTTAGAATAATATAATTCCATGATCATCAAGAAGAGTGAGAAGTACATCGACCTTAATTATGTGGCCGACCTCATCAAGATTCCCACACCCTCGGTTCCGACAACGTAGGATGGCTGAAGCCCAAACACGCCACACGTGATTGGATCCGCACGCTTCGGGCACGTCACATGCAATGTCTTCTTACCTCCGGTGGCTCATCAAGTCAACTCCTGTGCCCGTCGCACGTTTCGTGCCTATAAAAAGGCCATCGAGATCACCATCTCGACACACCGCCAGCTACTAAATCATCTCCGATGGCACGAGCGCAGCTGGCTCTGCTCGTGGTCTGCTCTCTCGTCCTCGCCCTGACCGTCGCCGGTCAGAGGCCTCCCAAGTACCGCAAGCTGGTGAGGTGCAACTCCCGGCACCTCTACCGGAAGTGCAAGGACTTCATGTACTGCCCCGCCCGTTGCCCTCGCTCGTGCTACGTCGACTGCGAAACCTGCAAGCCGATATGCGGTAAGCAAGCGGCACTCGATCTTTGTTTCCATCGTGTTGGAAGATTACTTAGTTTGTCGTCCTCCGGTTGCAGTTTGTAATGCTCCCGGCGCGGTGTGCGGTGACCCGCGCTTCATCGGCGGCGACGGCATCACCTTCTACTTCCACGGCAGGAAGAACCAGGACTTCTGCCTGTTCTCCGACTCCGGCCTCCACATCAACGCCCACTTCATCGGAAAGCGAGACCCGACCATGACCAGGGACTTCACCTGGGTCCAGGCCATCGCCCTCCTCTTGGACGACCACCGCCTCTACGTCGGAGCTCAAAACACTGCCACATGGGACGACGCGGTCGACCGCCTCATGATCACATTCGACGGCGAGCGAGTGCAGATCCCGACTAAGGAAGGCGCCAAATGGCAGCCATCTTCCGCCCGGGCGGTGTCCATCGTCCGAACGAGCACCGCGAACGCGGTCACGGTCGAGGTGGAAGGCAAGCTCAAGATCACCCTCAACGCGGTGCCGATCACGGAAGAGGAATCCAGGGTGCACAGCTACGGGGTGACCAAGGACGACTGCATCGCCCACTTGGAGCTGGGCTTCAAGTTCTACTCCCTCAGCCCCGACGTGGATGGGGTGCTCGGTCAGACCTACAGGGAGGACTACGTGAGCCGGGTGGACGTGACCAAGAATATGCCAGTGATGGGAGGCGCAGACAAGTTCTTTGTCTCCGATATGTTCTCCGCCGACTGCGCCGTGTCGCGTTTCGGCCGCGAAGCAGGCGGCATCGCCATGCCCGTGGAGCACGAGGACGTCAAGTGCAGCAGCGGCATGGGCGGCCGTGGCATCGTCTGCAAGAAATAAGCACGCGTGCAGCGTCTGAACCACGTATCAGAACGCATGTAGTACGTGCCAAGTACGCGAATAACGATGATATGAGTCGAATTAACGTATCTATGCAACCTCTATGTGGAACAAATAATTGAATTATCATGTTATAATTATCCAAATTGAATGTAATAATCTTGGTACATTAATATAAGACACAGTGCTCTGATCATATTTAATAAGGACATGACACGTGGATTTCATAACGTTGGACCCCAATTCAAATTATTAGTTGGATGAATTTTCGAAAAAAATTCTATCTATCTTTTTCGATTTTTCTATAAAAGCACTTTAAGTTTTAAAATTCTCAAACAACACTTCTTTTTTTTTTTCTTTTAACATAATACATAGGACATCTTTTTTTCCTTTCTTTTCTTAGAGACTGGTCAATAGGGTAAATCAGTTCAATTATAATTTATTTACACTGTGTAATGATATTTTTTTAGTAATAATAGAAAAAAATAATATAATGATATATATAAAACACCATAACATAGTTTTTTTTACAAATTTTATAAAATTATTTATGTTTATAATATTTTTAATAATATCAAAAAACACTATAATGCGGTACAAAAATACTGTGTTATAATAATACTAGGAAAATATTGTAACGTAGTATAAAAATATTATAACACAATATATAAATACATTATATTATTTTTATAATATTACTAAAAATATTATAATAATTGTAAACACACTATAGTTTATCCTATGGATCGATCCATAAAAAAAAATAAAAATAGAGCAAAATATTGTAGGTGACTTGAGGTATTTTACATGTTAGGGAAAAAAGAGCGTCTTTTGAGAATTCTAAAAATAAGAGTTGCTTCTCGAAAAACCCTAAAATGATAATTTTCTTTTCAAAAATTTACCATAGAGTTTTTGTACAAATTTTATAAAAATATTATGTTTATAATATTTTCAATAATATCAAAAAAACACTATAATGTAGTACAAAAATATTGTGTCATAATAATACTAGGAATATTATAACATGATATATAATATTATTTAAAATATTATAATATAGTGTAAAAATATTGTAGTTCATCCTATCGATCGATCCAAAAGAAAAATAAAAGAAAGAGAGAAAAAAATTATAGGTGGCTTGGGGTATTTTAGATGTTAGGTAATAGAGAACATCGTTTGGTAATTCGAGATGTTTCTTGAGAAAAAACTTAAAATGATAAAAAAAAATAAAAAAAATTTACCTTAGAGTATATATATCGTATTTCATTCGCGTAGACCAAAAAAAAAAAATCTGAGTACTGTATATGGAAGTGCATATCAATTGGTGCAAAGGATATCAAAATTTTAGCCACTTGGATATGGAGAATTTAAATTTACCATGAGAAAATTATGTTTTGGTTTTCTTTTATTGGGAACCAAGTAAGATATTAAATGCCAGCTGAAGTCCAGAATTGGACTTCAGAAGCTTCTTCCAAGGATTGACGTGGTTTGTCGACCATTCAAGGATCCTTTTGCAGAGACCGGCATGGCAGACACACTATCCTCCCTTTGTTTTCCGCGAGTCCATGCGACTACAGCGGCCGCGAAAGGTCCACGACAGGAAGTTGATGCGTAGCGGCTATCAGGTCTCGCCAAAGAACAAAAAGTACGCGAAAGAAGAAAGCTTCAAAGTTGGCTGTAATAGTCTCTCTAGAATTCCTTCTAATGGTAAATAAACACGTTTCGAATGCTTCACAGTCGAGTGTTGTCTGATCTTTCAAGTTTCTGACCCTTTTTTGTGGTTTTGGCGACACCATATGTGGTTTTTGTTATTTTATTTTTATATTAAAAAACTAAATTATATATTTTTTAGATGATACTTCTTTTCGATATATAGTCGTTCATGTATTTGAGATTGGATAAAGTCAAAAATGTTTCTTTCTCAATTTTTGTTTATCATACTTTTAACTACATGCATAATAATATCAATAAAAATTCATCATGATCGAAGTTTTAAGTATAATCGATATTCATCTGATGCTTAAATTCAAATGAGTTACATTATCGACTGTCAAAGATATGCAAAGATATGATTGAGCTCGAAACGTAAATGATAATAATAATAATAATAATTTCTTATCGATTATCAAATAGGAATTTTTTTTATTTCCTCATTTTTTGGTTAATTTCCAATGACCTATGAGATCTTTATATAAACAACTGCATCAATCAGGACAAGATAGCAAATCTTCTGCCTGTTTTTTCCCACTTAAATTTGTAATTTTAAATAAAAATATATTTATTATATTAAATAACGATTGAAAATTTAAATGTATTATTTTATATACTAATGAACTCGGATATCTCAATATAGACACACTCAAATCGATGTGATCGTATGGAAATACGTGACGATAGAAGCCACCAATTATTTGAACTGGAATCTAATGGTGTATGGGTGATGGATCGAGGAAGGATGGATCTGATCCACCTCAGAATTAGGATCACGAGGCAACTAAACATAACTAAATTCTAAATCGATTGACTTCCATTCTCCGATTGCATACAAGAGATTATTTTTTTTCGGCGTCTTTGCTTCTTTGGTTCTCTTGGATCTGTACAGACTGCAGCTATGGGGGGAGATGCGATGCTAAACGCCTTTCTAGGTGCGCAAAGTCCAAAAGAAGACTAGGTATCCAACATCTACCGTGGCCTACGGTAGGCGGCGAGACACGCACCGGGTAACCCGAGCTGCCACTCCCCCGCTGATGGTCGCCGTCAGCCCTGGCACAAACTTGATCGTCCGGCCGCCTTGAAGCACCTTGAAGTCGAATTTGCTGACCATGGAGACGATGATGGTCTTCATCTCCACCATCGCCAGCTCCTTCCCCAGGCACACCCTCTGCCCCGCCTGGAACACCGGGTACTTGAACAGGCTCTCCGGGGTGAACACTCCGTGGCGGAGCCACCGCTCCGGCTTGAACTCCCCCCAGTCCGGCCCCCAGATGCTCTCCATTCTCCCCATGGCGTAAGGGTGGTAGGTCACCCTCGTGTTCCTGCTCACGAAGGTGCCGTCCGGGAGCACGTCGTCCTCGAGGCAGAACTTGGAGTCGAGCTGGACCGGCGGGAACAGGCGCATGCTCTCGTAGATCGCCGCGTGCACGTAGTGCATCTCCTTCAGCCGCTCGTAGCTCACCACGTCGTCCCCGTCGCCCTTGGTGACGCTGGCGATCTCGTCGCGCATCGCCGCCGCGACGTCCGCGTGCTGCGAGAGGAGGAGGAAGAAGCTGGTGAGGCCGGAGGCGACCGCGTCGCGGCCTGCCAGGAGGAAGCTGATGACGATGTCGCGGAGGTACTTGTCGTCCTCCTCCACCGAGCCCATGAAGCGGGAGAGGAGGTCGTGGCTGGAAGCGAATCCCAGCTTCCGGCGCTGTCGTATGACCTCCTCCGCCAGCATGTTGATCATTCGGATCGCCCGCTTCAGCTCTCTCTCCGACCCCACGTTGAGCAACCGCTTCAGCTTCCAAACCACCGGCGCCGTCGCGGTACCCCTACGCGCCGACAGCCTCGAGGCGGTGTCGAAGGCCGCCGCGAACTCCGACATGGGCATCGACAGCTCGAGGCAGCCGCGGTCGAGGCCGAAGGAGATCTTGCATATGGTCTCGAACGCGAACTTCCGGAACACGTCCTGGAGGTCCACGACGCCGTCCCCTCGGTCAGCAACAGAGGAGAGGAGCGGGAGCAGGCAGCGGCGGATCTCGTCCGACACGATGCCGAAGGCGTAGGACCGCACGGCGACGCTGCCGAGTGCGAGGCTGGCCATCTTGCGCTGGAACCGCCACGCGTCGCCGTCGACGTTGAAGATCCCCTGGCCGAGGAGGTCACCGAGGAGGGCGGAGAAGGGCTTGCCCTTGGGGAAGTTGTCGAACCGGGTGCGGAGCATGTACTCCACGTTGGCCGGGTTGGCGGTGACGGTGTTCCCCAGCACGTGGATGTGGATGGTACCAGTGGGAGATTCCCGGAGTAGGTGCGCGTACCAGTCGCAGAGATTGTCGAACTCGGCGGCCCAGGAGGAGCTCAGGTAGGCCTCGCAAACATGACAGCTGCACCATGGGCGCTTCCTCAGCAGCAGCAGCAGCGCCGAAAACAAAACGAAGCCCACGGCGAAGGTGAAGAAGAGGAATGCGAGGTGGTTGGTCGTCATCACAGCCGCCGCCACCGCCGTTGCTGTTGCCATTCTGATGAAAGTGGTATGCGGATGGAGGGAGGGAGGCATCTCTTATAGACACAGAGAGACAGCAGGTGGGTGGACTAGGCTGGATGAACCCAGATATGATGGGGACAAACGAACGGGACGCGTCGAGCTGTGTTCATGGTGTCATCTATGACGGCTAATCGGGTTGCTCTGCTCCACCGCTGTTATGGGCATACGAGCACGAGCACCTCGTGCTGCGAAAGACTTTTGTGGGCACCGCCATGTCGGCTTACATCCACGTGTCCTACGACTTTTCTCCTCCATTGTCAAATAGGTTTATCCACGTTGACCGCACGTCGATTTGATTTCTGAGGGGTTTCATTCTCTTCATTCATCAATCTTGCAAATTCGAGTTTTCTATCATCAGAATTTTCCTTTACAGCTTAAGCTTTTGAATTTTTTATGAGCCAATCTAAAAGTTTCATTAATAATAAAACACATATCATGTCAAATTAAAAATACATTTAAGTTAATCTCAAAGAATTCTCTCAAAGATTATATGGGAAAGAAAAGTCTTCCCATATAATCTTAATCTGAATTAGACTTTTAGGATCTATGAATTAAAAAGCCTTAACATTCTGACATTTGTGTGAAGATTTCAAGATCTTCAACAAAGATTAAAAAAAAAACTTAATTAAAATCACATGGGTGATAAATGACATTTGAGGGATAAAGGATCTTTACATTAAAGTACCTCTTAGTTTGGACATCAAGTGGTAGAAGGGGACCTCACTGTGGCCAAGCATTATAACATGCATTAATTTAGGATTCCTGTTAATTAAACAGGATTAATGCTACACAGAACATGCAGCCACGACACTGTGCAGTGGATATGGCCCTAAAAAAGAGGACTTGTTTTTATTTTTAGATTCTTTGACATGATTTCCTCTCTGATGTTACAATTATTCACCACTTCGTTTAATTTCTTAGGAATTTTGCATAGATGTCAATTAAACACTTTATATCCAATACTCATTTTGTACTTCTTCTATTTGTATTCCACCAGTCAAAATTTCTATGGTATTGTCTAAAAGAATAGAGTAATGGCCATGTGCTGAATATTTTAAAATGTGATAATGTTATTTTAATACAATTACATATGTATATTTATTTATGCAACCTATCGATTGCATATCTGTGTTGACAGCGAAAGATGATGAGAGCGAGAGAGGGACAGCCGAAGCATGTGTAGAAATCAAAAACGTTTTGGTTCAGATTTGGAGCTTCGCGTGGGTTGGCGTGAAGTTGAACCCACACAAACACATGGAATCTAACTATCCAACCATGTCGGCTCTCTCCCCCCACCACCAACCAGTTTCTAATTATCTACTTAGATACCTATAATAAATATATTTTTTATTTATATATTTTAAATTTCATATATATATATATATATATATATATATATATATATATATAATGAAAAATAAGATCTCATCAGTTCTTTGGAAGGCAAATTCTTGAAAAAAATAATTAGTTTTAAAAAATTATCATATCGCATCCTCATTTTCAAAAAAAATTACAATATAATTTTATTTTGTAAAGATAATTTTATCCCTATGTCTTCACCATTGGCCAACGGTCTCTCTCATCCTCACCTAGCCACCTATTGCTTATGCTCCTGACAACATTTATGTGTGAGTCTTTGATCGTCTTTGCACATGACCCCTCATTACTTGTTTTCGCTTGTAGCTTCCACCCTTTGTCATCTCCCCTATTGCTTATGGGCTTGTGTATGGAGGCGTAACTAGCTAGTGACAAAAGTATAAACAGTTAAGGCTTGTGTTCACTCATGGATCCCCACTTTATCGTTGTCTTTGGCAAGGAGACGAGAGATAGGATAATAATATAAGAAAATGAGGACTATGATAGAAGGTGAAGATAGGGCACTAAATACAGTGAATACAAAGATAAAATAATCTATTTATACAATAATGGACATTTGCTCTACTAATTTTTTTTAAAACTATATGTTTTAAATTATATATATATATATATATATATATATATAAAGCATAATTAGGTTTTGGGTGATGGAATGGGACGCAGTGTTTATCCTATAGGGACACAGGAGCGTAGTAGTACGCAGGGCATATGGAGCAGTGTTTATCCTAGCGACACAGGATCGGAGGACGGGCGTGGGATCACCATCTCCAGTCTTTCTTCCACGTCCCGACGCCACCTCCTGCTAACTACAGAGCCACTGAGCGATTGCTCTGTCCTCTACGGAAGTATGTTACGTGCTTCGTCCGTTGGGAATGGAAATAGTTAGAGATGACTATTTCGTCACGCCACCATTACTGTTAGGGTACTTCGCTGAGGCATTTACTCAAACAGTTGTCATCCTGCGATATGATGGTCATGCATCTTCACGAGCACATGAGATTCTCTGGGCTAAGCCACACGCTACCGAGGCATTGGAGAGGAGGAATCCGTCCAACGGGGGTTCGTCACGCGAACAAGCCCGACAATCTTTCATTAGTTGGCGATGGCGACATCTCCCATCCTCGGCCGACATCGAAAGCAGCGGCTGCAAACGCGGGTTGTCCGCCGTCATGGTGTTCTGGTCCCAGCGTGGCAACACAGCCGACGCCCATAACATGGTCTCCATCCTCCTGTCCTGGTATCGTCCACCGCCGACATATCGTCGAACACTTGTAAGTCGTCGGACGCCGAGGTACTGTTTGGATTTTCATGTGCTCAGCGTAGTACCTGTGAAACGGGTCTACCACATCTACAACGTCACAGTTGTGTTCGACGATGTGTCTGTCGTTTCTACGTTGCCTCGAATGAATCGTTCCTCTGTTACACTGTATAAGATAAAACTATCACTGTTCAAACCAAATCATTAGGGGGCCAAATTTAACTGAACCGATTTCTGATTTGATTTGATTTGATTTTGATTAAAATAAGATAAGTTCGAATCTGTTTAACTGAATCAGTTTAAAACCGATTATTACGGTTTGATCGATCGATCGATCGATTAATTATTTTATAATTTTAAATAATTTTCAAAATATATTTTTTCAAATTGAACCGAACCAAAATCTTTGTTCAATTTAATCATCAATCGCTAATGCACACCCAATTTAATCATCAATTGGAGAAGCCAAATATCTAAGGAAATTTTACAAAATCAATTTGACTTGATCTGAACCGATTAGTTGAGCCGAAGAAGAACCATTAATAGTCTTCAAGATCGAAATATTAATGGACAGATTCAAGTCAAACCGATTTGATTTCATCAATTGATACGAGGACCCTCAAATTAAAATTCTCTTAACTCATGCCTATTGACATGGGCAATAATGGCGATGTGACCCGGCTAACGTCGGCTGTCCCAGATGACGTCCCACGCCTCGGTCGACCCGGGAGCACCTGGTCAGAACGGATCGGAGCGCCGACCAAGGCGCATTAACCCCCTGCTCAGGCCCAACCCTTCACGCCACGCCAACATCGCTGTCACACGTGGCCGGGAGCACGATCCTACTCCCTGCAAAACAGGCACATCAGATATAGTAAGTCACCCTATATAAACCCCGCCCTTGACGGGGACTGGGGGGATCCCTGGCTTCACATCTATTAACTTGATCATTGGAGGGGTCAGGCCGAGCCTCCGACCCGACTTGTGTGCAGGTACGAAGCCGAGATCCTTTACCAAACATCTGGGAGAGGAGCCCCCTTTCTAGAGACAGAAGGGACGGCCGCGATCACCCTGCGACGGAGTCAGTCACCTCAAGCTCCCCCTGCAGCAAAGTCCCCGCTCATTCGGGCCTGAACCAAGCCGCGTCGGCCCCGAGGCCACGGCTTAAAGTTGTTGACACCAACACCTACCTTCTCTCAAAATTCATCCTTGCCTTCAATATGTCTAAACTAATATAGGAGCGATCGAAAACTTATCTCTCAATAATACATCAATCCACCATACATGAACTCATTGGAGCTTCATATGCTCTGAGCCATCCCAAATTCAAATTACAGATCACAAAAGTTACATCTATCACTAATAACATCGATCCATACCAAATCCTGCATTGATAGGTGCCTCTTGTACGCGCCACCTTTTTAATGGAGCTGTCTCAAACACTATCATTTGGCAAACTATAACTGAGCTTGCCAATCAATGTTGCACTAAATTGCACACACAAATGCCTTTGTGGGTTGATGATAGCAAGTTCAGAAATAAAGACTCCAATAATGAACCTTGCCTGACAAGGGACAAAGATCTGAGGCAGCAGCTCCCAAGTTCATGCCATCCCCATCAAAGTGACAGTAAACCTTAGCCTTTTGCAGGCTTTACACCACTGCATCTTACCCCCAAACGGAGGTGGCTGAGTCACTGTTGATGTGCAAGTTGCACCAACTCATATGGTCCCAACTATAAGCTATAATCCAACAGCAGTTTCTTCTTTACTTACAGCAAAGTATTCACAGCACTTGACAATGTCAAAGTAGGCAGGGATAGAGTTAGATGCTATGCCTGTTTCCTAGCGAACTACATAGGGAGGTTTAAATTGCTGTCTTCTCTGCTTCTCTTGTTCTACTGTTTGGTTTCATGGTCATGACTGGGGCTTGTGTTAACCTGAATGAGCATGGTGGCTGGCCCATGGTCATCTAACAAAGAATTAGATGGTGTAATATGGCAGAACAGCTGATGAAACAGATGTTAGATATGTGGCAATATGAAATGCTGACATGCTTGCCAGGAAGGTTTGGTTGTCTGCAATTAGAAACAACTACAAGTAGCAACTGCAGGTGCACTGTAGAATTCTAACATGACAGAGAGAGAAATGCTACTTACAACTCAGCATATAAATGAGGCATGTAAGTGAATTGCTTGATACATATAGACTTGTAGCAGGCAACTCACTTGAGAAAGAGTCCAGCAATTGTTGCATGCTGTAAACACCATATGCTGAGCTCTCTTCACTCTATTTGTTCTTCTCTTTGGTGGGTTTATAAACACTACATGTATACATATACTTTATACACATTCAGAAGAAAAAAATTCTAGTTCTGAAGCTAAAAGTAATATTTCTTTTTAAAATTTTGAATGATAAAGCACATCAGTGATCTAAGATCTCATCGAGTCTATAAAGATTCCGCCGTAATGCTCGAGGAAACTGGATGTAAGCATGTTATCTCTCTCTGTCAAGCTGAACTTTGTTGTTCAAGTTTTCAAAAGTGATCCACAGTTTGCATTACACATGACCAAAAGCTCGATAATTTTCTTGGATTCTTTATATATCCACCAGTAAAGCACTTGTTGTGGATGAGTATGCCTAGTTCATGTGTCAGTCAACTACTAAACTTCCACCTCTACTAGATGAGTATACATGTGTTGTTTACAAACCCTAGTAGAGGGATCTACTGTTGCATTCCTAGTCATATTTCTAGTGATGTCCCATGACAAAAAGCCACAGCCTCATGATCAGATTGGTAGAAGAATCTAGGTTAAATATGGTTGTGATCACTGACCTGATTTGTAGTTCTACTGTCTATCAACATTCTTCAGTCTACTGAAAAGTATTATAGGTAGAAGCTTATATAATACCTGTGCTTGGCAGGTAAGATTTGCAGCTGAATATGCTGGACAATGTGGAAATTATCATGATGGTAGAGCAGAACATTGCAGACAAGCTTTCCACTGCTGCTTATTCCATTGAGATGACAAGAGTCCCATTTCTATGAGCAATGCAGACTTGAGATTAATTGAAATAATGAATATTATCTACACTTCCAACCTTGTAACTGTTTCATGAGTTTTTGAGTTTGGGGCATTTGTTTCCATCTTTCAGAACTAGCTTCTTTTGCCAACATGAATCTGAAAGCTTGACATTAGTTTCTGGCCTTCTTTTGTTGCTATCATTCTTCTGAACATCACTCATTTAATATCCTGTGCCATCTTATGGAAAGATGGTTTTATCAGCAAATAAATGTAGAACATAATTTGCCATCACAGATTTTCTTGGCAAGAAGCACAACTTGCTCAACTGCAGACTGGTAGGTATTAGAGGAGCTTCCATTAGTGATCAGTCCATGTGAGGCTGGTTCAAGATCTGTGGGTTCTACAGTCACACTGGGACTTGCAGCAGACCTCCATCTATGATCCCAGGTTGCCATCATAGCACTTCACTAATTTCCTTTCCTTAAATGCAGCTCCTTGGATCCAAGAAAATTAACCTAGTCATTAATAGGGCATGGCTTTCAAACTGCTCATCATGCATCAGTACAGTTTGACTCCAGGAGACCTACCACCAGTTGGTGGAGCAGGGACGGCAGAATATAAAAAGTCATAGAAGAAAGTTCCAGCATACATTAAGGGGCTCTGCATTGCTCATCATGAGTGGACCATGTGGGGGCATTCAGTGACATGAAGTCAATGGCACCTGCAACACTCTAGCCATGCAATCCTACCTTCTGCAAGACAAATCTCACTCCGGCATACCAAGTTGGATGCAGTTCCATGGCAAGCAGACTTATCTGATCTGCCTGCCCTTTCCATCCCAAGTTGTACTGGCAAATCTAGAGAAAGGTCTTCTGCCTTTATGTCCCCATCCCAAAGTGACCCTTCCATCCCTATCATTTTGCCAGATCTGCCTGCATTGGAGGCACAATCCAATGAGAACTTTTTAGTCTGGTATGATGGTGAAAAGTACCTCGATGCCTCCTCCTGGAAGCTGCCATGATGTTTGGGTGCTTTTTTGGCTGGTTATCAAGTGCAGCACTCGAGTGCTGCTCATGATTTGTTCTTGGATCCATGCAAGAACCCGTAGGAGGAATCAAGAAGGCAACATCGATAGAATCCCTGCAGCCCTTCCTTGTAGCGATAGGTCATGAGCACCACCACCATCCATCCACATGCAACACTGCAATGACTGGCCTTCCACAGAGTAAACCTTGGGTTCTCGATAGTTGTGTTGGGAGAGGAGAGGGGGGCCAATAGAGCATTCCAGTGTCACCACCATTTACTCACCCCTAAGGCTTCGCCATCATTCTGTTCCAGCCTAAACCAACATGATCATACTTTTGCCAAGATCTACTTCACATCAACTGAAACCCCTGCGATATTTGCTCAACTTTTCATGCTCCCAACCTGCATAAAAAGAAAACATAGAGTTACCACAAGCACATCTTTGGTTGCAGAAACATAACATCTGCACCTTACGAGAGAAACACCTGAGAGCCATAAGAAAGGGATGAGAGAACAGAAAAGATGTCTCCCAGTGAACAACTGTTCACCTCACGCTGTAAGAATCCAAAAACCACCATCTATTTTCTATGACATCTCCTGCTTTGTTATGACTGGAACTGACGAGTTTAATGTTATTGGGATTTTGAAGAGACAAAAAAAAAAAGGATAGAAGCTAAAGGAACGGAGAGTTAATGGATGAGATAACAGTGGTCATCAAAGGTAATAATAATGGGAAAGAAACAAAAGAGAATCGAGGAGGGAAGGGGTGGAAGAAGGAGGCCATCATTGCGAATCTCTGGGCCGACCGAAACCCCACCACCATCAATCATCATCATGATCATGTGAAGTCATCCCCGTGAAATCCCCGTAACGCCCTCCGCTGGCCACCCATCATCATGTGACGCCACCCGCTCTCCTCCCGGCCGCCTCCTCACTTTGCTTGCTTGCATGCATCCCACACATGCACGACTCCTGCATCTGCCACTGTGTATGTCTCTCTCTAAAAGAAATGTGAGAGAGAGAGAGAGAGAGAGAGAGAGAGAGAGAGGGAAAGAGTACCTGCGCCATTCTCGCATCCTATAAATAACCCCGAGACCTCGCCACCCGGAAGGCCATGCAGTCCGCAGCACAGCTTCATATCAGTCTTTCTCTGTTTCCTTCCATCCGTCTCCTCAAAGGTGATCTTGTTTGAAGTAGAAACATACGCAATTCTCTTCTTGTTTTCGCCCTTATTATGTTCTTCTATTTCAAGTTAGATTCTGATTTCTGATGCGAAAATAAATTATTTGCTAATCACGTTTATCTAGAGCTCTCTCTCTCCCTCTCCCTCTCCCTCTCTCTCTCTCTCTCGGACACACACACACACACACACAGAGGCAGGAGCATGTTTCGGTTTGCTGGCTCTGTGGGTTTCTCGTGTAGTCTTTTTGTACCTTGTGGATTTCTCATGTTGCAGTACCATTACCTTTTCTTTTCTCTCTTCTTTTCTGGAAAGACAACAAGACATGTTGTTAGGATAACTCATGCCCAAAGGCACCCCACTGCCTGTAATTTATTGGTTTCAGGGTGCAGTTCCTTGGAGCAAGCCATGGAGAGGCTCAACACCAAGCTGTACTTGCAGAACTGCTACATCATGAAGGAGAACGAGAGGTTGAGGAAGAATCTCCAGCTTCTCAACCAGGAGAACCAGGTCCTCTTCTCTCAACTGCAGCAGAAGCTGGCCAAGTCCAATGCCACCTCCACCTCCAGCCCCAATCCCAATATCCCAGACCTCAACACTCCCCCACCACCCACCATGTCTCCAACTGGAAGCAAGCGCTCATCTCAGTAGGAAGATGTACTCACCACAAGTACTTCCTTTTGGATGGATGTTTTGGTGTGATAGAATTATGGATCCTATACATGTTCCTGGACCAGTTTGGTCAACAGGCTACAGGCCAGTCTTATGTATGTATGTATGTATGAATGATCTCTATCAAAATTTAGTCTTAACAACAAACTGTTCTTGTTTTGATAACTATGAACCATGACCCAGTAAAGATACTCAGGCTTAATTCTAATGCCACAACCAAGTTAAACTTATTGCCAATCATAAATATATATCAGCATTCTTCTATTAGTATTTGCCAAATTCTGCTGTACAAAACATAGATACTAAAGGCTTCAAATTTATCCACTTAATAATCCCAGCATTGTTTCTCAAAATTTCCAACTCAGAATGTGTCTTGCCTCATTGACTTAGCTATTCTTTAGAAAATTATTCAAGAATTCTGTACTAAAACCCACCTGTGTGTGAACTACTGAAAGGCTCAACTCTTGGCTCTCAGATAACATCAATATGATAAAACTTTTTTTCTTATATGGACCTCAAAGACATTGCATGTGTAGAAACAAGATTGTATAAGCTTAAATAGAACAATCATACCTCATGATAATTGATATAATAGCTGCAGTCCCATGTGTATGCACTCAGCAGCAACAGATGTTTGAGACCTGATACAATAACATGATATTTTGATCAGCTGGCTTAGCTAGGTTGCCACCAAAATGAACAAAAAGATGATAACAACCAAATTTGATTGTATTACCATAAGCTTGGTTTCTGGGAAATCAGAAGACAATTCTGCAGTGGGTTCATCAGTGAGATCATTATTATTGGCTTTTATGACTGGCTCCCAAAGGCAGGTGGTATCAGTCTTTTCACTGAGAAATGAGCTTTGATTAGATATCTTTTATCATATGCCATGTGGACCAAAAGTCCAACTGAGTACGACAACAGAGGCAATAAAACAAAAAGCAACAAAGTCAAACAGGTGAAGGTCCACAAGCACAAGATGACATCATTAAAAGACAGGATGCTTGATCTCTCAGTACCAAAGAGGTTGACCATCACCCACCGTTATCGAAGTCCCATCAGAAGTCCACTGCCCATATGTATGTATGTATGTATGTATGTATGCAAGCCCTGATTTAGATGATTTATGTGGTTAGGCATCTTAATTTAGATGATTTATTTCTAATGTAAGTTTCAAGAAGTAATAATGTTGAAGTAATAATGTTTTTTTATGAAATTAATGACCACCTAAAGGCTTATTACCAAACCAACAAAAATTAAAAAAACCCCTAAATAAGGATTAAGAAATGACTACATGAATGCTGTAACATAGTGTGGAGCAGAGAGATTATCATTTTAAGCTGCTATGATGAAAATCACTGGCTCCACCAATGAGAATTCTTTACTACTGAGTTTAAGAAGGATCAATATGCAGTCTTATTCCTACAAATAATGTTTTTGCTACTGAGATTACAATGTTATGCTACAATAATGATTACATTTTGGAATTATTAAATTTTAATAATTTACCTATCTATAGGGGACAAATAATGGCAGTTTGATGCACTAATTTTGACAGAGTTGATGAAATGAATTGTAAAAAGGTTGTCCCCCTAGCAATGCTACTTCCAAATCCAATGAACAATAATTAATTAGCTAATACTGATGGTATGTTTCTGCCAAGGAATCAAATATTATTGCATTCATGTTTTGACTGGGAGTGAGACAAAGGAATGTGGGAAGCACTATTGAAATGAGAACCCTAGAAATTAATGTTAGATCATCAGCATTTATCTGTGTAAGAAGCAAAAGAGATTGCAAAATTGAGATGAGATGCAAGAAACTGATACAAAGTTTTGTTCCAGTTAAGGTCTATCTTTAACAGAATCAAAGGATACCTTGTGTTTCAAGTGATAACAATAAAGAACAGGATTACCTTCAGTAGTCATTGGCTCGAATTACAATTGTTCAGTAGTTTCCATCGAGTTTGAACTGAAGGATCAAGGATGCAGCATTTTAGAGTAATTTAACTGAACTAAAAGAAAACTAGAAAAGGTATGCTGATAAACTTTATATAATTATGGAATTGTGAGTTTCTTTTTGTGCAGTAAGGGCCAAAGATTTAGAAACTGGAAACCGTGAAGTAGCCATTGTTGGGACATTTCACTTTATTTGCTACGAAGTCTGCACATGATCAAGATCATTCAAAATAGGTCCTGTCACTAAAAGCAAAATTATAAATATTTCCTGTTTAATAAGGTTGTTTCTAACAATAAGAATTTAAAAGTGCAAAAATGAATCCGAGATAACCATGAGGAACAATGCTTAAAATACTGGTAATTAGAAAATATAAAATGAAATGTTTAAGCTAAAGCTCGAGAACAATGAACAGATAGCATGCCTTTTAAATGTTATTTGAAGAAGGAAAAGAAACGACAGAGAGGTCATTTGTTGCTGATTGGTTCTCAAGCAAAAATCTCAAGTGAAACAGAAAGAGAGCAAAGATATAAATAGTCATAATACTATGATGTATAAGAACATATAAGATGAAGAAAAGAAAAATGCACAAGAAATTATAATGCTGAACCCATATGCCAAAAGTATAAGCAATCACAAGAACAAGACAACCGGTTGTGTGAAGAAGTTAGCATGAAAACAACTGCATGCAACTTTATTGATGACTATACATGTGTATAACAAAAAAATACCTTTAGAAAAGAGAATTACTCATGAGCATCTGGTTTGGTGGAAAACAAACCAACAGAGTGGCCTCTCAAGAATGAAAGGAAGAATAGGAAATGAGAACGATGACAACATTATAATCAGTCGAACACGCATCCATGATTCTAAGCAAATATGAAGAGTTCTCTTTGATATTGGCTTACCAGACTCGGAGGGACCAACGCATTGCCATCCTCTGGCATAGCTGCCGGGATCTGATCTGACCATGTTCACTTGCTGTTTAAACTATGCAATACGATCGAACTAGTACATAGGACCTTTGTTTCTCCAAGTGCCTGAGGATATTCGCTGCAAGCTACGATGAAAAAATTCCAGCATCTCAAACCAGAAAAATATTCTCCTGCTTATCTGCTTCTTTGGAAACCTCTGCATTGACTGTATGTTGAAATTCAAATTCTCATGCTACTGAAACCCTTGTCAGTATTAAATCAGAAAACAAGTCTCAAATGCATATCTTGACCAGCTACTCTTCACAAGAATACTCTGATCATATGATAACAATAAACAGAAGATAATCATCAGCTTCTGGGAGTTGACTATGAAATGGTTGACATTACAAACTGAATTTTTTTGAGATTCATTTTCTACAAAAGAAAAAAAGCTCTCTTTCACATGCACTGCAAGAAACATTATCTTCATGGATCCAATATGCAGAAACCAAAAGCTGAGACAAGCATTTGAAAGAATGCGTTCTGGATGAAGTTATAAGCATTCATAGAATTGCTAAAAGCTCTATTTTTTCCCCATAGTTATTGGACATTGCAACTCATTGTTCTACACATAGGAGCAAAATGATTTACAACTTATTTACCATCATTTATGGGTTCAGAAGTAGAAGTCTGTATGCCATATTTATCCTCAATCTAAACTATTCAACTTCAGGTATGTCACTCATTAACATTGAGGATTAAAGTTTTATACCTGAAAGATTTGCAAATATCAATTTTCTCAACCAACTTCTGCACATCATAAAGTGATCCTTTCGCCATGGAATTACCTGTATACTCACAAGTAGCTCATGTAGCATCTTCTGGGGATACATCGGAATTTAAGACTGCAACTTCTGAAGATTTCAATTGACAATTTAGGCTTTCTTTCATCGGTGGGATCCCTAAACATTCCTTCCGAAGCTATTATCTTCATTCAGCATGGCATTTTTCCTCCTGTAGTTACCTTCCCCGTTATATAATCCAGTAGGTGTTTGCAGTGTTGTGCTCTCTGTGTTGGACCTTCTATTGCCACGGCAGTATCTTCCATTGCCCCCCATCTCACCGGTTTGAAACTTTAGCAGAAGCCATTACTTCAACCATGTTCGATCTAAATTGAGCCCAGATCCTCGGCTTCTGCCATTCCCATGGTCTCTTGGATACCATTCAGCCTGACAGAATTAGCTTCTCCAACCTCCACCTTCAAGTCCTTGTATTCACCCATGATGTCGCTGACGTCATCGAAACCAAGTCGACCTGGAAATATTTGCATCTGAGGATTGACACGATGCTTGATCTATCAATCATCACATCCTCCCCTATCTTGACGATTGAAGTTCCTCAGGGATCTTGAATTAAATCTCTGAGGCAAAAGTCAAACTTTGATCACCTTGATCGGTCTAGATTCATTGCTTTCACATTGATATCCTTCTCCCGTGGGCCGATGACTGTCCATTGTTCAAGGACCTTATTGACCTCCTCTTCCTCCAAATAATTAATGCCACCCGCTCCCCTGGCGATGTAATCATCAAACCTCAGCGCCTCCTCTGCCCCGTCTCCCGAGTCCTATTCGATCCCCGGGTGACGCCATACGGTTTCACACTGTGGAAGACGGGAAGAGGCGGGTGTTGAGCAGCTGCTTCGCATTCTGCTGCATCCGCTTCCACTGCCACTTGGACACGTACCATCAGGGGGCCACCGCTGCCGCGGCAGAAACCGGAGGAGAAGGCGAATCTGTAGGCTCCCGACAGGTATTTGTGGAGGAGAGGGTTTGACTGGCGGCGGTGGCGGATCGGCGAATGGCGACGGTAGCAGGAAGGATCGCGGACGGCATACTGTGGTTGGATCGGATCGCTCGATCGAGCAAGATGAACCCGAATAAATTTCGGGTCCTCAGCGAGTCGGGTATGTATACACTCCGACCCGATAGTGAAGAAGCGGTCCTTTAGCCCACGCGGGTCGGTTCCAGGTCTCGTCGTATACAGACCCAAACCCACTTATAGGATTTCGGGTCCTCACCCGCTCAATACAAGCGCTGTTCTCGCCCTTCGCCTCCCCGTCGCCTTCCTCCTTGCCAAGTTTTCTCCTCCGATCGAATCGGTCGAATTCTTTTCAGGTATTCTTCCATTCTCCAGATGTCGCCCTAATGGTCATTGGCCGGTGTGGCCTCATCCGAGCGTTGGATGTTCATATTTCTCATCGTAATTTCTTTCTCCCCGTTTCGTGTTTGATGCTTCGTCGCAAAAAAGTTCACTTTTTTTTTTGGGTTTTGTTTCTTTAGTGCTTCGAATCTTTATTGGTAAGACTCGTATTTTTGTGTTTGATGATGAGCTTGGCGATTTGGTAGGCTTTGGCAAGATGGTTTTGGGGTCTTGAGATGTCAAATTCGCTCGCTTTACCTCGAGAGTTCACCTAATGAGAGGGAGAAGAGAAAGATGGAAGAACTAATGTGAGTAGTTTACATGGTTTGTGGCTGCTAAGCTCTTAGTTTGATTCCTAGAAATTTGCTATGATCAGGACTTGTATTAGGCCCGGTTTGATCGGTGGAACCAATTCCATTCGGGTGCTTTGCACGTTCTACATTCGAATCAATATAGCACCTATAGCATACAAGCTGGCTTGGTGATGGTTTCTGCTATAAACTCAACTATAATTCTCGGATGCTTCCAGTTCGAACCCACCACAATGTAAAAGAGCCCAAGGGGCAAACAACAGAGTTTTGTTCGACCGAATTCTAGTGGCTTTTTGCACTTGAAAGAATCTTGTGTTTGGACCAATTGAGTAAATACCTAAAGAGTTGCAGCCCAATCTGAAGTATACATGTCGTTTCTCGACTGATAGGATAAGTATATGCATCTTTGTTTCATGAACCCTTATTACATCATGCCATGTGTTCCTCAACTATGATTCATCCATTAATTCTACATATTCATTGGTATCTAATTGACATTTGAAGTGTTAAATTTTGCATTATTATCGTAGTTTTCTGCACTTTCTGGTATCATTTGCTTTATAAGAAATTCTCATTTAGGGGGATGCTACCTTAATGCTTAAGCTCAGTGTACTATGGACCATGTCATTCACATCTAACAAGTTTTTATTTCATAAGTTGTGCACTATTTGGAGGATTGATTGCTGCTCGGTCAGGTTAGTTTTCATAGATATTGGGATGGAAACACTTGTATGTTTCCACCCCACGCTGTAATAATGGTTAATTTATAATGTACATGTGCAAATAATTTTACCTGGACTTTAAATTATTGATTGATGCTTTTGGTCCCATAAATCTAAACTCTAATGTGACAGATTTTGACAATTATTCTTTCTCTCATGGTTCGAGGTGATAATGTGGCCATTAGATCGCATTGTGTCCTCTGTGGATTCATGCATTTGTGACATCATAGTGAACATATGTTTCTTACAAATTTCAGGTCACTCAGTTTGGATTGCAGAAAATGCATCCTCCTCTAACTTGACACAAGCATCATATGTGTGCTGAAGTATGTTGGTCACATTTCCTCAGACATTCTTGTCTTATATTGTTAATCAATTGTTGTGGTATTTTGCTGCTAAGGTTTCTTTGCCATTTCATTTAATTTTTCTATTCATCACAAGGAGAAAGAAAGCTGATGCAAAATGGTTAATAAAACTGATTTTAAGTTATCTCTTCTCTTCAAGCTATGTAGCTTGACAGTTCTTTCATCTTTCTTTTGTCTTCTAACATACTTGCATGCATACATATCTATTGCTCTGACATATGGAGTGATGTTCAGTTTTCCATTCTTCCAGATTATTGAGTTCCAGAAGTGCCATGCAGACCATCCAATTGGAAAGTTTTTCAGGCAATGCGCTGAACTAAAGATAAAGCTTGACCGTTGCTTTCGACAGGAGGTGTTTGAAAACATGAGAAGTAAAGAAGGCACACACCCACAATAACACCAATGCATTTTGCATCAAAATTTTCTCTTGATATAGATGTTTTATTTGCCTTTTCTAATATTCAGCTTTTAATCCTTTTACTCTGTTAAGATTTCACTTCGCTCATGTTTCATTTCTTTTTATTTTGTTATATTCTTTGGTGTTTTGAAAGCTGTTAAACGGAAGGCTCAAAAAGTTCAAGGAAAGACTGCAGGCTTACAGAAAAGAAATGGCAGAAAAGGCGCATAGGGACGTTGCGAAAATCATGTAGACAGTCAATTATGTACTACCATATAATTTGAAATCATGAATGAGATGTATCTCCTGGCCAAGCATTTAATTTACTGTTTATTGTGAAAATTGCTGGATTGTAACAATCTAGAGAAATAAATCCGATGACTGATTTCATCTTAATATGCCAATTTGATGAGCTGCAAACTCTGTTTGATCCATAGATGCATATAATTATTGACTCATCCAGGTATTAGCTCATTTGCTTTCTTTGCCCCAGAAAAGGTTGTCACCACTGATGATGCTGCCTTCACAACCTCAGCAAATTCCAGGGTGGTGGAGCTGGTTGAGCAGTCTTCTTCTCTATGGAGAAGGTTCAGAGGGTAACAAATGAGGATGTTAGATCAGCTACAGACTGGCTGGAGGTTTACTAAAGGGTTGCCTTCCTCTTCACATGGAAGCTTCTTTGTGTGTGTCTGCTGGAAACTTCCTTTTCATTGACTATGGGTGTCTGTTTTGAGTGCTATGGATGACAAAATGTTGCTGCTGTGGGTTGGCAATATCAATAGAAAAGTAAATGGGATACAGGCAATAGAGAAATATCATGCAGTGTGATGAACCAAGTACAAGGAACAGGTTGATCATATCTTGCAAGGGCATGTGAAAAGAAATGATCATCAATTTATATATTGGAATCACAATATGATTTGGCACTAATGTATATTTTCAGCATAATGTCTTTATTTTATGGAAAGGTGGTAGCTGCAACAAAGGTGACATCACATGGTGGGCATAAATGTGCCCAATACTTTGTTCTTAGGATGAACCTGACCAAAGTCATTTTAAAAGAATGATGTGTAGTATAAGATGATGCTACATCTTTATTTTCTCTCTGAAGGGAAGAAAATTCTACAATCACTAATGTCAACAAGAATGGTTCAATGCATGTGAATAATAATCATATTATAAAAACCCTCTTCAAAATTTTCCTTCAAACAATGTGTTTGGTTGAAATGCATGGATTCATAAGTCTGAAGAACTATTCCTGATGGCTACTCTCCACCCTCCACCCTCTATATAAGTACCAGCAAACTATTTTCAGTTCTCATTGATTGAGAACACAAAAAGAAGAGGTTACTCTATCAATTTGATTCCTATATAGATTTCAGGAGATGGCAGCCCTTCCTCTTCTGAGTCCTTACAAGATGGGAAAGTTTGATCTGTCTCACAGGTAATTAATTGGTTTATCTTGTTCTTCATCTCTGTGATAATTTGTATTTGGATTTTCTGATTGCTTTTTACTGAAAATACATCAGTAATGGTTGATCTTGTGAAGGTTTTGGATTCTTTTGCTACCCTTTCCCTTTTGGTTTCTTTTCTTATATGTAGCAACATGAAATGCAAGCCAAATGTTTACAGTTCTTCAGCACAAATGATCCAAGTATGAGTGGCATTCTGGATATATAGATTTCCTTATTGAAAAGGAAGATGATGAAAGAAGAGGATTTGAAATCAATACTTGCTTTACTTCCATGTTTTGAAAGCTGTTAAACGGAAGGCTCAAAAAGTTCAAGGAAAGACTGCAGGCTTACAGAAAAGAAATGGCAGAAAAGGCGCATAGGGACGTTGCGAAAATCATGTAGACAGTCAATTATGTACTACCATATAATTTGAAATCATGAATGAGATGTATCTCCTGGCCAAGCATTTAATTTACTGTTTATTGTGAAAATTGCTGGATTGTAACAATCTAGAGAAATAAATCCGATGACTGATTTCATCTTAATATGCCAATTTGATGAGCTGCAAACTCTGTTTGATCCATAGATGCATATAATTATTGACTCATCCAGGTATTAGCTCATTTGCTTTCTTTGCCCCAGAAAAGGTTGTCACCACTGATGATGCTGCCTTCACAACCTCAGCAAATTCCAGGGTGGTGGAGCTGGTTGAGCAGTCTTCTTCTCTATGGAGAAGGTTCAGAGGGTAACAAATGAGGATGTTAGATCAGCTACAGACTGGCTGGAGGTTTACTAAAGGGTTGCCTTCCTCTTCACATGGAAGCTTCTTTGTGTGTGTCTGCTGGAAACTTCCTTTTCATTGACTATGGGTGTCTGTTTTGAGTGCTATGGATGACAAAATGTTGCTGCTGTGGGTTGGCAATATCAATAGAAAAGTAAATGGGATACAGGCAATAGAGAAATATCATGCAGTGTGATGAACCAAGTACAAGGAACAGGTTGATCATATCTTGCAAGGGGCATGTGAAAAGAAATGATCATCAATTTATATATTGGAATCACAATATGATTTGGCACTAATGTATATTTTCAGCATAATGTCTTTATTTTATGGAAAGGTGGTAGCTGCAACAAAGGTGACATCACATGGTGGGCATAAATGTGCCCAATACTTTGTTCTTAGGATGAACCTGACCAAAGTCATTTTAAAAGAATGATGTGTAGTATAAGATGATGCTACATCTTTATTTTCTCTCTGAAGGGAAGAAAATTCTACAATCACTAATGTCAACAAGAATGGTTCAATGCATGTGAATAATAATCATATTATAAAAACCCTCTTCAAAATTTTCCTTCAAACAATGTGTTTGGTTGAAATGCATGGATTCATAAGTCTGAAGAACTATTCCTGATGGCTACTCTCCACCCTCCACCCTCTATATAAGTACCAGCAAACTATTTTCAGTTCTCATTGATTGAGAACACAAAAAGAAGAGGTTACTCTATCAATTTGATTCCTATATAGATTTCAGGAGATGGCAGCCCTTCCTCTTCTGAGTCCTTACAAGATGGGAAAGTTTGATCTGTCTCACAGGTAATTAATTTGGTTTATCTTGTTCTTCATCTCTGTGATAATTTGTATTTGGATTTTCTGATTGCTTTTTACTGAAAATACATCAGTAATGGTTGATCTTGTGAAGGTTTTGGATTCTTTTGCTACCCTTTCCCTTTTGGTTTCTTTTCTTATATGTAGCAACATGAAATGCAAGCCAAATGTTTACAGTTCTTCAGCACAAATGATCCAAGTATGAGTGGCATTCTGGATTATAGATTTCCTTATTGAAAAGGAAGATGATGAAAGAAGAGGATTTGAATCAATAACTTGCTTTTATGCCATGATAAATGGCTAGCTCGATGATAACTATTTAAAAAGCTCAAGTTAATTAATGTGATGAAACTTGATTAGTATCATTCTGACAAGCCAAACCATTTGAGTTATTTAGGATTGGTCAAACTATTTATATTTGTGAGTAACTACAAGGATGCCCATGGACAGTCAGTCCATGGTTCTTCACCTTCTTTTGCTTGTTTCTGCTATTTCATGGGAATTATCTAAAACATGAGGACAATGATGGAGGAAAAGTCTTATGAATCCTAAATGTGGAGTTCATTGATTGCAAACATTTGCTTTGTTGGGCTGTCATCTACATCTAAGTTTTGGGTTTGGTAGTAGAGAACAAGGATAAGACAACATCAAGCAACTTCTCATATCTAATCACATCATGGTTGGTGGGATTCTTGCTTTCTAGATTTAATGTCGGTCAAAGTTTTACCTTCTTCTTTTTTTTTGATGTAGGCAAATTATATTTATTGACCAAAAAAATACAATTATATCTAACAAACAGAGCAATTAGTAATGGGTGATACAAAACAAGGCTATACATTGTAAACAACAAATAAATTTTGATGAAAATATGAATATTCAATCCGGTAAAAGATTTTGTAAGTTAATAAAAATTTTGACTGTTGATAATAAGATATTGAGATCGAATCTTATCTTCGTCATTTATCTTTATAGAAAAAAGCATATCCGTAGACTAAAAATTGCTTGTTAATGCTATAAATTAGAGCATTGTTCCTGAAAGAATCAGTAATTCAAATAATTTCTTTCTTGGGAGCAAACGTTCTGCTTCTGAATAAGAAAGAATGGATGCTCATCATGTATGCACAGACATCAGATCTTGCTTGAGGAATCAGACAAAGAGAAGCATTGAAGGAACATCATCCTTCTGATTTGTATCCATGCCTCTGTAATAGAAGCCCACAACTGTGTTTTCTGCATCTGCAGGATTGTCTTAGCACCTCTCACAAGATCAAGATCTTACGGCAATGTTCCCCAGCCGTATGCAATCCTGTACTACTCTCAGAGGACCAGCAATGGTGGATTCTTGATCGCTGAAGCCACCGGGGTCTCAGACACTGCTCAAGAGTATATCGTAATCCTCGTAGCATAATAGCATGTAATCTTTGCTGCAAGTGTGACATCTGTGGGATCGCGATAGAATACCGCACACCCCTGGAATCTGGACGAGCGAGCAGGTGGAGGCATGGAAGCCGATTGTGAATGCCGTGCATGCCAAGGGTGGTGTCTTCTTCTGCCAACTCTGGCACTGCGGCAGGTCCTCCAAACCTGGTGCGTTGCCATGTCCCAAGCTACACCTTCGATGTGTGCATATCTACATTTGCGATCCATTCAAGATCGATGGATGGATCATTTAGATTCTCTCTCTCTCTCTCTCTCTCTCTCTCTCTCTCTCTCTCTCTCTAGCTTTTCTTCTTGTGTTGCTGATAGAGTACCAGCCTAATGGAGAAGATCCTGTGTCGAGCACCGACAAGGCGGCGCCTCCGTACGTGCACGACAACGGCTACGTCGATGAGTTCTCTCCTCCCAGGCGACTGAGAACGGATGAGATCCCTGGAATCGTCAACGACTTCAGAGTCGCCGCAAGGAACGCCGTCGAAGCTGGTAACTTCTCTACCAGTGTTGTGGCCATCCTGTAGTATTGCAGCGGTGGTGGTCACCGCATTCCTTCTCGACGTACAGGCTTCGACGGAGTAGAGATCCACGGCGCCCATGGATTCCTCATCGAACAGTTCTTGAAGGACAGCGTGAACGACCGAGACGACGAGTACGGCGGGAGCTTGGACCGGCGCTGCCGCTTCGCCTTGGAGGTGGTGGCGGCCGTCGCCGACGAGATAGGGGCCGACAGGGTCGGGGTACGCCTCTCGCCCTTCGCCGACTATGGGGGGTGCAGGGACTCCGACCCGGAGGCGCTTGCCCTGCACCTGATCCGACAGCTGAACCAGCACGGCGTTCTCTACTGCCACATGGTGGAGCCGGAGATGACCGTCGTCGACGGCCGGCTGCGAATCCCCCACCGCCTCCTTCCCATGAGGCAGGCGTTCAAGGGAACCTTCATCGTCGCCGGAGGATACGACCGCGAGGAGGGCAACAGAGTCGTCGCCGACGGGTACACGGATCTGGTGGCCTACGGTCGGCTGTTCTTGGCCAACCCCGACCTGCCCAAGCGATTCGAGCTGGACGCGCAGCTGAACAAGTACGACAGGCTCACCTTCTACACTCGCGATCCTGTCGTCGGCTACACAGACTACCCGTTTCTTGAATCATCCGCCTCAAGCATGCGTTGACTTCACTGTGTTCAAGCACCACCGATACGTTGACTTCAGTCGTCTACCAAATGGGACTTAAAACATCCGTCAACGTATGCGGACCATGGTTGCCAATAGTGCTGAAGCTTAACCTCGTTACATAATGTACAAGTGTATCAAAAACACAACCTAAATCTACTTCACTGTCATCATCACTATCGCGGCGAAGGAAGCGCGGCGGCGCTCAGAAGTTGGTCTTGACTTTGTCGATGCGGGACTTGCGGACCGCTTGCTGGATCTGCCTCTCGTGTTCCTTGAGCATGTCTTCGATGTTCCCACCTGGGGGCATCAACGGACCCGAGTAGTGGATCCGTCTGATTCTGGCGCCGTAACCCTGCGTCACAGTGTGGGGATCATCAAGAACGATGCATGCGTTGCGAGGAGAAGCAGCAGTTGCGGCGGGAAGAACTTACTGGTGCCGGATCTTTGATGCCTACTGGGTCGTCTTTCCTATCGAGCGCGTGCTTCTGGGCGGGCTCAGCCACGTCGAGGCGATTACGTCGGGACTTTGCAGCGTTTCTTGCGGCGAGCGAGCCGGAGATGTCGGAGAAGTCTGCAGCACCGGGCTGAGGCCTGCATGACATCTGTGGCTTCAGGTGAGGGCCGTTCGGCACCCACACCGAGCTGGATGTGCGGCTGGGGACTTGCCGGAGCTGTTCCTGGTTCGGCTTCCTGGTCCATGTGGGTTCAAGTGCTCTGGGGTGCACACCAGTATGAGAGAGGCCATTTCTTGCTGTTTCTACAGGAGGCTCGATGGGGAATCCAGACCCAGTTTCATCTTGTGGGTCGTACTTCTCGCTGATGCTTTTGGGATTTGCCTGCACCTGCCGCGTCTGCCACCAAAAACAGAGGAAGAACAAGAGATGCACTCTGAAGCAGACGATTCCAAGGGTTGAAATGATCATACAGCGTCATGAACAAGACACGAAAAGCACCTGCAGTTCTGCATTGGCACCTGGTGCTAGCATTGCTTTCGAATCTATTCTTCCCGGTCTGACAGATTCACATCCACGTCCCCTGGCAACTTCTGCTCTTTGCCTGCAGAGATTCGCAGTTGCACAAAGGTGAACATGGTATCAACAGCACAATGTGGTCATCTCAGTCCTACTCAATACATTTTGCATTAAGTAATTATGCAGAAAAGGAAGGAAAAAAAAAACGGCTTCAGTGATTATGTAGAGCAGTGCATATGATCGAATACCTCCTAGCCTCATCCTGAAGTTTAGCATCATACTCCTTGCTTGGTGGATATTTTGGCAAATTTGAAGGGTCGCAGGCAAATGGCTTTGTCAAGAAGAACTGAAAAGAACATTAAGAAGATTACTGAATGTGGCAATATTCAGGAAAAGTATGTATGATACAGAAGCCCGGAATAAAGTGCAGAGGAAAGAAAACCTCCAAGATCATGTTCTCGGCAATAGAGATAGCATATTCTAAATGAAACCTATCAAATCATCATCAACGACTCAGAACGAAGAAGTGCTGTCAAATTCAAGCATTACAACATATTTATAGTTCCGACAGAAGTATACTAGATGCATATGTGATCCAATCGACGATATTATATCGACTCGAGCAATCATTTGGTGCACAAAAGAAGCTAAACAAGAAAAACTAGACCAGAAATAAGAAATCACGGCTTACTTCACTCTCGAGGGCTGATGCTGCAGTTCCTCGGTTTGCTGGTTCTATAGCAAGAAGATAATCCAAGAGAGATAAAGCTGAAGGTGGGAAATCCTTGAATGTCTCAGCAAAGCAGCGTCTATACTGATTCTGAGGTTTGAATATGGTTGCATGTGGCAGCTTTGATTTCTCCCAGTACTCATCTGATGGTGAACCGCAGAGTTTAAATATCTTGTGTAGTTGTTCCACCTAAAATGGTTTGACCATCAAAAGTTTAGATGAGAAATGGAATAACAAAAGATCAGCAGCCACCATTTTCTATCAAATTGAGAATCATAATAGAAAGTCATTTCTCGGTAACAAAATTAATCTGCAGTTTGGAAAACTAAATCAAATTTTCTGCCAAACAAAACATTCTACAACCTAGTTGAGATATGCAGAATTACTTGGATAATTCTTCAGATTCCGTGGTTACAGAAATCAACATACCTCAGTTCTTCCAGGCATGATCGGTTTCCCGGCAAACAACTCTGCAAGAATGCAACCAGAGCTCCACAAATCAACGGCAGCGCCATACTCTGTAGCACCAAGCAAAAGCTCAGGAGGCCTATACCACAAGGTCACCACACGACTTGTTAGCTGCTGATTCTGGTCAGGATTGAACAGTGTTGCGAGGCCAAAATCTGCTATTCTGAGCATGCCATTGTTGTCTATCAACAGATTTGAACCCTTAATATCTCGATGCAAAATGCCGCGACCATGACAGTGAGCAAGGCCTTCAAGCAGCTGTCTCATATAGCACTTAACCTGAGATTGATATGAAGGCGATCAGAGGATACATGTTCGAACAAGAAGTATAAACAAAGGACTTTAGTTATAGCAAACGATGTGATATAAGATACCTGTGGTTGAGTAAACCTGGGACCTGACCTAGCTAAAAGTCCAGCAAGATCATGCTCCATGTACTCAAAGACAAGATACAGGTTGCATGACATCCGTGATGTAACTATACCTTCAAGCTTTATAACATTTGGGTGATCGAGTTTACGCAGAATATGGATTTCCCTTGCCATAAAGCGGACGCTTTCAGGGTCCATATTAACAAATCGCACTTTCTTGAGCGCAACAATTTTACCGGTCTCAAGATCGCGGGCTCTGAAAACATGACTATAAGTTCCTTCTCCAATCTGAAATGGAATGAGTTCAACGAAGCACGACCGTAAGTACTGCCACCACTATTACCAGGGACCGGAAAATTTTGTATTCTAGACTACCTTTGATTTCAAACTATGCAACAAAAATTAGTATGTTAAACTCTGATACAATAGCATGCAGACCATCTATATAACATTAAAGAGTGATGCAATCAGACAACATCTGAACCAAAAAACATAATGAGTTTCAAACACAAAATTTTCATAAGCAGGACCAATAAAGCAGAAGAATTTCATTCTCTTCATGGATTTATTCAATGAAATTATTATGGTTAGAGGTTCTTTCACCAAAAAAATCTGGAATCTTCATTTTGAGGATGAAATCATTTAGTTTCTTGTCAATAGTTTCATTTGTTTAAACATTTTCAGAATTATGTTTGCCATAAGCAATCTTTTCTCTTGATTATGGTTTCACATCACTGCACAATTTCTACATGAATATCAGCATTGGAAGATCCATAATTTTTTTGCAGTCAAGACAGGAGAAAAAATAAGCACATAACTTTTGGGCATCTTGATCGCGGATGGGAACTTGGTGATTTTACCTTACAGTAATCACAATGGAGGAAAAAAGAAGCCTATGTAAACTAGATAATCGATTCATTTACTAAGATCTAATCAGTTCAATTCCCGATCCAATAAAAGAAGCTCATTCTGATCTTGCCATATAATAAGAATCATGATCTATCAAGAAGTTCAAAGTTCAGAGAAGTCTTTGTCATGATAAAACTAAACTATACACGAAAGATATTGTTTTAGAACATCAAAACGATTTAATCACAACCTATCCCAGGTTGTATTCATCAGATCATTAATTCTCATGATTCCCTTTGCACTTAGTCAAGCAAGTTGAGTTAAGGTTTTCTTTAACATCAATGAAATGCCACATCTTCCTGCAGATATTTCCTTCTCTGGAGCATAAAAAAAACAGCTATGCTTACAGCAAAGATGACAAGCATATAGAAATGCAATATTAGACATAAAGAAGAAATGGAGTCGTTTAAAGAGAGAGGCAAAGAACAGAACTCTAACCTTGTCTAGTTTCTCAAATGAATCTCCTCTCCTAGGCAACCACCCCTTGATTGCTTCTCCGGCCACCGTCGCAAGCCAAGAAGGCCACCCTGCTGCAACATACTCTCCTGTAATACCATCGGGCACATCCACAATTCCCATATCGTCTCCTGTGTTATTGGCAACACCAATAACTTCAGAACCATCTCTACGTGCCCCGACATCCACCGTAGCCCGTCTCTGGTGCGCCCCAACTTTCGTCACCCTGTCAGCGACTGTGTCTTCTTTCTTCTCTTCATCATCGGATGATGACAACGAGGTGGAGTCTGCATCGTCCGGTGTCTTAGACAAGAATCTTGAACTGCCATGGCTTCCGCTGAGTGCGACATTGATGATGGCTGCCACGACCTCGTCTTTCTTCGGGAGTGTGACGAGACGACTCGAGGACTTGCTTTCCTCTGCCACGCCATCCTCATCAAGGTCGATACCTTTGGAACAAAGGCAGCCCATAAGCAGAAATCTAGGACAACCTCTACCTCATTTCCATGTGCATTGACCCATAGTATGGTGCGTCCATTCTGGAATTGCAACTGCAAACACGTCTGCCCCCAAATCTCCAGGAACGCACCGATTTCCCCTCTGCAATTGCAAAAATAATCGAACTCCCTTCCCGAATTCTGCAAGAACGCCGTTCAATCCAGAAAATCCCCAACTCAACGCGGAACCAAACTCAAGAATCTCGGAAGACCGTATCGAAAGCTACCGCCTTTCTGGGTCGAAGGGCACGGGAACCGGGAACAAATGACCGAATCCCCTCAAGATCGAGAACAAAAGCCCGAGCCCGTCGAACCCCAGAGGAAAGACGCCGTGGGGGTCGCGGAACCGGATCAAGATGCCACCTTGATGCGGGAATCACGAGCACCGGTGGCTGAATCGTGGTTTTGTCGGTTCACTTCTCGTCGATAGTCTTGCGGTGGAGCTTTCCGCACCGCACGTGGCTCTTTTTCTTCATTTTCGCCGTGAACAGAACCGAGGGAAAAGCGGAGAAGACGATCAAATTTGGATAGGAAAACAAAATCAAACTATTAACGTAAAAAATTGTGCTTTTTCCCTGCAACCGATCGACGACAACAAAGGGAAATGATAGGTTCCGGCAAACCAAACCAATCGAAGAGGTGGGAAACGGAAGCAGAGGCGCCTTTGTCGGATCCCCATCGCCCTAAAATCTCGCCCAGCCTATGGATTTCTTCCTCGCCTGTCTTCACAGCCAACAGCCCTAAATGGGTTGGACTCTTCCCCTCCATCGGAAGAGAGCAAGTCGTTGATGCGAGGCTGCGCGCCAACCAGCCTTTCTGCCGTTATGTCGGGTTATTTTACACACTAGTCCTTTTTATATTTTATTGTTCTATATACACCCTCATTTTCTTACCGAAAGCCCCCCTATCTCTTAGATTTTGCACATTAGTCCATCAGTTAATTTGATACAATATTCTAAATATACATTTCACTAATCCCATTAACTCACTAACACTAGACTAGATTTATCCCTACAAAAATAATAAAACTTTTAATACCGATCTAATTGGAATATATCACTCGATGTTTACCGATAGAATCAAGAATAATTTCTGTAACATATAATTTAACATCGACATATTAATTTATTTTCATTTGTCATAATTTAATTCAATGATATCATGTGGCATACATCAATGTGACATTCGATATATCGGTACTATATCGATATGATAAATTTTCAACATCGATATATGATCAATATTTACATTTTGATTTAATAACAGCATTTTGAACCTTTTATCCTTTTAAAGAATTTGGGCATTAATTATATTTCAGTAAATGATAAATTGACTTATGTCGGAATTAAGAAGCAAATGAGTAATTTAAGCAGTAAGATTGATCTAAATTGACTGTAGTTGAAAGTAAAAGAGGACTGTTTCTAATGTGCATAATGGAATTAATTAGTATCATTTCTTGCTACACACTTCTCAGTTGGATGAACAATTTCTAGAAACAATCCTTTTCTGGAAGAGCATGTGATCCATTTTAACAGTGTGCACAAAGTTCAAGCTTCAGAAGTCAAGTTCATGTTTGCATTGAGAACCACTCGGAGCATGGATAACCAGGGTTCCTCACTTGAGCACACAAACGAACTAGGAGATGACAACAACGGGATAGATAGATATCTTATGATTTCAATCTGGAGTAAGAAGAAAGCGAATGAACTTGGTCATCGATGGTAGTTGAGGATACAATGTATCTTCGTGAGCTCGATGGCCATTCCTTATCGACTACGAAAAGCTCGGTCCGAGCAGAAATAAACTGTGTAATGCCTCGAGAAGAAGATGGGAGATGAGGCCAAGTTGCAGCGTGATATCCTCTCCTTCGATCTGGGAAGTCCAACCGAGAAGAAATCCTCAAAGCTTCATCCAGTATTCCGGACAGTATCTGTGGTTGATGTGTGCTTAGGATCCTAACTATCTTACGGCAGACTCAATTCTCAGCGATAATGATTCATTCCAAGCTCCAGAAAGCAACAAGAGAGCATGATGATTCTGTCAATGGCATTGGTTGCTGAATTGCTCAGTTCAATGTAATCCGCAGATTCATCTTTCTCTATTTAGGTCGCAGTTTGCGAGTTCAAGCTGTCATAAATGCAAATGCTGCCTCCAAAGACGAGTCTGATTAGAAATATATGCACGAATCTTACGGCATTGGGCACCGGGAATCGAGCAGATCCCGATGCAGAATCCCGCAGAACAACCATACCCCTGGCGAAAGAATCCCACGAATCAAGCGGCTGATCTTTTCTATAGCCAAACTAAGATGATCCAGGGTGGATTGGCGTGCCATTTCTTGATCCTTTCCCTCAATTCACATAAGCCAGTTGACGAGTAGAAGCTTATCGCTGATCGATACTCTGGCTGGCCTATATATACCAATGCCTGCGGCAGCAGATGCTGGCCAACCATCGCCGATGGCAGCAACGAAGCAGCGGCTTTGTTTCCTCGTCATAACTTGCTTCTTGATTCGCGTTCATGGACACCCCAACTACGCTGATGCGTTGCGCAAATCCATCTTGTTCTTCGAGGGGCAGAGGTCGGGTCGGCTTCCCCGGGATCAACGGATTACTTGGAGATCAAACTCCGGCCTTTCCGATGGCTCGGCTGCCAATGTAACATCGCTCTTCATGCTTGAATCGATGGATTAGTATTCCAGCGAGGTTATCGAGCTAGTTGCGTGTGGTTTCCATTGAGCTGTAGGTGGATCTGACCGGAGGCTACTACGACGCCGGGGACAACGTCAAGTTCGGGTTCCCGATGGCCTTCACGGCCACCATGCTGTCGTGGAGCGTGCTGGAGTACGGGAAGCGCATGGGAGGCGAGGTGGGGAATGCGAGGGCCGCCATCCGCTGGGCCACCGACTACCTGCTCAAGGCGGCCACCCAGACGCCGGGCAAGCTCTACGTCGGCGTCGGAGACCCCGACGCCGACCACCGGTGCTGGGAGCGCCCCGAGGACATGGACACGCCGAGGGCGGTGTACTCGGTGTCCAAGACCAACCCGGGGTCGGACGTGGCGGGGGAGACCGCGGCGGCGCTGGCCGCGGCCTCGCTGGTGTTTCGGGTGACCGACCGCGCCTACTCGAGGCGGCTGCTGGCCGTGGCCAAGACCGTGATGGCCTTCGCCATGAAGTACCAGGGCAAGTACAGTGACTCCCTTGGAAGCGTCGTGTGCCCGTTCTACTGCTCCTACTCGGGTTATCAGGTACGCATCGTACAACCTTTCTCTGTGATGGAGGAAGAAGCTATAATGCCTCTGTTGCAATAAACATAAACTACTGCACGTTTGATTCTGGAATTCTTTCTCTTCTGTTTCTTCTTCGTCTTGTAGTAATAGTTTGGCCACCTATATGCAATAGGTCAGACCTCACAAACATATGCTGCTAACCAGCTGACTTCAACCCAAACTTTTTCTTTGTGTATCAAAACATTTTTGGTCAATATTTACCTTAAAAAAACATTTTTAGCTTTTTTTCGGATTTTAATAGTAATGTGTTTAGTTTAATGATAGGATGAACTACTATGGGGTGCCTCATGGCTATTCAGAGCAACCAATGATGCCTCCTACCTCAACTATCTTAAATCTCTAGGAGCAAATGACAACACTGACTTCTTCAGCTGGGATAACAAATTTGCAGGAGCTCGAGTTCTTCTATCCAGGGTAAAGAAATGAAGAGAGAGAGATAGAGAGATTTAGTTGTTTCTTTGTTGTTTAATGCAGAGTGGTTCATGTTGTTCGTGCAGAGAGTACATGTAGACAACAACATGTCTTTCGTTCAGTTTCAGCAGCAAGCTGAGGACTTCATGTGCAGAATTCTCCCCAACAATCCTTCCTCCACAACACAGTATACTCCAGGTTAGAACAGTACATAAATCCCATTGGAATTTTTGATCTCCTTTTTCTCTGCTAGCTTAATCCAGTGAGTTCAATACAGGAGGACTGATGTACAAGCAGAGCTCTGCTAATCTCCAGTATGCAACCTCCATTTCCTTCTTGCTCTTCACCTACTCCAAGTACATTGCTTCTTCCAAGCACAGTTTCACCTGTGGCAGCCTCTTGATCACTGCAAGTTCCCTGAGGTCTCTTGCCAAGAAACAGGTGACTCTGCTAGTCTTCACCCTTCAAAGATGTCATGCATGGAGAAACAGGTAACTCTGCTAGTTCACTGACCCTGCATTACATCCTCAGGTGGACTACATTCTTGGAGAGAACCCTTTAAAGATATCATACATGGAAGGGTTTGGTGCAAGATTCCCACAGAAGATACACCACAGAGCCGCCTCCCTGCCCTCCTTGGCCACCTACCCTGGTCACATTGGTTGCCAAGACGGTTTCCAGTTCTTGGACTCCAGCAGCCCTAACCCTAACATCTTAACTGGAGCTGTGGTTGGTGGCCCCGATCAGAATGATGCATTTACAGATGATCGGAAGGACTTCAGTCATTCTGAGCCGGCCACCTACATCAATGCTCCGCTTGTTGGTTCTCTTGCTTACTTGGTTGGGAGCTATGGCAATGGTTAACTGTTGCAGTATGTTTGCAGCTTTCTTAAAGGTCAATGGCAGGAGAAGATCCATGTAGCCATTGTAGCTTATGTTAAGGAATCTTAATCTCGAACTTCTTTATACAAAGTAGATGATTAAAGTGTTCTAAGTAGTTATATAAACAACAGATCTTTCTACTCGTTCACTAGAAAATCCCACTCTCTTATATTTTTTGATAGATTAACACAACCAAAGAGAAATCTGTGTGAAGATTAAGATAAGATCATCCATCCTTCGGAGATGAGAACATCCAAAGTGTTGTTGGAACTTGGAACCACGAGATTCACATGTTTGCTCGCTGCCCATGTGAGACCTGACATGAGTCATTACTGCACGCCTTGCCTTCTTCAAATTGACTGCAACATTGTCTCACAGTAACAAAGACCATGTTTATTATCGTTCACCTTGGAGCAGTGGTGGTCAACATGAAAAGGTCTTCTTCCCCACATCAACCCAACAAGCTCATATCACCTTTCTATCCCAAAGTCTGAAGCCAGGAAACATAAAAGGATCACTTCTCTGGTGGCTACTTCCCTGTATTCTTCAAATCCCAGCATGGATTCACCTTCAAGATCCCACCTTTTTGGTGATTCAACTCACAAAACCTTGTTGGGATTCCTCCTGTTCCTGTCCCTGGCCCCATCATTTGCAGAGACCCAGATTTCCGACGAGCTGACCGCCTACCAGATGCTGGAGAAGTATGATTTCCCCAAAGGGATCCTCCCACAGGGCGTGCAGAGCTACGTCCTGAACCGCGACGGGAGCTTTGAGGTGTATCTCAGCGGCGACTGCGAGTTCGAGGTCACCGGGGGCTACTTGTTGCAATACAAGAGAAGGATCACCGGCACGGTGGGCGTGGGGTCGTTGACCAACTTGCGAGGCGTCAGGGTGAAGGTCCTCCTTCTGTGGTTCGGAATCAATGACGTGGTGAGGAGCGGCAACGAGCTCAAGTTCTACGTCGGCCCGCTGTCGGCGTCCTTCGGCTTGTCCAACTTCGAGGAGTGTCCCAGCTGCCGCTGTGGCTTCGTCTGCGCCGACGCCATGGTCTCTGATTCTTAGCATACTGGTGTTGGTGGGCATGGAGCATCTCGGACCTCTGTCTCTGCTCTAACTCTGGATTCCATGGATGTGTGGGGATGATGGTTTAATCTCTTCGCCTTCGAATAATTGCACATTGTGCTTCGGTTGAAACATCGCCTCATGCCGAATCATGTAGTTGGAAGTGTTTAGGACTTGTGTGCTCCGTTGTTGCAGTTCTTCGTTGTAGTAGATTGGTGATGAAGAGATTGGAGTTGGGTCACTCTTCTAAGCTCAACTTTTATCCCACCAATCCAACTTCAAGCAAGATCGCATTAAGAATGTTTTGAACTTTGATGTGAATGTTGGGCATCAAGTATTATGCTTTCTTGGTCTGTGTTTGATTATATTTCTTTTGATCACAGATACAACTATACGTTTCAGAGGCAGTAAAAATATCAACCAATAACTTTGATTGAAGAATCAAAACAGAGAGGAAGCCCAAAGCACAAGAAGAAACACAGGAAAGATGATGCCTTTCCTTCCCAAAGCTTTTCATCGAACACCAGCAAACACACTGTATCTCTCTCACATTCCTCTTAAGAATCTTATCAGTTCAAGGGTGAATGAAGTAAATAGGTTCAGTGACTTGTTTCGTTTCAGGAGAAGGGTGAAAGGCCTACCTGAAGAAGAAACGTGATAAACGAGCATAAACAGCAATGATTGAGCACATAATGGAAGAGGCTGAGACCTCTTGTGAGACAGGTTGTGCCATGAGTTTCATGAGGAGCAGCTGACAGAATGTCCTTCCTTACTCGGAACTGTCTGCATCCTACAAGAACTCAAAATCTTATCTCACATCAAAAGAGAAACAACGTAGTCGTTCAAAATGCATTCATCAACCACAATATTTTCTAGAGAATGATAGCCTGGAAATGCTTCTTCTGTCAGTAGCAGCTCAGATGACAGCCACATGTGCTTTGAAAAGCCCCTAATTGTCCTATAAGAAAACAAAAGATCGCCTCACATCATACAGAAACATCTAAGAAATTTGATGAAAAGTAGTACAAAAACACATTTACCAAATACATTTTCCATTTGAGTGTTATTGAAGCTCATGGGCTGTGAAGTATTATTATTTGATTTCTGCAGCGAAGGTGAACAGAATTAATTACCCAAGCAAAGTCATAAAGTGCGTGCAAGCAATTGAGGATTTCTGCAGCATTGTTGGATGACAAGATCATAACTCCAACAATTCCATGTGCAATGAAGATGCCCTTCTCATGTGGGAGTCTATCCTAACATCTACCTGTGGAGGTGATGGTGACATTGTGATCAGGTGGAGGGAGTTCGGTCATCAACATGTGAAGGACACTCACGCGGCGAACACCCACCCGACTCGCACCACTGATGCGGCTTGCGGGCCCCAAACATGACCCCACCTTCTGCACACGGGGGGTCTCGTTTGAGGTTAATTTATCGGATCCGCAGCTGTAACGGTCTGCGTTGGATACCGTAAGCTTAGTACTGTTAGAACTCTCTTAAGATATTTACCTAAAAGATAATTTGATAATTTAATAAAAATAATAAAAAAAAGAACATCAAATTTACATTATTCGATCAATTGGTTTACATCCACGAGCGAAGGAGGAGAAAAAAAAACCCAAAATAAATAATCAGATTTTCTTATGTACATCTGACTTCAAAGCTCATACCCTTATTTATAATTTAAACAAAAAATAACAAACTTGATTTTTTTGATGTGGAACTATATGAGATTTTCAAACTAACAATTACACAACAAATATGATCCGATCCCATTACTGGTGGTTAGCGGACTGTCCTATTAATCAAATAGTTTTGCCCATCGCATGCCAACGATGAAAATATGCAAATTTATGCATATGCACATGCAATTAGTCATGCATTATCAATTTTTTTATCAGAAATGGTACCAGATAATTTACCGAAAAAGAAAACAAACTTTTACGAGATGACATCTCATATTTAATTTTTATCCATAATTATTTTATATTATGATTAAAATATTTTTAATAAAATTATAAAAGAATAACGATTGAACTGATTGTTTTAGATAAATCCGACACATCGATTAAATTAAATCCTAATTATTCAATTTATTTTAATTATATCTTATATTATCCCTTAATTTTTGTTAATGATCTTCACCTCCTCTTCTCTTTCTCTTCCTTGTCACTTTTCTTCCTCCACCTCCGCATCATCCTCATTCTCCTCATTTTCTTATTTTTCTTTTTTATTGCCCCTCCATCCTCTTCCCCTCGTCCTTATAGTTTATTTATAAAAATCGTTATACTTGAGTTATACTTATTCATAAAATATAATAAAAAATTATTTTATATATAAAATTATCTTAAATTCATCATAAAAAACTTGAGTTATCCTATATATATATATATATATATATATATATATATATAAATTTTTAAATAAGAGTATCCTAAATTATTGAGAAAAGTCATTACCTTCAAGTTACACTCAAGTAACACCCATTCATTTAACATATTTAAAAATATATTAATTTTTATAAAAAATTATCCCAAAAAACTCATGACACTTACTAATACAATATATTAAATATATATTAATTTTTATATAAAATTATCCTAAATTCATCATAAGACTAATCACAAAATCCTATATTTTTTATTTTATATTTCCTATATTGACTCAGTTATACTCAAAATTAAAATAAGTTAATTTTGATTACCTAGCATATTTTAATATTATTATTTTTATTTTTAGATATTTTAAAGACAATTAATTATTAAAACTTTGAGAATTCTACTTAGTTTTTTTTGTAAGTAAATTATTTTTTGGTAAGTTAAATTTTACTTAATTTGATTGTAACAAAAAAATATATTAATTTTTTATATATTAGAAAACTCAAGTTATCATAAAAATATATTAATTTTTATCCAAAATTATACTTAGATTACACACGAGTTACTCTTATTCATATAATATATTAAAAAAATATATTAGTTTCTATATAAAATTTTATTTAATTCATTACCAAATGAAAAGGCTTGAGTTATCCTAAAAAACATATTAATTTTTATATAATATTATCATATCTAAAACACCATTACACTTGAGTTACACTCATTTATAGAACATGTTAAAAAATATATTAATTTTATATAGAATTATCTTAAATTCATCATAAAACTCTATATTTTTTATTATCTATTTACTATATTGACTTAGTTGTACTTAAAATTAAAATAAGTTAAATTTGATTACTTTTAATATTATTGTTTTTATTTTTAGCATAATTAATTATCAAAACTTTGAGAATTCTATTGTAATATGATTTTGACAAAAATTTTACTAGTTTTTAATTTATAATAAATTTAGAATAAACCTATATAAAAATTTATATATTTTAATAAATTTTATGAATAAGTATAACTTGAATGTAAGATATTTAATCCGAACCAACATGGTTTGAAAGGATTTGACTCCAATCTACCTGATTCAAATCGAGTTGACTCGAAGATCAATTTGATTTATGAACTAATTTGTATAAATATATATATATAATATAATATATTTTAATAAATTAGAGTGTCACTCAAGTATAACTTGAATATAAAATATCCAACCCAACCTAATCTGATTTAAATGGATCTAACTCGAATTGACCTGATTCGGATCAAATCGACTCACAAATGGATCATGTATAATAATTTTTGGAAAGCTTAGTTTGAATGCAATTTAATGCATGCCATGCATAGCGAAGTTATAAAGGATCCTTCAAAACCTTCCATTTCATTTCCTTGACCTCATATTTGTTCACTTTGATTTGTTCAAATTATTTTTGATATTTATTATTTAACATATGAATAAATGACAATGGAATTATAATGCAATAAATATTACCGTTATAAGGATTATTTTTAATTAATAATAATAATATTTTTCTTTGACATGCGAAATAAATACCCGTTCGATCAAGATCAAACGGTAGCACGCATCTCAAACGATCACTGTCGGATCCTACGGGGTGTTGCTATATAGACCCATGTCCTCCGTTCTACCTTGCGGGACACTTTTCTTTTTCCCCCCTTCCCCATCCATCGGCAGCGTGAGACTCGCGGGGCGACCCCTTTTCGCCTCTCTCGTCACGGGGAAATAGCGTGAAGATGAAGGAAGACGAGAGGTTCTGTTAATCACTACAGAGGAAATTTTTGGCGATCGTGAGTCTCGGTGGATGAATTCGAGCAGCTCTTTTTCGGAGGAGCCAAACCCGTAGATCGAGGTACCGGTTTATCTCTGCTTCGTTCCGATCCCGAATTCTCGAGGTTTGGGACTCATCAGAGTCTGCTCTTTTCCTGTGGGTTTCTGGAACTATTTCTAATCTCTTACAGATCGATTTCTTGCCGTGCTTCTTACCATTAATTTGCTTTGTTGTTCTTCAACTATAAAAGGAATATTGAATGGCGATCGAATGTAAAAACCCCCCTACGCGATGTTCATTCTTCCTATTCTATTGTTTCTTTAATTACTTTGGTGGAATAACAGATTCAGAGGAAGAGGGGCGTCGTCGCCCAAGAGATCTCTATCGCGCATCTCGTGGGAGTACATCAATGGGCAATTGTAGTAGCTGTTTCCATTCGTTCGCAAATGGGACGTATCCCTACTTACGATCTGCAAATCAGCAGACCCCTAACTCAATTGCTTCCTATTGGAATAATTAGAGTGATGATACGTGGATAGGAGAGTTGTCTGCTAACTGAATCGGTGGTTCCCATGCTGCCTACTTCCTCGATACAGGAATCTGGTGCTGGTGTTAGGAATTGACCTCCACATGCCATCTTCAATGCCTTAATTGCATGGATCCTAAAGAAAATGGTCGTATCGAAATGGATTAAACCAAGTAGCAGTATGAATTAATTGTAAGCTTTCCCAGGTTTGATTGTAGTTCTAATAATTGTAGTACATAGAATAGAAGCTAGGATTTGACCTTGGCAGTTACGTGAAGGAACCGCCAATCTTCGATCAACCCTCTAATAATTGTCTCACGTAGTCTCCGCTGCAGAAGGCAAGAGTTGTCCACCGAACAATATTCCCCTGCTTGTATTGCAGTGGGGGCTTAAATACGACAACGAACACCAGTATCAACGCCATAATGCTTGCCTTGGGACTCGTGACAACAATTTACATGCCTAAGCAGTCACGTCTTTGGAAGGCTTAGCAGTATTTGTACTCGAATACCGGAGAAAAGAAAGCCCAAACTAATGCGATGCGAATTGTTCGCGTCACCAGTTCTCTTGGAAGCTATGGGGCCACTGCTGCTTCCAATCACCAGGCAGCACAGCATCGGCCTCTTGTTATGTAGGCTGCTGTGCCAACCAGGCTTATGTGGTCCAGAGGGAGTGGGGCCCTTCGCTCTAACACCCAATTCGTGCCGTGTGTTACGGCACGCTACTTTGGGAAGTCCCAATTCGCGCCCACAATTTTGCACCCACCAAACCATGGTGCGACCTCCAATTGTCGTCTGGCGACGCCCGATAGATCACTAGTTTGTGGTCCATAATATCGACGTGCCTGTTCATAATTCGCTTCATTGATGGAATGATGGCCTGAACGTTTACAGCATTTCGGCTGTCCCCCATTGTTGTTTCCCTTTTGCTGGTACAACCATCGTCAATCCATTAGTGCGATTTGGAGGACTAGTAAGGCTTGTTTCTGAATATTGTTTTTGTAGGTGAACCGAGATCTTCATATTGAAGGTCTTTTGGCAGCGGCAGACACAGGGAGGAGCAATGGATCATCAAGAGGGAAGCAACGACATAGATGGCATGGAGGGCGCGTGGCGGGAGATAGAGAGGAATGGATCGGGGTTGTACGAGAATGAGGAGGCTGGGAGTATGAGGGAGCCACTTCTGAGGAAGCGCACCATGAATACAACCTCGCAGATCGCTATCGTTGGCGCCAATGTCTGCACCATCGAGAGCTTGGACTATGAGTAAGGCTTGATCTTAAATTATCTACTGGGTTGTGGTGGCATACGCACTACCATCTTTGTTTGAGTACTTATTTCGTAAAGTATGCAACTTTCCTATTTTAAAGTAGTCCAGATGCAATTTTGTGTGTTTTTTTTTTCCCTCTCTTCTGTCGATTTGGATCATCTGTAAACTGCAGTTTAACATGTAGTTGACTTTGTTGGAATATTAAATTAGAGCATTATATAGCATTAGGAGTTTGATCAAGATTAGATGTTACAATATACTTTGAAGGAGTCATGGTTTTATATATGTCGCATGTAGCCTTCTAAATCAATTCTTAGAGAGCATTGATGAATAAAAAATTTAGATTATTGCCTCTAGAACTCTTTTATAATTCTTCTTTGTTAATTTTTAGATTTACCATCTTCAGAGCTATTCCTCAACAGGCTTGAACTAGGAGACTATTCTAATTTCCATCTATGGTATCATCTGGTTTGCAGAGATATTTTCAGCATGAGAATGTGAGAATAAGTGAAGAATTATATAAACAATATGAGATCACAATTTACCAGAATTGATTACACTAAATTTCATAACTAGTCTTGTACCAATAGCAAGAACCATAGACCTTGCCTATCTCTGTGCACCATCTTCTTTCTATGTGATTTCAGAACAACATGGTGAAGATTATATTTATTTTTTTCTTCTCAGCATTTTATAAATAATGGTGTGGCCACATACTTAAATATTCTTAAAATGGTTTTTTAAGAGGATTTCCATGACTAAGATTTATAAGGTTGATTCTGATTAATTTTTAACGCCTTCTTGTGACACTCAAATTTGATATCTAGAAATTTTTGTATGTTTTATCCTTAATATATATGCCATTTGCTGCAACTCGATTATTTTTTCCCTACCTATTTTATGAAGTCAAATAAAACTTCAAACTTGTTATGCTATATTTGTAATGATGGATCACAAAATCAGTATTATTAGATCATCATGAACTTTCATGTTGTTTTCAAATTGTTTATGAGCATCAGACCTGGTATCTTTTTTCTTTTATGCTTAGATAAAATGTCTTGGGACTGTCATATGGCTATTTGTTAATCATAAATGATCTCATTTTGTCTTAGAATTGTGGAAAATGATCTTTTCGAGCAAGACTGGCGGTCGAGGAAGAAAGTCCAGATATTCCAGTACATTGTCCTCAAATGGACTCTTGCTCTTCTGATTGGTTTGGCAACAGGGCTAGTTGGCTTTTTCAATAACCTTGCAGTTGAGAACATTGCTGGATTTAAATTGTTGCTGACGAGTAATCTTATGCTTGAGCACAGGTAAAACCAACTTACGTTATCACCATTTTTTCTGAACATGCATGCCATTGAAATTGGCTGAATTACTTTCTGCTGTCAAATAAAAAAACCTTGCACACAGCGACAAATAAATGTTAATGGCAAATATTATAATGCAACAAGCAGCTCGTTGAGGATTTATAAGAAAATTCATAAGTTAAGTGCTTTTATCTTAAATATCTAGGTCCATTGCTTTCTATTTAATATGTTGATTGGTAATACAATTTGTTTTAGAGTCTTAGACAATGCTAGAATAACTTATGTTCTAGCAGACCTTTCTTTAATGTTTTTCTGTGGGAAACTGGAATATAACAAGATCCAACAGGAGATCTATTTCAAGAGTTTTAGCATGAAACAAACCAAAAGAGTTCTTGCAGAAAAATGTTTCACAGCAAAATGATGGACGATTTTGCCTCAACAGACCTTAAGTCTAACCGGTCACAAAAAAGACCTTGTTTGCAAGAATTTTTGTGGAACTTTAAATTCTAAAGAAGGCTCTAATTGTGATGAAAGACTGGATATTCCTAGCCTTCTGCATTTTTTTTCTTGATTTTCCTTTTTGTCAGATGGACGACAACAAAATTAACTTCCTGGTGATGTTTATTGTGGAATGGTTCTTTGAATCTGACAAATTAAAAGGTAAAGTGGGGATTGAACTTTGGATTCACTACCATAATCTTTATTGATTTCTATTAATCTTCGGGTGACTGGATCTATTTGTTTTAGATTGATTTCAGCTGGATTGCTAAAATTGACTGCTTTCCATAGTTTTTATTGTATAATCGAGAATTTTATGCTTGTGCATGTGCTTTGTCAAGCGTATAACAATGCATCTGAACAATTTTGGGTTTCAGAACATCTTTCAGATGCATCACAGAAGGCTAATCATAAAATATAAAAATAGTTTTTCTGGTTTCATGCTTTAATAGTTTGCAAACTGCCAGAGTTCAAGTTAATGCAAAAAGAAAATACCAAAATTCTTTCGCATTTGCAGAATAATATCAAGTAATTGGTACAATTATGGTTCCAGTACAGGTACTTCGCAGCATTTTTAGCCTATTGTAGCATCAATGCAATTTTGGCAGCATCTGCAGCTGCCCTCTGTGCTTATGTTGCACCTGCGGCTGCTGGGTCTGGCATTCCTGAAGTGAAAGCTTATCTAAACGGAGTTGATGCTTATTCCATACTGGCTCCTAGCACGCTCTTCGTAAAAGTAAGTTCCAAACATAAACTATTTTCTGAAATTTTCCGGTCTAGTTAATCACAGAGAGCTCCAGCCATGAACTTGTGAAAACACCCTCCTAAAGAGCATCATAAATTTTAAATTCACATTCCACCACAGAGGTAGATGTTAAGTGATGATAATGCACATCCACTCTTGATTTTTTTTATCGCTGCCAATTAGTAGAGGAAGAAAACCATCATAGATGGTTTAAAGACAATCTACAATTGAATTTGCCTAATTTCTTTTTATCTTTCTTCATCCTGTCTTCTCTTGAAGCACTCCAAGCAGTAGACAAGTGCTTGCTTTAAATATGTGACAGTTCATCTGTAGAGCAAAATTATAACTGTCTTACCTAACTTCCTTCTTTGGTTATAGTTGGACAAGTAAGACACAAAGCTATCACTAGTTTTTTTTCTTTTTTCCAAAAAGCTGTAACTAGTTGATCTATGCAAAATTCTTCATAAGAGGGGATCTTTCATGATGAACTTTATCTTTTACTAGGATATCTTTTCCAAGTTTCTTGGAGTTTTGGCCATAAGCATCCAGCTACAAACTGAATAATATCTGACATGACCATTTTTGTGACAAGGATCATCTCAACTTTCTCGAAATGTTTCTAGTTCATTCCTTTTTTCCCAATAGGAAAAAGACAAGAAATTCAGTGCTAGGACCAAGTTTGCTAGCTGATCGTCTTGTAACAACACCACTCACTTTAGGAACTTGCCATAGCGGGGGTATCAGGAGATGCGTATCTGTCAGCTTGGGAATTTATTAACCGAAAATGTTCAATTCCAATTCCTGGTCTTGAAGCAAATATAAAAACTCCATTCAGCAGATCTACCTCTAAATCAAATAAATCTTCTACCTGATTGATCAACTAAAGATCGTATGAGGTCTTTACATTATGCAGTCTGGCAAATGAAGTATCAACCGTAAACATCATTGCAAAACATATTGTTCTGCGTATGGATTAGTTGTATATAGTGCATGGTGTTTATTAATTTATATTTCTTGATTCTCTAGATATTTGGGTCAATTGGTGGAGTTTCTGCTGGATTTGTATTGGGTAAGGAGGGGCCTATGGTGCACACAGGAGCATGCATTGCCAACTTACTTGGTCAAGGTGGATCTCGCAAGTATCATCTGACTTGGACATGGCTCAGGTACTTCAAAAATGATAGGGATCGACGAGATCTGATAACCTGTGGATCAGCAGCAGGAGTGGCAGCTGCCTTCCGAGCACCAGTTGGTGGTGTTCTCTTTGCTCTCGAAGAAGCGGCTTCCTGGTAATCCTACTTTTTTTTTCTTTTGGTGCTGCAATTGTGATATTAGTTCAGCATTTATGACCATCGATAGACAATTCTGGCTGCCATATTCATATAGACTGAAACAAATATTATGGCATTTGGTTTAGCAGTAATAATTACTGGACATATGTTTCCTCAAAATTAAAATTACAGGATACTAGTTCTAACAAATAAATCAAAATCGAAGACACAATCTGCTTTTCACAAATTATTTGTGTTGATGCATCAAAATGGCATTATTTTTAGAAATGAAAGAATTTTAAATGATCATGTATTTTGAGCAAGGCAGTTTGCAAAACCTTCTTTTTTTTTTTACCTCCGGAGCTCGACAAGTGCTAGAAAGCAAGACTCTTCGAAAATTGAGATGGCAGATCTTGATGCCTCAAAAACAAGCATTATTATCTTACTCGTTGTCTTCATTTTCCTCAGGTGGCGAAGTGCGCTTCTGTGGAGAACATTCTTCACAACAGCTGTTGTTGCTGTATCTTTGAGAAGTTTAATAGAGTATTGCCGCAGTGGAAAATGCGGGTTATTTGGCAAAGGAGGACTAATAATGTTCGATGTTAGCTCAAGCGTTACCACATACAGCACTCCCGATCTGATAGTCATAATAGTTCTTGGAGTAATTGGGGGAGTATTCGGAGCCCTCTTCAATTACCTTCTGGACCGGATTCTTAGAACCTACAGCTTCATCAATGAGTAAATTCCGTACATCCACTCTGTTATTAATGATATCAATCCTAAGAAAAATTTTCGAGTCGATCAAACGATTGTATTTGATTGCAGGAAAGGTGCTCCGTTCAAGATTCTCCTCACCGTGGCCATATCTATCCTCACATCATGCTGCTCTTATGGGCTCCCTTGGCTCGCCAGCTGCACTCCCTGCCCCGCACATCTCCAAGAGCAGTGCCCGACCATTGGCCGCTCCGGCAATTTCAAGAACTTCCAGTGTCCCCCGGGTCACTACAATGACCTTGCCTCCCTCTTCCTCAACACCAACGACGATGCCATCCGCAATCTCTTCAGTTCCGGCACTGACAACGAGTTCCATATGTCTACCCTTTTCGTCTTCTTCGCTGCGGTTTATTGCCTTGGACTCGTAACATATGGCATTGCTGTTCCTTCGGGTCTCTTCATCCCAGTTATACTCGCCGGTTCTACATATGGCCGAATGGTTGGGACTCTGCTTGGCCCTATCTCGGACCTCGACGCCGGCCTCTTTGCCCTCCTTGGAGCAGCATCTTTTCTTGGTGGAACCATGAGAATGACTGTTTCAGTCTGTGTCATCCTCCTTGAGCTCACCAATGACCTGCTACTGCTACCTCTGGTGATGCTGGTTCTTCTGATATCCAAAACAGTGGCTGATAGCTTCAACAAGGGGGTCTATGACCAGATTGTTCGGATGAAGGGCTTGCCTTTCATGGAGGCCCATGCGGAGCCTCACATGAGGCACTTGGTCGCAAGGGATGTGGTCTCAGGACCCCCCGTCAGCTTTTCTGGAGTGGAGAAGGTGGGAACCATAGTACATGCATTAAGATTGACCGGTCATAATGGGTTTCCGGTGGTTGATGAGCCACCGTTCTCAGATGCCCCTGAGTTAGTCGGGCTGGTGTTGAGGTCTCATCTACTGATTCTGCTGAAAGGGAAGAGATTTTCCAAGGAAAGGGTGAAGACCGGGGTACGAGAAATGTTACAAAGGTTTGGTGCCTTTGATTTCGCTAAAGCTGGATCAGGGAAAGGACTCAAGTTGGAAGACTTGAACATCCTCGAAGAGGAAATGGATATGTTTGTTGATCTCCATCCTGTTTCGAATAAATCACCCTACACGGTGGTTGAGACGATGTCATTGGCTAAGGCTGCCATCCTTTTCAGGGAGCTCGGACTCCGGCACCTCTGCGTTGTGCCAAAGACACCGGGGGTAAGAACTCCTTTTATCTCTATAATTATAATTATAATTATAATTATGCTTAGTTTTCGTACATACTATCAGTGGTTTGTTATATTGCCAATCACTTCTACGATATGTTGGAATCCTTACATTGCCAATCACCTGTTTGCGTGCAGAGGCCTCCAATTGTAGGAATCCTTACTCGACACGACTTCATGCCGGAACACATTCTTGGACTGTTCCCTCATCGCCACTCCCACAAATAGGTCATCGCTGTACTTGTGTCTTTGCTTGTCATTGTTACTGCAATATCTATCAACATATTAATATCGCTGCAGAGGCCTTTGCATATATATATATATATATACATATATATATACGTACATATATATATATATATATATATATACATATATATATATATATACATATATATATATATATATATATATATATATATATAGCCCTTTTTATGAAAGAATACAACTTAAAAAGTAGATTGCATTCCCCCGTTGTTCTACGAGTTTTTGTGGCTCGTCGAGGAGGATAGTTTTTTCCCAATCTCTGCTATTTGGTGCTTCGTATCCGGTCATTCTCGTAATTCTTATCGACAAAGAAAAGGGCCATTGCAACGGTTGAAACACACAGCAAAGATCAATCACAGAGTGCAATACACTGTGATTGATCTTTATATATTTTGCACAAGCAGAACACTACACAAAGGAAATCTGAAGCTTTCTAAAAAATATGGTCGTGCTTATGCAATGGAGTGCAATACACTATGATTGGTCTCTATATATGTTGCACAAGCAGAACACTGCATAAGGAAATCTTGAGCTTTTTAAAAAAACATTGTTGCATTCGAAAACTGGCAATCAGAATCTACTACTAACGCAAAATATGGCTCTGTTATTGCTGGTTCCTCTACGGTCCATTCTCTCAGGGTTTAGAACACCTGTTTGGACTACAAAACAGCAACCCATCAAACTCCAACATCAAAATTAAGACCAGCCGTAACGCACGTGAAGAACAAAACATACTCGGGAAGTCAGAACCAATGATACTGATGACAAGCAAGGGCTCCAGTAAAATCAGGGGAGTATTCAACAGAAATTTTAAAATGGAAAGAAATCGAATTCCAAATAATTTTGTAGGCACATGCATATGTATATATTCATAAATGTGGATGCATGGTCTGATAATGGTCCCGATAGATCATGGGATTTTGGGTCAATTCTCCATAAAAAGCAACATTGAATGTACAGAATGGAGCGAGATAGCATTAAAATTTGCAAGAATTCCCCAACTCATTCCAGAGTCTTGAGAAGCCTGAACAAGCCAGCAGCCTCCCTGATGCGGGAGAACTCGATGCAGAATGCCTGCACCTCGATGAATAGATCATGAACTGCATATCACGACAAACAACCATAGGAATGTCATTACCAGTGTGGGACGACATGTATCATGTCATCCATGCTAATCTTTACGTACAATAATAAACTGTGTCACAACAACATTTTTTTTTTGTCACATAAACTACAACACATATTCGATCTAAGAAGACTGTCCATTTTGAAAATGTAATTTTCATTTACATGATCAAATAAACCTAAATCATCTTAAAAGTTTATCAGGAAAGTCGGGCAGTCTAACTATACACAAAAGAAGAACCCAAAATGAGAACCAGTGTGGTGTTTAGGGGGGGTTCTATATATATAATCGTATCCTTACAAGTAAAGAGATCACTATTTTAACACAACCTCTGGTCATTTAGATTGCAAGGGTCAATGTGTGCAGCCCTCATCACACTAAAATATGATTATGTACACTGTAAACTGTTGAGATATCAATAATAAGTGCTCTATGTGAACCAACTACGATCTACGTAAGCAACTACCAAATGGTAGAGTATCGCACTGACAAAAACTTAGTACTAGGGTACAGAACATCTTGATCGGCAAAGTTAGAGAAAAAAAGGTACCAGAATCCATAGATAACTAATTGATCATTTCATTACCTTTCCCTTTGCTTTTGATGGTTTCCTAACTACGCTGACACTCATGACCAACACAGGGATTTGATCCTAGATCAAAATCAAACATAAAACTGCAACAAGGACTATGACCACCACCCACTACTAAACTTATAGAGAATAGAGTTCCAGTAAAACTGTATTCTAGAGCTTGCAATGAAAAAAGACAGTTCATAACTTTCATACAAAAAGGACAAACTAACAGAGAAAAGTAAAAAACTTATGTTTAATGCAGTTAGAAGCAGAGAAACGGCAGCATAAACATCGACCATGAATGTCAGTTCCTCCACGAGAGAGCATAAGTACACTATAATATATAAGCATGCTGAAAAGCAAACTCACCATTAATGATCTTGTTCCTGATAAGACTCTGTAGAAACACACAAACCAACCTCACCAGTCTGTTTTGCATGTACTTGTCCTGCATAATAGACAAAACATCAAATTAACAATTTAGCGGTTCTGTGAGTTTGTCATAAAAAAGACAACATCAAATCCAATAGAATTTAAAGCACAAATTTCCTAGTTTTAGCATGTGTATACTAAATGAAGAACAGTAAGATCCATTGAAACACCCAACTGCTGTAAGTAACAAACATCATACATCTAAATAGCAAGACAAACAAAACCATAAGTAGACATTGTTGATATAGCAAAATATGTTTCTACAAACCTACACTTTTAAGACTTCAGGAGTACAATGATTTATAGTTTACAATGATAGTGCAATGACAAACACTAGACTGCTAAACAGTTCCAAGCATTAATGAACATGTAAACATAAACTCAATCAAGATGAAAGTTTTGGCTAAACATCCAACCAGTCATTAGCATCATAATTAGTTCCCGTGCTCTTGATGTCCGGGTATGGATTATTATGTTTCAGGTTATATCAACCAGTTTCTGACAGTATCAGCTAAAAAAGATCCAAAATCCATTTCTAGAGACTCAAAAGATTGGCATGAACAACTTACAGGAGACAATGACAACAATAAAAAAAGAAAGAAATTAAAAGATTATTGTCTACAAGGTTTTAGGTTTCTATTTCTTGGAGACAACACTTATTCGTCACTTGATTATCTTATTCAGAGTCAATGTAGACTACAAAATTAACAAGAATCTTCTGTTTTCACAATTGAAGCTCAGAAACTCAAGCTAAATGTAATGATGCTGCCTGAAAACCAGATCTTCAGTCTGACCATAAAAATAGAAGAATAAGCATAATCAAAGTACCATCAGTATCAAAAGTGCTGCTACCTATGGAGCTCTTCTGCAGGCAGAACTTGATGTCAGCTATAAACATGGCCAACTAGAGAATAAGTAATTGAATGACCACTGTGAATTGATCTAGCAACAAAATAAATTTAGACAATGGCGTGTTTCCATGTGTGCATCTAGTAATGAAACATAGAACAAAGTACAAGATATTACAGTTTCATTGGCAATTGCTATACAATGAAAGCACGTAATCTGAGGAAGAAATGGTTACACACTAAGGTCTAGAAGATGATTGATCTAACAGATGAAAGCATATGAGCTAAAACATTAGAAAAAACATTAAGGTTCTTTTCTCTCCACAAAACTCAAAGAACTTCTGTACCATTTCACACGCTTGGTCAAATATTATACTACTACTACAAACACATAAAATCTCAACTCAAATCTTATACTAATGAATGATTAATTCAGCAGAACCAGATTCAATCAACTATCATTGTTGCCTCACTGCCAATATTATCATGGTGTGAAGTGATCGTGCTGTTTCAGGTACAGGACATGTTTCGATGATTTGGTTGGACTGATCTGTACCGGTTACCAGTTGGGATCACTGTACCAACCAACACACAGTACACCAGTATCCACTGGTGTTTCAAAGAGGAACAAAAAGGAGAAGAGGAAAGGGCAATGGACGAAGGGAAGAAAAGAGGAAGGAGGAGGAGGAAGGAAGGAAGTGGCAGTGGAGGAAGAGGAAGAGGAAGAGGAAGAAGCAAACGGAGGAAGAGAAAGGAGGAAGAAGGAGAGCAGGCAGTGGGGGAAGAAGATGGAGGGAGAGGAAGGAAGAAGAGGAAGAGAAAGAGAAGGGGAGGAGGCATATGTCTCGAAGCAGCATGAGAGATGTACTCATGTTCGGGCAAAGAGGACTTGCAAATGCATACAATAAAAGTTTAAACGAGTTGAAGTCAACCCGTTTTAGTGGGTCAGAGTGGACTGCCCCGGTCCACGTACGTACTGCCTGTTTCGTACATGCTAAACGAGTTGAAGTCAACCCAGACAAAACAGCAGTCCTACTGGGAACAGCCACATGCAAATGAAATTACTCTCTTAGAAACTTTGGAAAAGCCCATTTGCTAATGAAAAATAGCATGTTTTCACCAATTAGCTACAAGCAGTGCACAAAGTAATAAAATAACTGAAAGCCAATGGATTTTTCAGCTACAAACAAGTCAGTAGATTGCAATCAATATCTTCAAAAATGGGGAACATTTGAGGATGAAAGTGTGGGAAGACCTTTATGTTTTCGCAGGATGATATACAGTTAGTGATGTACATGTGTACAAACTCTGTTGGGAGGTTAACTGCAGTTGTAAGCCTGTTTACTACTTCCATTGAGTGTAGACTCATTTCCATATTCACAAGAACCGTAAAGTACCTGCACAACCAACTCAGGAATAAGTATAACAGAATAACATATACATTACTAGTAAGCACATGACAATTAAAATGTTTTACTCTGAAATTTCAGGGGAATTCATCAACTTTGTAAGAACTTCAACAGCTATAAGTGGATTGTGCTCAACTAATTCCTACAAAAGAGAAATACGGATGCTACCAGATTAGAAACAGCATCAAATAAAAATTAACCATATAAGCAAAGACGTCACAAACCGGAAGCTTCAGGGGAGTAAGTCCGCAATGATAAACAAGTTTTGGGTCCTTTGCTAGTTCTAAAACAACTTGCTGCAGAAAGAAGCAAATAATAGTAACTGTTTTGCACAAGTATGGAATCAACAAAGGTAGGTTCAAGCCAGAAAACTATTATCAAAATTATGGCATAGAATCAAGACTTGTGAAAAAACTATATAGTTGCAATTATTTTAGTTTGGATCTACAAGCACAAAAACAATGGCCAAAGAAGGCATATAAATCGACAAAAAACTGATATAAAATTAAAAAAAACACTATTCACATAGGGAGACAATTCATATACAAATGATCCATCCTTCTTATCGTATGAAATATTCAGCTAAAACTGTTTAATTGTCTCAGAGCAAGACCTCCTGTTGGGAAGGTACAAGTGGACCTTTCAATGCTTTTGCAATCAAATCTCTAACGGCTGCTCCCCGACTGGTGTCAGCACACATGCCATAGTCCCACAACAGCTCATGATTATTATCAGGATTGAGCCACATAAGCTGTACAACAAATTTTCATTAACAAGAGATCAAAATATTGAATAATAAGCTCTGGAGTGAAATCTTACCTCTCCATCTAATACTGGAAGCATCGGCGGAGCAGGCCTAATCCACTGGGGACCCAGTCCTTCCAAAGATAAGTTCTGCAATGAACCTATTATAGCACTGTCTCTATCCTCAGAACCAATTCTTGGTTTAGCTCCTGTTAGTGCTAAATTTGTCCTGAAACCATACAATATTGGGGAAAAAAGGTGTTAGGTAAAGTTAAAATGAACCAAATCAATTCTTTCTTTTTATTTTTTCCTTATGTGGAGGGAATTGGTTGTACTCAGATGAATTAGCATCAAAGCCAAGAGGTACATCTGGATCAGGTATAACATTTTTAACCGCTGCTGCTTGGAAAATACTTTTATATGACTCGGACTGAAATCCATCTACATGTTGCTTCTGCAGCTGTTCATGTTGCAATAGAACCTAAATAACCATAAAATAGAAAAAAAAGTCATCAGAAGATCATGCCAAATCATATGAACCAGTTGTTTCAAGCAAAAGGCTTTATCAACTAAATTATCCTCACAAACCTCATACTTACATAGGACGATGAGTCAAATCCTTTTATGTAATCCACCGCTGACTGCTTCATAACCTGATAAGCAAAAATTGTGGAGACAATGTTCACCAACAAATTGTTGAGTGGGATATCTTACATGAAATGGTTAAAATAGTGAAGAAAAAAGTAAGTATCACTTCTCATAGCACTCTAAAATATGAGAGAGATAAAGAGAAACAAAATGCATCAGAAGGTTATAACTTTTTTATATATGCATCTAAAGATCATAGGTCACTTAAACAGAATAGATTCTCCCTCATTAATTCTCGAGTGGAAGGATCCACATAAAAGCCTCGCTTATCCTAGCCAGGATGTGTTAATATCCATGTACATAAGCATACATATTCTACAACATATACATATAATTTGATTAAACTTTTGAACCTGTCCATATCTTCATGACTTCATCTGTTTACTACCATGAGAACAGCAACCAAATACAAGGCAGAGTACCAACCAAATACCATTGAGCAAGACATATAAGATGCAGAACCCCAGTTTTGAACCCAAGAAATATTCCTGATATATCTGAAAAATAAAAAGGAACCAGACAAGCTGCATGACACATATACTAAGAACTGGTGCATAACCAGTCTAGTTTGTATATATTATAATATTATATAATAGGCATCAAGGGACCCAAGGGGTTTCACCAGGAATGGAACAGAAGTTACCAAGAAACAGGAACCAAGGAACTGGTTTCATCTGGGGTTAATGGTGGTGATTTTTGCCCAACCATTCAGTCCAACCTAAGCATAAAACCAGGTCCATCTGCATATAATACTGTCTGAAATCCAGGTCTGGACATAATTTTGTACTTAATTGTAAAAGTTATAGTCCAGATTTATAATTGGAGGAATTGATTTTTTCTACCTAGTCTCTTCAGAATTCAAATCATTCCATCTATCACTTAAAGCAAAAAAAAAAATCATGAACTGGTTCCTTAAATAGCTGTAAGTTGTATAAGACATTGATTGCTGAAGGAAGAAATGATCTTTCTTTCCCCTTCTCACCACAGCCTAATTCTTTGACCCCTCATCACTTCTTGGCCGCATGATTCGTTGTGCCTACGAGGGATTATATTTGCAACTTTTTTTAATTCAAAACAAACACATCTCAAACTAAGGTAAGGTTGCTAGGCATGATCATATGTACTTGATATAAAATAATAACTGGTAATTACATAGTTCAATGATAAATGAAACATTTTTACTAACTAACTGGTAATTATACAGTCCAGAGAAGATATGACTCTAGAAAAATTTTGACCTAAATTATATAGAAGCTCCTGAAATGATGTTTTTTCCTCACTTTTTATTCCTCTTGTACTATTTCATCACATTTAAAAATTATGCAAATTATTTATGTGACTAACTAAACAAATCTAAATCCAGAGAAATAGCTACCAGAACAAATGCAACTGAAAGGGGATGAGACAAAAGAGCAAACCTCTTTGTTACTGTTCCCACCAATAGATCCCAACAGAAGTTGAATAAATGCCATCTCCATTTTATCTAAGGCATCATCTGTTGCTGCCTGTGAAGACAAATAGTAGCTTTATAGAAAAATTGAGTGACAAAAGATCATATTTTTGCCAGCATTAGAACCCAGCACTGACAAGCTAGGTGTTGTAAAAAACTATTCTGAAAGGATTCTTCAGTTTTCTACCCTTAGATTAAAGGGCAGAGTGACTTCTAGGTTTCATGTGGCTATAGACAAATGTAGAACCAGACCAGTCAAATTCAATCGACAATTATTTTATCATTTGGAATTAATAAAACAAACAGGTTTCCAATACCTTGATATACTGACCATATTGTATTAGTCTGAGAGCATACAACTACCAATGTACCAACAGCATTGGTTGGAACCAACACATCAAAATTTTGTTAGTATTCTTATTTGTATACAAAACAAATACCATACTAACCAGTCAATGCAGTTCAATAAGATTCAGGTGCATAACAATATGGGCGATTAAAACCTTGAAACAGGACAACTAGAAGGGATAACTCCTAAGATCTGCTATACAAATCGAGGAACGCTTCCATGATAACCCGCTGCACCCTAAAAGTCTTTAAGTTTGTGCACAATAGATTTCTATATGATTTATCTTTATCATGTATGTTTAGCATATAATGATTATAAGAATGCCCAATCCACCTGTCACCAACAAATCAAGCCTAATTTGTCTTGGCTAAAATAAACTTTAATTTGGATTTGATGATATTGTAGCTTGGATTTCTTTGCAAGTAAAGATAGAATTAACCACAGATACCACATAGCCAATGGTATTAATGGTTCTATGTTTCAGCCGGTATAATCAAATCTTAAAAGAAGCACCACAGTACTTGACTTGAACCATTCTGGCTGGAGACCAGCATGGATCTAACACCCAACGCATCAAACCCTATTAAGACACATTTGGTGTCATTTTGCATAACATACTATTGCTTAATCAGGAGGTTCCAATTATCTCAGTAACGATAATTTATCAAGTTATGAATTATATACATTGAATCTGAAAAAAAATATATCCAGCTTGACCTTTTGGTTCCATATCAATTTGTGAGAACTCGGTGATAGTGTAAATGATTGCTTTGTTTCTCCAGTCCACTTCCTCATTGTTTCAGATTATTTTTAGACCATTTAGCTATCGGCACCAGTTCACGTAATCACATGAAAATAATAGTGACGTGCACTCAGGAAATGTCAAAATGCAACCAATCCTTGTAATTCTAAATGTCAAGCATTTGGAAGAAATGCATCAGAAAGAAATTGCTGTACTTACATTTACAAGTAATGAAATGAATGGGTTCAACGATGATGGCTGAGAGGAATAAGTCTCATGAAGAATAGCATAAGCAACCAAACGCTGGCTGAGCTTAAGCAAAACTTTATCCTGGGTATGTGAAAAAAGTTAAAAGCAGGCCGAAGCATGAGAAAACACATTCAATTAGAGCAGCAAATTACCATAAGGAGAAGAACAAAGGGAAAGATATTACATTTGCACTATCAGAATTGATACCCAAATACCTTTGCAGGACTTATGAGTAGTGATCCTTGGCAATAAAAGATCACAGGAAGAGAAAAATTGGGCATTAAAATATCACAAAATTCATTTTATAAGAACATCACAGTAAACTTTCTTGCAAACAACTATGTTAACATATATAACTAATTTATGGTGGAATCTCTGAACAGACAAGCATTAATACTCAACCAAAAAAAAACTTCAGTCTCAGCTTCAAGAAGAAAATATAAATTGATGGGCATCAACAGATTATTATAACCTCGGTTTCTACCACGATAATGGCTGACTACATTTCCATGCAAACCTCAAAAGTTCTGCAGGATTCTAGGCGCTGTAAAGTGTGAACCAAAAACCCTTGTAGAACAAAAATATCAATAAGTATCAAATTCAATAAACAAAATGTTAACGACAAGTGAATGTTTCTAAAGAAGCTCATTTTTCATTTCACAAATACCATCAAAATCATGGTGCTGAAACTGATTCAGTTTCCTTGGGACAAGATGCATGGGGAGAGGCAGGGAGAAATTAAGAAAAAAATAGTTCCTCCAAACAGCACCAAGAGAAAGAATCCAAATAAAAGCTTCATAGTTAGGGCTCTAAAAACATAATGATTGCATTGAAATAGAAATAATTTTATGCATGTCATACTGTCACTTATACAGCTTGCTATGGGGAAAATGACAAGGCCAACATGTCGGCACCACGTGGCTAACAAATCAGCGCAAGATGACCGACATGCTGACACCGTGCTGCCAACACGTTGAGATCATGCGGCCAACACGTTTGCCACGTTTGGCCAACAACCGACTTACACAGCTGACATTGTTGACACCATGTGGCAGATATCCCAGGCCATGCGACCGATACGTCGACGCCATATGGCAGACAACGGGTTGTCGCGTGGTCGACAAGTCAAATCCATATAACTGACACCTTGATGCCACCTCCCAGCCATGTGGCCGAATCCTGGGCCTCGAGGGGTGGCCCACTACCAGCAGACAAATTCCACATGGTGAGCACATCAACTCCCCGTGGTTCCACATTCTCCAACCAAATAGCTACCCCCATCATCCAATCCATGTCACATGTTAGGAAGCTACGCAATCCCAGACTCGACGTGGGCTAGCAACAGTTACGACCGGAATCGGCGCTCCACGTTCATATGAACAACGCACCATGCGAAGGAAATGGCATCAAGCACCCACTATAAAACCAATGGTATGTCAGAACACAGATTCAAAGCCTATCCGACTTGTCCGGCCTATCCATTGACTTAAGCATCAAAGGAACATCGTCAGGAGTGCCCCGACACAGTTTTGTAGGATTTGAACGGCTAGTAGTGAAGTTCGATTTGAGACTAGCTCGGGAAAAGAACCAGGTTGGATCTGAATTCAACTTCCACTTCGAACAACCAAAAATTGACCAAACACATCCCATCTTCTTTAATTCTTGTAGAATTATAATATACATGGCATATAATGTTTAAATATACTACTTGCACATAATGGAGAGCATATGCATGTACCACTTAATTAACAACCTACATTTGCTAGTCATATGAAATGTCTCTCTAATAATAGTATCAATTTACTTAAAATTTGTATCCCATGGCAAGGATAGAATTCAGTGTCATATTAACCTCAACAGCAAGGTTTGTTGAACCAACCAGTTCGGCCGATATTTACCAGTTCAACTATCGACTGGTACACGGAACATCCCATACATATAATATGTGTGTGTGTCAGTTTTCCTCTTTTAGTTAGGGATCATGACTCCTCGCACTCGCGAGCTGCATGGGTTGCACAACCATCATTTAGTCTCGCATTGCCATTGTTCACTACTCAAATGGCCATCATCATTTGTCACTCACATGGCCTCCTCCTCCTCTTTCTCTTTCTTCCTCTTTCTTACTCCTCACCTCTTCTTCCTTTTCCTTCCACCTCCTTTCTCCTCTTACTCCCCTTCAGCCTCCTTCCCTCTTCTTACTCCCCTCGTTGCCCTCCCCCAATGGTTCACGGTACGTTCCAACATACCAACACACTGTACTCCAAAATGGACCAGAACAGGTTCAGTAATTGGACCTTCAGACCTTGCTCGACAGATTTCTCTACCACAATTCACATGTAGTGATCAAAAACACACTAAATATACTTTGTTCCTATTACAAATCACATGCTTGTTAACACTATGATCAAGTTCTGATAACTTGAAATATAACTAAAGAATCGTCCCACTAATAGCTAAATTACATGTCACCACCAAAAATTCTATCTCCTGAAAGAAAATATTGAAGCCAGGTTTCTTCACACCCTATGCAGACATTATATTCAGGAATCAGAAGAGGGATAGCTGCTGAATTACTAACAAGAATTATAGATAAAGAATAATGTAAAATAGAAAAAAACCACATAAGGAAGAAATGAGGTTGATGGGAATTTCAGTCCTATATTGGATGCCAAATTCCTACTTCAGTCTAAATAATCTGGATGAAGACTTCTGAACTGAATCTAATGGCTCAAATCTTGCTCTCAAGAGCTAACACTCCATATATACTATGCTCGATGCTCAGCTCATTTCCCATTCAGTAAGACAAACAGGAAAAAGTCAAAGTCCATAGGCTGTTCCCACCAAGCTATTGTCTTATAAACTCCACTTTTTAGAAATTTATAAATTATAACAAAGAACCTTCAGCTGCATTGATGCTTGCTGACAACAAAAATCTTGGGAGTATTAATCCAGTTGGCGTTTCCAATCCTCTGTGCTACTTTATGGTCTTCGCATAGTGCGAACAAGCACATCAAAAACAAAACAGACCGTTTGATGCAAAAATAATACAGATTTCAGATTGCAACCAGAAATTGTGAAAATAAAGACCAGAAAATAAAATTCAAAGAAAGGGCACGACAGTACTCACTTCAAATTGCATACATCCAAAAATATTTTGTTCAGTACACACAGCATTTCTCCTGCCAACGTTCCCAATCCAATAGGCTAATTTATGGTCTTAGCAAAGTATGAACAAACGCACCAGAAACAAAGACGAGACTGTTTGATGCTACAATAACACAGTTCGGATTACTACCAGAAGTCGTTACGATTGAAAAGGACACCTCAATATTCGCTAATCAATTGCGAGGATCCAAGAACATTTCGTTTAACGCATACAGTCAAATATATATATTCGAAGAAAAAAAAGAAGACCCTTTTAGTTCATATACCACATCCTTCGTCAAAAAGTAAAAAAAGAATAACCAAAAAAGATTGCACAAATGTACTCTTGATGCATGATCTTCTTGTTGATACTATTACATTATCATATCAGTATTCTCTTCATCAAATGCTAAAGCGAAAGCTTCAAACAAAGTTAGAAGAAAGCACACAAAATTATCGAATATAAACCAGAAGCAGAAGGAAAAAAGGCACTTCGTCATTATAAGTTTTCCAAGACATGGGAAAGCCAAGAACCCCAACGATACAAATTCCAGGCAGAAATTAGCAAACACGTATCAAGATAAGAGGAGGAATCCAGAGCAACCATCTTAAAACCCAAGATCAAGCAGCAAATGCCCTAATAACTCAAGCCCCCATAAACCAAATCAATCAAAAGAATCAAGAAACAGCAAAAGATGTAGGACTTCATCTCCTACCTCGAGGAGAACAGCGAGGGAGGAGCAAACCCTAAACCGGGCTTCTCGCGCGAACTGGGATAGGTAATCCGCGACGATCTCATCGAAGGGCTTCGATTCCGCGTCCAGCAAGGCGAAGAGATTCTTCGATTCCTCGATCGATAACATGGTCGCGATCGTAGGAAAAGCGATGCGAGCAGCACCAAACACCGAGAGGGTTTCCCCGGGACTTGGCGTCGACTCGTAAGTGTTCGGGGGAAAAGGGTACCGTACCGGTTAAAACGAAGCCTGTAACAGTTCCACTCATCTTGCCTATTATAACGCTATGCTGTCGGGTCGGATTCGGATCAAATCCAACTTGAGCTTATAACCTGGACGGATCCTAAAATTTAAGATCCGTATCCAAATATTAAGGGTGTGTGTTGTATATATAAATAGAGTATAACAGCATAATGCTTATTATAGGTCATACTAAGTTAATGCACTCATCAACATAACTCCCAATGGAAATATTAATTTTATTTTCCCATATAATGCATTTAGCATAATATTAAATACTTTTAATTGGATGCTTAGAACGGTTCTTTATTTTGTTCTATACTGCTCATTTCAAGATGGATAAAATGCTTAGCGTGTTAGCTAGGGGTTATTATCAAGTTGGATCCATTTTGGATCTATGCCCGGATCCGAAATCAATGAAACATATGATTCTAAAAATGAGGATCCATACCCAAAATTCTCCATGCTATAAGAACCCCTAAAGGAAAAAAATAACTCAACCATCTGAGAGAGTTGTTCATAAAACATAACAACGCTAAATTATGTTGACAATTGAAAGATTTGCCACCTTTTCTCTACATTTAGTTGTAAGTTGAGTCGATTTCTTGTACAAAGAATTGAGGCAGAAAACCATCAAGTAGCAGCAAATAAGGGGAACAAAGATGAAAAATAATTGAACTTATATTTACATAATTTCTAGTGACAATAATAGAAAGTGATGAAACACACAGAAGTTCTAACACAGGAGAGGATAAATCGAGTCCCAACAAAAACAACTTAAGTGTTGGACAGAAGAGCAGCTGCATACAATACAAGACAGTGAGGTGCAATAATGCATGTTTCCATCTCAGCAAATGATAGTCAAAAGCCCATTTCCTTTTCACTACTGGTTAAAGTGATCTTGGAATGAGCTGTTAGGACTGGCCTTAAAAAAAAAGGCCATGTCAATAACTATTAAGACACCATCAGCATCCATCTTCTGGGGTGGCCATTGGAGATGCAAACAACATTACAATCAATGAAAACCAGCCTAGGCAAGGGTTACACAGACCAGGAACAGATTGGACACACGATGAGGCAGAAGCCAAATCTACATTCGACAGTGCTCCAACTTGGTGAGAAGCTTGGTGTCAAGCTGCCAGCAATCCTGATTAGCAACGCAAGATGGTTATTGAGGGTGGTTTTTATAGTCATCCGCACCAGACGAAGCTTTCTTCACTCTGAAGTTGATATCACCACGGATGACTGGAAGCTTAATCTTGGGAGACAGCCTCTTGGCCTCCTCGCATGTGTATATATGTATCTTCCTCACAATGCTGCAGAATTCACTGCAGTTAAAAAGAACGAATTTAAATTATTGTGACACCAAATGACCAAATTGACCTATTGTCAGTAAAATGATTGACAGATGAGATTTAATTCTTCAATAACTTTCTCATCATTTAGCACAATAAAGAAGGATTTTGGAACATTACTTCCATGGGTCATCACCAACCAACATAATGTCATCCTCATCATCTGTGTAGACAATTACCCACTTATTTACTGCACCAGTAAGTTCTCCTTCAATGCTGAACATCTCTTCCAGTTTGTGCAAAAGCTCATCATATCCATTTAGTCTCGTCAAGTCCACTGCCCTCCCAACTGCAAACCCTTGCATATGAACCTGCAGAAAAGGAGGGGTTCGGTCACTCATGTATTTCTCCTCCATCACATAAATTACATCTGCTGTCAAAATTTCTAGCTAGAGTTATCTAAATTCAATATATAAATTGCTGATATAGTCCTATTTAATGGAGGGCAGCAAAGCAAAAAAAGAGAAGTTTTAGTAACCTTGGTGCAGCTCCTTGTTTGGCGGCTATATGTCTCTTGTGGTGACTTCAAGCATGACTTATCAACCTCACTGCTAATTGCTGGGGTATCAGACCTGTTGACATTTGATGGCTGAGATTGCCTATCAGAATCCACAATCAAAGATGTCAACGGTTGGTCCTCTGCAATGCTAGAAATCGTAACCACTGGTGAAATTTCTTCTGTTGCAGCACTCTCGATTAGTTGGATCCCAAAGAGCCTGCAGCCCATGGTTGCCTCCTTCTTTGTTTCATTTGGTCCCTCATTAATGCTTGTCAAGAAGGATTTAGTTTGAGCTGATGTCCTAATTGGCCAGTAGATGGGACTGTTGGTGACAGTTGATGTTCCAGTTTTTGCACTAAAACCAATGGTGTCAAACTTTGATGCTGCTGAGAATGAAGAGGACTGTGTCTCAGAAACTGAGTAATTTTGTGTAGTTTCCTCTGGGGATTTCCATAATTCTGCAATGAGGAGCAAATATGAGTGATTGAAGAAATAAAATAATCGAACAGGCAAGTAAGATATAGTTGCAGAATGGTTCCTTTGTTGGTGGATTTTATTCCTACGTAATAATAGCAATGGAAGAACCTAAATGAAGTTTTATTGATGTTAATAGTGGCATTGCTTCCAAACCCTAGATATTGTAGATGCTTCTACTTAATTAGGATTTCTTAAATCATATGTAGCCGAAGTACTGTTTTAATAGAAGTGTCTCCAAATCCACACTGTCACAGAATCAAGAAACAAAAGCATAAACACAAATAAGAAATCATAAGTCCTAGATATTCATGGTTGGCTGCAGCTATAAGGACATTCTCCTGACATTGAACTTCATCAAGGGCAATGTGACAAGTCACACTGAAAAAAACCACATCCTTTCTTATTGTGTTCGATGAAGTTGTCTTATTACATCTCTTGTATAACACATTGTCTTAAGTCTTGTCTTATTACAACAATGTCTTGCACCACTACCATGAAATGCCACTGTCTAAAAATACTTTAAAAAAAGACTCAGTTAAATCTCAAAGCAGGGTAGAGATTTTATCAGCAAGAACATACTTGTATAGCACAGACCACCACAAACCATATGTGATAGTTGTTTTGTATAGCTACAGCTACAAGGACATTCTCCTATCACTGAACTTTATCGAAGGCAATGTCACAAGCCACACTATGAGAAACCACGGCCTTTCTCATTGTGTTCGATGAAGTTGTATTACATCTCCTTGCACCACTACCCTGAACCGCCACTGTCTAAAAATACTTTCACAAAAGACTCATTGCATCTTGAAGTAGGGTAGAGAATTTATCAGCAAGAACAAACCTGTATAACACAGACAACCACAAACCATATGTGATAGTTGATTTGTATCAACACTACCACATACCTTGTCTAGTTTGTATAACACAGACCGCCACAAACTAGACGAGGTTTTGAATACCGTACGATACCGGTATACCGATCAGCTGTTGGTACAGTACACACCGAACGTGTCAACACACGATACACTAAGGTATACCGATATACCACCCATACCAGTCCTCTATCGGACTAGTACACATCGCTCGCACCGAGCGGTATGGTATGGTACAAACCATGATAATAACCAAAAAAGTCAATATTATAGATATCAGTTGTACACAAAAATGCCATGAGTTCTGGATATCGAACTGTGACAATGATATAATCATATAACTAAGGTATGCAATTTTGAATAATGCCGCTCGGTACGAGCGGTACTTACTAGTCCGTCAGCTTACCGGTACACGGACGCTCGCTACCGAATGGAACAAAAAATAAATATATATAATATTTATATATAAATATATATAATCATATATATATATATATAAACGAGGAGACGTCACCTTATATATATATATATATATATATATATATATATATAACTATCGTACCGTACCGAGCGAACGTCGAAACTCCAGTACAATACGAAATTGCATACCTTGCATATAACCACATCAATCTATTCTTGTGTATTGTGCATGCAGTGCAATCATTACCTGCCAAGGTACAGGTACACAATAAACACTAGTATGCACCGATCTCTTTTTGAGAAAAACCAAAATATTCATAATCATCATGCCTTCATGACCTTAATACCAGTGATTTAAAAAGCGCTAGGCGCCAAAAGGCGCCAAGGTCCACAAACGCCCGAGGCGCTAGGCGCTCGCCCGAGCGAAGCTAGGCGCTAAAATATAAAAATATATAATATAATTAATAATTTCAAATAAATAAAAATTAACAACATTAAAATTAAATAATATATTATTAATCTATTAATAGAAAATTAATCATTTCAAATTCAAATAAACTTAATATTAAGAGTATACTGTATACTGAGCCTGCTGGAGAAACGAGGAAGCAGCGGCGAGCGGCGGCAGCAGCGGCGGCGAGCGGCGGCAGCAGCAGCAGCGGCGGCGAGCGGCGGCAGCAGCGGCGGCGAGCGGCGGCAGCAGCGGCGGCGAGCGGCGGCAGCAGCGGCGGCGAGCGGCGGCAGCAGCGGCGGCGAGCGGCGGCAGCAGCGGCGGCGAGCGGCGGCAGCAGCGGCGGCGAGCGGCGGCAGCAGCGGCGGCGAGCGGCGGCAGCAGCGGCGGCGAGCGGCGGCAGCAGCGGCGGCGAGCGGCGGCAGCAGCGGCGGCGAGCGGCGGCAGCAGCGGCGGCGAGCGGCGGCAGCAGCGGCGGCGAGCGGCGGCAGCAGCGGCGGCGAGCGGCGGCAGCAGCGGCGGCGAGCGGCGGCAGCAGCGGCGGCGAGCGGCGGCAGCAGCGGCGGCGAGCGGCGGCAGCAGCGGCGGCGAGCGGCGGCAGCAGCGGCGGCGAGCGGCGGCAGCAGCGGCGGCGAGCGGCGGCAGCAGCGGCGGCGAGCGGCGGCAGCAGCGGCGGCGAGCGGCGGCAGCAGCGGCGGCGAGCGGCGGCAGCAGCGGCGGCGAGCGGCGGCAGCAGCGGCGGCGAGCGGCGGCAGCAGCGGCGGCGAGCGGCGGCAGCAGCGGCGGCGAGCGGCGGCAGCAGCGGCGGCGAGCGGCGGCAGCAGCGGCGGCGAGCGGCGGCAGCAGCGGCGGCGAGCGGCGGCAGCAGCGGCGGCGAGCGGCGGCAGCAGCGGCGGCGAGCGGCGGCAGCAGCGGCGGCGAGCGGCGGCAGCAGCGGCGGCGAGCGGCGGCAGCAGCGGCGGCGAGCGGCGGCAGCAGCGGCGGCGAGCGGCGGCAGCAGCGGCGGCGAGCGGCGGCAGCAGCGGCGGCGAGCGGCGGCAGCAGCGGCGGCGAGCGGCGGCAGCAGCGGCGGCGAGCGGCGGCAGCAGCGGCGGCGAGCGGCGGCAGCAGCGGCGGCGAGCGGCGGCAGCAGCGGCGGCGAGCGGCGGCAGCAGCGGCGGCGAGCGGCGGCAGCAGCGGCGGCGAGCGGCGGCAGCAGCGGCGGCGAGCGGCGGCAGCAGCGGCGGCGAGCGGCGGCAGCAGCGGCGGCGAGCGGCGGCAGCAGCGGCGGCGAGCGGCGGCAGCAGCGGCGGCGAGCGGCGGCAGCAGCGGCGGCGAGCGGCGGCAGCAGCGGCGGCGAGCGGCGGCAGCAGCGGCGGCGAGCGGCGGCAGCAGCGGCGGCGAGCGGCGGCAGCAGCGGCGGCGAGCGGCGGCAGCAGCGGCGGCGAGCGGCGGCAGCAGCGGCGGCGAGCGGCGGCAGCAGCGGCGGCGAGCGGCGGCAGCAGCGGCGGCGAGCGGCGGCAGCAGCGGCGGCGAGCGGCGGCAGCAGCGGCGGCGAGCGGCGGCAGCAGCGGCGGCGAGCGGCGGCAGCAGCGGCGGCGAGCGGCGGCAGCAGCGGCGGCGAGCGGCGGCAGCAGCGGCGGCGAGCGGCGGCAGCAGCGGCGGCGAGCGGCGGCAGCAGCGGCGGCGAGCGGCGGCAGCAGCGGCGGCGAGCGGCGGCAGCGGAGCAGGAGGGCTTGCGGGAGGCGCGAGCAGCGGGAGGGCTCGCGGGAGGCGCGAGCAACGGGAAGGCTCGTGGGAGGCGCGAGCAGCGACAGCGGCGAGCAGCGGGAGCAGGAGCGACGAGCAGCGAGATCGCGATCGGGATTGGGATCGGCTAGCGGCAGCAGGTTAGGGTTGGGTAAGGGTTAGGGTTGGGGTTATATCGGTTTAGTTGGTTCGATTAAACCAACTAACAACCGAACCAGGACCGAACCAGACTTAAAATTCTGGTTCGGTCGCCTTGGTTTACCCAGGCGCTCGCCCGAAGCGCCCAGCGCCTGGGCTCGGGCGAGCGCCCTGGCGGCGCGTGTTTGAAGCGCGCCACCTGGGACATTAGCGAGGCGCTCGGGCCTCGCCTCGCCTCTCGCCGAGCGCCTAGGCGAGCGCCCGAGCGCCTTTTTCAATCACTGCTTAATACCAAGGTTCGCCGTATCGTACCGTACCGACGTTTCGACCCGGGTTCGGTACGGTACAGTACCGATGTACCGAGCGGTACACCCTAGTGTACCGAATAATTTTATATTTTTTTTTTCATACTGTAGCAGTGTTACAGTACAGTACTGTAGCACTGTAACGGTACCAGGCGGTCTGTGTACGATACGTACCGCCCGTACCGGGCGGTACGCTTCAGTATGGCAGACCTTGCTTAATACTAAATACTATGTCTGCGCAGGACTGATATGGGAGAACATAATTGTTTATATAAAGCACAAGTTGTTCAAAGACAAAGACAAAAGCAATCTAGTCTAGGGAAAAACAATTATTTTCCAAAGAAAATACAACAATAATGATCAGAAACATCAAAATCAAACAACGAAGATTGGATGCCCTACCAGGTGAACCTGGTGGTCGTGCACGTTTGCTTCTCTGAACTGGTTGAGAGGTTGGATGAGTAGCTGCTACAAGTGGCACCAATTCCCATGGTGAAACTTTATCTGGGCGCATGATGGACGAATGTTCATCCCACCGTACCTAGATATGAAAGCCAGACAGTTTGTGAACACAAAAACAGCAGTATGGAAAAAAACATGCTGTTAAGGTAAAGATTAGATTTTGAATTATTATGACAATCTAGGGAAGGCTTGAAGTTTATTATATACTTCTGATAACAAAATGGGAACAAAGCCATTGTTCCTTAGTATTTATGAAGTTGGCTACAAACTTCTGATTAGCAGCATGCTTTTAGCACTCTATAGAAATGAATTTCTACCTTTAAGGATCTCCATTCTGAATCTGCCCATATGGAAGTCTTAGTGTCACCCATGCCAATTATAGTACCACTGAATCTGGAAAATTGTAAAGCAAACATTGCTTATGAAAGATACATTGATGGCAGTAAGATCATTAACAAGAAAATAACATACCTTTTCTCCGGAGCCTCATCGCCTTCAAATCTCATCTTAAACCTCATCCCCATGGAAATTTTTTTATTCTTGGCTTCAAGATACTTGTTAACACTGATGACAAACTCAGATCGATTTGTTCTGAAAAATGAACATTCTATTATGTATTAGGAAAAATAAATTGGAAAATACATCAAAAAAAATTCCTGGTTTACATAATTTTTTTAAGAACAAACTAGATAAAGGAATGGAACCATAAAATGGTTAATTCGGAATTAGCAGACTTTATGTGCCCGAATATTCAATTAGAGTTTCTAATAAAAACTAGAACATTAAATATCATTTCTAACTACGATTGGATACAAAAGTGACACCCCAAGCATCTTAATATGTCATACTGGAACTTTGAGTCCTATTTAATCAAATGTAGACAAACACCAATGACATGATTGCAAGCTTAAAATATATAAATGTTTACGATTGTGCGTTTGCGTGGGTATGAAATAGTGTGTGATAACGAAGACGGGGATATCATTAGTAACAATATTACCAGAAAATGATAGAAAGCAATGGCAACGGCAATGGCAATGGCTTAAAATAAAAATCAAACCTGGGTTTGTAGAAAACAGAAAAGCGAGTCCCTGTAGAGAAAGCATGAGCAGCAGTAGCTAGAACTCCAACATGCATGCTATGACTAGATATGACAGATGATGGCATGTTATTTTGCTGTTTCATAAGCCTCCTCACACCAACTCGCAATTCACCATTCTCGCCTCTGCCATGTATCATAGAAAATGCTTATGACCAAGTAAACAGGAAAAAACAACTAATTATTGACCAAAGACAGTATAAAATGCCAGAGTTCAGCAGAAGAAAAATATCTAACCTCAAAAAGATAAATGCATCACCAGCTACTAATTGCTTTGCATTAACGAAGACACTCCATCCGGTTGTGAGAAGATGGCGCTTAGGATGCCCTGAAAAGCATGAGAAGCAACAATATCCATTTAATATCAATGTTCACCCACATGAAAAATTTGAAACATATGGTTAGGAAATGTATATGTGATTATATTGATCATGGGCGTTAAAATAATTGTCAATAGTGAAAATATTAAGGCTCTGTTTGTAGCACAGGATGTGAGAAAAAAAAAAGATAAACTTCTAAATCAAAATTAGATGGTTGAAAAGAAAATCTCAAGCTTTTTAACAGAGTGAAAAACAAATCTAAATCCACTTGGAATTGCTAAGCTATTGGCCAAAATATTTGCTCATAGTAACCAACAAATCTAGGTTTTCCTTTTGAACTTTCCTCCTCTTCTCTATCCTGTTATTTACAAGCAGCAGCCAAATCAGGCCAGAACATTTTGCCATCTATTGGCCCCCCCTCCCTATCCTATCTATGTTTCCACCTTTTTCATATTATCATTGCAGTTGGATTTGGTTGATTCCTAATGATTTCATGTCTCGTACAAAAATAAGTTGAGAAATCAACTGAAAGTAGCTCAAGACCGACCAATCCTAATTTTAATCAACCTATCCAATGAACCGAGTTATAGTCCTCGGTTTCAGTAACCTCTCAAACTAGTGTGTCACCTGCGTAACAGACAATTGATTGTCTTGTACCTTTTCAATATCATTGAATAAAATATTAAAAAATAAAATAAATGGCACTGTACCACTACAGAGCTATATGTTTTGGTACTAATCCTCGATCAAACTAGTAAATAGGAGTGTGTCACATCGGTGCGATCAAGATTTGAGACCATGCTCGAAACCACTATAAGATTAAACCAAATAAGCCTATCAACGAAGAAAGCAGAATACATGTAACCTCGAAATATATGACGAAAATGCCACTCATTTCCATGAAGATCTTTGGCAACCAATTCTTGTGAAGGTGGATTCTGGGACATATCCTGCACAAAGAAGAACTTGATACTATCTTGAGAAAGTTGGAGGAAAAATAAAGAGAAAAAAAGTGCATATCGTGAATTACTGAACAGAAAAAAAATCATATTAGTGACTTACCAATGGAGGAAGGCACTCATCTGCATGTCGCCTAAGAACTGAGAACCCACCATGAGTGCTGGTGTCTGAAGCTGTCAGAATCTTACAAAAAGAATGGACAGTACACCTTTCTGCCTCAGGAAGAGGTGGATCTGGGGTGGTAACCTCACCTTGCTGCTAAAAGTAGAGCAAGGAGGCCAGCGTAAATAAAAGAAGCATGTCGAATAAAGTAGAAACAAATGGAAGAGATACATCCATCTGAAATAAGTAGTTGAACTTTATCGTAACTCAGAGGTTGCAGACACATTAGAAAATGAAAAAACTCAATTGATTATGTATTGTCACTAGTGATTTAACAGGCACATCAAAGCACACACTGGTCATGCAAAATTAGATTACCTGACTAGGAATTCAAGCTGACTTTAAAAGTGATCATAATGCAGAAAAAAGAGAGAATCTGAAGTAATTGATAGAGCATGTAGTGAACAGCACAAGTTTATAATGGAGCAAAGTATTCAACTAAGAATAACTTACATTTATCTCGGGAAGCAGTGTGATCTGTGCATAAACTTCATCTGTATCTGGTTCAGCCTACAACATGAGAATATAATGGAGAAAATAACATGATTTCTTCAATTACTGCATCAAATATGAAAAAGGGCCAAAACGATAATTGGATTAAATTTAAAAGGGAAAAAAAGGATAACAGTGGTAGGAACTTACGTGCAAGTCAACATGAATCACCTTGCATAGGATCTTTGAGGGTAGATTAAACAATGGCATCTTCTGGTCATTCTCCTGGTCTGATGGTGCTTCAAGCTAACAAAACAGAAAGAGAAGCAGACGTGAAAATCTACATCAATTTATTCTGTCTTGTAGGAACTAGCCCGTGAACATAATAGCTAATGAGCCATATGCAACAATCAACATAAAACAGTGTGACTATGTCCTAAACCGGTCTGGGATTGCCATATTAGCTGCCCTTAATGGTAAATGCCCTATTGAGATTGGAGAAGCCAGCTCAAAGACCCAACAATTGGCTAACAGGTCCACAGTTCATACGTTCTTATGGTCCAAGAGAAGACATGGGGAAAAAAAACATCACTTAGACATGCATAATAATAAATCTTTGCAAGATGAGGCAGAAGAAAAAATATATTTGGAAAAATTATCACATGAAAAACTAATAATCACCTGTTCCATGTGACCCTGAGGAAAGTAATAAACCCGTTCTCCTTGACAAGGCACGGTAATGAGAGGTCCAGCACATGCATGCCATAGTTCCTTATATAATCCATCTCCCGAGGACCCTGAAAAACGATGATCAATAGCATAACCCATTATTCGGAGCTCTCCAAACCAAGAGGTCGTAAAATTGAACTGTTATAACTCGAAAGGTGTTAATTTTGACAATATACCAAATCAATAAATGTAATCAGGGCAAAAGCACGTCCCAACAGAATCCACAAGACCCCTTAGAAATCGATATGGAAATCAATACAAGCACAAGCAGAAAGAGCGAATGGTAAAAGAACAAGACCGCAGAAGCGCATGAATGAACAAGGCGAGATCAAACAAATGGAACAGTTCAGCACCACGAAACTTCTAAAACATGGGTTTAGACACAGTCCAAATCAAATAAAATAAGAAATGAAAGGAATACAGAACAAAAGGTATTGGAAACATTATGCATAAGCGTGAACAGCCTTTTGCTTTATCACTACAGAATCATATGTTCTAAATGAAAATTTTCAAGGAGAGTTAGAAAGGCTGGAAAGATAAGAAAATAAAAACTAACCTAGACCTACTGAACTATTTGGAGGCCCCATCGCCATGATAATACGCTGGAATTTCCCTTGAGCAGCTCAATCAGCCAAAAAGAAACAAACCTTACAGAAGATGATGGCAAGACACAACTAGCTGGCCCTGGCCTCTGCTAAATCAACCCCGCAAAGGCTTCTCACAAGAGGAAAGTCGAAAAACTTGAAGACCGCTTCTTCTTGTAAGCCTGCGAACAAAGTTCGAGTGCTCGTGAAAGGCCAACCTGATCACCTCACTAACTCCAAAGCAACTCCAAGTACCACCACCCTACAAAGCCCCTAGCAAAATGACAAGAAGGCCTCGATTACTTCGGAGAAGGTGCTATGCCTAAGATAGCAACTGAACCCTATCTCTGATTCCTAGCAGCCATCAGAGTTTGTCTCGCGCAAAAAAGAAACCCTAGAAGCCCGCAGCTGCATCAATCCCTACTCCTCCGCTCCCTTGAAACGGACGGGGCTCCGTCACTTGATGGCCACGGGTAGCGTATAGGCGCCCCTCTCTCCGGCTCTAACAAAAGCGTTCTTCTACCAGAAAGGCGCCGCCTTTCGGTGCTAATTCTTAGTCACGACCACGAATTCAAATCGAAGAACTTAACTCCACCGATTCAGATATGGAACGGCGACTGTTTGCTTGACCAATTCCATTGACTTCGACGGATTCGCGTCAACGTAAATTCTTAAGAGAAAGACCCAAAAAATCCCGATCTCAACAACCAAAAAAATCTGGATAAAATCAACAAGCCCTCCTCGTTCTTTAACCAGTAGACAAAAGCTTCCCTGCGAAAGCCGCCAAAACCTCAAAAAGACTCATAATTCCATCGCGGAACAATCATTAATCCGTCGAAACCCTCCAAAAGCCACCCCTCCCAAACGAAGCAAAGCTCCTTCCGTAGCGCTTCTGAGACTCCGCCCGGATCGCCGAGAGAGAGAGATGAAGTCTGACGGCAAGTTGACGCCCCTATCGCCTAAAGAGTCCGGAAGAAACGGAGACCAACCACGCAACTCCCGCAACAACGCGATGTTTTGTTTTTGTTTTTGTCTCAGATCTCGACTCCTCCATCTCGCGCCATCGCCATTCCGCTGTTCCTGCGGTTCCACTTACTTTTCTCATTCGACGGTCCGATCCCTCCAATTTATGCGCATCACATCTGATTGCTTTTGTCTCACCGACTTTACAACGTCCCGGCGGAACAGAGGAAACAAAGCCGGTACGCGCGTTGCAGCGCCGTCGATACCGTCGCGGGCTTACAGATCCAACGGCTCGTTCTCCACTGTAACGTCAAATTATCCCGTTTTCGACGGCGTTATTCCGACGAGCCACCAAAGGAGCGGCTCGATTGGGTCCCCATAATTTTAATAGCAATTAATAAAAATAGGTTAAAATGTCAATTAAAATATTTTTAATTAATGTGTAGGGACGACGATTGTGATCAGAAGGTCAAGAATGAATCTTGCAGATAGGGTTATGATGGTAATTTGGGAAGTGGATGGGCCGGCTCCGACACTGTCGTCCTCGTTGGTGGCGGCGGCTCGTTCCGAGTCGAGAGCGATGGCTTCCTTTCCCCGCAACGGGAGACAGCCGACGGCTTGACGGCATGCATGACGGGGACCGTTAAAAGGCGTGACGCTGCATCCTCTATTCCGCAGGCAAAATCTCTTTGCTGAAAGGGATCTCCTCCGTTCATCTGCGATCCGTAAATCCAACGGTATATAAATATTCTCGCACACTGAATACTTGCGCCATGTGTCTACGACACGTTTGGGCCCCGGGAGCCACCCAGTCTACCGGCAATTAAATCGCCTGCTTCCGATGTCCCATTCAGGTAGGCCCCGCACAATTTCCCCAATTAAAGAACGGGTACGTCAACAGGGAAGGATGGATATGCAGGAAAAGTATATTTTCTCTGTTTCTCAGTGCCTCCATTATTGTACTAAACAAAGTGTTGTTGTTCAGAAGTGAGCCTCAGCATTTATTAACCATACAACTTTGGGGAAATGGCTTTCATTATACCTCTTTAGGTTTGGGTGGGTGTAGAATTGGGATGCAAATTCTATAGGAAGCATCCTTATAATAATATTATCCATTAATAATAAAACAAATATCAAAAATTAGGTAAATCATCAATAATGATCCTTCATAACTTCCCTATGAATAAGGACAAATAGAGTATGCAACAATTGGATTGGCCAGCTTGTGTCATTGATTGCACCTAAAAAGAAAAAAGAAAAGACTGTTGTTGGAGGATATAAAGGTGCAAGAAAAGTAGTCATGAAGTCCTTGTCAAAAGTCAAGTAAATGAAACAAAAGGCAAGGCATGGAAAGTGGATTCCTTTTCTTTAAGGGTGCTTGACAAATCTTTGTGTGGCATGGAGGAACAGGCTAGAAGGAGAGGGGACAGTGTGGGGAAGGTCAGAACTGGTGGGATCTGCCAGGAAACAATATTCCAATTGGCTTCCTCCCTCTTGCACACATTTATGGGGTGGAAAGGGATGGGTGATATAGTGGCATCCAAGTCCTTGGCCACCTGCTTGGAATTTGGTGTTTTGGTGACCGGGACTTGGTTGGACTTATTGGTCTCATGTCCATTTCATGTTCCTTATACTCTGCACCTTGTTCATATGACATCATCCCTTGGACCTTTAAGATTGCAGTGGAAAATGTGCATTACATGTTCTTTATGCAAACTCAAGCTGAAGTAGTACTCTATCAGTTTTAAGAATCATGTTCTCAAGAATTAAAGACTTGGCATGAATTTTGGTAGAAGCCTCACATACTACTTCTCACCAGAATCTGTCCCCTCTGTTTTTTTTTTCCCTTCTTTTCTTTCTTTAAAATAATTTTCTTTTCTTTTTATGTGAATTTATGAGGCCTTTCGGTGTAATCATGCATTAGGTGGCGGGGTTTCAGCTCCTACCTACTTCCAGTACAACACAGAGCAGAGGAGGCTCCCTTTGCCTGCAGACTCATGCACAGATTTCCATGTCTTCCATCAAATTCCTGCACATCTCTCGAAGATTGATAGATACAGATCATGAGCAGTGCAGCAGCTAATTACTTATCCATGATTCGGAGGACCATTGTTTCCCAGCAGTGTTGCAGGGATGATTTTAATGCGCAATGCTGGTCTCTGTGGTGGTGTTGGCCTCTTTGTGCTTGTTCCTTTCATTGATTGAAGTAGTTAACTGTGCATTTATAGATCCCTCCTCCCAAGAAATGCATACAGAAATCAACACAGAACATGGTCCCTAAGAGCTACACTAGATCAACATCACCCTCCTGGTGGCCACATCTTCCTTGGCATCACATGAAATAGCCCTATCTCATAAAATAATATGAACAACATGAACTGCAGGTCCCAGTATCTCTGAACAATATGCATAACATGAAATAGCCCTATTTTATAAAATAAAGGTAAAAATAAAAAATGAAGCTACCTTCACATCTTTCACTACCTAGAAAGGTGGGGATCAGACATGAAGCTTTCAGCATAAAAGTGGCCACCTTTATGGTGGTCAATGCCCAGTTGGTCTTGGACAATTCAATAGATGCTTGTTTCAGTTTTGATACACAATGGCATGACATGAAGGAAAGGATGTTCACATTGGAGATGTGACCTAAACACAAAGTCTACAGCTCAAATAGCATGCTTTGTACCTTCTTCATGTGCATGATCAACTTAGATTTAACTTCTTTGCAGATATTAAAATACCAGTTACTTTCTCTCTCTTTAGACCAGCCCATACAATAGTCCAGGTTACCCTTTGATTGAGTTCTGTAAGTGGGTGTAAAGAAATGAGTTCTATATGGGGAGCTGGATGGAAGAAAGGTTCTTCAGAACGAAGTCTGCAACTGCACTTGTTGATTGGGGGAACCTTTCCAACCACAGGTACAGCTTCAGACACTGAAGTATTTGTATTATCACAAGGATGAGCACAGTAAGAGATTGAGCTGTGTTCTATGTGTGTGTTTGTGTGGATCAGTGGATAGCATCAGTTGCAGAAGCTTACCTTGGCTCAATTGGATACTGGACTTGGCATTGAGCTCATCTGTTCCATGGTGGTTTCCAAAGGATCGAGAATATTAAAGGAGGGTAGAATTTGGTTTTCTTAGAACAATATGTAATAATACTATGGAGGTGCATTAATAGGTAGTGTCAAGAGACCAACAACTTAAACCTTCAACTGAATTTATTATATTAATAATAAGAAAATCCAACACAAGTGCATAATATTGGATATTAGCATAAAAGTAAAATAGAAATTCAAGAAAATATGTTGGCTATTTCTTTTGATCCTATAGATAATATTATTGGATGATGAAAGTATTATGTTTATAGATCCCTTAGAGAGTCCAAATAAAATTTTTGAATGGTAAGGATATGATATTTGAGTAAAATATATTATATATTATTTCACTATAATCTATTATTGTTCTTAGATGAATGAATAATTTCTGTCATTATATTTTTACAGTACAGTTATTTGAAATTTAAATTAAATATTTTAAATAAAAATTTAATTCAATTCAAACCAAATAGGTGTTTTTATGATACAATTAGTTGAACTTTAAAGTAAAATATTATTTGAAATAGTAAGTAATTAATTAAAACTAATAATAAAAATTAATTTGTTTTTCTAACTTTATTTCTAATTTAAATATAATGTAATAGGTGCAGTCAACAGTTGAAACTAAGATTCATTTGGGCCCAAAAATGGGACCCGCCGCTATTGGCCCATTTATGGGTCCATTATCTATGTAGACTTATACGAAGCGCAACAGATTTCCATGGGCGAACATTTACTCTTACTTAGCTCAACCCGCGTTAGCGATTGGAAAACTAGAAAAGGATATCGCGGACCGACATTTGGGTACCACTTTTTGGAGGGGAAAAATTACCCTCGATCATCCTTTTCACCTTCGATCGTAGAACGACGATAACAACTATTGCTATTATTTCGCTTTCTGGTGTCTGTCTCCTCTATTGCACCTCGTCGTTGGATAGGGACTCCACGGGCGGGCAGTGATGGCACAACCGGCGGGCCGGCCGATGGTGGCAGAGGCAGCGGCGAGACGGGCGGAATGCGCAGCGGCAGCAGCTGCCGGGGTTCGGGCAGACGGCGGCGGGGATCTTGCCGATGGCGCTGCTCTCGTACTTCGCCACGAAGTTCTTTGGCCCCAAGAGGCCCGCGGAGCCGCTCCAGCTTATCTCCAATCTCTTCCACAAGGGCGAGTCGTTGGTTCGTCTCATATTTGTCCCAAACCCTAGTTTTTTTTGAGCTCCTTGCGCAAGATTTGGCACCGTGTCGAGTCTTTATCACACGTGTGCGAGTTGAAAAAGATAATATTAATTTGTTTTTCTGAATGCTTGATGGTAATAGTGAAGGAATAGCGAGAAAGGCGAAACCCATGTGACTTGTGATTCCAGATTGAATAGACTTTCCCAGGATACACATACCAGTATGTTCTTTGAAGGAATTGGTCAAGAATCAAAAAATGATAGGAGGTTATCTATTATACATGTGCACTTGATGACCCCCTCATGTTCTTGATAAAGATTGTTATACTAAATCAGCTACTTCCATTGATTCTTGGCAGTCTCATGCTTTATCTGGCTTGATTTAACTATAAGATTATGTAAAGGGATGGTTTCACAATTATACTGTAGGAAAGGGCACCTAATAAAAGAGGCATGATCTAATTTGTGCTTGATTGTTCTTTTGCAATTGTGCATTTAACTTGCAACAGAGGCCAGCTATATTTTCATGAACCTTGGACCTTTGAGCATTCGGATTCAATGCTACTCTGGATCTTGGTCAAGGACCCCATACAACAACACTAACAATAAAACCATAAGTACCAGCTAGGACTTACAAAAAAACAAGAGATTAAGAAGATTGTTTTTACAGTTTGCAAAACACAAACTCAGTTCATAGGATCAGTTCAAGTGCAACATATACTGTTCATTAGTGAAATGAACATATGGAAGTACTTGATTTTGACCAAGCTCTTCAGAATATTCTGGAGAACACTGTACTTTCATACAGATTGTGTAGTTGTATGCCACCACATGCTAGCTCATGTGTAGCTATACTGCACTCATAGTGTTGTCTAGCATGTGGTGTTGCCTTTCTGGATCTGTGCCTTTGAGAACTGACTTTGTCAGTCAGCAATTTTGTGTTGTTATGGACATGAACCCAGTTGACGTGTACCTTTGGGTGTCTCACTTGGCAAGGAGACAAAAGAATAAAGGTGATTTATGGGGAAATATAATTGTAATAACAAATCTATACATTTTATCTTTTCATGTCAGGCAAGCACATAATGCAAATATCACAAGATGAGTTTTTTTACATAGAAAAAAATATTCAAGAGAAGTAAATAAGTTATTGGCTTATTGGTACATTTCAACACTTTGGATACACATCTGACATGTGGATAAACAATGGTACATGATTTTTGGGTGCTGGAAACAAGTGTCCTGATTATACTATCCACAGCACATTATTCTGGAGTGGTTTTTATTTGCACTATCTGTTTTAGCCAATATTCCTATTTACTAGTACAATATATGGGTGAAATACAAGTTTGCCATGGTCTTCTATGGGGTATTTTGTGCTATTATTTGCTATCTTGTTATAATAAAGTCATCTCTGTTACTTTGCAATGTGTAATGGAATTTCTTTTGCTAATTACCAAGACATGTGGGTTTATCTCTCTGAGAACGAGAAGTTTAAGGATTTTGGTGATGAGTATGCCCTTGTTTGGCATGAGTCTAATATACCTTGTTTGGCATGACTTAGGCCTTGTACGATAAGCGATCTATTATATTTTGCTGATAGAATTCTTTTTATTATATGGTTTTGGTGCATTCTTTTGTTCTTATTATCTTGCTAGTCCCCTAGGCATATTTTAGCCATTGAAAAAACATGATTGCCTGCATACCTTCTCTCTTCACAGATTTTGGTGTTTTCACACAACTTCTTTATGTTGTTACAGTTGAAGAATGATAATCATGTTGAAGCCAAGGATGAGGACCCTGTAGAATGGGTTTCATATTGGAAACCAAATATCACAATCAACTTTGTTGATAATTTTACAAGGTAACATTCCCTCCAAAGAAAAAGAAAAAAAAGGAGTTGACCGACAAGACTTTGCTTCTGGATACTTGTTAACAATACATATAAGTATGACAGCTGTAGACTCTTTATTTTAAATTAAGCCGGAAAAGATTGTGACAGTTTCCTTTTTTGCATGCTAAAGTTGTCTGGCTGCTGTGTTATTCTTGATGCCCCTGTTCTGTATATATATTTTGGAAGTCCTTTTTGTATTATAAATCAAAGATCAAGTTTATTTGCTGTCATTATTTGACCTTTGACGTTTATTTGTCTTGATGCTGTCTTTAACATCCCTTAATTATCATATTTTTATACCAAAAATTTGTGGTGTTGTAGGATGCATCAGGTCTGGGAACTAGAAAAGATTTCATATTTCCCATTTCTTTTAAGTGTAACATGCCCTTTTGTCAGATTCTGTAGAAAATTGGAACGAGCCTAAAACCTTTCTTGCTTGAGAATGGCTCATATATATATTGGTTGATGTGTGAGTTAAGTCAAGATAGACTGTGGTGTTTGTCGGAACTACTAGCTATATGTGAGAATAATTGGTGGAAAATGATGATTTCTTGTAGAACGACAAGAATCAATGAATGAATCGAGAGGTGATACCTGGGGGAGTGGGGTGGATCTCAGGTAAAAGGTGGTCCACCTTTACCTTTCTTCTTTCAAGGTGAGACACCAAACCTAGCAACATAGGCCACAAGCCCCGCAAGGCTGTCCTACACCACAATTAGGCTACAAGAGACATTCAAGTCAATTTAAACTCACAAACCTACCAAAGTGAATCATCCATCATGAGTTGAGAAAATGCATACTTTTCATAGGATGGGATTTAACTCCAAACTTTCCACTAGGGAGAGAGATGCTAATCATTGAAGGCAATGGATGTGGCATACCTGCTACCTTCTTATAATACTGTATATTGGTAGTGTAGTAAGAATGAATTTCTAATGAGG